>CM060564.1:73510116-74710116 GCA_030625065.1 Alectoris magna
AGAGAAAAGAGAAGAGAAGAGAAGAGAAGAGAAGAGAAGAGAAGAGAAAGAGAAAGAGAAGAGAAGAGAGAGAAGAGAAGAGAAGAGAAGAGAGAAGAGAAGAGAAGAGAAGAGAAGAGAAGAGAGAGAAGAGAGAGAGAAAGAGAAGAGAAAAATGATAGAAAGCAATTAGGTAGCAATATGATTTCTTTTATCAGGAGAAGTTTCATCTTTGCTGTATATGTTCTTTTTATTTTATGTGCACTGTGTGATGTATCCTTCCAAAGACTGTTTTCATTTGCCTATTTTTCTACTTCCAGATAAATTCAGGCAAGGACACAAGACCAGAAGAAAGTAGAGAGTATTTTAAAAGTTATGCAGATAATCTCTGAACCTGATTCTGCTAATGTAGAAAAATGTTGCCCTCTATTCTGATTGTACATAATTGTGGTTATCAGCCAAAGCAGACATCAAAATGTGTTTTCTGAATCACTGGACTTGTATAAAGCAAGCTACACCTTTGTGTCTGAAAAAAATCATGATTACCCATTTTCTATAGCTAGTTAGGTTAAGGTTCTTTGCTATTGTAAGACTTGGAGATATCTCCTCCAAGAAGAAGCCTCTCTTTCCACAAAAACGAATGCACTATATTTTGACCTCTATTTCTTTGTCTGCAGAAATAACAATAATACTAATAATAACAACAACTAGCTCTTTCAACTATCAAAGCTTTCTCAGTTTTAGAATCATTATCCCTCATATTGCAAACTATTTATTATTGATGTATCTGTTCAAAGTTGCCAAGTAATAGAGGTGCCAACAGACATATCTTCTTCACTACTTTCCTGATTATCCCTGTCTTAAGCGTGCTCATACTCTATAGGATATCCTTTAAGTAGAAAAGTTAATTCCATTTTATAAAGTTATAGATTTTAAAGGGCAATTTAACTCAACTAATCAGACCTCCTGTTACATAACAGAGTATAGTTTCATTCAGTTTCTCATCTCATTCGGTATCTTGTGTTAAAAAAAATGAACAAAAACAAAACAAAAACAAAACAAACAAACAAAAACAAACAAACAAACAAACAAAAAATCTGCAAAGCAGAGTGTCCAAGCATCTAACCTTGGCAGAAAGGAGACAAGAGGAGAATCTTTTCATCTGCAGCAACCTCTTGTAGAGGGGATGCTCTTTACTGAAAATACTGAGTTCTCCTTTCAAATACTAATGTTCTTTACCTTAATTGTATTTATCTCTGAAGCATAACTTCTTGGGTTTTGTGTGGTATGTAATAAACAATAGCATAGGTGTTTCCCCAACTTGTCCCTTGAGGCATTTAAAACCTGGAAATCAAGTGTCTCAAGTGTCTTTTAAACCAGGCAAACAGGATAAGATCTTTAAGCCTCTCCCAATGTTTGTCTTTCCTCTGGGATGACAAATATTTTATAAAGTAATGAAAAATACAGATATCTATATTTATCCCAATAGAAATACTGAATCTATTCTAGGTCAAAAAAATAGGGACATAGAAACTCTGGTAAATCAGAACTGAAAATAACTGGATACTAAAGTGGAGGACCTTTGAAAAATGGGAAGATCTTTTGTTAGAGCATTTGTCTAGAAACTCTGGCTAGTGTTGAGCTAGATTTTATACTCCACTGTATGTTTTGTACTCCATTAACAGAAAGATCCTAGAGATCAGTGGACAAAGAGAGGAAATATCATGTTCAACTCAAAGAAATGGCTGAGAATAATAAGTAGCTCTCCTGACTCCTTGTGATTACATTGACTCTCCTGCTTTGCTTTTGTTTTAAATTAAATTTTTGAATGTTGACTATTAATATGGGTGTCTGAGATCAAGATCTCATTTTCTCAATCTTTATATTGATGTACAAACATGTGATTTTGTTACTGCTAATATGTAGTAAGCTTGTTAACTAAGTGCCTAGGATGGCTGTATTAGTCATCGGGCGGTGTGATAAGCCTGAAGGGTGTAGTAATCATCACCATCATCAGGCAGTGATAAGGCCTGCAGGGGGTCTCTTAACCTTGAGAGACCATGACAACACATTTCCTGAGGGTAAGGAACAGGAGGAAGTAAGACCAAATGTGGAAAGGACAGTCCGTGTCACACATCCATTGGGCAGGAAAAGTAACTTTGTGATATCAGAAAAGATATAAAAAGAGTGTGCTGCTTGCAATAAATACCATTTGCCCGCTCATCATAATTGATGTCTTTAAATAGAGTGTGAATGGTCTGGGATGGGGCGCGGGGACCGGTAGGGTCGGGCGCTGGGTCCGAGGGCTGTCAGGCCGCTGCACACCCGGGCGGGCCGATGCCTGGGTTGCCAGAACAGAGGCAAACAGCTATACCTGATTTTATTCTAATAGTTGCAATGTGTGACTGGTCTTGGATATATTTCCTAAACATCTCTGAAGCACAAATATCACAGCAACAGTAGCATTGATTTATTTCTCCTCCTTCACCATGGCCACAGTCTTCTTTGCATTGATATACATCTGCTATTATAAGATCAAGACAGTTATGGTGATTAGACTGGGTGCATTAAACTAAATACCACTACTCGAGGTGTGGTCTCACCAGAGCTGAGGCACAGGCTGATGTTTACTTCCCTTCTCCAGTCAGCAGCACTATTTCTGATAAAAGCCAGGATGCCATTGGCCTTCTTGGCCACCTGGACACACTGCTGTCTTATGTTCAGTTGAGTGTAGGCTAACACCCCCAGGTCCATTTCGGATACACAGTCTTCCAGCCACTCTGCCCCAAGCCTGTAGTGTTGCCTGGAGTTGTTGTGACTAAAGTCCAGGATCTGACACTTGTCTTGTTGAACTTCATCCCACTGATGAATCCAGCTTAACCAGATATCTCCGTAGGTCTTTCCTATCCCCAGACAGATCAATGCTTCCTCCCAGTTTGGTGTCATCTGCAAACTTACTGAGGGTGCACTTAATTCACAGTATTTGTCATTACTATGAACTATGACCTGGATCAGGACCCCTCTCAGTCTTCTTTTCTCAAGGCTAAACAGACCCAGTTCACTTAGCCTTTTTTCACAGGGGAGATGCTCCAGGCCCTTCACCATCTTTCTGGCCCTCCGCTGGAGTAGTAAGTATTAAGTTAAGTATTTCTTTGAAGAATGCTGTTTGGAGATAGAGGAAAAGGAGAAAAAAAAAAGAACCTTAAAAAAAACAAAACAAAACAAAACAAAAAACTGGAAAGCAAGGTAATGAAAAATAGGAATTCGTAAAAAGTAACCAATCTAAAAGAAACCCCCAAAACAACAACAGCAACAACAACAACAACAAAAAGAAAACAACACAACAACAATAAAAATCCCACACTGGAGGTCTAGTGTGTATCTGTTGCTCAGTTCCATGGTATCCAAGTAGAATATGAAAAATAGTTTTTCTTCCATCTGTTTAGGGATAATTTCAGACCAAACTGAAAATAACTTCAGCATCCCAGAGCACAAGATGATCCCGACAATTTACCCTTATGAAAAATGTCTATGACCTGAAAGTGAAACAGTGGAAATATTATAGACTGGGAATCAGTTTGGACTGTAATACTAAAATATCTATTGTTTTCTTCTGTGTGCTTTCATTTGGCCATAAATTGAATCTCACATTTGTATTTTTGATATATGAAATATTCAGATCAAAACTTAGCTCTCATCCAATATTCAGAATACTTTTTGTTCAGAATGTATACTGAATAAAAACTGATTTCATTCCATGAACTTTAAACACTTAAGATGTCAAGGGCATAATCGTGTCCTGATCCTTGTACAGTTAGCAAGAAGTAATGGTCAGTTCACCTAATGTCTAAGTTGCTCTTTGGAAGACCTAAGATTCCCCTCTAACAGTGAGGAAGTTGCAATGACTTCATCCATAACTACATATAATATTTCACAATGATCTAATCAACAATGAAGACAGAGGACTTCTTATCTTTATTTATACGTTTATGAATACTCATGAAAATAACTACTGTCATGGAATTATATTATGAAATTTGAACCCACACCTTATTCATCCTTTGAATTGTTACCATAAATTGCAAATATCAGATGAAATACACTGGTGCTTTACTACAAAGCTTGGAGAATGAGTAATGATGTACTTAAGGAGGTTTCAGATGAGTTTCTTTATCTTCATTTATATCAAAATATCACCTTTTAAAATGTGACTAATCTTGTTATAAAATTGCAGTAAGTTTTGTGAGTAGGTATTTCTATTTCATTTACAAGATATGTATATAGCAGTGAGAAATAGGAAGGTTGCGTAAAAATTACGTGACTGAAATCAAACATCTGCTTCTAGATGGTAAGTAACTGACTATACATCTAAATCATTAGTGAGAAAGGAAATTCTCAGGTTTCCAGTTTTGTTTGGGGAACACATAAGATTAATGAAGGAAAGGAGTAAAAAAAATCTACAGGAAAGAAGGAACGAAGGGGGCAGACTTTTTAGCAGTGTCTGTGTTGGTAGAACAAGGGAATATGGCTTCAAACTCAAAGAGGGTAGATTTATGTTGCTGGAGCAGGTCCAAAGAAGGGCAACAAGGCTTGTATAGGGCTTGGAGAATATGCCCTTTGAGGAGTGACTGAAGGAACTGAGGCTGTTTAGTCTGGGGAAGGGGAGGCTGAGAGGAGACCTTATTGCCCTCTTCAAATATCTCAAAGGTGATTGCAGTGAGAGTAGGGTTGGTCTCTTCTCACTGGTGACTGGTGACAGAACTAGGGGAAATGGCCTCAAGTTGCAACAGAGGAAGTTTTGGTTGGATATCAGGAAAAACTTTGTTACAGAAAGGGTTGTTTAACACTGAAATAGGCTCCCCAGGGAGGTGGTTGAGTCACCATCCCTGGATGTCTTTAAAAACGGTTTGGATGTGGTGCTCAGGGACATGATTTAGCGGAGGGTTGTTAGAGTTAGGGTAGTTTGCTTAGGTTATGGTTGGACTTGATGACCTTGAAGGTGTTTTCCAATCTGAGCAATTCTATGATACTATGATTCTATAAGGAAAAGGTGCCTGTGGTATGGCACAGGAACAGGTTGCACAGAGATTTGGTCAACGCCCCATCCCTGGAGAGTTTCAAGGCAAGGCTGGAACAAGCCCTGGGCAACCTGATTTAGCTGTGGTGTCCCTGTTCACTGCAGGGAAGCTGGACAAGATTACCTTAGAAGGTCCTTTCCAACCTGAAGGATTCTGTGATTCTGTGATTCTACAAACTCATATTGTGACCTAAGGAAGGCTTAATAATTATAAGAATAAATTATATGTGCAACATCATAGTTATTATTATTATATAAGATCTCTCCTGAGCCTCCTCTATTCTAAACAATCCCAGTTCACTCCTCTGCTCCTCTTAAGACTTCTGCCCCGGATCCTTAGGGAACTGTTGCCCTTTGGGTGCACTTCAGGGCCTTGACATCTTTTCTGTAGTGATGGAGAAAAAAACTGAGATTAATGTTGCAGGTGCATCTTCACCAGTGTTGAGTACAGCAGGACAATCACCTCCTTACTCCTGCTGACTATGCTATTTCTGGTGTAAGTAAGGATGCTACTGACCTTCATGGCAACATGGCCACTCTGCTGGCTTGTATTCAGATGGTGGTAAACTAACAACCCCAGATTCTTTTCCTCCACCCAGCTTTCCAGCCACTCTACCCCAGGCCTGTAGCATTGCATGGGATTGTTGAGACCAAAATGCAGCAATGGGCTCATACATTTGCATCAGCCCATTGATCCACACTATCAAGATCCCTCTGTACAGCCTTCCTACCTTCAGGCAGATTGACAGTTTCCCCCAGCTTGGTGTCATCTGCAGACTTGCTGAGGATGCACTCACACTCTTTCTCCAGACCATCAATAGAAATATTAAAAAAGGTCCATCTCAGTAATGACCTCTGAGGAGTACCACCAGTGACCAGTCACAAGTCAGATTTAACTCTGTTCACAAGCACTCTCTACGCCCAGCCATCTGGCCAGTTTTATAATCATTACACTTTACACATATTACAGTTTCCCGTGTTGAACTACACAACGTTTCTCTCCGCCCAACTTTTCAACCTGTATGGGTCTCATTTAATGGAAATACAACCTCTGGTGTGTCAACCACTTCTCTCAGCTCTGTATCATCAGTAAACTTACTCGATGTACTCTATTCCATCTTCCAGGTCAATGATGCAGATATTAAACGAGACTACACTCAGTACCTAGGGAATATTACTATCTACAGGCCTCCAACTAGATTATGACACTGATCACAACCTCCTAACCTCTGCCAATCATCCTGTTCTCAATCCACCCCTCTGTGCACTCACCTGTGCCACACTTCCTAAGCTTACCCCTGAGGATGCTATGTGAGACAGTATAATGATGAAGTCAACATAGGACATTTCCACTGTTCTCCACTCATCTACATAGGTAGTCCTGATGTCATGGAAGGCTATCATATTGGACTAGCATGATTTCACAATGGTAAATCCGTGTTTACTACTCCTGATAATCTTCTTAGTTTTCACTTGCTTGAAGACAACATCTAGAAGTTGCTCCATCACCTTCCTGGGAACAGAGATGAGGCTTACTGACCCATAGTTTCTCAACTACTCCTTCTTGCTTGTTTTAAAAACTGACGTAACATTTATTATCTTCCAGTCTTCAGACACCTCTCACTTTCTCCGTGATCTGTGAAAGGTTATACAGAGCAGTTCAGCAATCATCTCTGCCATCTCCCTCAGCACTCATGGGTAAATCCCTTCAGAGCCTACAAATTTGTGTGCACTGAGTTTGTCTAGATGATATCTGACCAAATCCACCTTAACCAAGGGGAAGTCTTCTTTTCTCCAGACTTTCTTTCTTACCTCCAGAGGCTGGGATTCCTGAAGGCGAGTCATAGAAGTAAGGTATTCAACAAAGGTGTTCAGTATCCCTGCCTTCTCAGTGTTCTTTGTTACCAGGGCTCTCACGTCATTCAGCAGCAAACCCACATTTAAAGAAGCTTTTTTTTTGTTGTTGTTTTACTTGTCTTTCCTTGACAGACTTGATTTCAAGAAAGCCTGCAAACTATGAAAACGTTCCTATATTCATACTACATTCCAGTAACTTTCCTCTTCCTTTTGAGTTTTGTCATGAACTTTCTGATACCACCTGTTTCAGAAAGGCATTTTTAATGCCCTGCACAAACCTTCTGCACTGTGTGTCTGGCAGAGTTGCTTTTCCAGCAATTATCAGGACAGTTTAAGTTCCCCATGAAAACCAATGCCTGTGATTGTGAGGCTCCTGCCAGCTGCCTGTAAAAGGTCTCATGTGCGGTAAATACCCACAATGATGTCACACATGTAAACTTGTTCCTTCATTTTCATTCCTGTGTGGAACTCAGTACATACAATTTACTATTTCAGGAAAAGAGTTACTTGATCACCTCACCTTTCTAACTTGTCTTTTCTAAAAACTGCATAGCGTTCCAGTCATGCAAGTTGTCCCAACACATCTCTGATTGCAGTGGGATCATGATCTTATGTCCACACACAGATCTCTTGCTCTTTCTATTTACTTCCCACGTTGCATATGTTTGTAAATAATATATGCAATGATCTTGGCCTTGCCTGGAACTATTATTAATCTTCAAGTTTTTTTTATGAGATGGATTTCTTGTAACAAAAGCAAGCACAGATCCTAAACTTCATTTAGTTTTGACTTAATAGTTAAAATAAAGATTTGGCATAGGTTTTATATGTAGAGGAAATAATTTTTATTCCATCATCTTTGAAGTACTGTTCTAAAACAGGTTGAGATTGCAAAAACATCTGGAATGATTATGTTCACTAACCCCCCCACCCCCCCCAAAAAACCACCAAAACCTAGGATTTGTTGTTGTTGTTGTTGTTGTTGTTTTTACTCTTATCTGCATTTGAATTTATTATTTATCTGAATATGGAATTCCACTTCAACATAGGATAAAACTTCCTTATAGCGTGGGTAGTGAAACAGTGGAACAAGTTGCCCAGAGAAGTTGCAAAGTTTTTGTCCTTGAAGATACTCAAAACTAGACCAGACAAATTCATGAGGATACTGTTCTAGTTGACTGCACTGAACAAGTGTGTTGGACTCAACAACTTCTCTGGGCCCCTCCCAGCCTCAACTCATCTCTGTCATTACGCCATGTAAATAAATGCAGAACCAGAGACCAATGGGCTTACACAGTACATATTTTGGTTGAAGATAGATCTTCAAGTCTCAAGGAAGACATGAAAACAAAATCACAGAGGGGGAAGAATCATACGAAAAATCCTGTTAAAGTGCTGGATCAAATTTTTTCAGTCTTTGTTGTTATCTGTAATCTATTTAGAACATAACAATAACAGTGGGCCACTTGCAAAGAGGAAACTTTATCTATCATGAACAACGAGATGAATGTTTTTGGTTTTACAAGGTAAGAAGAAGCTTCCCATTAATCTTAATTTATTGACAATTGTTATTGTATCATACATTTCAGTTCATTTCTACAGAGATTATTGGGATGTATGGATTTAACATACCAGTTTAATTTGCCTGTATAATACAACAGGTTCATGTTGTATGCCCAATGATACAGGGCAGTGACATAAGTACACTAATTATATAAAATAACATGAGTTGAAGACCTATATCCAGATTTTCAGCAAAACTCATACAACATCTTAGAGAAAATCCTAATGACCTCAATACTAATAACAGTACAATCATGTTCCCAAAAATGTTACCTCTGAAATTAAAAGCTTTCAGATTCAAAGTTGTTTTATGGCTATGACTACTGACAATGCATATAACATAAAAATTGACAGCAATGTTCTGTTTCACAGTTTGCTAGATTTTTCTACTTTATGCCATTGTAAACACCGTGTAAAAGAATAGCTCATCTCCTATGAACCTTGATGAAGTGGTATCACAAAATGAAGCAGAAAACAAATAAATGAGATTACAAAAAATGCTGTACTTAAGTAGCTCATCTCGAAGAAGTACTGCATAAGTTTTCCTGTTCTTTTTATTGATATTCTTAAATTGAAAAATGCTGAGGTGAACACAGAAAGCTTATTAAATAAGAATATATTTGTTATTGCTTTTCTCTTACATAATCCATTTCCCTGTGTGCATTGTGTGAGTAATGCCACGATTTATCCTGCTCAGGTCAATTTTGAAAACTATTTTCTCTAATGTATGACTTTTGATTTCACTCACTGAATCTCTCCCCATTCTTTATTTTAGATAAACAAGACACTTACATTATCTCAGCAATCTGCAGCTCTGTTTGTTAGTAACATCACTTATCTTTTTTTTTTTTCTTTTTTTTTTTCATATGAAGCAAAGCAAAACTGTTGGTGCATTATAAAAATTGTTCCAAGTCATTGTTTAACATTTTTAATTACTTATAAATAAACTTAGTACTATTTGAGCCAAATGTTGATATTAAAAAAAAAGAAAAAAAAAGGTAACTGTCAGTCAACTATTTAAATGCTTTGAAAAGTATGCTCAGTTGTCAAACCAAATAAATCTAAAGAGAACAACATTTTCCACTTTAAAAAAAAATCTCAAAAAATATTTTGTTTGGTAAAATTTGCACAAAAGGGATTGTTGTTTAAAAACTCTGTTTTTACCCCCTCTATATTCTCTGTTAACCTAAGATATTTATACCATTAATAGCACCGATCAGTCTTGTAATACGGCGATATTTTAAGCTGTGTACTCCTGTCTGGAAGTGTTAGATGATGGAGGCTGCAAATAAATAATTTGGTTTGGAAAGTGAATTTCAAATCTGAAGTTGCACACTTTCATTTGCTGACATCACATCCTACAAATAGGCCCAACGTACTGGACTCAGATACTTGTGCCTATGCTATTTCAATTTCATACAGTGCCCCAAACAGCTTATTATTCTCAGGCATTTTCTATCACCCGTCCGGTGTCTTTCCTGCTGTCCTTTTGGTACTTCTGCAACCAATTACAATTTTTCTGTCTGTGTACAAACTCCTCCAGCCCTTGTTTTTCTTTTATTTTTCATTTTTTGCAAGATTGCTAATTCCTTTTTCCAGTGTTTTCTACTTGCTACGGACTACAGTCTGTCACATTATTCAAAGTAATTTAAGTGTTTGATGCATGTAGCCCTTCTTCTAGTTTTCTGTTTGTAAACACATCCTGAGCAGAGTCATCATTTGTCTTTGTACACCTGATATCTGCAGCCACCAATTTGCAATGTAAGGTTTGCTCCTGAATTGTTTATCTCAGCAATTACACACTTTAAATTCTGAGAGTGTAATTTCTAACCCACAGGAAAGAAATTGAGTTCCAGAAAGAAAAAAATTGGTGCCCTCAGTCTAGGAATCTGATTCTCAGGTGTCTGTGTGGAGTGCAGGAAGTTTTTGCTATTTTGTTGTTGTTTTTGTTGTTGTTGTTGATTCTCCTTAGTCAACAGCTTGACTGAACTATCAATTTTAACACTGAATATTTTTTGAGAGGAAGTAAAGGTCTTTTGTATTTCAGCAGACCCAAGATACCTATTTTTATAAGTTTCAATTGATTAGCAGCTGTGGAAGTACAAAATTAATACATTTTAATTTTTAAAATCCCTACTCCTTGCCTTTTCTTCCCCTTCTTTTGGACATTACAAGCTTAGCCACGATTAACAATTAGGTCTTGAAAAATAAATAAATAAATAGGTAAATTAAGCCTGAAACTGGAATTTAATTTCCTAAAACAGGAATGAAATAACCAGGAGCTCTGACTGACATTTAAGGTGAGCATGAACAGGATTGAAACAATGTTAAATTCTGATCACATTGCTATTAAGTAATTCACTGAAAGGAAAATCCATTTCAGAAACCAATTGATATAATAAAGAAATGTCTACTTCCAATTAATAGCACACACATTCTCTCTTCTGTTTTCTCTCCATTTCTGTAGGACAGATTGTGAGAGAAAAACACATACAAAATCAGTAAAATAATAAATGGTCTGGGGAAAAAAAAAATTAGAATCTTATCAAAATGATTGAAATTGCTTTTAAATTTGATCCCACTGAAACAATTCAGAGATTATTTTTGTTGCCTGACCTGTCTAAAGTGTGTATTAATGCCCTATAAAGGAAATTATTATGTCATAACCCAATTTAACTTTGTTACCATGAAAATTTTTGAGTTGTTTGTGGTGAGATTAAACATTAATCTCTCTAATGGATAACTCAACATCAGAACAAGACCTCTAATACTCCATGTCATCTATTAAGAGAGAGAAATTATCCCTTCCAGGGCGCATTTAATCCCATCATAAAATAAATGTCTAAAACAGTAAGAAAATTATGTGCACTAATGCCAGCAAACTTGAGTTTACTTGATCTCAAAAGCACTTCATTGATCTCCACTAAACAAAGCAACCTTCTGTACAGAAGTGCGATTCACTTCCATATGAACCATGGCGAAAATAAATATATTGATACAGAGATTTGGGTCAGACTGGAAACTGAAGTAAAACTATTCTTTTTTTCCCCTTTGTATCATACTAGAATGCACACAAACCGATTTCTATTTCTATTTTTCAGTTCTCAATTACTGAAGTAAAAAGTATTTAGTAGAACAATTAGATGTGTCTTGACAAGGGAAAAAACAGACTTTAGTTTTAAAATACTATGAGTCTTCTCTGATGAACTTCTGAAGTAATCTGGGAAAGACATGTTCATTAGAATCTCATTACTTGGCTGGGTAATTGCTGTTCGTATCAGAAACACAAATCACAAGAAAAGCTTATTAAAACAGCCTATTAAAAACCTCAGACAGACAGACTACTCTGTAGTATCTGTCACTAAGTCATGTGAAGAGTACCAAGGAAATTACAAAATTGAAAAGCCTTGTTAGGATTATTTTTTTCTTTTTGCATGTAAGAACAAGATATTTTTCCTAGTACTGTCTGTTTATGAATACCTTATCCTGTCTCGTGTTTAATGAGTCAAAGAAAAAAAAAAGAAAAAAAAAAAAGAATATCTTCTATTTCCCATGGCGGATAATTTCATATATTAATATACTTTTGTGCTGGAAATTCTTGTTCTTGAGTGTTTATTTTAATTTTTCTTGCTTATTAACTCTTTTTTTTTCTTATCCAGTTACCTGTTTTAGAATGATCATTGCCGCAGCTGACCATTGCCTATCATCTGTCCTGCTGTCCTTCATTCCCTGTCCTAATCTTACTAATAGGTCATAGCTAACAAATACAGTTCTGATGCAGCAAGTCGCTGCTCAAGGTGAAGAAGACAATCCTTATATTCTTTAGTATTGAAGGTAAGTACTGTGATGTTTGGCTTACCATCAAGGAGCTATTTCTGTCTATCCCTCTTCATTTCAGTACTAAATCAAGTATCAGTAATGAGATAATTCATCCAACTGTCCCATCTAGTATTCCCCAGCACAAAGTTAGTGTGGGTAAACAGGAAATCTTGCACTTGTGAAATCAAATCTAATTCAGCAACCAGAATACCTGTTCAGAAAATACTGGTGAGACCTTGCCTCTTTTCGATCCTGCATAGCAGTGGTTTAGTGCATGATAGCATCATTTATAGGTGATTTAATGATTTTGGAGTCAAACTTAAAGTATACCGCTGTTGACTGGATTTTAATGTTTCATCAGTCATGTACTAAGATGATGTGGAAGGACACATTTGGTAAATATTTGATGAGTGTCATAAAGACGGGGGCGGAATTACATTTCCAAGAACTTCAAAATTATTAAAATAAAGTTGCAGGTTTTCTTTTTTCTTTTCTTTTTCTGTTTTGTTTAATTTCTTCTGTGCAGCAATCTTGTATTTCCTAAAAGGTCCTAAGGTACTCCAGGGAACGTAAACAAAGACAGTCACAGATAACTGAATTCATGCTGTTACTTTAGGATGGAAAACATGGTGATTTTAATCTTGCTAGACACTTTAATGCAATCTAAAGCCACAGAGAAAATATGTACTCTTCATAATTTCAAGATAAAAGGTTTGCATGGCATTATGTTTATCATTAGCCTAGAGGCAGAATTTTACTAATACACTGTTACTGTTCTGATGAAGAATAGTAAAAGCAAAAAATGTAGGATTTTCTTTGTCATTTTAAATGAATCTTTCTCCTCTACAGTAAACAAAGTAAGGTTCTGATATTTAAATATCAGACATTTTCATTTGCTAATAACAGCCATCAGTGAAAATGTCCCCTGATCCACAATTAGCAGTCAGCTTCTGCATAATGCAGTTCATATCATTCAGCCTAGTGTCATCATTCATACAGGTGAAGTTTATTATCTTTCCTTCTATTCTCATCTAGCAACAGCAATACTAAGCACAAATAATCAATCAACCACAACTCACTACAACTCAACAAGTTGGAGACATTGTTTAGTGAGCACAGTGGTGATGAGCTGACATTTGTACTGGATGATCTTAGAAGTCTTTCCAGCCTTAATGATTCTATGATTCTTTGATCATCTATAGACAAAAAACTGTCCACTACCAAAATGCTTGTTTCTCATATATTCAGTTAGGTACATAACTACATACTTCATATCATATCATACTTTTCCTACAATCTTATACTTGCTCATCACTGTTTGGAGTCCTCCCACAGGGATCAAAAATATTTTCTTAGGTAGATCTCCTAAAGTTTTATGAACCATACTTGACTTCCTTTTAGTGTTGTCTGTAATGGTATATGATCTTCTACATCCCCCCTACTTACAGAGAAGCACAGAACACAGTTCTCCTGCTAGCACTAAAGAAAAACTATCTATGTCATTCCTACTCATCTCATCTTTTCTAGCTTCGTCCATAGATAGGAAAGAGAACAGCCACTAATAAGAACTCTTACTTTGCATGAAGAAAGCAACACGCCAAGGAAAATTTCACTGCATTCATTTTGGTTCCTTTGCTTGATTTCTCTCAACAGTAAGCTGGCTGAGAAAGAGAATGTTCTCCTTAAGATAAACAGTGCCATTGACAGAGGTTTGGTTTTGTTTTTTGAGAAGAAGGAGGTTGGTTGCACATGTCTGGGCTGTGGTAAGATAGGCTATTGGAGCGAGGCACATATTTCTCTTGATGAGGAAATAAAACATCAGTAGCAAAATTCTCTTCTTAAATGTCAAGCTCATATGAGGATCTAAGGATATTTGCCTTGTTGGTAGGGCCCATGACTGATATGAAAATGCACTTGAAATTTATAACTGAAAAAGAATGGCAAGGTATAAGGAAGGAGGAGTGCTACGTATCTGGCTGCCGGCAAAAGAGAAAGAAAGAAAAAAAAAATTATCTGCACATTGTTGTTCAGTAGGTAGACATTAAATTTCACAACAAATGGTATTTTTGCAATAATTATTTGAATAACTTGAGCAGTTACTGTATATAGTGCCCATGGTTGAAATTAAAAAGAGACAAATTGAAATGAAAAGCTGACTCTTAGCCAAAGCTGAAGGGATGCTGCTGATACCATCTGCTGCTATAGCCCACAGGAACCAGAAAACCACAGAATTAGCTTTATGTGAGGAATTATGTTTCATCTGCTTTTTAGGGAAGATTAACAGGAGCCTGTTGTCCAACTGTAATATTAGTATCCATTTACCATTGTTTCTGATTTTTTTTAGGAGTGGTTTTAAATCTCTGTTGAGAAGTGTAAATGCTTTACCCAAATGACACAACTTTTGTTGCTTTGTCACATTAGATGAAGTCATAGTCATAACCAGTTTTCTTGTGCATTTTTCACATGTGTTACTAGTGATCCAGTATATGGTATCACAAATCATTTACAAATTTTAAATTTGCCATTATAAATGCTTCTTTTGCTGTAATAAGTAGCATCCTTATTTATGGAGAAGCCTTGTATCTTTTGAAGATTCTTGCATGTGAGAATAAAAGAGCAGAAGGTTTTGAATTTTCTGTCATAAACCAACTAATCTTATATATATATATATATATATATATATATACACATTATTATGCTAAAATACTTAAAAGAAGAATCAAACATTTTTTAATATACGATGGTGAAATAAGATACAAAGCCAAAGCACTTTCAGTAACTGCAGCTTTCTGCTGTACGAGAAAGTGCCACTACTCTGATAATGAGGGATTCATGTTTAGCACCTCGTGCCTTCTGCAGAATGATATTCTTGAGGGGAAAATCAAAACATTCTCCAGTGATCTTGGAGCCCAGAAAAAAACATAAATAGAAGGAGGTTTTGATTAGAAATAGAACGGTAGGTCCAACTTCATCTGTGAAATGAGTGGAAGAAGTGACTGGAGGAGAGTTTTTATTTTTTCTTTTTTATTGCCAAAGACAAAAAATGTATTGTGCTTGAGCAGAAGACTTTCAACTAAATACATGACATTGAGCCTGAACCTCAAATCAGGGAATTCTCTGCATGATGCCTCAGTGATCTTTTAAACTGAAGCCTGAATTAAGAATAAAGCTAATTACTGTTCTTGTCTCTAACAGCTACAGAAAACTGTCTGTGGTTTTTTGACTAGAGAGATGCTTAGGGATTGGTTCATAACATCCAACACTGACATTTATATTCTCTGAGCTTTGTTAATATCATGCGTATTAAAAAAAAAAAAAAAAAATAACTGACATAAGGTAAAGTGAGAGCTAGGCTTTTTATATCAGTCATTGCCAGCTGCTGGCTTCTCAGCTAAATGTGAATTCCTGCCAGATCTGCAGCTGATTTTACTAACTACAATAGCTGAATAGATGCTCTTTATTTACAGAGATAAGTCCTGAGGCTCAGTTTGTTATTCTCTGTATTGTTTGTGTTTTACCTTTTCATCAAAATCCCTAATTAAGGAAGCATGTCTTCTTTCAGTGGGTTTGGAAAGGACTTTTTTGTTTGTTTGTTTGTTTGTTTTTTAAATCACTTTTCTATCTTCTTTTTTTTTGTTGTTTGATTGTTTTTCTTTCTCTCAAATCAGAGGATGACCTGAGTCTTCATGGAGTATGGAGTAGAGAAGCCACATTCTGTCTATGTTAATGTCTGTCTATAAGGTAAGTACCTTGAACTGGATGTAGAAACTCCAGTGGTGTTTGTGTAAGGAAAAGTAACTTCCTATAAAAAACACAGTTATGATTTCTGCTTATCTAATGAATTTGCACATAGAAATCCCATCAGGAATAAATACGTTTTCTGCAAAAGTACTGTCTTCACAATACACTCTACTTATAGCAAAACTGGACGAGTATCAAATGAGAGTATTTTGCTTAAAGAAAATGAGATCTAAAGGGCAGGGTTATGTCAAGAACAGGATAAATTCACAAGTCCAGTGAAATCAGTTGCCAAATTCTGTAAATTATAAATTAACCAGCACAGCAGAGGATTTTCTGCTCATTCCCAGCGTCAAAACAATAAGTGGCGGGCTCCTGAAACTCATTCTGCATGAAGAGGATTACATCTCAAGTAATTACTAACCCCATGATCTATCTCTAACAAAAAAGTATGCATTATCAGTTATTCTATTCTCAACGCCTAGGATCAGGTCAAGATTTTATTTGTTAACTACAAAGCATATTTTATTTAAAGTACAACCTCTGGGATTAATACATTTGCACTCTCGTATAGACAATGGTCTGCTTTCGGTTTGTTTATTAATAGAATTTACGCTACAATGACTAAAACACCTGCTGGAAAAAAAAAAAAGAAAAAGAAAAAAAAAAAAGTCTTTGCATTCTAAATTATTTCTAATGCATCCATTTCCTGAGTTTCCATTAAACAAGAAATAGCTCTTGTAAGTGAAACTATTTACCATGCCAATTACTAACACTATGATATCTTATTTCAGATTGTGTTAATCAGAGAATATGTAACCCTGAGTGTTCTTCTCCAGGCTGAAAATCTAATTGTAATGGTAGCCAGAAAATTCTTATTTATCTTCCTTTCAAGCCTATTCTAGAAGCTGTGTAAAATTATATAATAATCTGAGCATTAAACAGGGAGATAATAACTGATATTTCGGATCTACTAATACATAGTAATAAATCAGATAAATTTATCTCTCAGCAGATATATTAATGTGAAAAAATTTGAAGCAGTTGGATTTTAATAATGATATTCATGTTAAATTACTTTCTGAGGCTAACCTCTTACTAACTCTAAATCTTTTATATATCTATAAATAGAGAGATATATAGATATATCTATATATATATTTATGTGAGACAGCTACACAGGAAAAAGTTTTTTAAAAATCTTTATGTATGTCACATAGATAAAATCTTGCCATTTTTATGAATAAGGTACACCCTTGTTTTGCCAGGCTGTCTGTGTTGTTTTAAGCCTGTGAAATATTTGGAACAGATACTTCCCGTCACACTGTGCAAATGCCAGGTATGAAATATAGGTTCAATTTAAGCCAGTGGGACACTTTTCACTGACTTCAGTGGGGCTAGGATTTCTCCTCATGAATTTCACTTTCACTATCTTGTTTTCACTTTATACACAGCCAAAAGGAAGGGGTGATATATGAGTAGCACTTAGAGAGGAGTAGCCTTAGGAAGTAGCATAACACATCTAAATCATAACGCCTTCCCTATTTCTTCTTTATTTCCAGGGGTTGTAATATGCTGTTGATCTAAAACAATATTAAATGGCTTTACCTTTCCAATATACACACTTAGAAACTCAAGTTTATATAGGTTGTTTACAGACTAGTTTGAAAATTATTTCCAGCCTATTCCTCATGCAATAATTTTTGCTAGAAATAAGTGAGCTCTACTTCTCTTCTGCTATAAAACCATACCAGAAATTCCTACTCTTTCTTACTGATTGTTGTGATGAAATATGTGGCCTGATCAGTGTACTCTAACAGTACTATCATAGAATCACTCAGGTTGGAAGGGACCTCAAAGATCATAAAGTCCAACCGCAGCCTAACTCTAGTACCATAGTACCCTAACTCTAACAACCCTCTGCTAAATCATATCTCTGAGTACCACCATTCTCTGAGTAAAAAAGTTTCTTCCTAATATCTAATCTAAATCTCCCTTCTTTTCATTTAAATCCATTCCCTCTTGTGCTATCACTATTTGCCTATGCAAAAAAAAGTAAGAATTGTCCTTTGCCATTGAAAAAACATTATGTATTACTTAAAATTATTATTTTTATTATTAATGATTTGCCAAAACTGGTCAGTGTTTCATGCAACCTCATTTTTATCCCCATTTTTTTTTTTTTTTTTTCCATGTATTTTACAGGAATGGGAAGAGATGGGAGTATCTAATCAAACTTCGGATTTAAGGGATTATACTAAATTAATAAATTCACATTTTATTTTAAAGTTTCTTTTAGGAAGAAGCCAGATTGACAGTCCTAGAACAGAAACTACAGAATCAGTATGCAGTTCTTGGCCAAATGTTCTATAATATATAGATATTGATTTAAAAGATCCATTTGCCTAAGGAACAGTCATGCTGAACTCAGTAAAAACATGCGCAGAAAAAAATGCAAAGATTTCAAAGACAAATAAAAGAAGGGGTTAAAATATTCAAGGAGAATTTTTCTCCATTCAACTGTGGGGAAAATAAATAAATAAATAAATCCAGAATATTTGAAAGAAATGTTTACTTAACAGTTTAACTACCCCAATGACATTTCTTAGAAGAAAAGAAACAAGACAAATCTTTCATTACAGTAAGTCTTGCTTTTATGGCAAATTAACAAAAAAAGCTTTTTGTGATATGGAAACAGCTTTAAAACAGAGTTGATTCATCCCACTCACTCTAAGCCTCTAAAGGATTTCTTTTCTTCTTCCCTGCCGGTAATCTGTGTGAGCTGCAAAATTTTCATTTTCACCATATCAGATTTCTATTTTTTGTGTCTGTATCTAAGGCAAGCTATTAAGATCAATAATACCTATCACAGACGTATGCTAATGTCTGCCTCATTTTAATTGTTTTGCATCTGAAGCCTTTTCAATCTTGAGGACTCCTACAGACAATGACAGTGGGTAACAGACATAAAATCTATGTTCACGTGTTCTGTTCAATATTATACCAGTCAAATCTATACTAGCTTCAGAAATTTCAAAGAGACATAGCTTATTTTAATTTTATATTTGCTGAACACAGTGACTTGTTGCCACGCACCTGGCAACCCATGTTCTTTTAGCTCTGCGCCTGTGCTGGACTATCGGGCAAAACCTACCCGGGCCAAAGAACTGAACGTGAATACCAATATGGTGAGCAGAAAAATGGCATTTATTGCGTCGTGCGATTTACCTATATACCTATCCTACTTTGTCTACGCCCCTTATGCATTAACCTTTCGACACTGAGCAAGGGGAGAGTCCTACCACGTCACATCCTGAATCCTCGCTGTCGCCTACTACAACAGTGACTTAAAGAGATAAGTAGTAAAGGAAGAATTTGAAGTCAGTGCTGAAATTATTCAACTTACATTCAACAAGGAAGAACTAGTTAGAAGTGCTGACAATATTGGAGAATGATGTGATGGTTAGGGAAGTCTCAGAGACAATGCTCTGCAAACTGACCTAGTATTCCTTCAGCCTGTTTTTAATGGTGCAGATTTATTACATTTTGGTACTTTGGACTGCACTGACAATAAATTTCTCTAGTATTCCATAAAACATCTGTGTAACCAAAAACGAATTAACTTCTTCTTTTCTTGTGTGCATTTGTTTTCTGCGTGAAAGATTCTTTCCTTGTGGATAGGTACATGGGGGTCTTTCCGAGTGTGAACTAAAACACTGACTATATTATATATTTTTTAAAATAGACTTAAGCTTGCATATGCAGTTTTAGATACTTGCATATATACCTAACAGGTTTGAAAAGCACCCTGCCGGAGCTCTGAATTTTGTTATATGACTTTTTTTTCTTTTTTAAACAAATTGTATTTTTAGGTCACATCGGTTTTCTTGCAGCTGTTAATCGTGCATAAATAAGTTATTGCAGCTGAACCATAACACCTCATTGGAATAAAACTTTGGACTTCACAGCAATGACCACATCATCATAGAAGCCATAACAGAGTTATCTTATAAATGGCCACTCATTCTTTTAATGATAAACTACAAGTTTTCATTAAGCTTTATCTCTTTCCTATTTGTATAGGAGAAAAAATATATGAGTCTGACATTATCATACTGTAAAATAAAGTTACAATAAGGGACGCTGACTGAAAATTGCAAGAAGCTGTCAAGAAAATCCACTTTATGCATTGGATGTTGCCAATTTTTTGTTTCTACTGGATTTCCTTGGTAGGAATGCCCCTGGTTTGAGATATGTGTTCAATACTTTGACCACTTAGATACGTGCTTGTGTATTGAGCGACAACTAACAGATGCCATAGTGGATGTTGTACATTTGAAAAAACACCTTTGACATGTTTGACATAAATTAGTCATATAAAAGGCATCATTGCTAAACTGTCTGAACAAGAAACAAAGTTCACTTAATATTGCTGAATGAGCTGATCAGGTAAGAGTCCTCTATCTGTCCTTATGTCATCAGTAAATGCTATAAAGAAATATAGGGAGATACTAGGAAAAATACAAGTGGCTTGTCAGCTGAGCAAAACCTATAGGGCTTTTTGGGGGTCTGACCCTTCATTTTTTATAAGTCCTTAAAATCAATGATAGTTTTAGCCAAGAGATAGTGATCAGACCCTCTAGCCCTTGTCTAGATATAATTTCCAACCAAGATTGAATAGATTTATTTTCTAAACAAAATCCAAAGCTTTGAAAGGCCATATGCATTACCTATTTTGAATTTCTACTTTTAGATTACTTAAATTTCTCTTTGATTTAGGTAATTTTATTACAGAAAGTGCCTGAAAAAAAGAAAAAAAATATATATATCTCCTTTTTTCAACTTGTTTGAAGTTTCAGAAGTACAGTGGGATAAATGCTACTTTAAGAATTTTAAAATTGCTTTCTTGGTATGACAGAAGTAGAAAGCAGTTTAAGTGACGGAGGACAAATCAGTGAAAGCGTACTTTGAAAATGTACAAAGAGCTGGCCACCTTTGTAGGCTGATTTTTTCCAAACCACTTAAAAGCGCTGAGACATACTCTGCTTTATAGCTCAGTCCTAATCCTAAGAGAACTCACTAACTTCTGATCTCTGCCACATTTACTGATTCTCAGCTTTGTTCAAAAACTGTTACAGCTGTCAGCTGATATTGTATGTAACTGAAAGACATTTTCAGTATAAGAAAATCTGATTATTTTATAGGTAACATTTTATTCTTTCGAGTTAATCTCTGTTACTGTGAATTTATTTGTCAAATCCCTGTTCTTACCTTTTCTACATGCTGAAATTTCTGCTTTTTTAAAATTATTATTTTCATTTTTATCTTTCTCAGGACAAGTATTATGACTTTCATTACAGCTCATCAAGCCCTGAAAGCAAACTCAGTAATCACCAACATCTGACTTCTGAGTAAAATAGAAAAGCTCAGAATAGAAAATAGAAGACATCACACTGAACAATGTGCTACCCCGTCCCATGTACTAAAAATAAAAAAAATCATTTATTGCCTTCAAAATTTCCCTGAAGAATGTGTGGGTTTTGTTGTTTTTTTTTTCTTTTCTTTTCTTTTTATTTAAATGTTTATATATATTATGTGTATATACGTAATACTCATATGTGCATATATGAGTATTATGTGACAGCAGATAACATATATTCAGGTAGCTAATGAAGCGTATACTAACTCTTTTTCTTTAAAATAACAAGACTAACTTCAGCTATTATCTGGGAAAACAACCAACCAACCAACCAACCAAAAAAACGAATGTATCAGTGGGCAATATTTCAAGCCCATGCACTCTTTGAAGAGGAGTTTGGTTGCATTTTACCAGCTAAAATTGTCTACCTGTATCTGACTCCATATCTCACCTCACTGGGTTTCAGGAAAGTAGTTTCACATGCATAACTATTTCATGGTAAAACTGTGTTAATTCACAATCGTAAGGCAAATCAAATGATACAGTTTTAACATAGGGTTACAACTATTGATCTGCATTAACCAGTAATTAATGATGATTTGTTTTGCTTTGTTTGCACATTAACAGTAAATACCTGAAGTGATTTTCAGACAACAGAATATTACATTTTTATTTTTTCCTCAAGAAATGCATTCTCATGTGAAGATTCACAAAAGGCATGACATGTCCTTAAAGGACAAATTAGAAAGAACTCAGTTTGACTGACAAGTGGAAAGCAGCTTTTGTCTGCCTAACCCATGTCAAGTATGGACAATGAGCCAATATAAAGGTCACAGTGGAAAACAGCCAAGGGGAATTTCAGGCTTCCAAAGCTGAAACAGTAAGGGCAGTAGTTGTGAAGTCTGTGAAACCTCAAATGAATGAAATACTTTTAGAAATTTGTTCTATACTTGGCATAGTCTCAACTGTCTAACTTGCTGCAAACCCCCTGACTTTGAATCTCTAATGGCATCTTAGGACAAAAAATTCTTACTAACAAAATTGTTTGCTTAGTTTTCCTCTACATGCCAGGTAGATATCCTTTTCAATTAATAATCATGTAGATGTACCTCCTAATTTATATAGATTCATTGTTTTCACAGTGTTCTCCTAACAACTGCTTAGCCACTTGTTAAACCAATACTATTGCTATGAGCCACCTGGAAAAGAAGGCACCTAAAATTTCATTTTCTTCATAAGCTTAGTGAACATATTTGTAGAATATTATTAGACAAAAGGTGATGCAGAGATAAAAAGAGCATACATTTTATACAACAAAAAAAAAAAAAAGAAAAAAGAAAAAAGAAAAAGGTAAAAGAGTAGTCTGAGGTGATTCAAGTAATTTGGGGCTATGATTCTAACATGTATGTGTCATAAAATGCAAATTTCTCTTGTACATATAACCATGAAAACTGACTTAAAGTCAATAAAAAACAAAACATTAGTTAATAAAATCTACTCCATTCCAGACTGTCTTCTTGAATGTATTCTTTGCAATATGGTGCCTGAGAAAACTGTATTACTGTTCATCATAACTCCTGTGGCTATGTCATAGCAAAGACAAACTCAGGGAGAATCAAGCCTGTGCTGCGCTGGATTCTGTGAACGTGGACTGGAAGATAGGACCTCACCCTGGACAAATTCAGCATGCAGTTTCAGACAAAGCAGACACATGTAAAAAAAAAAAAATATAAACTTGTCTCCCAGTTTCATCTCTGATTATTTGCTTACAGAATGCAATGATTCATTGTGAACTCACATGTGAATAGTAAACTACTACTCCCACTCCCTGTGTTGTCTCAGCTACTGTGACTGTAAAGCCAGAAGTAGGGTTCTGACCAATGTCCTCCAACATTTCTATCCTGCTTATACTCCAGTAGCTCCTACAAGAAGATAAACTCTCTATGCACTCTCAGGAAACACTCAAAGAAAGTTACAGTCTATCAGTATCTCAAAGGGAAACAAATGAAAACCATATCTCTGAGTATGTTGTGTTTTTTTTTACACAAATTATTTCAACTTTAGATTTTACCAGAAAAAAATTGTATATCATATTCTTGCAGACTAGCACATAATTACAGAGGAAATAACTACAGAGGAAATACAACTGACAAAGTGGAAGGCTCTTCACAGCTTGGAAACTGCTTAAATATTGCACGGCATGTAAAAAGATGCCAAAAAGGAAATCAATTCAAAAACTGAAAATGGGAAAAACCAAAATCCCAATAAACTAAATTAACAAAAATCGAGAAGGGCAAGTTTGTAACAGTGACCTTAGCTGACCTCCATTAGTGGGTAATTACAGCACAATCAATAGTCCTTATGCATAACTATGGACACAAACGGTCAATTGAAAGTGATAAAAGAATGGTGATCAATAAACATTACAGTCAGGCACAATTGTCTAAGAAGTATGGGAAAAAAAAAAAAAAACAACCTTTGGAAAACCAATACAAGAAGCAGGATTCATCAAGATTTCAAATTTGAATGATATCCATGGTGCACTAGATCTCTATTTGGTTTAAATCCTTTTCTATGAAACCAAATTAACAACCTGGTTACAACATGAATGCCTAACAATTAACTTTAGTTTGATTCCATTTTGTGAGATGTGAATAGACACATTGCTGAATAGTACCTACAAACACTGCACATGTGAAAATGGAGATGCTCCACTTTGTTGTTTGATCTGCAAATCAAATCAAAGCACTATTTCTTTGCCACAGTAACAGAAAAGAGAAAGACCCTTGTTGAGACACTAAACCTTCTGTTGATGCCAGATATGTATATTATTTTACTAAACCAAAGCCCAATTTTTTATCAGAAGAAAGTAAAAGAATCAACATTTATTGAACTCAAGCAAACCTGTATCTGGCCCTTAATGAAGGCCAAGGTGTAAAAAAATCATTTAGTATTACTCCATGGCTGCTGCTCACTCATGAGCAGTCCCTAAGAGCTGAACTTTTTAATTCAGAAAACGTTTCTGTTCTTTTTCATTATTATTATTATTATTTATTTTTAATTTACACTCATCACTAAGAGACAGAAGTCAGTCAGCGATATAATTTAAAACACACATTTACCAGAGCTTCATATATATACACCCCTCTTCCTGCAGTCAGAGAAAACTGAAGAAAATTATCTCTGGAGCATGGTTTCTACAGATGATAGTACATGAATTTTTATTCAGGAAATCACATAAACACAGAATGGTTTAGAATGGGAGGGACCTCTGGAGAAATGTCCAAATATTCCTTGTGATTGTGACCAGAATTCACTCAGAATTCACACAGAAGTGTGTGGTTGGTCAGAATAAAAAAATAGAATCCAAAGGGATTCATGTAAAAGAAGCATAATTTTATTAAATTAAAATTGGATTAGGAAGTCTCTCCCAGCAGAGAGAAAGATAGCAAACTTACTATTGTAGAACTATGGCAATCGATCTGAGATATCTTCCTAAAACCACTTCACATACACTGCCTTGAACAGAGTTTAGATGATTTCAAATAAAACATACTGTTTTAAATCAAGAAACTATTCAAAGTACAGTATTAGAAGAGTATGATGGATCTAATACTAACCACAGATAACTGAATGCCAATTCTATTGCTTAATAGTGCTTTGAAACCTCATCCCTCTAGATAAACAGAGCATATTGCCATGATTCTTTCACAATACATTTCTTGGGCCAACAAAATATTCAGTGAGTACCCTTCACCTGGATGTGACACATGAAGCTCAGAATGACACAAATCTCACTGTGATATTGTCTGTTTCACCATTATCCACATTATCTAAATTTCTTCTACGTGTTTATGACCAACTAATGGATTGTGTTGTAAGGAAAAATGTTTTGACTACACATCAATTGGTTTTAGATCTTCTTGATGATTCCGTGATTCTATGATTCTGTGATAAATGTGTTAATAGCCTTTGCAAATGACTAGTTTTTATTTCCATGATGATCACAATTAGTGGGGAGTATCATGGGGGTCTGATAGTATCTTTGTAACATTAGGATTAGGTGACTGTGGCTTTTGATTAAAAACCATTAAACTTTCTGTATATGCTATTCTTTTGCTTGGGATTGATTAAAGAGATGCTATTCTGCTTTCTTGTATAGGGCTGCGTGATTAATTACTGGAAGTTCTACTTGGAAAAAAAATGTATTTGTAACAGTAATTGCCTGCATTTTGTCTACCCCAGTTTTGTGACTTTTACCTTGTAAAACAGATCTTAGTCAGTGTACTAGACTGAATGCTCCCCATTGTTGTATGGAAATGTGTGTTTACACATTCAAGTTAAAATGTGCTTCTGAGTAAATGGATCAATATCTCCTCTCTGGTTAAAACTTGACAAAGGCTTGCATGAGAACAACACAGGCATTTGATATCATTTACTTATCAGCAGGGTGAAAATCAAGATATACAGACTGTTAAGATGCTACATCTGCTTTTTGCTGTCCCTCTTTCCTAATTATTGTAACGGGATAATGTTCTAGGAAGTGTCTCGTAGCAGTAGCAAAGAAGAAGATGATGGTCTTTTTGACATATGACCTTATCAGAAAATCATCAGATAAAAACATTCCTCCTGAGAAATGACACTCCTTGTTCTAATTAACATTTTTAACACAGCAGCAAAGCACCAAAATCACCATTGACTGAAAAAAAAGAAAACATCCTGGAGTTCGGAATTCAGGTAAGGTAAAAGAAATTGCTTTTGTAGGGCAAGTGTTTTAACTATGCTAAGTATTTCTTAAACCAGAGCTTGCAGCATTGGTTTCCTTTCCTCCCCACCCCCCTGTCTCCCCTCCCCCCTTCCTTTACTTTTGCAAGACTGGTACAAACAAATAATATTGTATGATTACGATGTACGCTTCAATGGGATGCAACTTTTTCTTCCCTGTGTTGAAGAGTCATCTTTCACTTTGCACAGAAGTAATGCACGAATTCCTGTATACCACCTTCCATGCACAGGAACAGTCAATCAGTCAAGGCACACAATATTGAAAGAGGTTAAATGTCCTCTGCACACTGTCATAATTCACCAAATATATCAGGCAATAAAATCCCGTGATAACTCACTTTTCATGACAAATCTTGTAATGAGAAGTGAAAATGGAACAAATTCATCTATTCACTTGACATAGATTGTAACTAGGAGGAGAAAAACTAGCCCAGAATTAACCCATTCTTGTAATGATCACACAGCTGAAAACTGATGTTACTCTTTGGCTGTATTCCTGAATGGTGTTTCTCAATTTTATTTGCCTTCTTTTTTTCCCAAATACCTTTCCATCAGCATGAAAAAAGAACAGGAACTGCAAGAGAATGAAAGAAAAGAAAGACTTGGAAGCATCTAGTTATTTAATGACTATTTCCATGGAAGAGGACAACAGTGCAGATATCTGTTGAATTTAACTGCACAGTTGAATCACTACTGCCTGATAGGTATTCCTCCTTGAAATAATACTTCCTTCTGGTTTTAGAGTATTTAACTTACTAAACTCAGATGCTTTCTATTCCTCAAACCAGATATTTAGTCTCCCTTTTATGGAAACACTATGGATACAGATCACACAGTATACTTGAAGATGAAATGAAAGATAAGAAAATGAAAGGAATTCATTAGTTCTTCAAAAAGCCTTCAAAAAGATGGTCTCGTGATATAAGAGTTTACTGCCATATCCTAAGATTAATATAGTTTTACTACTTGGGCAGATGGAGGAAATAAAAAAATCAAGAAAACAACAGATGAGCGAAGTACTTTCTTCATATATTTGCAAGAAGTCACTAAAGGTACCGTATAAACAAAGCTAATTCTGAAAACTGTCATATCCTGTATTCAAGCACTCCTATGAAGGGTCTGTGAGAATGAATAAATACAGGGCCTTCTTCACCTTGAGCACTACTAATATGAAGCCAATATACCATAGTTATATCTTGAAATAATTAAGTGTAACCATATATAGTGTAGCACCAAAATATGGGAGCAAGAAAATGGTTAAACTATGGAAAACTATATGAAAGCAGAGGTTTAAAAATATTTAGACTGTGATATCGCTGACACATTCTGAAAAACTACATCATGTAGTATCAAAGTGACCTCTGACCATCCTGTCACACCACATCAGCTTCTCTTTTGTTACTATGTCATTTGACAGCACACTATGTGATGAAGCATGACATAATATGGAGGGCAATCTAAAATGAAAAGGTAACCTTTTGTGACATGTATTGCATTAACGTACCAATAATACAAGTAACTGATAACATTTTGATCTGTTCAGAGGATTAGAATGAATGTTTTCCATCGCTACATGGGCATTTGTGTTTACAGATTGGGGTTAAAATGAGCTTTTTAGTAAATGGACCAGATTCCTGTTATTCTGTTTAGAAGAGAGATCTTCCTACATTGAGGATAATTTTCTCAGACAATATACACCATTTTGTTCCCCTGTACAGTGTTAGTAGCAAGATCTACTCTCCTATGAGTCTTTGTTATAAGAGAATGGAAGTAATCTGGTATCTGATATGCAATGTATAAGAACCTTCCGAAGTTTCTTATAGAGTAGAAGTCTTATAAAACCAGAGTAGAAGTCTTCCACTCTCTTGAGTTGGAGCTCTCCAGGAAGTAGAGCAACCCCCTCTACCTTCCATCATACAGCTTAATAGTCATTAGCTGGGAAGATGAATGGACATAAGAAAACAAAAGAGGCAATCGGGCATAAATAATCAATACAGAGGTAATTTGTAGGCCAAAGCTTTTCGGACTGACTGAATCTTTTTTGCATCAACAAAATGGGTGTTCATTATCTTTTAGCACCAAGGCAGACATTTTAGGCAATGGCTCCTTGTTAATTGTTTTATATTGAGGTTCAGTTTTAGCTAATAGATTTATTCATGTGATACATCTTCTTTGTTTAAACATTTTATAATTAATTAATTAATTAACATTTAATAATTAATAAAAACTAGGCAAGCATGAACTAAAACTTTAATTAAATTAGTTGGGATTTATGCACCTATACTCTTTGTTTTTTTAATTCTTAATAAAGGAAATAAAATTCTTAATAATGGAAACAAAAACATGCTGTTAAATCATAATAACCATGGCATTGTCAGTTCATAAACTGTTAATGGTATGTTATTTTCTGCTGTTTGTTGTTGTTTGTTTGTTTTTGTAAATAATCTTCTGTAGATGAAGAGGAATTGGAAGTAGAAAAATATATAAATGTAAACAACTGAAAAATATTTATCATTGTGAAGTAGAACACATTCTTTTTTTGGCATTTGGTGAGAGCTATACTTCCTTATTTTGCATGTCAAAGCAAGACAATATGGGCTCTTACAAGATATGCTCCAAAAGTCATGCTTCCTATTCTCCTATGCTGGGCCACAGTGTCACAGATGTCCTGCATGTGGAAAAAATTACATCTATTGACATTCCTCGATGCTTACTCAGCATTTAAGGAGAATAAACAGTGTATGCAAGCATGATAAGGTGGTGAGTGGTGTATTTCAGCAGTGGCAATAGCAGTGTGAAATGTAGACCACATTCTAGACGACCACAGCTTTCACATCACAAAATGAAGAGTGACTGGATCACTTCCTCTTCATGAAATACTGTCATTGTGCTTCTATCTGTTGAAGTTTCTGTGGAAGCAATACTGTGCAAGGAAGGGATGCCATTAAGAGGGACCTCAACAGACTTGAAGGGTGGACATGGGAGAATCTAATGAGGTTCAACACAGCAAAGTGCAAGGTTTTGCTCTTGGGCTAGAGGAATCCCAGGCATACATACAGACTGGGAGGATCAGTCCTTGAGATTGGCATTGCAGAGAAGGACCTGGGGATCCTGGTGGATGAAAAACTTAACATGAGCCAGCAGTGTGCTCTTGCAGCTCAGAAAGCAAATGGTATCCTGGGCTCCACCAGGAGAGGAGTGGCAAGCAAGGACAGAGAAGTGATTTTCTACTCTGCCCTCGTGAGGCTCTATCTGGAGTACTGCATCCAGGTCTGGGGCCCCTAGTACAAGAAAGACAGGCAGCTGTTGGAGACAGTCCAAAGGAGGGCCACAAAGATGATCAGGGAGCACCTCCCCTGCAAAGACAGGCTGAGGGAGCTGGGCTTGTTCAGCCTAGAGAAAAGAAGGCTGCAGGGTGGCCTAGTTGCAGCCTTTCAGTACCTAAAGGGGCCTATAAACAGGAGGGGAGTCAATTCTTTGGAAGGGTAGATAACAGCAGGACAAGGGGAAATGGTTTTTACTTGAGGGAGGGAAGATTTAAGTTGGATGTTGGGGAGAGTTCTTTACCAAGGGAGTGGTGAGGTGCTGGAACAGGCTGATCAGAGAAGCTGTGGATTCCCCATTGCTGGAGGTGTTCAAGGCCATGTTGGATGGGGCCCTGGGCAGCGTGGTCTAGTTTTAAATGTGGAAGTTGTTGGCCCTGCCTGTGGTGGGGGGGGGTTGGAACTTGAGGATTCTTGAGGTCCTTTCCAACCTGGGCCGTTCTGTGATTCTGTGGTTCTGCAATTCTGTGAATATTTTAACAGTACTGTTATCTAATTCCATAGTGGTTGATGAAGCATTCACAGATCCTTTTCCGTGGGATTACATATTTCAGTGATCTCTGAATGTCCCATTCTGAATTTGTTAATTTTTTAATGAACTGGTCTGTGATTTACTCTATTTTATTTTTATTTTATTTTATTTTATTTTATTTTATTTTATTTTATTTTATTTTATTTTCTTCTATGTATGTATTATGTATGTATGTATGTATGTATGTATGTATGTATGTATATATGTATGTATTTATTTATTTATTACTGCAGGTGCACACACACACAGACATTACACCTATTACATTGTATAGAGCTACCAGTATGCCAGAATACTTGAGATCCCATCTGACGCCCACTGTAAGTAGATGAAAAGTGTCCAGGTACTGCAGAAGTTGAAGCAAGAGTATGTTGATTAAAAAACCTTACATAGATTAGAACCCTTTTAAAGAAGGACCACATAGAATTCATTGTAAGCCTGAGATGGTAGAGCAAGCAGCTGATCAAAATAAATTTCATAATTGGCTAGGCAATGAAATAGCAAATATAAACATACTATGACTAACTGGTTGTCATAACATATTTGAGCTCAAAAGTGAACCGATTACTACCAGATTCTGGAGATTATGAAATTCAGTGGAAGTCTTTCATTTACTTTGATAAATATTCCATCGAGTTCATATTATTTACAATGTTTGAAATTCCAAATTCTGTCATAAATACATCTGGTCACAATATGTAGTTTTGTTTCTAAACAAATTAAAAAGTAATCTTTTCTGGTAAAAAATGACCATGGAATATCCAACTTACCAATGTATTGTATGTGGAATTGATTTCACTTTTTGACGTGAAGTTTATAAACCTCAGTATTGTGAATAATAATTAAAAAAAAAAAAAAAAAAAAAAAGTGCACTTCCAAAAGATTTAATTGGAACCTCAATTCCAGTTCCAAAAGCAATAATCTCAAGTAGAAATATTCCAAATATACTTACTTGTTAGAATATGCACCAAGCTATCTAATAAGCAAGCATATTGGCAAGACTTAGTTCCAGATGAACCATTAACAGCCAAGGGAACATTTGTTATAGAGTTAGATAGCTTTAAAATGATCTCTGAGCTTTTCACCGATTCCCTGGCCGGTATCACAGGAATAAACACTGCTTCTTCCCAACCCAACGGTGTCCTTTTGGCAGTTTTCTCTGTAGACGTCTTTTGTCTTAAGATGTCTGCAGTGGCAAAGGGATCCAGACATGAGTCTGTGTAGGTGCATGGCTTGCAGTAGTGATTAATGAGATTTTCAATTTGCTTTTCAATTTTCCCATTTTCCACCCTATGAATCTAAATAATTGAAAAAGTTTTGTGAATTACGAATCTCATTGAAACCCCTGTACACAATAATCATTTAATTATTCAAGTCTTTCTACTGTTATCTTTGATACGGTAATTGGAATTTCTTCTGCACGCTGTATGCTCATTGTATTCCAAAGAGAAGGAAAATCTCTTTATTTAAAGTTTCTTTATTTTATTTTTCATTACATATATATATATATATATATATATTTTTTTTTTTTTTCAAATGTCAGAATAGGTAGAATCTTTTTGAATTTTTTAGAACATCACTATCCAGAAGGCTATATCTCCTGATCATTCACCTGAAGAACAGCTATATATTCAGAAACGTGGCTGAAGAATATTCTACTTTTTACTTTCCTGGGAATCAGGGAATGCAAACTCAATTTTATCCATCTATTGTCTATCTACCTATGTATCTTTATAGATCTATCTATCTATCTATCTATCTATCTATCTATCTATCTATCTACCTACCTATCCATCTACCTATTTATTTTCAGTATCTCCTTTATTTTCCAGTAGTTCTCTACTTGCTGTAAAGACTGAGAATGAACTGGAGATTGCTCTATCAGAGGCCAGAAGATTGTTAATTCTGGTACTTGATAGGAGGGTGTACTTTCTCTTAGAATCATAGAATTATAGAATCCCTAGAGTTGGAATGGACCTCTGAAGGCCACCTAGTCTAACTCCCCTACAATGAACCAGGACAACCACAGGTAGATCACGTTGCCCAGAGCCTTATCCAGACTCATCCTGAAAGTCTCTAGGGATGGAACACCTACCACAACACTAGGTGACCTGTTCCAGTGCCTCACTACCCTCACTGTAAAAGATTTTTTTCTTATATATAACCTAAATCTACCTTTTCTGAGCTTGAAGCCATTTCCCCTGGTTCTATCTATCATCTCTTTCTAAAAACACATTTCCCCTGACACTTCACAGGAGGCACTACACAGGGCTAGAACAAAAAAAAATCTGCATACAAAAGAGACCCTCACACTGTGTACCAGGTTATTCTATAAAATGCTGGAAACAATACCACACAATTGAGTTTCCCGAACTGGAATCTTAATGACTTATTTGTATTTATGTAAAGTTAACTTCTGCTAATGTTTGAGCCCTGTCACACTATACACATCACTATTTACATCAATAAAGTAAAAGTTAATTATAAAATAGGCAAGACATAGAAAAATGTATGTACCAGACAGAGAAGCTAATATGCCAATTTAGTTACTGTTACAGGGTAACGCTACCAACACTGATTGTTAATGAAAAAAACCCACAAACATGGAAACATCTACTCCATGCAATAGACACCAAAATGTTGTTACTATTTTATCAAAAACACCAAGAAAAATTGGAATTTTATGGTCACCTTTTTCATTGTTAACCGAGTAACAAAACCCAAGCAGCTCAACCTAGAGCTCATTGTCCAGGATCACATCCAAGTGGTTTTGAATACTTCTATATCTTTGACTGAGAATCAATGAAATAATATTTGACATAGCACAGAGACCATGCAAATGAGGGCTGAAAATATTAAAAACATTTAAAGAATCATGAGATACTATTCATTTTTGAAAACTGAAAACTCGGTGCAAGAACAAGAGGTCACTTCTGCAGAATGATATACCCTTGATCTCCCAATGGTCTGTTGGAACCCCCTTTACTTTGCCATATATGTGCACACACACACACATGAAGGATAATTTATGTCATAAAACGTGACATGGAAGAAATAAGAACCCTGTAACAACATAGACTAGATACTGATACGGTCCCTTACTTTTTCAAATGCTTAATTGTGACTCTGAACAATTTCTGTTTCTGTGGATTTTTCAAAATTCACATCTTTTGTGGTCTTCAGCACAGTTGATTCAAGTTTATGATACTTCATTCACTCTTCTAAAATTTTGGAATAATTAGTAAAAATTCATAAGTTGTAAGTGAATCTGAAATAAAAGTTTCCTATTTTCCGCACCCTGGCCCACCCAATGTTTCATATGAAAGTTGATAAAAAGAAGATGATAAAGCAATTGTTTCCTGTAGAATAGAGCCAGATTTGTGCAAGATGAGGAACCAAAACACTTGAGGAAAAAAAAATAAAAATAAAAACACATCATTTCATACACTCAAGTGATTCTAGCAGAAAAGTCAGTGGTGCTTTTCTTTCAAGTGTAAATATGAAGAACAGAACTTGAAAGAAATAATATAAAATACTACAAGATTGTCTGTCTGGAAAAAAAAAGCTGATGGAAACAACTTATTAATCAACATAAATTCACTCTTATCTCTGAATTATTGAGCACAAAACTAAAACCTTTGACATACTTAAATAATCTATTACCTGCTAAGCCTTTCATTTTCATTAGAAAATTAGCTAATGATATGTAATGATCTTGCCTATACTTTACAATTCCTGTTTAAATAGAATTTGAGTAACAGCTTCTTAATGTTCACTACTGAAGGTAAACTAAATCTTTAATCGACATCTGGGGCAACCATTTCAATACTGTAATTTAACTGAGGTTAATGCAAAATAGAATAATAAAAGAAAAATAGAGAAAAACACACCTTCCTTCTTTAATATGTAAAATAACTACTACATTAAAAAACAAAACAAAACAACAACAAAAAACAAACAAAACAAAACAAAACAAAAAAACCCAACAAAACCTGAAGGTAACTATGCTTGCTAGATCTTTGACTAACGTTAAATCATTTTGAGAATCTCTCATAATGTTCCTTCTTATTTTTTCTAACTCAACTCTGTTATTCTTACAACTGTACCAAGGCTTTCTTCCTCACTTTTTCTCAAGCAGGTACAGCAGGTTTGATATCCTTTGCCTTCTGGTATACCTATATTTTAATGAATTTACTAAAAATCTTTCGAATCAGACTTGTATTTCCATTTTCCATTTCAATCTAAGTTTGAAGGTTCATATTTTCCAATTGTTTTGATTTAATGATATTTCACCTTTAAGATCTGATTTTAACCCTGGCTGCAAGACCACAGTTCAGGAGCTTGTTATGACATTCCACACCCTCTCTGAGGGACTGATCCAACTTCTTCCTTTCACATTCACATCATTTATCTTAAATTAATACCTTTTAGTGTTTGATTTGATTTGTTTTCCTTTTTTTTCTTTTTTCTTTTTTTTTCCTTCTTTTTTCTTTTCTTCCCAAGATGAAACTAAATATGGGCTTTTGCTGTTCTCTTTTATCCATTTTCTCCTGGTCTCTTCTAACTGATTCTAGAATAGATTATCATTTCTGAATTATTTTTTTTACACAGGACAGTTTCTATTATTTTCCTAACCAGGAACACTCTTCACTCCTTTTTGATTCGAAGACATCTCAAGATTTCTCCACATCTTTTAGCCAGCTATGTGTGTTGTTTAGCTCTCCCGGTATAGGATATTGAAGTAGATTAGACAAACTTGGCAAATCCATACATCAGAGGCAAAGCTTTCCATAGGCAGTGCAGATGCAGAAGCAGATGCTTAATTCACTTCTTAAAGTATGCAACTCATTCACTAGAATTCACCTAACTAGATTTTTACAATTATAGATAAATCCTAAAGTTTTTGTGTATCTGAGACTTGGGTGATAACTTACTGAGTGTAAAATCATCTGCAACAGCAGCCTTTGAAAAGATTCATGGCTTCATGTAGTAAATTTAACAGATCATTTTACTATTAAATAAACCTGTGTGACTTCTGGTAAGTCATGCAAAATGTTCGTTGGAGAAATCAGGGACATGCTTTTACAGCTGCAACTCGTGCTCGCGCTTCATATTTGTGTTGCATATTTACTGACACAAAGTCATCAGCCATCCTTCTCTGAGTGGCACAGAATGTGTTACATGTCTTTCTTGTTAAATTAGACCTGGGTCCTAGGGCAGAACATAATCTTATCGAAGATATTCACAATCTCCGACCTTATATCCAAGGTGTTCAATATCCCACATTCATGATATGTGAAGCATTACCTGAAGAGCCTGGATGAGGACTGTGGTTGAGACTGTGGTCTCAAATGCAAAAGGGATCTTTAAACTATTGTTAAATATCTTAAGTGACAAATTTTCCCCAAAACTTTCTTAAAATCAACTGTAGGAACAACCTTTTAAAACATTTATGACTGAAATCTCATGCTTCAGTCCACAATCAAGATCCTTTTTCTTTAAATTACATTTTCTAAGTGTATTTAAAAAATCAAATAAAATAGAACAATGCAAAAATAAAACAGTTGATCATGTATCACTCCTCCTTTTGTGGGAATGAGCCACATGTGACAGATGGTGAACATTTTGCTCATTGTACTACAGGAAACCACCCAGACAATACATCACTGACAGTCACATAAACATAGAAAGCGGTGAAAATAAATACTATCACTTAATTAGGGATATAAACTCAAGGCAATGTAGATTTTTGCTGGGGTAGAAATAGGTCAAACCTGAGTATACCTCACTTCTAATACTTGTTGTGGAACAACTTATTTCTTATGTTATTGAGGAGTGAGACCATTAAATTCTAACAAGTAAATCTAATGGTTTTCTGCTTAATCTGCAAGATTTTGTAGTTCTATCATTCAACTTTATTTCTGCATTTACAGAAGACTGTGCTGTATTTTTTAATTTCTTGTGATTCTCAAATGTTAAACAGACTTGACATAGGTATCCTCTGCTGTTACTGATATTATTCACAACTGTAGAGGTTTTCCTGCAATCTAGTATGTCTCCAGATGGTGATTGACTCTGCAAGAAAATCTTGTATGAAACAATTAAGGAGTATCATTTTCATCACTGTCTTTCTTAAACCAGAGATGCAGCTGGTAAGAAATTAGCCACAAAGGATTTCACTTCACCATCTTATTATTTCTGAATCTACTTAACAGATTTTTTTCTTGATACCATTCACAGTCTCCCTAATTTATCCCTGTCTATTATGGACACTCTTGATTAAGCACCTATTATGCTCCGTTTTTACAAATGCTCTGTTCAAACACACCACACTCACCGAAAACACAAAAAACAAATATCCACAAGGATGAATACTGCATTTTCTACCTGCAGACTCTGGCCGATATCTGCTGTGAATTTCACCTTCACTGTGGCTTTATATGGATATATCTTAGCTTTTAAAATAGTTCAGATGAAGGAGAATTCAGTTGCCACAAACTAAAATGATTTAACATCTGATGTACTCCATTTTCCTTTTACCAGCATAAAGAAATCAGTATACTAATATATGGCTCATTCTAGAATCCCTTTTAGTAAGCCACTCTTCTAGATTGATGGTGTAACTGCATCAATGGACAAGGGAAGAGACACTGACATAATTTCTCTGGATTTCAGCACAGTCTTTAACACAATACCCCACAACATCCTTCTCTCCAAATTGGACACGTGAATTTGTTGGGTGGACTGTTCAGTGGATGAAGAATTGACTACAGGATTGAATCCAGAGAGTGGCGGTCAATGGCTCAATGTCTGGATGGAGATCAGCAATGAGTGTTATCTATCATGAGTCGGTGCTGGAACCAATACTCTTTAATATCTTCATCAGTGACGTCAACAGTGGAGTCAAGTACATCCTCAGCAGGTTTGCTGATGACTACAAGCTAATTGGTCGACACACCAGAGGTACATAATGCCATCTGGAGAGACCTGAAGAAGTTCTTGCATGTGGGTATAGGCAGTCTTCACTACTAATGCAAGCTGAGACATGAAACGATTGAACACAAACCTGTCAAAAAGACCTGGGGGTACTGATGGACAGGAAGCTGGACATAGGCCAGCAGTTTGCACTTGCATCCTGGAAGGCCAACTATATCCTGGGCTGCATCAAAAGAGGAGCAGCCAGCAGGGAGTGGGGAGGTGATTGTTCCTCTCTACTCAGCTCTTGTGAGGCCCCATTTGGAGTACTGTGTTCATGCCTTGGGCCCCCAGTACTAGAAAGACGTGGAACTCTTGGAGTGGGTTCAGAGGTGGGCCAGTAAGATGATCAGAGGCCTGGAGCACCTCTCCTATGAGGAAAGATTGAGGGAACTGGGCTTGTTTAGCTTGGAGAAGAGAAGGCTCCGGGGAGAACTCATTGTGGCCTTGGAAGGCCGTATTTGAAGAGAGTGTATAAACAGGACAGGGGTTGGCTGTTTACATGGGTGGACAGTGATAGGACAAGGGGGAATGATTTTAAACTAAGACGGGGTGGTTTAGGTTAGATATTAAGAGGAAGCTTTTCATACAAAGGGTGGTGATGCACTGGAACAGGATGCCCAAGAAGGTTGTGGATGCCCCATCTCTGGATGCATTCAAGGCCAGGCTGGATGTGGCTCTGGGCAGCCTGGTCTGGTGGCTGGCAACCCTGCACATAGCAGGGGGATTGAAACTAGATGATCATTGTGGTCCTTTGCAACCCAGGCCATTCTGTGATTCTAGGATTCTATGACACTTATTTTCTTTCTTTCCTTCTTTTCTGGGCCAGTGCACATGTGGACCTGCTATCCCCTGTCACAAACACAGATACATCTAAAGATGATTCCATGATATCCTTCTCAACCCAGGCCATTCTATGATTCTATGATTCTTAGTGTGGACAGCAGGTTGAGGAAGATTATCCTTTGCCTCCACTCTGTGCTTGTCCTTAGTACAGGAGAGATGCGGACCTATTGGAACATATAGAGAAGGGCCACATCAACGATCCAAGGGATGGAACACCTCTCCTACATGAACAGGCTGAAAGAGCTGAGGCTGTTCAACCTGAAAAGAGAATGTTTGCAGGTTACCTAATAGTAACATTTCATTATCTAAAGGGGAGATACAGGAAAGAAAGGGACAGACTTTTTAGCAGGCTCTGCTGTGGTAGGAAAAGGGGATTGGTTTTGAACTTAATGAGGGTAGATTTTTGTTGGATATAAGGAAAAATTCTTTTATGGTGAAGACGATGAGGCGCTGGAACAGGTTACTCAGAGATGTAGTAGACGATCAGTCCCTGGATACTTTCAAGGCCAGGATGGACCAGGCTCTGAGTAACATAATCTAGAAGTGAGTCCCTGTTCACTGCAGGGGAGCTGGACTAGATGAGCTTTAAATATCCCTTCCAACTCTAAGGATTCTATGATTCTTTGATTCTAGGTGAGATTAGTCTCAACTCTAACAATGCTGAGGGACAAAAAATGAAGACCTGACCATCTTAAGTTTAATGAAAGTCTTTGCTGGGCAGATATCACATTCTAGATGCATGTACAGATGGAAGAATAAAGATTTACTTCAAAGACAAATACAGATTTTAACCAAGTAGAACACCATATCATACAACTGAAATTTTACAAGTCCTAGACAAGAGCTTTTATCTGGCTCTTATCAACTTGACATAGTGATCTGCATATCTCTGAAAACCCATAGTTAGAAATGTTCTCTTAATTTGCTACGAATAACAAGAAGAGGAATCTTTGATAATAATAATTTAATATATCACAGAAACCAAATTAATTTATGCATATACCCTTTATTACATCTCCAACTAATTACAGCCTTATAAATTATTATCCCCATAGACCACTAGTGCTGTTGTGAGGAAAGAGGAGAAGACTACATAGGCACTTTAGATCCAGACCTCTCATGTTGAAAAAGGAATGGATGGACATTTGTGTTTATGCCAAGTTATTTTTTACCAATTTCCTAATGGAAAATATATAATATTGATACTATTACCCTGAATTAAATTTCATTTAACAAATTATTATGAACAGACCTTAAGCTACATTATGGACGGCATAATCTTCTTTATAATCTTCTTGTTTTTTTTTTTTTATTATTTTTTGTTGGTTTTTTTTGTTGTTGTTGTTGTTTTGTTTTTAATGATATTAAAAGGGACTTGTGATGGAGGGAATTATGTATTCCATCAAGCATATATTAAACAGAGCACCTACAGGTTTAATAAGTTACGTCTTCTCCAGCTAATTGCAAAACACCGGAATTGCATAACTAGAGTTATTAATTATTAGTCCATATCCTAAATTCCATTTCTGCTGTCCTAAAAACAAACAAATAAACAAACAACAGAATATATATATCTGACTGAGAGGCAGTGAAATCTTAGCAACTGTCTTTAAATATAAGCATTGATTCTGTACAGATTTTTTTTACTCAACAAGGCAGAAATGCAGATAAAAAGGTGACTTGGAGAGGATGGATGACAAAGAAATTCCTTCTGAGTTGTTTTTTGTTTTGTTTTGGTTTTTTTTAAAGTTTCAGAAAAAAAAAATCCACCTATCACTCTCACTGTTACAGAATGAAAATAAATTCCTGCTACACACGAGTTATAGTTTCTTAGTAAAAATTTTGATTCAGATAAAGATACTGAATGGCAATAAAAACGGAAAATATTCAAAATATTACAAATGTGGAAAGTGTAACCATAAACAAATGTTTCCTTCAGCAGATCTGCTTTGTATTCAGTCCACACACAATCTAAATAACTGCTTATTGTAACTGTAATGTGCAACTTGGACTATTCATAGACTACTGTCTTAAATAAGTTTGAAAACAGGAGAGAGAGATGATTTGGCTTTAAATGATTAGGATTCTTTTCTGAAGTCAGAACTGAGATCCTGCTGGTTATACAGTGCTCTCGGAAGTTTTCTATGATACTTCTGCATTTGAAATCTTTGTGAATCAATTGTGTGTATGCTAAGATGATTAAACTATGTACCTATCATCATTATTTCTTCAAAGGACTAGAGAACTTCAAAAACTTTTAAAAAGCTGGATTTGTACATTTCTCTCTGGAATCTGGCTTTGTCTTACTCATAACTTGTTCATACAAGTTTTCCTAGTGAATTATGTCAAATATCATGGAGAAGATGCACTTTAAACGCTGATGAAACTACAACATACTGTTAGAAGATGATAGAACAGGACTGAGGTTTCTTCTACTCATATGAGAACAAATGCAGTAATTTTATCCCCAGTAAGTCTAGTTAAGTCATTGATTATTGCTGCTATTTACTACACTAGAGTGAATCTGAAAAAACATCAGTGAATTCTATCATGCCACTATCGGGTCTCTATGTGTATCCCCATTCTTCTGGGGTTACCTAGGTACAGAATTACATTAGAAAATAACATAGGCAACCAGTCTTGAAGAGTGTTCTTTCTCCAAGCTCTGCTGAGAGATTCAGCCTACCTCACTCAGGTGCTGAGGGGCTACCTCATGTTGGCTACTTCATGTTGGCCTTGCTAGAATGCTCATCACCTACCTCAACATTACAGAGCAGACAGCCTGACATCACTGTGGAATGATGGATTTCACGCTGAAGTAATTGACGTACACAGTGATCTTTCATTTATTTTAATAATTCATTCTTGGGTGAATACTTCCCTTGTTTTTACAAAAATAAATAAATAAATAAAATAAAAATCCTCATCAGTTCAGAAGATTGATTAGTTTTTTCTGGCTAGTGGCTAAATTGGCTAGTGATCTCCATATAGAAGATTCTCAAAGAGACATGAGCCTGTTAGGACTGTGTGTCCCTTGGTCCCAGCAATGGAGACATGCATCCCTGCTTCTGTTTCTGCTCGTGCTTATCAGTCTTTTAATGGGGAAATAAACAAGGAGCAGAACCAGAAACTCATGAGTGATTCAAACCATTAAGCATCGTGAATTGCAAATTATGATGAGCTGGTATTCTTTGTAACAGTTTTAGAGCAAAATGAACAATGCTGTAAAATAAACTGTGTTCTTAGCTGCATAGAGTTTTATTTGTCTCTATAAAGAAAATAAAGAGATTCATTCAAGGAAATCTTGTTCAATGATAAATCATAATAAGAAAGAGGGATAAATTTGTTGGAAGTTCCACTGTTGTTAAAAAATGCTCAAGAACATTAAATTTATGTAGCAAACAAATTTACATACTCAGTCAAAGCAACAATTAAACTACAAAGACAAGTTCTGTCAGCATCTACAAAGGGTGGGAAAAGGATCTCTTCAGAATGGTCACTTTAGTGATCATTTTTGTGGGGCAAAATGTCCACTTAGTCATACAGATTTGGTTACTAAATATATATGATTCTTAGAGTACACAATCCTTTCAAATATCAGCCCCTCTCCACAGCAAATTTCCCTCAGGATATACTTGTAAACCATACTCTTGTTTAATTATATGTTATTTAAATTTGTATGATATTTTATTGCCAATTACTGTTCTATTCCAAAAAATTATAAACTGGCAATAGAACTAAATTTTGTTACACTTTGCAGCCCAAGTACCCAATGTCCGAATGTCAAGTGTAGGGTGCTAACGGCTATATGTAAGTCAGATGTTCCCATCTAAACAGCATTATGAATGAGGCTTCCTACTAACTCCTTTTCACATAGGAAAGTAATGAACAAAGTGTCTGACTTTTAGGCCTCCTTTCAAGTGTGAAATTCTTTTCAGGTGGATGGACTATGCAAAATGTATAGAAGAGTGAACTAGTTGTGCAGGTTTTATAATGATCAGGAAAGAAGCAATCATTTTCTGATATTTACACATGCCATGGAAAGATACTTGAATAGGACAGATGATTATCTGATTGGATAAAACTACTATTTCTCCTCTTGAGCAACAAAGGAGTGGGTGACCAGATTAGATGCACAAAATTGAACTGAAGCTAATTCAGGTTGATGAGATTCAGAAAATCCTACCCTGTAAGGTTTTACCTCTTACGTTGCTTATAGTGGCGGTGACGCGCTAGTATAATAAACTCCAAGTCTTCTACCACTTTTCACTGGTGGGAATTTTTCTGAACTTCCCAGCTGAGAACTATGTTGCATTAAAACATCTTTTGAATGAAGTATGTTTACATTCAAGATTGATATATAACATTATATAATATATATATTATATATAATACGTATTGTCAAGTTTTTTGCGTTATACATAAGATACAAATGTTCTAAACCTTACAACATAAAACCTAAAATAAAGAAAGAAGTGCAGGGATTTTGCATCATAGTTTCTTAGAACCTAGCAAGACTTTTCATTTCCGTGAAGCAAGAACTTTTTTTTTTTTTTTAATTTTTGCTTGCTTGCTTGCTTGTTTGGTTGGTTGGTTTGTTTGTTGTTTTTGTTGTTTTTTTTTTTTTTTTTTGAGGGGGATAGTGTTTTAATGAAAAATAAATGTCCATCCTGTTTCTGAAAGCACAATTACAATTCATTTATACAAAAGGAGTACAGCCCACGCAATTTTGTTTTCAACCAATTGTCTCTGTACTATTAGCCACAGAATAATTAGAATACAACCAGTCTTAGTGTTATAATTACTTGCAGCTGAGTTCTCACATTGACCTGGTATTGCACACCACTATGGCTCATTACACTTGTTTTGTTAATGCAGTGTACAAAAATTATGTTAACATTCTTTCTAGCTACAGCACAATCTTCTGGTTCATTCACACACAAAATAGCCTCCATTAAAGGTGAAATAATAATAATAAAAAATCACAATAAAACTTAAATGCTTAGTTAGCCTCTGCTTTCCAAGAATAACAACAATATATATAATTGTTTGGATATTTTTCACTGCATGTCCCTAACTAGTTTTGTGCAGGAAATTATATTTATATATGCTTCTGCAGTATTCAACATTATTTTATTGTATGACAGCAGAAATTGACATAAAATTAGTTCATAAAATCAGTGATGTTAACATATTAGTAGTTTGTCCTCAATATCTTGCAATAATGGTTATCAACAGTTCATAAATCTTTCTTATTAAAGTCTATTTATATATTCCTAATTATCATTAAAATGTTATTTTGTCTTCAGCACAACAAATTAATCTTCTTTCCATTAAAAAGAAATCATATGATTCTTTTTCCAGGCTTTGTCTGTTAATGATGTGTCTGTGAAGCAAACACAAAAGAAAGCTCAACAAAAAAGAATTAAAATGAAAAATGAAAGAAAGAACTAGAAACCTGCTAATAAAAATTACAGACAAGGTTTATCAGTTTACACATTAATGACCTATTGTTGCTTTTTTAAGCATACTTTTTTAAACTGAATTAGACACAATTATTTCCTGAATCTCAATAATATATATTAGCATGCAGATCACAAACCCCAGATCTCTGGCTCCATCATGGAAAAAAAAAATAAAATAAAATAAAATAAAAATAATAATAAAAAAAAATACACTATTCACATTGCTAAGTAAAACAGTATTTGGGAAGAAGCTAATCAGTAAACTTCCAATTAAGCAATCTAAATGAGCATGTTTTAGTTATTACTGATATCTTTTGATAATTTCCAGCCTATAATTTAGGCATGAAGTAAAAAGCCAAAATCCAGACAACACTCCTGGAAAGCTTTGTCTGAGAGTAATAATACTTATTACTTGTAGGAACCATTTTTGTAGAGTTGCAAGCATGGCACAGCTACAGTTTTTTTGTTTAACTTCCTTGTACGGCTGAGTTCTTCCAGAATATATGCAACTTGGAAACCAGGATTACTAAATGTTAATCTGTCACAGGATCCAAAACATTGGCTTGTGTCAGAAATAGTGCAACCAGCTGGAGCAGCCAGGTGATCATCCCTCTATACTCAGCTCTGGTGGAGCTGTACATTGAGCAATGTGTTCGGTTTTGGGCATCTCACTACGTGAATGACATTGAGGCCCTGGAGCATGCCCAGAGAAGGGCAATGAAGCTGGTGAAAGGGCTGGAATACAAGTCTTATGAGGAGTGACTGAGGGAATGGGGATTGTTCAGTTTGGAGAACAGGAGGCTCAGGGAAGATTATTGCTTTCTACAGCCGCTTGAAAGGAGGTTGTGACAAGGTGGGTTTTGGCCTCTTCTCCTATGTAACCAGTGATAGGGAAAGAGGGATTGGCCTCAAGTGGCACCAAAGGAGGTTCATGTTGGATATCAGGAAAAAATTTCTTCTCAGTAGTAGTCAGGCACTGGAACTGGCTGCCCAGGGAGGTGGTGGAGTAACTGTCCCTGCAGATGTTCAAGAAACATTTAGTTGTTGTACTGAGAGACATGATTTAGTGGGAAATGCTGGTGATAGGTGGGTGGTCAGACTGGATGATGATAGAGGTCTTTTCCAACCTTGGCAATTCTATGATTCTACATTAGTGCATTCAAAGGAAACCAGTTCAGTCCTGGAAATATCCAGAGGAAAGGGCTACATTTCAGAACAGTTATCAACCAGAACTTCATTCAGCTACAGATACTACAAAAACACTTAATGAAAGAACATCTGATCTAAGAGTACACAGATATAGAAACAACATTCAATTCACAGCTCATTAAAATTCAAGGCTATTAGACTAGACTTAATTTTTAGGCCCAAGTGATGTATCTGAACCCAGATTTCCAGCCTGTAGTTCAAGGCAGGCTAAAGCAAAAAATAGTGATGTATGGTAGATTATAGTACATGAACAGCATGTTTTGTGAGTATCTCCAGTTATTTAGTATGACTAACAACTTCAGAAGTTAGTATTGGATTGCAATAAGCAAATAGATGCTGCAATATATATCAGGAGATTACCTGACAAAAAGTATACATGATGGTAAATATTAGGAAATGAAGAAATAGGTAGTCAGAAGAGAATGTGAACCTCTACTTTGTCTAGAATATCAATGTTTCTTCAGCAAAGGCAGTCTGTCTTTAATAATTCAACATTTCCCTTGTGATTAACTGATTGAGCTCAGGTAGACTTCTTCTGAACAATCAAATGCAGTAGCATTGTTTGAGGGATGGTAAATAACAACTTCTAATGTTTTTTTTTTGTTGTTGTTTGTTTTTTTTAAAGTGCCTCTGTAAATTGAAAGTGCAGCTCAAAAGTCAGTAAAACCTTTCAATCTTTTATTTTTTTTTCAGCTAAATGGATGCCAACTGTGCAATATCATTCTGAAAATTCAGTTCCTCTAACTTCTACTAATTTTATTTTTTATTCTTCAACATATGACTGAAGAAGCATCAGTGTTTTTCACTTGTGAGTTGCTTAGGTTAGTTAGTTGCTACTAGTTAGTTGCTCTTTAAACCTATTTTTCTTTTTCTTTTTTTTTTTTTTTTTTTAATTCCCCAATCAGTGAAACTCTAACAGCCCTTCCTATGCACATACTGTTTTCACCACACAGCCATAAGTATCTCAGTTCTGTGCTACTCTTTTAATGTTTCCCTGTATTAGCCCTTGGATTGAATTTTTTTCCTTCACTATCTTAAACAATTGGGGTCACATAGATCCTTTGCCTTCTATTTGAGTAGTCTTAATTATTTATTTTCTGTCATTCAGGTTTATGACTATGCAATAAAAGGAAGGTTTAATGGTCCAGTAGTCCAGGATGGGAAATCATCCAGCTAGTGAAGCATTGAAGACATCAAATTAGTAGCACTGCTGATCTGTTTTTTCCCCAGCTTGACATCTGCTTGCAAACATCATAGCCAAAATGGTTTTGAAAGGCAGTGTCAGCCTTAGGGTTTGGAGCTTGCCTCCTCAGATGCAACAGTGAATCTCTCCACCCCTTACTACTTGTTATTTTCTGCTGTGAAATGACACAAAATATATAATCATACACCAGGGGGACAATATTATCTGGTGTTTTGATCTGATGATTAGAAGTCAACATTCATGGGCTCCTTCTCTTATACCATTCCTCATTCTCTTGTGACTTCTTGCCTTATGTGCATACTTAATATGCATATTAAATTGGAGAACACAACTACACACAATAATATTTCTTTATTTATTATGTCTGAATGTTTTTTCTCCATGTCAAGATTTTCACAATTTTCAGATTGAAACACCACAATTTACTTCATATTATTTATTTTATTTCATGTAGCTAAATAAGCAAGTTGTTCAGCAAACCTGCTCATACTTGCTTTCAAATTCTTTTATAAGTCTGAGAGAAAGAGATGTGGAAAAGAGGACACTACCACTTTTGTAGTATTTAAGCTATGCTTAAAAACATCACAGAATCACAGAATTGCATGTGTTGGAAGGGACCTCAAAATGACCTGCTAAAAGCAGGTACCCTTTAATATGTCGCACAGGTAGGTGTCCAGCCTGATCTTTATTATCTCCATAGAAGGAGACTTTACAACCTCTCTGGACAAGTTGTTCCAATGCTCTGTCACCCCTTCTGTAAAGAATTTCTTCCTCATGTTAGTACTTCCTATGTTCAAGTGTTAGGCCATTACTCCTTATTGTATTGCTAAACACCACCAAGAACATCTTGGTCTCATTCATTTTCCTCCCATCTCCCTTTAGATATTTATAAACATTAATCAGATCACCTCTCAATCATCTTTTTCCCAGGCTGAACAGACCTGTGTTACTCAATCTTTCCTCATACAGGAGATGTTCCAGGCCCTGTAATATCTTTTTGGCCCTCCACTTCTAGGAGATCCCTGTCTTCTTTGAACCGCGGAGCTCAGAGCTGGACACAGTATTCTAGATGTGACCTGTTCTGACATGTTCTACTCTGTTTTTTTATCCCTTTGCTTATAATCCATTTTGCTTTTTTGACTTTCACGCGGCTTTTAGCTGACAGAATTCACTCAACAGTAATGCTAAAATCACTTTTTTTTTCAGCAGACATATGGTTGCCATGTCTTTCTCGTCACTCTTTTCCATTCTTCAGCACAACTTTTATCCTATCTTCCAACTTGTAGCCTACTACGAATTAATCTTACATCTTACCATGGTCAACTGCCCTTTTTACTACACGAGATAGATAACTAAATTGATAAATATAATTTCACCTTATTATCCAGTTGCTAAGGCGTATATTTAACTCAGAAGTATCTGTATGAAGGTACAGTAACAATCTGTCTCTTTTTGTTCAATCTTTCCTGCTTTTCTTTATTTTCTTTTTGACAATTGCTAACATGTTTATGCCTTTCTTTAATTTTTTGTTATTCATGTAAAAGTCTTTGAAAATTTGAGGAAAATATACCAACTGGATTTGCATTCCTCTGTGTTAATTTAATCAAATGACTCTAAAAATTTTGTGAAATCCATCAGGACTTTTCCTGTTAAAACAAAAACAACAACAACAACAAACTTATTCATATACTTGATATTTTTATTCATCCTTAGAGCAGATAACTAAGCGCTCAGCAAAAGTCGGATTTAGTGGTTTGTAGCTCCCTGGTCTGTTCTGAAGCTATCATCTTATGTTTCCCCAGTGCCAACACCATTTTAAGTTAATAGTTCAGCAATTTTATACCTGAATTCTTGTAGAACTCTTGGGTGAATACCATCTGTTCCTGATGGTTTTTTTGTTTGTTTGTTTGTTTGTTTTTTTGCTTTTTTTTTTTTTTTTTTTTTTTTTAACCACACATATTATCAGCTAGTTCTAAAACCTCTCATTTCTGGGATTTTCACTACACTGTCCAAGTACTGAATTTGAATAGCCTGCAAGAGATAGCCTCAAATCTGAAGTCTTATTTCGAAGTTTTAGGAAGATTACCTTCAGACTACAGATCTCCTATAACCATCACTCTTATTCCAGTATAAATACTTAACTAGAATTAATATAATCACATTTTTCAGTTTCAGGACCCTATATTTCTATCATTCCAAGACACTTCAGCATTCACAGTCTTTTCAGTGATTGTTCAGAATTAAAATGTCACAAAATCCCTTTATTTTGGCATATTATTCATCATGATAAAACCACAGATATAGAGGCAGACAGAGAACACTACTGACTCTTTTCAGAGTTCAGAAATATTTCCATGAGAATCAGAAACAAGAAGAAAAAAGATGATATACTTGCAACTGATGCTCCAATTGATATAGAAAAATGATGATGACCTAACTTATCAGTCAAAATAAACCATATCTTGAAGAAGAAGAAAACCTAAAATATTGTAATGTATAATATTTTTAAGGACCTACATTTAAATAGCTTGATAGCCTAATTAGTAATAGCTTAGCAGTAAAATTCTCTTGAAAATATTTATTAACTTTCAGTCTAAATATCAGAGTTTTCATACAATTTCATGCATTTCTTTTCTGTCAGATAATTCAATATTACGAACCATTCTGGTTTTACTTTTTGAAGAAAAATAAACACTTCAAACCTGTTTTGCTTTACTAAAATGTACTTCAGAGGAAAAGTAGACATTATGTTTACATGGTTAAGGAACTTGCTAATAACAAAAATAAAGATGATTTCCATACTACTGCATATGTTTTGTGTAATTTTGGTCTTCAAGTGCAAGGTGAGGATTAAAAAGAAAAGAAAAATTTAAAAAAAAACCTTAAAACTATTCTATGGTGTTTTTCCTGATAATTTTTACGGTAGTTTTTATTAAATACCTTCTCTTTTTCTAATGGCCATTTAACTTGTGCTCCTTTAAAAAAATAAATAAAGTAAAATAAATTCTTCCTTTATGGCTATTCCATATTGAAAATGTCAGGCAATCAGGACAAATATAAAACTATTTTTATGTTCTATGGTTTCAAAATTATAACAGCAGTATTTCTTTCATTCTTTTTGTGGTTAATTTACAGGACGTAAATGATGATAGTTTGAGATTGAGACACCCTTTCTGTCTCCAGTAAAGTGACATGGATAGAGGTTTCTCCAGCATGTTCTGTAAAACTAACTATGTCTCATAGGGAGCACTAGCATAAATGGAAATTCTGTTCTTACTACCTCCATCTTCGCCTCAGTTCCTGAAAATGACAGAGAAAAGTTTCAGAACTGAGCACAATGGCACTTTTACCACTCTAACCGCGGCTTCATACTCACTTCCACAGACTTTGAAGAGCAAAATACAACTGATATCCTTGTATTTCTAGTAAGTTATATAGACACTGTTCATCAAGAAGTTATCCTTGCACACAATATTCTGGCACTGGTTCCTTAAGAATTAAATGCAAAAGACTGAAACATATGATTTTCAGAAAAGGAAAGCAGTAATTAGTGAGCTATGTGAGCTCTCTCCAACATTCACTTTCTCCTCCTCGCAGACTTGTATTTATCAAATGATGTGTAAAACTCCAGAAAGAGGAATAACATCATAAGCAGCAGTGAAAAATTTAGCACAATAATTTAGAAATGTGGTAACATTAAATACTTTTAAAATCTTAAACCGTGATTATTCAGAAGATTAACAATTTTTTTTCTTTGCAACCATAAGCATGTCTAAAATCTTGCCTGATGTGTTTTTTTATTTTACTTTATTTTATTTTATTTTATTTTATTTTATTTTATTTTATTTTATTTTATTTTATTTTATTTTATTTTCCCCCAAAGTATATTTAGGCTTCACCAATTCCAAAGTGTTGCAGACTAACCTCTGATCTCTAAAATTCTCTCACTTCTTTTTTTTTTTTTCTTTTTCTTTTTCCCCCTTGCAGATGTTCACAACTAATATTTTCATATTCTCTCTCCATTCTGGGCTTGGGAGCTTCATAACCCTCGAAAGAATTAATGGCAGAACCTGTCTTCCTTTAGCCACCAGAAATCAGTGATGAAATAATGAATGTTAGTTCAAATGGGTGTGAAAATGGGATAAAAATGGGAAGAGATTTCTCCAGAAGCATTATACTTTTCACTTCTTGTTCTGTAGTTTTTGTGGGCTAGAACTAAGTATCTCTGGGGTATCAGCTCTCAATTCTTTGGACATATCACATAAATGTAGTATAAGTAAGTGTATAGATGATACTAAATTAGGAGGAGCTGTTGACTTCTTTGAGGGTATAGAGGCTTTCTAGAGAGATCTTGATGAATTAGAGATCAGGGCAATCCCCAGTCACATGAATTTTAACAAGAACAAATTCCACATTCTCAGCCTGAGATGAAGTAACCTTGGTTATATGTACAGCCTGGAGGACAAGAAGGTGGGGAGCAACCCCATGGAAATGATGCTGGGGGTTATGATTGATAGCAAGTTGGATCTGTGTTAGAAGTGTGTCCAGATAGCCCAAAGGGCCAACTGTAACCCAGGGTGCATCTGACCTAGCACTGCCAGGTACAAGGGAAAGGGCTGTCCTGTTCTGTTGTGCATTGTGCGGCCCCACTTTGAACTCTGGGTGCATCTTTGGACACCACAATATAAGAACACAGATATCTAAAGGAAGGCTATAAAGATGGTGATGGGTCCAGGTGGCAAAATATATGGAGACCTTGTAGCAGCCTACAGCTCCTCATAGGGAGCAGAGAGAAAGGCACTGATCTCTGCCCTCTGATGACAGTGACAGGGCTCGAGGGAACAGCACGGACCTGTGGCAGGGGAATAGGAAGTGGGAGTTAAGAAAAGATTCTGTACCAGAGAGTGGTGGGCATGGAACAGGCTTAGCAGTACAGTGGGCACAGCCGCAGGCTGCTGGAGATCAAAGAGAATTTGAATAAGGTTGTCAGAAATAGTGCTTGAATTTTAGGTGGTCTTGTGCAAAGAGTAGAGTTACATTTGATGATGCTTGTCTATCCTATTCAACTTGGGATATTCCACAGAAACATGACTGTAAAAAAAACAAACCAAACCAAACCAACAACAATAAAAAAACAACCAACTAACCAAACAAACAAAATAATAAAAAAATAATAATTATTATTAAAAAAAAGCTTATCTCATTAATTCCTTGGGATTGAAAATTGAAGGAAGTGTCATCTTGTAAAATTGAATCGAGTCTTAGAAACTTACACAATTCTTTTTTTTAATATTTTTTTTTTGTAAAAATAAAGGAGAATTTTTAATGTATCAAAAATAAAAGAAAAATCAGTGATCAGTGTTAGAGTGCAGTGTTAAAATGTTAAAATAGGCACACACAAAACGCAAACGAAAGAAAAAAATAGGTTGCAGGAGGTGGTAAAAACCTCTTTGAAATAAAACTGTTCAGGACTGGAAGGTTTTAGGCTGAATCAACTCCATATTGATCAATTTCATAAAAAACAGCATATCATCCCTTCCCTCTATACTCAAGTACTGTGTTCAGTCATAAGCCCCTCACTACAAGAAAGACATCAAGGCCTGGAGCCTGTTAGGAGAGGGGCAATGATGTTGGTGAGGGGTCTGGACCATGTCTTCTGAGTTGTGACTGAGGGACTTGGGATTGTTCAGTCTGGAGAATAGGAGGCTCAGGGGTGACCTTATCTCTCTCTATAACTACCTGAAAGGAGATTGTGGTGAGGTGGGAGTCAGCCTCTTCTCCCATGTAACTCGCTATAGGTCTAGAGGAAATGGCCTCAAGTTACGCCAGGGGAGATTCAGGTTTGGATGTTAGGAAATACTTCTCCAAAAGAGTGGTCAGGCACTGGAACGAGCTGCCCAGGGAAGTGGTGGAGTCTCCATCCCCAGAACTATTTAAGAAACATTTATATGTTGTACTGAGGGACACATTTTAGTGGGAAATATTGGTAATAAGTGGACAGTTGGACCGGATGATTGTAGAGGGCTTTTCCAACCTTCCCTATTATTTGATTCTATGATTCCCTTACATCCAGATTAAGTTTGGAGTCCTCTTTGGTAAAAATATCTGATTAATATTGTAATGACTGTAAAACAGAAACTTGAATTTTAAGACTTACTTAACATCTTGAGTTACAACTATAGTAATATGCTATCAAAGGTATCACTACTGAAAAGGGATCAAATGTTTATGGAATAAGTATAGGACAGAGATTTGTTCCTCTTTATAATTGTTTTCTTTTTAAGTGGATTTGTTTGTCATGAGTGAACAGCTTAAACAATGTCATTATGTGTGAAGTTAATATGCTGCTATTCTTATCCAGGTTGTTTGATTTGGACAAAAACATCTCTCTCCAACTTTCTAATGTCTTCCGGGAAAAAAATAAAGAAATAAATAAAGCAGCCAACGTGTATATAAAACAAGCAAGCAAGCAAACAAACAAACAAAAAGCAGTAAGAAAAAAAAAATAAAAGAAAATCTTAAATTAAAAAAAAAAAAAAGATAATTAAATGGATTACTATATCATGCTTTTATTAGTTGTGACAACATAATGAACAGTAAATAAATCCTGGCAAAGTTTCCTCTTCAAATAATTTGATCTACTACTGCAAAAACACACAAGAAACTATCCTTGCTATGAAAAAATCACATTTTTACATGAGAAATGCACTCAGTTACAATTGCCTCCTATATTAGTCTGTTACTTTGCCAAGGGAATTTCATTTTACAAAGTTGCTCATTACTGTCTCAATTTCAGAATAGCATCTTTGCTCAAGTGCAAATTAAATTGAAGAACGTGCATTAGTTTCACTCTAATTAAGCATATGCTTACATAGCTTCTTGAAATGGAATTTTAGTAAATAATATATAAGTTAGACTGAAACCTTGATATTGCTCATGTAAAAATAGCATCACGTACATAAAAAAAATGCCTTCCCATTGGATGCCAATCTCTTACTTGTATATGTACTCCTGTGGAGAAAATGAGAGCATGAATCTTGAGAGATGGAAGGTCACATTGCTTTAGGCATGAACGGTGGAGAGGCAAAACTGTGCTCCAATTAGAATTGCCTGATGTGTTATGTTCATGCCTCTCTCCTGTCTGTATCAAAAACAAGACCGCACCTAGGTTATTCGTAGTGAGCAAGAGGTATAGTCACAGACAAGGCAATGCAGAAAATAAACTGAAAAGAAAAAAAAAACCGCACAGTTTTGTTGTCAAGCTCTTTCTCCCTGGACCAAAACAGGAATCAGAGTGAGGATTACTCAGAGTTCCTTCCTTATCCCTTTTCCTGTGGCTAAAAAATGAACTGTGGAAGTCCTAGAGGGATGATTAGCTTCCTCACAAATCTTGCTTCCAGCACTGAAATCTGCACAGGCGTCCACCTAAACTCTAGTCACCTAACAAATTATACCACTGCACATTTCCTTACCAGATATAGTTTTTTTTAGTGGTCATTGAATAACCAATGGGTTTTCCTCTGAGAAGGTCTAATTTGTTCCACAAACAGCATTCAGAACCTCCTTAAAAACAAGTCCTACACTGGGCTTAATGGGTAGTTTTCCAACAGTACTTTGCTTCTTTCACAGAAGAACTACATGTCCCAGAAGACTTCACTGTTCTGTTTCCATTTTCTGTTCAGAGGGAAATACAAAACTGCTTGCAAGTAAAAAATCAGCCCCCCCCCCCCCCTTTTTTTTTTTCAGTGCTCATCTCTGTGGTGTGTTCTCCCTTGTCATCTCAAATTCAGCATTAGCGTAAGGCTTTTGGTTTCAGGTATGCTCTCTCATTTCTTTGATTGATTGGCTTCAATTCCAATTATATTGTATTATCTCACATTCTGCTATCACACTTAGTACATATTTTTTTTTTTTTTTTTTTCCCTTAGCTCATTGCCACTGTTTTGTTTTTAGCCCCATCTCCCTAACTTTCCCTTTTCCCCTTTCCCCTTAATTTCAGGGCATGGGTCCCTGGATCTCCTGCTGCCCCATTTAGTCATGGAACTGGGCCAAAACAGGCCACAAACCTTTGTCAGATATAATGAGATTGCAGCTCACTCTGATCTTTAGAAGGTGTCACCACCTTCAGAATGATTTTTAATTACATTTTATTAATACAGAAACCAAAGGTAAGTTCAATGTACTTTAAGACTCTGTTCTTTAGTTTGCAGCAACAATCAAAACAAAGAAAGAGTAAAGTTAGAATCTTAACAGAAGAGACAATTGAAAGCAATTTTCTAAGGCTTCATCTCACTCAAATATTGCAGTATGAATTCAAGGAAGGTGGTTGCCCATATTTCCTTCTATAGTCAATGGAAAGAAAGACAACTCCAGGGACAGATCAATCTAATTTTATGTTTAAATTTCATGATAGTTCCTGTATCTCTTCATGGATTTTATGGAAGATCTATCCAAGTCATTGAGTCTAACAATTTTAACATGAATAAAGTTAATTCAGATGCATACTGCTTTAATAAATAGTTGAAAATATTTAATCTTTAACTTTGCTGTTCAAAAGTTGAGAAGAACCATTGAAACTTTTGACTTTTTGTGTAGTGCACCAGTCGAAGAAATGAGAAACAAGAATATTTATCAGACAGACCCTTCCATCCAAATATCAGTAAGAATGAATGAAACTACTTATGGTATGGGGAATTTGCAAATTTATAATAGATTTTAATCCTAAAACAAAAAACTTCACTAGTACGTTACTGTAAGGAATTTAGAATACTGAATTCCTATTATGGGGGAAAAAAAAATAAAATAAAATAAAAAAATTGAGTAAACAGTATTTCATTGTTATGAACTGAAAAACGAAAACAAAAGAAAATAGAATGTAGTATTACATAAATATTTTCAGTGTCTCAGCCAGTCACCAGTATGTAAATCCGGGCAATAGTTGAAATATACTGAATAGTTATTCATAAAAACAAAAATAAAACCCTAGAAGTTGATGCTCACAGTATCTGATGACCAGTCATTTCCTGTTGAACAGTTTTCAGAGAAAAATCTCATCTATGTGAAAATGTTTTCCAGGCAGCTGCTTCAGGTCATGACAACATATGAATCCTGACTTGAGAATTACATTAAGGAATAATAAGAACTTAGAAAGATGATAAAATGAATTATAAGCGAGCAATAAGTACTTGCAATTAATACCATATAGAATACTGTTTCATGTTAAAGACAGATTTTGTGTTGATTTTGTATTTTTTACTTCAGGAGAGATGCTTGAGGGGGAGGGAGAAAGAAGGAAATGCTTTCAAAAGTCTTGCTTCTCCTTGCATTTGTGCTTGAACCCAATAAGATAGCGCATGTGTGGAAGGGTAAACAAGTGCATAATTCTTGTCAGGACCAAGACTATACTGGCAAAACTAACAACTGGATGACAGGTTTCCCAGAGAGGCCAAGATCTGAAAGAAGTGTGAGCTGACCTCATAACCTTAGACTCAAGGGCCATCAACATGTTATCTATGGTCTTGAGTGAGCCCACAGTTTATTCCTCTGAGGATGAAAAAAAAATGTACTGAAAAAACTTTTCCATGAAGGCTATGCCACTTCCACATAGGTAGTTCCCAAAGTGGTTTTCACATTGGCATTAAAAGTTTGAAAATCTTGCTAGAAAATATCTGTTCTTTTCAGCTCAAAGCCAGCCCATGGTTCAAAAGATCTAGTAGGTTATGTTGTTGTTGTTTTGTTTGTTTGGTTTGTTTGTTTGTTTGTTTGTTGTTTTTTCTCCCACAGAACTGATGGATGTAATGTATTGCAAAGGGTAGCAGGCGGAGTCTTCTGAACAATTTTTTTGGACAATCTCTTAGCAATACAATCTTGTTGTTGTTGTTGTTGTTGTTGTTACAAAATATATATATTTTTAAAGCTGAAATTTAGATGTAGTATGCCATGGATTCAAACATGATCAGTTGATTATAGTACTTTTTTTTTTTTTTAAGACTGATGTGTTCTAATTTGTACACATTTAACCATTCTATTGTTTTAAGTCTCATTATGATTCATCTGAGATAAAGTTAGAAAACATAGCTGAAGTGGCAATATCTGTGGTGTTTTGCATCAGAAGGTCCTAAATGTTTCAAAACTAATGGCAGTAAAATGCATATACAGCCTATATTTATTAATTTAATGACTTTAATGTTAAAAGGTTCTGAAATGAAATTGATATCTAGTCAGACACTTAGAGATTTACTTTTTGCATCAAACATCTATGGGCTTATAGATTTATAATACTTAAAAATTCTTTGAGCAATGGCTAAATATCAAGAGATGAGCACTGATGAACCCCTTAAAAAATCATGTCCATTTATTCTCTCAGTGGATCTCTAAATTCAAGAAAGAATAAGATCAGAAAGGACAAATGCAACTACAGAATGAATCACCATTCAAAGGGAATACAGTATGAAGAAAGCCTTACCACCAGATTGGATATGTATTATGAGAGTATGCTGAGAATGGAGCACCTCTCCTGTTAGAAGAAGCTGAGAGGTGTAGAACCGTTCAGCCTACAGAAGAGGAGAGTTAGAGAAATCTAAATCTAAATGCATGTATTGACATATATGTCTATAAAGACCTGAAGGGAGAGTGCAACAAGGATGGAGATAGGCTCTTTTTAGTGGTTCCCTGTGTCAAAACAAGAGGCAGTAGGCACAAACTGCATAGAAGGTTCTATCTGCATATCAGGAAGCACTTTCATTTACAGGTGACTGAACACTGACTCAAGTTGCCCAAAGAGGTACTGGGTCTCCACCTTGGAGATCATTAATGGTTGTCCTGAGGTCTAGGCACCTTGCTCTGTGTGGCTGTGTTTGGACTGGACCAGATGGATCCAGAGGTCCCTCCCAATCTCAATCATTTTGTCATTCTGTGACTATGCTTTATATATATATATATATATATTTTTTTTTTTTTTTCCACTAGTTTTCAGTTGTTCCCTCACATTGTTTCTGGGAAAATTGAAAATGTTTATTCTTCAGAATGACATAATTAAAGCTTCTTTTATGAAGGTGCACAGACAAAATCATTTCTTAAGACATTAAAAGTGACAGGTAGGTATGCTTTAAGACAACAATAATTTCACCAAAGCTATGATAAAATAAAAAATACTTAAAAATTGGTTTGGTTTCAGTAGTGTTCCTCCTAATACAAAATTTTAGTTTCAGATTACTTTTATTCTTATAGTCCTGTTGATAGATTGGCAGCAAGATGCATGCATCATTAAGTATAGTATGCAGGGGGTTTCATTTCAAGTATCTTTGTCTGGTTGAGCTTCTACAGCCTGATTATTGTGGAAATGTCATTAAATGGAAATGATGTCAGGCAATGTTGAATGTTAAACTTAATGTTATGTTTTCAAATACAGTGAATAATAGTACAGTAGCTTTAATGATTTTCATAGTAGAGAAATGTTTTTAAGCAAAACAACAATATTAGCTCTAGTGCTTTCATCAAATTCCGGACTGGGTAATTGCATTTAGATATTTACAATTTCTCAATAGTTTGAATTGATTACACTTTTGCACCTCATTCTTTGATCACTAATGGGTTAATGCCATACTTTGTCAACTCATTTTTGTACGCCAGATAGCTGGTTACCACTGCTCAGCACCCAAGCCATATTAAATGAGTCTTGACTGCAGTACACAACCCTGAAAAGATTCCTCTCATTCCACCTTCTTAAGTTACTTAGGTATTGCTTAAAACAGAAGGTAAGAATAGATTCAGCTTATTTCAGTTTTAGTTAAACGTATATCACAACCTCAAGTTAGAGTTGTAAAATAATGAGCTGGTAAAGTCTGTTAACATATATTTAAAGTAAATCAGACATATATCTTCATGTGTATTATAATAATTAAATATAAATGCTCAGTAATACGAGAGAAAGAAGTTGTACAAAACAAAACTGGAAGAGTCTTTGTATCACTTAGTGAATATGGCATTACTGAAAACCTTATTTATATGTAAATCAATTCTATGTTGTTTTTCTTAGGACCAGGTTCAATTTCTTCTTCTCCCAATAGAATGGAATCCACATCCTTTCTCTGGCTGGTACATGAAGTACTTCAGGGTCTGTACATATTTTGTTTCACATTGCATATTGCAATGTTTTTGTTGTTGTTTGTTTGTTTGTTTGTTTTTTCCCCCGCAATTCATCTCAAGATGAATTCTAAATTGCAAATGGACTATCATTATTAAGGTTTTCTCATAGTCTGATTTAGGAAGGAAGTCCATCTCTGAACATATGTTAAGCATTAAGCATATTTCATCATATTTCAGAACTAATTTTGGGCTTAATACTGCTTTGAATTTTCTTTAGGTAGGAGAAAAAATAAAAGAGAATAAGGGGAAAAATGACAAGTGGATAAGAGAAGACAGGATCATGAGTGCATAGATGCTAATGGACTGAAAAAAATACCATTTTATTGAACTGTTAGGTGTATTTGCACAGAATCCAGTCATTGAAAAGCAACTGCAGCATGCATAAAGAGCCTTTTAAGATATTTACACAGGGAATCTTATTAATTTTTTGTCTTTCAAAGTTTCTGCTTACAATTAAGGATAATTTTTGTTCTATAGCAGGTTACAACCAAGCTGTTTTTAACACAGTCTCTCTCCAGCTCACTATCTGCACATGTAGACATCAACACAAATGGCATAGATACAGGTATAGGCAATGGTATATGTATAGATATAGATATATCAGGCATAGATATAACTATATGAATTTAGCTATTTTAATTAGATTTTTTGTTTCAGTCTGTTCGAGAGCAACCCTTTATTTAAATCCAGCACTTTTATGTAAACAATCTGGACTTAAAGGTTGGTAGCTTCCAAAGAAAACTTCCCCTCACCCCACCCACCCCCCCAGATCTTCAGTGAATCTATTTTCAAATTAGACATATATATAAAACTTCTGAAGAAAATCGAGGGATTAATTTGCAATGAAAAGTAAGAAATATTTGGTGATTGGTCAAGGATGCATTAAGGTCTATAACCTTTAAATTAAGTGTACCACTAAGTACTTAATTTGTTACCAATCCTAGTATGTAGATCTTTGATGAAGCCTCATTCTGTGCTGAGTAGTACTGCAGTACTGCACAACATCTGCTACACAAATCCCTGAAGTATCCAAGGTAAATCAAATCAAGTTGCTTACCTGTCTAAACTCTTCAAGATCTGTTTTGTTCCCCACCAGCACCAAGGGGATGTCATAGGTGTGCCGAACACGATAAATGAGTTCCTTAAACTCAGCAGCTTCTTGAAAAGATTGACGGTCTGTGATGGAATAGCAGATAATGAAACCTTCTCCGCCTCGCATGTATTGGTCCCTCATGGCTGTGAATTCTGCCTATGAAATTGGAAGAACATGCTCAATGATTTGGCAGACCAAATAGTCAATTTTTTTAAATAACAGACTTGCTGAAAACTTCTTCCTTCCCCACAGTAATTTCATATTGTTTTACTGCTTTACAATAATTAGTGAAAGTTGAATCATCACCCTAGATAATGAGCCACCAAGATTTTCCTGGGACTCTTTTTTTTTTTTTTTTTCCTTTTTGTCTCACTGGAGCTCTGTCTTCCAGGAATATCAAATTATTATGCCAGTGCTTGCTTATAGAAAACACTCTTCTGTCTATTTCTAGAACTTTCTGCAGCACTCCTGGTACGTATAGATGACTAGCAATTCAATGTGTGCTAACAGGTGTGGAAGATGAGTTATATTACTACCTAGAGATGGAGATAGTTACAAACTCTTTATTATGCACTCAATTCAAAGGCTCAGTAATATCAAAAACACATTCATTGACTCCCTCCAGCTTTGGAACAGAGCCTAATAAAACAGGAATATAATCTACAAACAGTTCTCTTTCAAATGCTCCCCAGGAATCTGGGGTGATGGGGTAACACCATTAAATCAAAATGAACAATTTTAAATGAAGGAAGAATTGTCCCAGTTTTCTTCTCCTGCATTTTCCTATACATTTTTTAATGTATTTATTGCTATAGTAATATATATGTATATATACACATATATGTGAATGTGTATTTAACAAGTGACACATACTAGAAAAATCAAGATTTACTTCTCAGATGCTAGTCTCAGACACTGTAGCTCGAGAATATGCTTTAAAGGTGGTTTCTTTTTAAAGTTTGTTTGTTCTTCTTGATCACAGCCCAGAATAATCCAATACCATGGCAACAGTCAGCCAGGATCAAAATCCTCCTGAACAAAATAATCTCTCCAGAGATATAAAGATGCAGGAAGGTTTGTTAAAGCAAAGCATGCACATATCAACATTGGACCACTGCTATGAGAAGCAAGATGCAAGATCAAGTCCTTTTTTTTTTTTTTTAATTCTGTTGAGAATTTAGGCTAGGATTTTAAAAATAGTTTAGGTTGAATATATATCTTCAGTTTTTGCTGGAAATTGAAGGAAAGTAGGTTCCTTGTGCTCTTTTAAAAGTCTGAGTCTTAAATCTCTCTCAATAGTCACTCATGTTGATTGATAACACTTCCTGTGAATAGACTTTTGTGTTGACCATTATCATTTATTCATGATGTGTCTCTTACCCAAGGGCATTCTTATATATCACTGAAAATATTTCACCTTCTAGAGGAAGAAGTTCATAGACTAAGTTCCAAAATAGCAGACTAATAGGCAGTTCAAAGGTAAGATTCTGCTCTGAGTTTTACTCAGAATTTCAAAATGTCTGAAGTATCAACACTGTCATCCCAGGAGAGTTTCTTAACTATCAAGTGCTAACATAGAGCATATTAGGCCATGTTGTATCCCACGATTTTGAGACTGGACATGGGTAGCAGTAGGAAGAAACACAAGATTAATCAGATTTTGTTTTTTAGGAGGTAAGACAATGAAAGGATATTTTATTTCTTGAGGTTTTTGACTTTCAACCACATCAGATATCCAATGGATTAATAAACAAAGCAATACCAAACTGGAGACCATATAGAACATCTCCAAGTTGTGGAAAGGGAGTGTTTATGATTGAACATAGGCATACTCCCCCTCACTTACTCACTCTCTGGTTTTACCTAAAGAGCAAGATCTCTCAATCACCAACACTAATTTACTTCTCATTAAATTAGTCATCTAGGATCATTCTATTCCCTGGGTAGAACACTCGTCTTTATAGTAGGAAAAGAACAAGGCCACAGTCCTGCCATTCAGGCTAAACAGACAATAGAAAGATGATATGGAGTTTGTTTTGTGCTATAAGACTCCTGAGTTAGCCACCAACATGTCACTATAAGTATAGGCTACTGTATATGCTTTGAAATAATGGAAAACTACTCAATAAAAATAATGGACAATGTTGCTTCGACTGAGCAATAAATAAGTACTAAAAACTATTTATTTATTTATTTAACTTTAAATCTGTTTTTAAGTTGAAGGAAGATGAATATTTAGACATCAAGACAGAGGGTCTAGATCCCACATAGATATATGAAAGTAAATGTTTTGTTGTGAAACTTAAATCTGTGAAGCATCTCTCCTATGAAGAAAGACTGAGGAATCTGGGCTAGTTTATAGTGGGGAAGAGAAGGCTTCAGGGAGACCTCATTGCAGCCTCCCAGTACTTAGAGGGAACTTACAAGCATGAGGGGGACCAACACTTTACATGGTCTAATATCTGTAGTCCAAAGGGGAATAGCTTTAAACTGAAACAGGGGAGATTTAGGTTAGATGTTAGGGAGAAATTATTTACTTTGGAAGTAGTGAGACACTGGAACGTTACCCGAAGTTGTGGAAGCCTAACCGTTGGAGGCATTCAAGAATGGGTTGGAGATACCCTGCTGCAGCCTGATCTCAAAGGTGGCAACCATGCCAGAGTGGTTGGAACTAGAAGATCTTCAAAGTCCCTCTCAGCCTAAGCTGTTTGATGATTCTGTGTAAATATGTCAGTTTGATTTTTAGTTCAAGAGAGATTTCAAATCTTACTTTTGTTAAAATTCTAGTTCACCTAGTTTTTATAGACATGGAGATAGACACAAGGGCTTTACATGCATTTCAGTGATTTTGGTTTTATGTTTCACCTAATTCTACTACAAAACTAACCATAGATTAACTGTGCAACTGGCACACAAATATCTTTAACTGTTTTCTGCTATAGAAATGGCTTTGTAAAAATTATTCATGGATAGATCTAGATTCAATTTTTTACCCGGTAGGAGAAAAATATAAGATAATTCCTAGTCAGTAAATATCAAGGAGAAGAGAGGAGAAAATCACACCTCCTCAAAAAAACCAAACCAAACCAACCAACTGATCAAACAAAGACAGAAACAAAAACCCAGAATCAATTCTAAGAAGTGAAGATTTCTCATGCTTGTAGCACTTTGCAGATTAATGTCAGTCTATAATATTCTGTTGTGTATTATGACTAAGACTTAACTGAAAAATGTGATAAGAAATCTTTTTAAACAAAATCACCTTCCTGCTTGAGAAAGACACAGTACTTAAGAACAAGAACCAAGTTTGGAAACAAATAAACAAAAATTCTAAAACATTAGTGAAAGCAAAATAACTTCTCTCTTTTTCCATTATAATTGAATGCAGAAAACAAAACAAAAACCAAAACCAACTACAATAAAAAACATCATACTAATCATCATAAGATCTGGCAAGTCCATATTTTGAAGACATTTAGGAATACATTCTGTCATTCTTATATATGTGCCTTTTATCAGTTACTGGGTATCTGAGGAGATTTTTCAAACATGATAGAATGGACTCTCAGTGACACAAAGCATCCCACTCAACATGCTCAGAGGCAACTTATTCTGGTGTATCAAATGACATACACCCAGCTAGACTGATTTATACTTTATTGATCTCCCTCCTTTATGAGTTGTTGTATTTATATCTCCTTCTCAAACTTTGCTGTGAGTCATATGAGCACAGTAGTAAAGACAGGGATACAGAAAGTCCCAGGTGAGTTATGTCTTTTTTCTGTTCTTCATAAGTAGGTCACTCACTATTTTCAGCAGCAGCACCAATTTTTTTTTTTTTTTTTTTTTTTTTTTTGGTCTTCCTTAAGTTGGTAATATACTTGTAGAAACTCCTTTCTACATGTTGCTATGTTTTCCTTCCATATATCTCAGAAGTTTCAGCTCCGTCAATACTTTGGGCTTCCTGACATGCAAAAAAAATACTTCCATATCCATTCTTGGGAGGCTGTTGATGTTTTGACAACTCACATACTTTCTTCAGACAAGCTGAATTTCTATAAATGTTTGGTTTTTATGTATTTATTTATTTATTTTTAATTAGAACCTAGGAGTACAACCTAGTGAAAAAACAACAGCAATAAAAAGTCATATCTTCTGGTATTCATATACTAGATAAATCATATCTTCCTCATTATTTCTTCCTGAACGATACTGGAGAAAAAATGCTGGACTGGAAACTGATTTCAGAATATTGTTATGAATCACTGCATCACCATTTTACACCAGCATAACAGAAAACTGAATCCACTTATCTATGATTCTAGTGTTAAGCATTGCTAATAGACAGACGCAGAAGCAGCAACGGGGAGAGGAAGAGAGAGAAAGGGGGGAGGGGTAGAAATAACAAAGAAATAACAACAACAGCAAAAAGACAGAGACAATGAGCAGGGGGCCACTGTGACAACTGTGACATGTCCCTTCTATTTCATTGTGTGTGTGTTTGAGCAGGAAGCACAGTGAAATGCTTAGAAGTTCAGGTCCCCCCCTTGTTCCTCAGAAGTTCAGTGCTTAGAAACTTAAAGATGCAGCATTTCAAAAAAAAAAAAAAAAAAAAAAAAGGTGCTATATTTTTCAAACTGCACACACACTCCACACATTTTGAAGTGTGTTCTGCTTTTATGATATTGGCTTGTAGGTCTGGAAGAGGTCAGAGTCTCTCCGAGGAGGCCATCCTCACAGTTTGAGAAATGCCACTTTTTCTATCTTGTCTTACTTCTGCTTGATGTTGGAACTGGGAATCTGCTAGCAGATGTTCTTAATCAAAGCTGTCTCCCTGATTACCACAGGGGTCATTCTTATTATGAAGGTTTTTACATTACCAGTGAACACTGGGGGGTGAAGTGTGCTCTTGAAAACAAGCAGAATATTGTTCATCTATGACAATGAACAAACAAGGATAGAATGAACAAAAGGGACACAGGAAGCTCAGTGGGGAAAAATAAATCCTTCAAGTAATGAAGGAGTCAAATGTAGAGATCATAAATCTTAGAAGAAATGTGTGAAAAGACATTTATTTATTTATTTATTTATGTTTAAATTCGGAAATTTATTCCCCCCTCTCCTTTCCTCCCCCCCCCCCCCCAAAAAAAACCAACAAACAAACCAAAAAAGTTTATCTCAGAAAAGTTTTTGCAAACATGGTTAAATACTGTGTTTTAGCAGTAAATGAGTTGTCAAGACCAAAGTGCTTCCCTACCCTTTCTGTCTGCTAACAAAGTCTCTTACACAGATATCACATCTGGCTTCCTTGGGCACTGTTTGTAATAAAGTATTCACTTTAACAGCAAAGAAGAACTGGATGGTGATGTGAAGTATTGGCAAAGACTTGAATGAAATAATTGTAGCATAGTAGAGTTCGGAATCACACTTGGAGGAAACAGAGCAGTAAGTAGCATGAAAACCCTGGACTTCCAAGAGTAAGAGACTTTTCAAGAATGTACTTGGAGGCATCCCGTGGATTAGTGCACTGGAAGATAAGGGAACCATTAATATTAAAGCATCGCTTCCTCTATGGTAAAGACTTGTACATCCCTAAGGCCAAATCACTCTTTCTCATCATTAAAGTTCATGGAGAACAGGATGAGTGCCTCAGGAATGGAGGTTAGCCAGTATCACTCTAGTCTTCCAAAAGAGCATGAAGGAGGAGCCAGGGGACCACAGGTCAGTCAGCCTTACCTCAGTTTCTGGGAAGATGATGGAACAGCTTATTCTGAATATAATCACCAAGTTAGTGGGGAGAAAAAAAAAAAAAAAAAAAATGTTATCAGCAGAAATCAACATGTGCTCACCAAGGTGAAAACACACTTGACCAATCTGATAACTCTATCACAGAATCATAGAATCACAGAATGGCACAGGTTGGAAGAGACCTCAAGGATCATGAATTTCCAGCCCCTCTGCCAAGCAGGGCCACCAACCTCCCTATTTACTAGACCAGGTTGCCCAGGGCCCCATCCAACCTGGCCTTGAACACCTCCAGGGACGGGGCATCCACAGCCTTTCTGGGCAGCCTGTTCCAACACCTCACCACTCTCATAGTAAAGAATTTTCCCCCTAATATCCAACCTAAATCTTCCCTCCCTCAACGTAAAACCATTTACACTTGTCCTGCTGTTAGCCACCGTTTCAAAGAGTTTACTCTCCTCCTGTTTATAGGCTTCCTTCAGGTACTGAAAGGCTGCAATGAGTTCACCCCACAGCCTTCTTTTCTCCAGGCTGAACAAGCCCAGCTCCCTCAGCTCCAGCCCCCTGATGGCTCTCCTCCGGACCCTCTCCAATGGTTCTCCGTCTTTCTTATACTTGGTGTTCCATATCTGGACACAGTATTCCAGATGGGGCCTCACATTGGCAGAGTAGAGAGGGACAATCACTTCCCTGTCCCTGCTGGCCACTCCTCTCCTGATGGAGCCCAGGATACCATTTGCTTTCTGAGCTGCAAGAGCACTATGCTGGCTCACGTTAAGTTTCTCATCCATCAGGACCACCAGGTCCTTCTCTGCAGGGCTACTCTCAAGGACTACTCCTCCTAGTCTGTATAGATGTCTGGGATTCCTCCAGCCCAAGTGCAAAACCTTGCACTTTGCCGTGTTTAACCTCATTAGGTTCACCCAGGCCCACCTTTCGAGTCTGTTGAGGTTCCTCTGAATGGCATCCCTTCCTTCCACAGTGTCAACCGCACCACTCAGCTTGGTGTCATCAGCAAACTTGCTGAGGGTGCACTCAATTCCATCATCGATGTCACTGGTAAAGATGCTAAAGAGCACTGGTCTCAAGACAGACCCTGGGGGCAGCCTCCACCTGGACTTAGATCCATTAATCACCACCCTCCGTCTGCAGCCTTTCAACCAATTTCTTATCCGTTGAGTGGTCCACCCATCAAATCCACATCCCTCCAATTTGGAGATAAGGATGTGGTAGGGGACCATGTCAAAGGCCTTGCTCAGGTCCAGGAAAATGACATCGGTGGACACTTGTCCACTAGTGCTGTCACTCCATCATAGAAGGCCACAAGATTGGTTAAGCATGACCTTCCCTTTCAATGATGTCATGTCATGGAAATTGCCTGCCTTGATTTTAGCAAGGCTTTTGACACTGTCTCTCATAACATTCTCATAGGTAAGCTTAGGAAGTGTGGCATAGATGAGTGCACAGTGAGGTGGATTTATGAGAGGCCGACTGGCAGAGCTCAGAGGATTGTGATCACAGGTATGGAGTCTAATTGGAGGCCTGTAGATGACAGTAGTCCCCTGGGCTCAGTACTGGCTCTGCCCCATGTTTAACATCTTCATCAGTGACTTAGATAAAAGGACATAGTGCATCCTCAGCAAGTTTGTTGATGATGCAAAGCTGGGAGGAGTAGTTGACACAGCAGAAGGCTGTGCTACCATGTCGCTCAGTCAAGTTAGAGAGCTCTCTTAGTTTCCTGTAGCATCAGAATAGTTCTCCTTTACTGTGTTCAACATACATCTTATATGCCATTCACTTCAAACAAGAATTCCCTGTTCCTCTAACAGTTCCATTAACTGGTCCTAGCTTCTCCCAGACAACAGTGATAAAGAAAGAAAGGTTTCTTAAGAGTAATAGGATTAACAATGCATATCAAAAGAACCTGTCTACCCTTAGATGCAAACAGACACTGCTTGCTCTTCGTCTTACACTCTGGTCTCCCAAGGTTTCACAGGGATAGGATCTATCTGATAAGCCTGATAAGCTCTTCAGTGACTTTGGTGACTCACTCACAGTTAAGTCTTTCCCCACACTACCATTCAGTGAGATGTGGACAGGCTGGATAGTTGGGAGAAGAGGAACATTATGAGCTTATACAATGGAAAGTGTTTGCTCATTCACCTGGGAAAAATAACTGTGTGCATTAGCATGCGTTAAGGACTGACATGCTGGAACAGACTCTGTTGAGAAGGACCTAGGTGTCCTAGTGTCCCATAACCTAGCAGTGTGCCCTTTCGGTTAAGAAGACCAATTGTGTTCTAGGGTGTATTGAAAAGAGTGTGGTCAGCAAGTCGAAGGACAAGATCTTCCCCATCTGCTCTGCCCTGGTGAGGTCACAACTGGATTACTGTATCCAGTTCTGGACTCCTCAGCTCAAGAGGGACATGGAACTTCTAGAGCATCCAGCAGAGGGCCACACAGGTGATCAGGGACTCAGAACTCCCTTATGAGGAAAGGCTGAGAGGTCTGAGAGTCTGAATGACTGAGAGGGTTTCTAATCAACGGTTATATATATCTAATGGGAGGGAGTCAAGTGTACTGGTCAAAGATTTTTTTGTTGGTGCCCAGCGGGTGATAGAACACTGGAATTACCTGGAGAAGTTGTGGAGCCTGCTCTCTGGAGATATTCATAATCTGCTCGAATACTCTCCCCTACAACCTACCCTAGGGAACCTGCTTTAGCAGAAGGGTTGGACTAGATGATCTCCAGATGTCCCTTACAAACCCTGTGGTTCTGTGATCCTGTGATTCTATGATTTCTTTTCTTTTACTTCTTGAAAATTATAAAATGAAGTACACCAGTGAGATGTACCGTACTTTTTAGTTTACTTTTTTTTTTAACTTTTTTTTTTTTAATATATATACAAGGCTGAATAGATTTTAGAAGCTTGTTTGTTAAATGCATGCTGCAAGAAGCCTCCAGAAGTTATGTTTTTAAGGAAAAAGTTTCTGGATAGGAAGCTGGAAGCAGACACTATATCTTAATATTTTTATTTATTTAGATACAATAGACAGGAATTATTTTATCTGGTTTCTATTGCTGAAAAGGTAGACACTATATCCAGGAGAGACAGATGATTGACTCCAAAGTGTACTTCATTCCAGACTCAGAAAATCATCTGACAGATCATAGATGATTTTCTCTTTTATATCCCTCACTACCTCAACTGTAGATTGTTAACTGAAACAAAATACCTCTGCCAGCCTCTGCCAGTCACAGTTCCTGCTTAATCACATCCTTCATGCATTTTTATGATGGGACTTTTTGTTCATTTTGAAGTTTTTATTTAGTTTCTTCAAGAGTGGTATTTCCAGTGCAGATTGAAAGGGCAGGAGTGAGTAACATCTAGCACCTAACTCAAATGGATGAATTTTCCCTTCACAGCACACAGCAGTAGGAAATACTATCCCTCAGCATGGGATAAAATACCTTCAAGATGCATTAGAAGGTAATAGACAGGTATGCTTTTTCTATCACAGATGTCAAAGTTTCAGACATTCTGTATTTACTTGAACAATTCCAGCATGCACTCAATATAGGTTACTAGAGATGACAAAACAGAAAAAAAAAAACACTGACATATCAGGATACATTCACTTCCTCTTTTCTTCTTGCTTCTCTTCTTTTTCGAGTCATCCTTTGCAAACAACAGCAGCAAAAGATACAGAAAGAAGCCTACAGCAGGTGGTACTTAGACATTTGTGCCAGCCCAAACCATCTGCCACATCACTAGGAGGAAGGAAAGGAGCTGAGTAACAGCTCCGACTCAGACGAAAAAAATAATGCAAGAGCTCTGGCTTAGATAGTGGAGAACTGGATTCATCTCTGCATTGATGTCTGCACTGTTCTGGCTGGATATCAGACACTCTTTTACTACCCTTTTAACTAGTAGTGATCCAGGAGCAGTTCAAAAATGGGTTTAGTATGATCAAGAAATAGACCATAAGCATGCAGTGGAAGTGGATTACTATTATCAACAGTCCCTTGATTAATGATCAGCCAGTATTTCATGCCTTATAACTATAGGAAGGAATCCTTGCTTCTCTTAGCAATATCCTTATCCTTCTGTGGATTTTTACTGGGAACAAAATGCACAACACAGACAAGGGATATACGATGAAAACATCATAAAAGATGTAGTTTATGATCCTAGCAGACTAATGTCTTTCTGAACATAATATGGCAGCTTTCCAAGACAATATTATGAACTCCACATTGTACAAAATCAGTAACCTCTTAATTCTTGGAAAAATCAAGTAAAAAGCTGAGATAGATATTGAAATTAATCCATAATATACAAGACAACTAGCAGCTACGACATCAACCTTATTGATGCTGGTGCCTATTTATCTAGTTACTTCTCCTCTTGTTTAACTTAATTAATTTACCTAGAGAGAGAAACAGGAAGAAGCATATTCTTCCTGTTTCTTCAGAAGATGGGTGATTTTTGCAGGAAGATACTGGCATTTTTTTCAGGTTTTGCAACGAGTAGTAATATTATTTCTTTGTTGATATTTCTGAGGGTTTTCTGAGAGTCAGTGTGCACTCTAGAAACTCAAGAGATAAGCTTATCTAGGTGGAATGAATGACAGGAAGCATCAAGACTTTGCTTATGGGTAAGAAAATAGTACAAACTGCGTAAGTCAGCATAACGGACAGCTGGCAAGTTAAGAAACATGATTAGACTCAGACTGAACCTGAAGCACAAAGACTTGCATCCATTTTTTAATTTTTTTTTTCCTTTAATTATCTCTTTTTTTTTTTTTTTTTTTTTTTTTTCTGGAGAATTCCTAAACTCTGATTTCTTAATCTGAGTTGCCGTATGAGAGGTACTCATACAGGCATTAGTCTCCTTTTCTTTCAAGTGAATCTGAAAGTTCAAGCTACCATGTCTAAATTATTACTTCTTTTGCAAATATGCAGTGTGAGAGGTTAGTTTCATTATGGACTTCTTTAAAACATAAAGACTTGTATTCTCTTTCTCTTTTTAGTCGTAATACTTACTTCCATTGTATTCGGTATTGCTTGTACTCATGTTTTCTGCAGGACTGTCTTACAAAATGCAGGTAGGGATGACCCTGCATCCCTCTAACATTGATTTGTCACTACTGCATTGCCCACTAGCTAACAGGAGAACATTTTCTATTCACTTACTCTTCTTGTATTCATTAGTGCTCTGTACCATGGTTGGCTTATAAAATAAGAATGAATCATGTCAGCCAGGTGGGATAAAAAGAATTGAAAATAAATAAATAAATAAATAAATAAAAAGAAAATAACATCCTGATAAAATAACTCCAGGCTTTAAGAAATAGCACCACATTTTGACCCTATTTTCATACTGAGAAGTTACTAAATAATCTGTGATGGCACGCAGGCCCTCCTCCCAGAAGTAGCTTCTTTGAACTGATGCTCCCACTCTAACTGCCCTCTTGATCTCAAGTGAAGATGTATTCACCAGTTTTCTGCAACTTCTTTTAGCTAACTTTATTAATGTTAATCTTCTAAAAATAATAATGAAAGTATGTAGTCTATTGCCTCAGCGATGTTATCTATTTTTTCATTCAACCCAAAATATGGATAAAATCACCATACCAGTTCTTGACAATGCTAGCAAAAATGCCTCAGTGCTTCACTCCCTAAATCAAAGAACTGTCTTTTTCTTGCATCTTAATGCAAATAGTTTCTCTTAAGGATCAACATCTTAGTAATTTTCTCTTAAAAGCATGCACTGAAGCAATCTTCACTGTTAACTATCTCTAAAACTCCCAACTGTATTTGGTTTATAAGGCTTTTCCCTCTTTCCTCATTGGTATGCAAGGAAGAACAGAGGCAATTTTTACCTTTTATCACAAAAACATTAAAAAAAAAAAAAAAAAAAGGTAAGGCAAAAGAATTAGTAGCACAGTAATTATGTTTTAGTAAACAACGATGAAAATAAAAAATAAAATTAAAAAAATAAAAATAAATAATAATTTTAAAAAAGGCCAACAGCCTGCTAGTGAAGAGGTGATGATTGCACCTTCAGTTAAGTACTGGCCAGGGATACAAGCAAAGACCTGTTAGCCTAAATTGGGACTGTACAGTTGCCATCTTCCCCATGGAGTCTTTTGCAGAAGTGAAGTAGGGGGCACAGAATCAGTCAGATAACTCATCACTCCATTAAATGACTGTAAGTTATACTCTGGCTTGCATATATCTTCACTCACAATAATTTCCATAACAAAATTATTTCCCTTAAAAATTTAACAGCACTGACATTTCTCTCCCTTCCCCTGTAACCTACTGATCACCTGAGATAAATCCTGAATTAAGAATCTGAAGATGTGAAGAAAATAAAGAAAAGAAAACAAGCTTCCAGGTAGGTTTTATTTAGATTTTTGTAGTACTACTGAAACCTAGCTCTATATTTACCTGAGAAATGCGCTTCCAGAGACAGCATACATTGTCACCAATTAGAATGCAAAATAGTTACAGCGTAGCTGCACTCATTTTGTATTGTTTACAATATTAATTTCAGTATGACTGTGATTCGAAAGGCTTGAGTTGTCACGTTCCTGTAACTTACAGTTTTTTTCCACCATTCTTTCTCCTTCGTATTTGAACTAGTGTTTCCAATGCAAGTGAGATGACTAGGTAGCATTAAGCACACAGGGATAGTCACTGGATTGGTGTCCACACAGTCATGCAGAACTGCTTTCTGTGACCTTCTGGGGACTTGTGGGAACAGAGCCTTAGATGAAGGAGAAGGTATCTGTCACCTTGACTGTGAGCAGCTTACAAAATGTCTCTAAGGAATGCACACTGTAGCTGTCCTGCACTGAGGTTTTCTTGCCTTGATACGAAGACACTAAAAGCATTGCATCATGCTTCACATATTTACCATTTAGATGTCTGTACCTTGTTCAGCTGCCTCAACTTTGCTCATAGTCAATGAAAAAATTGAAACCCAGAAATCTGCCTATTTTTTTTTTTTTTTAAGACATTTATCTGAGAACAAGAGGAAATATGCCATCAAAACAACTATGTCTTCCCAGCAACAATAATATGATTGACTAGTTCAGATACAAAAGTCCACTTTGTGAATAATTTAAGTCAGATAAGAGTAATTCCTTTGGGAACTGGCAGAACATACACCAACAGCTATGCAGTACCCACATCACTGTTTTTACTGCATGGCATATCATGGCATGATGAAATTGTCATGGTAGCCTCTCAGTTAGCATCTGCCACCAAAACATGACCTAGAAGGTAAATATCATCTTGAAGACGTAACTCCATGAAACACAATATGGAACAGATTCTGTCCCAGTCGTAGGACAAGTCTTCAGCTCCTATTGGAGATGAAATGCATTAATTAGGGATGACAGAAACAGGTAAAACATACATATGCAGGGATTTAATGAAGAAAATACAGTGATAGCATGATAACATGACCAGAGGTCAGGTAGTGCTTGTACCAGCAACTTCTGGGAAAACATTAGACTAGATTAAGACACCGCACAGAGTGCAATGTACTTTGGATTCAGTAAGGGGGAAATTTGGTGTATTATGTGCAAGTTTGCTCCCAAAGAAGCCTCCAGTGTAATTATACTGAAAGGAAACTCAAAATTGTGCTTTTTTTTTTTTTTTTTTCTCTTTCCCAATATAAAGAACTCAATCTGAAAGATACATGGAATGCACTAACTGTTTCTAATAAACAGTGCAAAGGTATACACAAGTACTTTTCACCAGGTGCAGTGCCAAAGTGAAATAGTCTTAAATATTCTACCAAGTCCAGAAAGGATTATCTATCTGATGTGTGAAACATTTTCTGTATGGGCATAAAGGGAGAATAGCTAGCTCCTTTCTTGGGTTCCTAAGAAATCACATCTCATACATTTGATATGAATAAAGACTTCGCGGGGAAGGAGTGTTTCCTTTCAGAAAATATGTTTCTAACGAACGTGTAAGAAAATTCAGAGGGACCAATTCTCTATCAATTCAAACTATTGTCTCTCTCTCCACATATTTTAATGGAGTTGCAAACAGACATACAGTTTATAATTTATGTACTCGTATGATTCAGATAATAACCGATCTTCTTATCTGATCTACTAATGTTATCAGGAACACCCCACGGTTTCTGAGGAGCCTTGACACCCTGTTCTACAAGAGACCTCTTTCTTGATCATATATTATTTCCAGGTCAAATGGCACTGGGTAGTGCTGTTACACACTCTTGTTTTCTTAGCGTACAAGCAAAAGTTTCAGTAATGAAAATACATTATTAATGTGAATTTGTGAAAATTGGTGCAGGCAGAAAAGAGGTTTCTGTCCACAGTAATCAGTGTTTTGTGTAAAACTACTTCAGAACAAATGGTTTTTGATAGGCAAACCTCTGGAATTCCAAGCAACATTATCTAGGACAGCTGCATTTATAAAAATAAATCAGGATACACACAAGCAAAGTCTGAAAGAAGTAACTTCTTAGGTGTTCCAATGCCATTCAAAAGTAGTGAGAAAAGCTATAATGTTAAAAGTAAAGGCAAATTTGCATAATATTTTGTGAATAACCTGTATGAAATTTAATTATGTAGTATGTGCTTATACAGTTATTTTCCACTAAGTAGACAACAGAATACAATAAAAATCAGAAAATACTGCAAGAATAAATCTGGAAAGAACAATATAGAACTATTCTATTTTTAATGGAGTTTGTAAAAACATGTTTTCTTCTTTTAAATGCTCTTACTTTGTAAAAAAAATATACATATAACAAATGTGAGAAAATTTCATTACTATTTATTAGTTTTCAGAAAATAAGTTACTGGTTAAAGAACAACAAAGAACAGAGAGACAGTCTTTTAAGAAAAAGAAGAATTTATTGCAAAGGAAAAGACAACAATAGAAAGTATCCCTTTACGTGTAACACAGAACAACTTCATAACTTCAAAGTGGAATGGTAGTGAAGGACAATAAGTTTTTGCTGCTAGACTCATTAAATCCCATTGCTCACCTTAAATGCCTGCCCCCTACAACATACTGGAGTGTACATTTTTCACTCTTTATCTTTGCTAAATGTTTCTCCCAAGTCTGCCCATTACCAAATTAAATGATGTGGTCATGAGAGAAATTTTAGCTCTCCCTAGAAAACACAAATAAGCTTGTCTTAAGAAATCCACCAGCTTTCATCAGATATGGTTTGATTCTCTGAGTATGCCATCATCAGCCTGTGAAATGAAAACACTTGAAAATAAAATTAATGTCCTTCACCTAATACACTATGGTAATGATTGTTACTTAGTTCATTACAATTATGCATTAAAAATAAAATTGATTTTGCTCCCTTACTCTATTTCTAGGAAAAAAAATAAAAATAAAAATTGCACTAAAATTATTTTCCCCTCGAAATATCACACTGGAAAGTCTCATTAAGTCTCATTAAAATACAATTACTGCCAAAACAAACAAACAAGCAAACAAACAAATAAATTATTGAGATAAGCTGCAGTGGTGTAGTCTGAAATTTGATATCTACTGATCCAGGATTACAGAGCAGCATGTTTAGATAATAAGTAGAAGGACCTCAGATAAGCTTGAGTGAGTCATTGGACTACTGTGTTTAGTCTGAGAAAGTGTGTTTATCTGAAGGGCTCTTGGGACTAATATGGTTCCTCTTCAAAGCCTGAAGCGGGGGTAAAAATCACAGTCTTGGAACCTGGCAGGATAAACATGTCCTGTGATTTGCTAGCAATTTGAGAGATGGATTTCACTACAGAGCACACTGCTGTTGTCAGGTTGAAAAGTGTCTGCATGAAAATGAATTCATGTGCACACATCTCCAGACAATGGAAAATCTCCCTGAAATGGCATGCCATCAAATTTTAAGGCCAATTTTTCAAGTCTCTGAGTCACACTTGGGAAATATACTGGTGCACTAAGTTTATCATGAAAAGCTCACATTTTAACAAGCAAAAATTGGTGCAATAATCTTCACATATATCGCCTCACTGTCAGGTACAGAAAGCCATTTTTTCTGCATATTTGTCTGTTTTGTGACTGAAAAAAAAATAAAAATGTTTTTTTAAATAGGATCATCTTAGTTTGATTTTCAGTGAAGGGAATTTTAAATTTAGGCATGAAGTCTGATCATGGAGACTAGATAATGTGCCTGCAGGAGGTGAGCTGTAGCAAAAATAAAGACTCTTGTGTCAGTCACCAGTGTATAAATACAGCAGAAAGGACAACTGCTGTGTATATTCAGGGAGGAGAAACTTAAGCTGGACTCCAAGAGTAACACAACATATATTTATTTAGAAGAGAATGAGAAAGAAAAACAAAAATAAAAAAAAGAGTGAACAGTATTTTTAAATCTTTTTGGAGGCTTCTTGTGCATGATTGCAGCAGATAGGGGTTGTCGGACTGATGGCAAGTGTGAAAGGAAATGAAAAAGGGATTTGATGTTTGACTGTCCTTTCCTTTGTGTCCATAGGTTTTCTGGAAATCAAAGCATTCCCACCATTCTAAATATAATGTGTGTAAAAGCAGGCGAGGTTTGTGACACACAAAATAAGAAAGAGAATCCTCAAGAAATGTCCATGGGCAAGGCAGAATAAAACAGTTAAATCTATTTCTATAGATAATAGTTTGCATTTGCAGACATCGCTGATAAATTTTTTGAGCAGAAAAGGTGAGGCGAAGGACTCATCACTTTTAGATTTAAATGTGCCACAAGAAAAAATATATATATTTAAAAAAAAAAAAAAGTTTTTTTTTGTTGTTGTTGTCATTTTTCCTCTTGCTGCATGCCAATTATTCAAGTTTTATAATGGGAAACTTCCGAAGTAAGTGCTGTTTGTGACAATTTGGTTACATGCAGGTACATTAATAATACCAGCTTTTAACGTTCTCAGGGGTAAACTTAACCTTATTCTGTCTGAAGTTGATTGCTGTGAGCAAAGCCAGATAACCCTGCTGGCAGTCATAGCAGGCAGTGAGAAGCAGGGGTAGGGAGTTCAGTGAAGCATAACTACTTACGCCAGCCCTAACTACACTTAGGAAATACTTCTTCATCTTCTGTGGAAACACAGATTTCAGTAGAAACATTATAGAAGAATCAACAAATATACCCAGATATATACCCAGAATTCATGGAACCTCAGTCTGTGTCCCGTGCACTTGAATCCACCATATTTAATGGTACCTATGCGTGATTATGAAAATAAGATGATCAGTAACTTAATAAGCAACACTAACAGTTTATTCCTGTTTCTAGTGTTATTTTGATAGTTTTTTTAACTTCAGAATTCTGAGAACTAGAAATATATTTCTAAAACACTGTACAGGTTTTCACTGCCAAAGCACCTCTATCTATTATTTAAAATACCTGTTATTTTTATCTGGCTTCAGATATAAAATCTGACTTTATCCATTTTTTTTTTTTTTTTTTTTTTTTTTAACTCTAGACTTAGAGAATAAAAGAACAATATTAATTATTAACAAATCATAACATTTGGTCCTGGTTGAATTTATACATGTATGTGTATACCTGTAGTTACTGCTAATGTACTTCAAGGAAAGGAGAAGCACCTTATCTGAAACATATTCTCTAGAACGTCCTCATACATTTACGTCAATAATTTCCATCTCCTCCCCCCCCCCCCCCCCCCCCCCCCCCCCAGTTTCTTATGTTTCTCAAATAGGAAGGGATTACATGATCATGATCATGATCATGATTCAAAGCTGCTAATGAAATAGCTATGATTGCAAGGACACCCAGAGAGAAATGAGACATTCACTGTGTGATACACATCTTACAACACCATCTTTGCTGGTTCCTGAGGCCCAACATATAATGTTATCAGAGTGCACCACCATCAGGGTAGCTGGTTCTTTGGATTTCTACCCTAAGTCAACGAAGATACAGGAGGGTTTCAACTTGAATTTCTCCAAGAGTGACTTCATTAAGTCCTCAGTAAGAAAGGTTATGGTCACTGTTGACTTCAATGAGATTTGTATTAAGCCTTGATTTATCCTGGAGCTGTGCAGTGAAATAGAGAGGCAACCATTTCAAAGCCATCTATAAAAAAACAAGCAGCTAAATCAAGAATACTTACAGTGGATAGCTTCTAAAAAATAAGGGATTTGAAAAGCAGAAGGAAGTTCCTAGCAAAGGTAATGCTGAGATATGCTTCAGTGATTACAGTTTGAACTGGAAAAATAGGGAAAAACATAGCAGATATTTTACGGCATCAGTTCAACTTGGATCATGAAGTAGAATATCTATCCCAGTCTGTACAATGTCCTGAGCTGATAAATCTACAAAGTCTGGTTCTACTTCCACAGGAATCTTCTTGCTCTGAAATCTCCAAAATCTCTACACCGTCTCCATTATTTGGTCATTACATGCTCTGGGCCTCTAATGTGGAAATCAGTGTCTTTATTTTTTAATAAACAAATAAATAAATAAAATTTTACAGCCTTTCTCTGTTATTCCCAACGACTTCCATTAATCTTTTTTTTTAATTATTTTTTTTTAACTTTTTTTTTACTGCTATTGCTTTTGATAAAATTCATATTTTTTTGAAAATATCCCAATTCTCCAATGCCAATTAAAAATGAAATTTTGATGTGCACTTTTTATGTGATCAAGAATTTGAAATAAAGATTGTACATAAAAAATGAAGCATTCAGGGACATTTTTCTCCTTTTGCCTAAATCTAAGAAAATCTTTCAGGATATTTGAAGATTTTCAACCTATATTATTTCATTTTAAATAAAGCTGACAGAAATATTGAAAAATACTTCAAATAAAAACAACAAAGAAAAATAAAAAAATAAAAAAAAAAAAAGCAGAGACTTTAGTTTTCAAAGGACAGTTAGGAAGGAAGAGGAACAAATTTGGATTATTTTTTCCTGAAGAGTAACAGAAAGAAATGGAAAAAAATCAACATGATTATTCCTTTTCACTTTTACAAATTACTCCCTAGCTCAGCATAAGAGTAGGTTATAAGTATTTGGTTCATTTCATTACGCTTTCTTCCCTTTGATTTTAAGCTAGTTCCTTCCTTTTATGTAAATGTTATTTCCATTACAGATGCAAATTTAAGATTAGATAGCTCACCTCTGTACAAGACTGCGATTTTGAACATGGTGCAAAGAGCATTCTACCTACTTCTGAGGCTTGTAGAGATTAACTCTGGCATTCTTTCTGTGCCCCCACAGGGAATCATACAATCATAGAATAGCTTGGGTTGAAAGGGACCCAAAGCACTATCAAGTTCCAATACCCTCCCATTGGCAGAGTCACCAAATTCCAGATCTGGTATTAGATCAGGTTGCCCAGGTCCCCATCTAACCTGTTCTTTAGCACCTTCAGGGATGGATCATCCACAGCCTCTCTGGGCAGAACTGTTCCAGTACCTCACCACTCTCTCTGTGAAGAACTTACCCCTGATATCCAATTTAAACCTTCCATCCCTGAACTTAAAACAAAACCCCCTTATTCTATAACTATCTACCGGAGTAAATCACAGAATCACAGAATAGGGGTTGGAAGGGGCCTCCAGAGATCATCGAGTCCAACCCCCCTGCCAAAGCATGTTCCCTACTCCAGGTTGCACAGCTAGGTGTCCAGGCAGGCCTTGAATATCTCCAGAGAAGGAGATTCCACAACCCCCCTGGGCAGCCTGTTCCAGTGCTCCATCACCCTCACCGTAAAGAAGTTCTTGTGCACATTCATGCGGATCTGCCTATGCTGCAGTTTCTGGCCATTTCCCCTTGTCCTGTCTCCACACACTGCTGAGAAGAGTATGGCCTCTCCACTTTGTCCCCCACACCTTAGATACTTGTAGACCTGGATCAGGTCCCCTCTCAGTCTTCTTTTCTCAAGGCTAAACAGACCCAGTTCACTTAGCCTTTCTTCATAGCGGAGATGCTCCAGGCCCTTCACCATCTTTGTGGCCCTCTGCTGGACTCTTTCCAAGAGATCCCTGTCTTTTTTCTATGGGAAGCCCAGAACTGGACATGGTACTCCAGATGAGGCCTTAGCAGGGCAGAGTAGTGGGGGAGGATCACCTCCCTCGACCAGCTGGCCACGCTCTTTTCAATGCAACCCAGAATGCCATTGGCCTTTTTGGCCACAAGGGCACACTGCTGCTCATAGCCAACCTGTTGTCCACCAGGATGCACAGGCCCCTCTCTGCAGAGCTCCTCTCCGGCAGGTCATCCCCCAGCCTGTACCGGTGCATGCAATTATTCCTCCCTAGTTGCAAGACTCTAAACTTGCTTTTGTAAAACCTCATCTAGCTTCGTACTGCCCAGCTCTCCAGCCTGTCCAGGTCTTGCTGAATGGCAGCACAGCCTTCAGGTGTGTCAGCCAATCCTCCCGACACTGTATCATCAGCAAACTTTCTGAGGGTGGCCACTATCCCCTCGTCAAGGTCATTGATTAAGATGTTGAACAAGACTGGACCCAGCACCAACCCCTGGGGAACGCCACTAGCTACAGGTCTCCAACCGGACTATGCACCACCAATGACAACCCTCTGTGCTCTGCCAGTCAGCCAGTTCTCAACCCACCTCACTGTCCACTCATCTATCCCACACTTCCTCAGCTTTGTTATAAGGATGTCGTGGGAGACAGCATCAAATGCCTTGCTGAAATCAAGGTAGACTACATCCACTGCTCTCCCTGTGTTTAAACATCACATCTCCATGATCACAATGAGATCATGGCCTTGTGACCGCATGCAGATCTCCAGCTCTTCCTGTTTATTTCCCATGCTGCGTGCATTAGTGTATAAACACTTTAGGGAAGCAGCATCCCCCTGCCCCTCTCCATCCCTTTGAACTCCACCCTCTTCACCCATCAAGCTCTGATTCCCCTCCTGTTTATAATCCCCTTTTAAATACCAGAAGGCTGCAATGAGATCTTTTTGCAGCCTTTTCTTCTCCAGGCTGAACAAGCCTGCTCCCTCAGCCTGCCTTTGTGGGAGAGAGAAAAACTAATTTCCAGAAAACTGGGAACATACCTATGAAGAGGAAAATTTGTATGATATTTTGCTCCTCTTTCCATTAGAAAAAGGCTGGATGTATAAACTCTGATTCATCATTCTTCTTCACCTCTGGGCAAGGAAGTTATCTGCTTTTAGCATTTTAACTCTACAATATCAGACTAAAATGAATTTAGATGTAGAATGATGTAGATGTACATAGCAGACTATTTTACAGGCTAACACGAGACATCCCTAACACATAAAGCTTTACAATAGTAAACATCTGGAAATGTAATTCCCCTAATAATTGCATACTAATGATAAAACAGGACTGAAGTTACAAGGGTGAGACCTGCTGAATGAGATGTTGCTACCCCTTCTCCGCCAAAAGTACTGTTATTTTCAAACATATTCTTAACAATTATGATGTTCCAGTGTTTCCCCATTCAAACAATTTCTAAAGCTATGCTAGGATTATAATACACCGGAAAGTACTTGAGCCTGGTTTATTAATAAATTTTAGGTCAATTAAATTCACAGCTTTGGAGACCTGCCTTGAAATCTAGTTTGCCTTTTCTCAAAAATCAAATACTATTACCGGAGACTCAGCAGCAAATGACTGGTTATCTGCTAGGACTGTAACTTTTGAGGTCAAGAAAGAAGAATTCAGGGCATCTTTTGATTGCTGGAAGTGGGTTGAGTTTACTTTGAAAATGGCCTATATTTTGTTCACCACAATCCTTCTGAACTACTTTCAGCCTTATATAACTTAATGCTGTTCTAATTCCTGGCAGTGCACAGCAATTCCTAGTATTTGGAGCGATGGACTAAGGTACATTCAGATGTTTGAGAAGGCAAGATCAAGGTTTTCAGGCTTCCTAGATCACATTTTAAGGATTTACTGTCCCTATTGTCTGACTTATTCCTGTAAAAGATGTGCTTATGCTATGAAAGGTCATAAAACTATCAAAACCTTCAAAGAGTACAAGGCACATACCTCAGGAAAAGATCAAACCACCACGACATTTTGATTAAACAGTAATAAAGTTTTAATACGGAAAGGAGATTAACTGAATCAGAATTTTAAAAAATGAAACAAAACAAAACATATTTCTTGGAACCCCTCTTTTACCTTAGTGGATGTGAAAAATGTAATTCCTTGACTGATGTTCACACACACATATGCATGCTATATGTACACTGCGCATTACTTGAGCAGTATTTCCCCTCCTCACCCCACCCCCGACCTCCCCGGTGAACATTTGGTGCTTAAATATAATCTGGGAAGAAGAAGAATGGTAACAAAATACTTGATCTACAAGTATATCAGACGATTCCTGCAGTATATAGAAAAAAGTAGTGATGAAAAGTAGAAAAGACAAATTAACTGTACCATTTATTCATCTCACAGCTGTGATGGATATTTCTGTGTACATGAGAAAAAGAAAGAAAAAGCTTTTTAGTTTCTACGTGATTTAATTTTTCTGTCTTTTCTTGTCAGATTTTGAAATTGTACGATATCACAGAAGCAGTATGATCTCCTTTTATAATTCCTTAGTGTTATTCTATGATTGCTCCTTTATGTTTAAATAAGGAAGCTTGTTTCTCACTCTGTGACCCATATATCTAAGGTTAAATTCTTTGTCTATTATCTCTGATAGAACAGTTTACACTGGAAAACTACTCACCTGTCCAGCAGTGTCTAGAATGTCCAAATAGGCTGGTTCATCATCAATTCGGACTTGAGTTTTATAGGCATCCTCTGAAAAAACACAATGCAACAAATAAGAATGGCTCAGAGAAAAGCAAAAAAAGTAGTTTTTCTAAGCTGGAGTAGACTTTCTAAAAGCTTTCCTGTCTGAACTAACTTTGCTTTCTTTTCAGTAATGAATACCTTTTTCAAAATCCTAAAACACCGAAAAGCAATAGGGAATACCCTTTTCTTTCCTATTGCAGCATTTCAAAATAATATGAGTAAATTTACCTGGATTTAAAGCATAAAATCCAGACCACACTGTTGTTTCAGTAACCAGTATTCAGGGTCTCTGTTCTGGTGCTAGACACCAGCTTTCCACAGAGCCTTTCACAGAATCACAGAATCACAGAATGACCCGGGTTGGAAGGGACCTCAAGGATCATGTAGTTCCACCCCCCTTGCCTAGCAGGGCCACCAAACATACACATTTACTAGATCAGGTTGCCCAGGGCCCCGTCCAACCTGGCTTTGAACACCTCCAAGGATGGGGCATCCACAACCCTCCCTGGGCAGCCTGTTCCAGGGCCTAACCACTCTCCTAGTAAAGAACTTCCCCTAACATCCAACCTAAATCTTCCCTCCTTCAACCTGGATCCATTTCCCCTAGTCCTGCTATTGTCAGCCCTTTCAAAGAGTTTATTCCCCTCCTGGGTGTAGGTTCCCTTCAGGTATTGAAAGGCTGCAATGAGGTCACCCCGCAGCCTTCTCTTCTTCAGGCTGAACAAGCCTAACTCCCTCAGCCTGTCCTCATAGGGAGGTGCTCCAGCCCCCTGACCATCTTTGTGGCCCTCCTCTGGACCCTTTCCAAAATCTCCATGTTCTTCTTGTACTGAGGGCTCCACACCTGGACACAGTACTCCAGATGGGGCCTCACAAGAGCCGAGTAGAGAGGGACAATCACCTCCCTATCCCTGCTGACCACCCCTCTCCTGATGGAGCCCAGGATCCCATTTGCTTTCCGAGCTGCCAGAGCGCACTGCTGGCTCATGTTAAGTCTCTCGTCCATCAGGACCCCCAGGTCCTTCTCTGCCGAGCTGCTCTCAAGGACCACTCCTCCCAGCGTGTACAGGTGCCTGGGGTTCTTCCGGCCCAAGTGCAAAACCTTGCACTTTGCAGTGTTGAACCTCATTAGGTTCACCTGAGCCCAGCTTTCCAGCCTTCCAGCTTTCCAGGTCCCTTTGAATGGCATCCCTTCCTTCCACCGTATCAACTGCACCACTCAGCTTGGTTTCGTCAGCAAACTTGCTGAGAGTGCACTCAATTCCCTCATCGATGTCATTAATAAAGATGTTAAAGAGCACCGGTCCCAAGACAGACCTTTGGGGGACACCGCTCGTTACCGGCCTTCACCTGGACATAGAGCCATTGACCACCACCCTCTGTCTGCGGCCTTTCAACCAATTTCTTATCCGTTGAGTGGTCCACCCATCAAGTCCACTTCCCGCCAATTTGGAGATGAGGATGTGGTGGGGGACCATGTCAAAGGCCTTGCTCAGGTCCAGGTAAATGACATCGGTCGCCTTCCCTTCGTCCACCATTGCTGTCACTCCATCATAGAAGGCCACAAGATTGCAGAATCACAGAATCACAGAATTATCAAGGTTGGAAAAGACCTAGAAGATCATCTAGTCCAACCATTACCAATACTTCCCAGCTAAATCATACCCCTCAACGCAACATCCAAACGTTTCTTGAACACTCCCATGGTCGGTGACTCCACCACCTCCCTGGGCAGTGCATTCCAATGCCTGACTACCCTTTCCGAGAAGTAATACTTCCTAATGTCCAGCCTGAACCTCCCCTGGCACAGCTTGAAACCATTCCCTCGAGTTCTATCACTGATTACAAGAGAGAAGAGGCCGACCCACAACTCACTACAACCTCCCTTCAGGAAGTTATAGAGAGCTATAAGGTCTCCCCTGAGCCTCCTTTTTCTCCAGGCTGAACATTCCCAGCTCCCTCAGCCGCTCCTCATAAGGCCTGTGCTCCAGACCCCTCACCAGCTTCGTAGCCCTCCTCTGAACACGTTCCAGAGCCTCAATGTCTTTCTTGCAGTGAGGGGCCCAAAACTGAACACAGTACTTGAGGTGCAGCCGCACCAGTGCCAAGTGCAGGGGGACAATTACCTCCCTGTTCCTGCTAGTAACACTGTTTCTGATGCAAGCCAGGATGCTGTTGGCCTTCTTGGCCACCCGGGCACACTGTCGGCTCATGTTCAGCTGAGCATCAATCTGTACCCCCAGGTCTGTTTCCTCAACACAGTCCTCCAGCCACTCTGCCCCACGCCTATAGCACTGCCTGGGGTTGTTGTGGCCAAAATGCAGGACCCGGCATTTGGTCCTGTTGAACCTCATCCCGCTGGCTTTGGCCCAGCTCACCAGCCTATCCAGATCCCTCTGTAGGGCCTCGCTACCCTCAGGCAGATCCACACTCCCTGCCAATTTGGTGTCATCCGCGAACTTACTGAGGGCGCACTCAATGCCCTCATCCAGGTCATCAATAAAGATGTTGAAGAGGACAGGCCCCAGCACCGACCCCTGGGGAACACCACTCATGACTGGTCTCCAACTGGATTTGACTCCATTTACCACCACTCTCTGGGCCCGGCCATCCAGCCAGCTCCTTACCCAATTAGTTAAGCATGACCTTCCCCTGGTGAAGACGTGCTGGCTGTCTTTCCAGCAAATAGTCTCAAGAAAAAAACTTCATCTAAATTACTGAAAAAGTCTTCCTGTGGCTAATGATGACTTCTGGATCAGATTTGCTAGAGCAGTTAATTAGACCACTGCATATCTCTGACCAGGAAGTAAATTAATTTTTTAAAAATAAATTCTGTAATCTGTGTCTTCACATTCGGCATTGCTTGAAAGGGAAAAAAAATATGCTCATTCAATCATTCCCTTAGCTCATGCTTTTGTCAAGATAAATTTGGAGAGTGAAAAACAAAACAGGAGACCTACTATTAGCATAAACAATTTTTCCTCACATTTCATTTTCATTCTACTCTCAACATTTGCGTTTCCCTCCTAAGGTTAAACACAGCTCAGTAATCAGACCATGTTTGTACTTGAAAGAGTCTCAGAAATTATCTATGCTGTCTAATTAAACAATAATGGTTAGCAATCTGAGTGGTTTTGGTGACTGATGTTACGCTTTGGCTGTGTACTGAGGCGTGAAGACAAGACGAGTGAATTTAATGCATTTGAGAAATGCCATTAATCAATATGAATATATGGTTGACCATGTCCAATGGATCAATTCTGCAAGCCCTGTCTGACAGAGTCCTCTGAGGACCAGGGTGCCAATGGGATTAATCAGAAAGTAGCAGGAATTCTCAAGACATTCAAATTTGTGTCCTCTATTTCTTGTATTATGCAACGCTTTATAAAAGCATGTAAAAATCTTGTCTGTATATAAACAAAGGAAAAAAAAAAAAACAACATTAAAATATAAAGCATTATGCATGTCATTACCTTGGTTCGCTCCTGCATCACCACTGACAGGCTATCTTTAATGACATAATCATATACAGTAATTTCCATGAATCTCTTGCTTCATTTAGGCCTTAGTTCAGCAAATTACTTAGTAACATGTATTGTTTTAATCAAATACTACCAATCATCCCACTGATATTATGATGACCCAGAGGCTTAATTAAATGCATGATACACTGTCTTGCAGAGAAAGTCAAAGCACTCCAACCAGCATGTGTTTCAGTCAGTAGATTTCTTTATAGGTATTGCTGAATAAGAACTTTAATATCAAAGAAGAACCATATAGATTGAATAAGACTGCTTAGATTATTTAATTTGTTATGGCACAACAAGGATGTGTGCAGTAATTTATTTTTTTTACTTTAAACTAAAAATGAAAATTACATAGACATGAAAACAAGTACTATCAAACAAGACTTTTCCTTAGTATAAATAATATGAATAATATAAAAAAATATATTTCTGTGCAGGTGGGTGTCCATTTGCATTGCATTCATCTTTATGTAATTAACATATAACTCACATAAATTTAGCTTGCAGCCTTTGCTCAAGCTCAAGGGACGAGAGTTCATATCCAAATACCAGATAACAGATCATAGCACACACTCATGGCCTAGCAGGTTCATAATGTTTGGAGCAGGCCTTACCATTTACACTGTGTATTTGTTGATCTCCTGGGCTACTAGGATAATATATATATTTTTTCCAGCATAGGATGTCAAAGAATGATCCATAAACCAAAAATCATGCTTCCCATCCTATGTTGCATGGACTTAGAAGAAAAGCTAAGAGTGGAAGAGCTGGACCACTTAGTTCTGAACTACAGTTAATTCTTAAAATGGAATTTCATCTGACGAGGTAATGGAAATAGATCAGAGTAAAGGATGATGTTGATAGATGTTTTTATTTTACTCAGTTGAACAGATGAGCAGAGGCAGACCCAGAGTTATATAGATATCCATATACTGAACTCAATTGGTATATTCCTATTTGTAGCTATAATGCTAAACGTTATAGCTGTGTGTTTCCTAAAATATTTCAAAAAGGACTATGTGGATAGTCTTTCTTAGCCCAAGCAATGTAATGCATATTATGGTCACAATAAGGAAACAGAAACCTTAAAATCAGAAAGGAGCACATTCTTTTCATGTGGCATGAGAAGAACAGAGGGAAGATGCAGCACTGACTTACAATCTTGGTGCACAGGCAGCAAAGCACGAAAGCCTTTATGAAGAGCATTAGTAAATTTGCAGTCTAATCTTATCTCTTTGAAAAATCATTCATATTATTACAAATACTGTCTGGTATATTTACACTCTTTGTAATCTTTGAGTACATTACATTTTCTTTCATCTAATTAATTTATACAGTATTCCATTTAAAGATAATTAGTAGCTATTAGGTCATGTATATTTGGATTTTACATCCTACAGCCCTAAGGAGTGATCATTTTAAAATGTATTTAAACATAAAACTAGCTAGAGTTGCAGAAAAGCAGTAGGAAAAGGGGGGGAAAAAAAAAAGAGAGAGAGAGAGAGAGAGAGAGAGAGAGAAAATAGTAACCCATCAGACAGCTAATCACATGGAAACACAGAATCATAGCATGAAATAAAAAGGATCTCAAAGATCACCTAGTTCCAAGACCCACGACACATGTCATGGGCAGGGTTGCCAATCACAAGATCAAGAACTAGATCAGGATACCCAGTGCCCCATCTAGATTGGCCTTAATCAGACTAATCTTATTATATTAAGTTCTGTAGAAATTTCTTTCTTTCAAGCTAATTGAAAGGTCTCAAATTTTGGTTTCATTAAAATTCAGCAGATAGATAGGGTATTATATGAAATAATTAAGGATGCAGCTTATTTTTATTGCTATGATATACAACAATTCAAATACAGAATTTAAGAATGAGCATTTTCAGTACATTAAAGGAAAAAACAAAATCTGCATCATTCTGTAGTTTATGTAACAGTTAATGAATTTGTTAAATGAATAGTTAAATTACATAGCAGAACCTCTGTTTTAAAAAATATATATTTTTTTTTCTATACAGAAAGGTTGACAATCGAACTGAGCCCCACCTATTTTACAATTGACATTTAATTACTTTATTATTAATTATTTCCTCCTTTAATGAATATCTGATTTAAATCAAGAAAACACATTTTCCGAAAGGACAGTTTTAGCTAGTTTTCATAGTTATTTGATTGTTCTTTTTAGTATTATTAATCATATTATTAAGAAAATAAAAGGAATAAAAGCTTGTTTAAGCTTTTTTTTTTTTTTTTTTTTTTTTTTTTTTTGGTAAAGAAAATGAATGTATTCTCTTTTTTCACCTTTCATTTTTGAAGGATATCTCTTTGGAGACAGAACAACAATAATTAATGCAGGCTTGTGTTGCTCTCAGTTATTTTAGCACGGGAGAATATAGATTCATTAAAAATGTATCAAAGCCCTTTTTCTGCTATGAGCAGGTAACTTCATAACAAATAGATTTGGTTGGTGTACAGTTTAAAGGAGCGTTTCAATAGGTTTTTTATCCGCATCATAGACATATCCCAATCCCTGAAATGTAGGTCAGCAGTTTCTTCCTTTCATTTATTAATTCCGCCTCTATGACTTCCGGATAAACATTCTCTCCTCTTTGCTGTCTTCTGCACTGAAAATTATCTCATATCTAGATGAGCCAAGGTGTATTTTATTTGGCTAAAGAGATGCCAAACCAACAGAAGGAAGTCCAAGCTCAGTCAGTTCTGCCTCTTGTTGTCCTCCTTGTATGCCAAAGAGACAGCAGGGACTCAGCTGTTGTTATGCTTCTATTATCTGCTACATATGCATTTTAGTTCAGGGATGTTCCTGAATATAGAATGATTATTAGCCATTTGCTGTTTATAATCACTTTCTAATTACAACAAGGTATTTTCAAATCAGAAGAGAGCAGACAAACAGAAATCTTAACCACTGTACCAGCTACTACATGTAACTTCTTGTTTGTGATAAAAATATCAATGTGACAGGAATTGGCCATCAAAATGTACCAGTCTTATGATTTCCCTTATTGTGTATCAACAGTTTACAGGCTGGTTTGGCCCAGTTCTGAGACTAGCAGAGCGGAGGGACCCATGGATCTGTTCCCCAGAAAAAGGAAAAAAGGGAAACAGGGGAAAAGGTAGAGAGATGGGCATAAAACCAAAACAGCAGCAGTCATCTGAGAAGATACAAACTAATTTACTAAATAAGATATCAGCATGCAAGATAACACATTATAATACAATGTAATACAACATTATTAGAATTTAAACTAATAAATCAAATTAAATGAGAAAGAGTGTCCGGAAACTGAAGGCCTTGCTCTGCTGCTGTGACAAGATGGTACCCACAGCTGAGGCAAGACAGATGATCAAAAAAGGGCCATCAGGTGACCTATGAAAGCTTTTTATTTTCTCCCTCTGCGCGGAAATGATAACAGAACAGTGAACAGTCCTCTAGGGAATGTAGTAATTCTCTTCCAGGACAGGTACTTGCATCTGGAGCCTTAACTCTTTACCTCACAGTGCACAACATGATGTTATGATGTGGAATACTGATAAACAACTATTATAAAAACATGATATCATGAAATTGTGCTCCTGGAGTAAGAGTGTTCTATAATTTGGGTGAGCACTGGTATCAGCATTTTGTAGTCAATGACAATAAGTCACTGTGGTTGCCTTTTCACAAGTTCTAGACACACAGTAAGCAATAAATGGCTTGGAAGCACAGAACTGACAGATTCAATTTCTTTATATTCTGTAAATACTCATAGATAGCAGTATTCTTTAAAATACAGCAAGTAGAAAAACTGGACACTCCCATCCCACATCAGACTAGTATGATTTGATGGTATTCTGTCATTTGTTTAGCTTTGCCAAATCTTTCAGGTTTTGCTCAGTTTTATGTCCACAGCATAAGTGATCACAACAGGCAACATCATTTCTAGTGGAAGAATCTTGATGAAATTTTGTAGCACACAAAAAGGATGGCCACTGAGTTTCCAAATTCACAAAAGAAAACTCCTTCTTCAGTAAATATGTGTTCTGCTGTTGTTTACATTTCGATGAAAGTGAAACAGTTAAATAATGCATCATTTAATGTAGTTAATACCTCTGTGTTAATGCTTATTCTTTTAAAAAGACTATAGAAAAGACCGTGAGGAAATTGATATAATTTCAGAAACAAATGAACAAACAAATAATTAAAAAAAAAAAAAAACAACAACAAAACATCAGTTATGTTAAGTGCTTCTTATGAAAGAAATTCATACTTTTATTCATTATATACTCAGTTGCATGATGAGAAACACGACATTTTCTCTCAGTTTTCATTTTAGCATTTAAATTACTGTAGACATATTCTCAGATAAGATAGTAAACCACAGTCGTGGACCTATATGTCTTCAGAAATCATTATTTAACAATGTTTTCTAATGGTCTTGCCAAATTCAAATGAATATTGCTGTGATACAATCCCCCTCTCCTTAATAATTTCATTTGAAGATGCGATTCTCCATTTTCTCAATTCTGTAAGCTGGAGAACAAACTTCCAAATTTAAGTTGGAATACAGAACGACTCTTAAATTTTAGTTCATTTTGTCCTCCTGAAATAAACTGGATAAATATTTTCATGGAAAATACAAGCATGGTTGAATGCAAAACTCATAGACATATGGATGGAGAACCTAATCATATTCTTACATAGCAATAACTTAATGAAATGTAGAATAATCCTGTATATGGAATATGTCACCTCCTTATAAATGATGATTTCCTTCCACAGATTGATTTGGATACAGCCGAAGTTTGGATTAAATTCTAAGAAAGTCTAACTGAATAATTTGTCCCAGTGCAGCAACTATCAGTTATGATGTGAACGTTGTTATCAATGAAGTAACCACACTGGAATTTTAATATGCAAGTATGCAGAGAAATAACTAAATTTATATGCATCATTAGAGATTATATTTTATGTAAAGGTTACCTCAATGGTATGAAGAAGATTACTCACTTGAGTGACAAGTATTTCTCTCAGAATCAGTTCTAGAAGAAAATATACAAATTCTTGCAAATGTTAGTTTGGGTTGTTTTTTTGTTTGTTTCTTTGCTTGTTTGTTTTGCAAATCGGAATTAAAGATAACTCCAGCAAACCTTTGTTGTAGCACTTGCTTTACTGCTAGAAACCAATTGCAATATACTAATACACTAATAATATACACTATATAATACTATATAATTATATAGTGTATATATAATAATATACACTATATAATACACTAATACTTAATAAAGGAATATAATTACTTTCTCTGCTTCCAGAAAAATGTCATTTACTTCAAAGGTGTACATGAACAAAGTGAACAAAGTATTCTTCTTTAATCAAAACCTGATAATTAACAGGAGTCCAAGTACCCTTATCTTGGGGAAAAAGAATAGCAGGTAGCAGTTTCACTACCCTTTCAAGTCCATGACTGTGCTACTGAGTGGGAGGGTCTGACAGCTATGAATTCACTTCTTGTCATTTCAGGTGGAGTACTTATCAAGGTGACTATTTCTGCATGGCTATTAGCATGGATTGTGTCTTGAGTTAAGTAAGGTGTAGATGGCTGCTGGCTTCCATGAAAGAAAGGTTGAAAGATTTTTCTTGTGATGAAAAATTTAGAATTGAGATGTATCACCCACCTCCAGCCAACCACAACATACATATTTTTTTCCAATTTCAAAAAATTATTTAAGAGAGATTTTTTTACATAACATGGTATACAGGAAACAGGAAAGCAAATTTTACATTTGATGATCTAAGCCTCAATATACAAGCCTCAATTTGACTTCTAAGTTCATGGTCCCAGTCACAGTTATTTATTACTCGGACAAAGCCTCAGAATGATTTCAGTGTTCACTCTAGCTTCAGTCAAGCAGTTTCCAGGACCTCTGAATCTTCTCAACTGCTACATAATTATGACTAAGATAAAAGGCATTCTGCCCTGACATAGCCCTAAGATCCTGAGCGTTCACTGTAGTATGTAACATTTGAGAACACTATTCATCTGATCAACTTGAAATATAAACATTAGAATGAGATGAAGCATGCTTGAGAACTCCTGTATATTTCTGTTTTGAGTTGAAGGCCAAAAACTGACTTCACTGTGGGTTATAGTTCTGAATAAACTTACACTCTTCTTTGTTCACATCACCATCCAAAGGGATACTTTGCTCACACTTATGCCTGGTCAGAATCTATAAACCAGGAGATGAATACTCCTGATTACTTGAGTGGTTCAATGTGATGAAAGTGTGCATACAAAATGTTGTTAAAAGCCCTACAATAACTCAGAACCCAAGGGGGAACTGTTCTCCTGATTCTGCGACAGGTCATTTGTTGCATCACTGTAACCCTTAAGTGAGGCTTGAAGACATCATCTCTGAGGAAAAGCTTGTCTATCATCAGAAAAACAACTCTTCCGCTTCTTTCGCTACTCCAGCTTATTAGAAATTTGATGAACCAAAGCAGGATGAGGGAAGGATTGTTGTAATGTGTCAAATCATACATACTAGTTACTGAGATACAAGGTCTGTAGCCTCTATGAAGCTCATATGCAAAACAATACAAAACAAAACAACAACAAAACAACATAAGCAAAACCAAGAACAAAGCAAAACCAATGAAAACTAAAAGCTTATTTTTGTGTACAACAGCCTAGCATAAAATATTTTATTTATTTAAATAAATATTGGTTTATTTAAAAATCATTCCATCCTTGACTGATTTTTTATAGCCTCTGGATATGATCTTTATTATCAAGTAATTTTTATTCTACCATTATTACAGAAAATACCTCAGAAATGCTCTGATACTGTCACATTTAGAAGGAAAGTTTTTTTCACTTCTTAAAATTTACTCTAGTTATCCAGGGCTTGGGAATAGCAATTAAAAGGACATGCTATTATACAGAGTTATTGATTACTTTTCTTTTCTCTCTGTTTGGCAGGTACACAATTAAAATAGCAGGTGTCTAGGAGGAATAGAAGGGTTATAAACTATGCTTTGATCCTCCATTGATGCTCTTCTCAGTGGGGAAGAACAGATGGTCAAGGCAGGAGTATATCTTAATTCTAACAAAAAGAGTGTTAATGAAGGATAGATGGTAACTCTGAATAATCGTCAATTAAACAGTAGTGGTGTTTTCATGCATGAGACCACGAAGCATAGCTCTACACAGGAGAAACACTTATCTGTCCTATTCTAGACACAGTAAACAGATGTTGAACAGACATGTCTGGGAAATAAATAGAGTCGTTCATCCATTTGCATTCTTTATGAAACAGAAGAGAAAGGAAATGATAGAATCAAAGAGGTTGGAAGGGACCTTTGGGGATCATCTAGTCCTAAAGCAGGTTCCCCAGAGTAGGTTACGCAATAAAGTATCCAGGCAGGTCTGGAATATTTTCAGAGGGGGAGACTCCACAATCTCTCTGGGCAGCTTGCTCCAGTACTGTTACCCTCAAAGTGAAGAAGCACTTCCTCATGTTCATATGGAATTTCTTATGTTCCAGTGTGTACTCATTACCCCTTGTCCTGTTGCTGGGCACAGCTAGAAAAAGCCTGCCCCAATTCATTTGACTCCCACCTATTAGATATTTATAGGCATTGATAAGTTCCCTCTTAGCCTTCTCCAGGCTGAACAGTCCCAGGTTTCTCAGCCTTTCTCATAAGGGAGATGCTTCAGGCCATAAGTCATCTTTGTAGCCCTCTGCTGGACTCTCCTACAGTTCTCTGCATGAGACACAGTACTCCAGATGCGACCTCATAAGGGTAGAGTAGAAGGAGAGGATCACCTCCCTTGACCTGTTGCTCACATTCTTTTTAATGCACTCTGGGATACCACTGGCCTTCTTAAACACAAAGGCACACTGTTGGCTCATGTCTATCCTATTGTCCTTCTTGCAGAGTCCTTTCAGTGGCTCTATATCCACATGGAGGCCAGTGACAAGTGATGTACCCAAGGGATCTATCTTGGGATCAGTACTCATTAACATCTAGATCAATTACATAGATGATGGAATAGAGTCCACCGTCAGCTAGATGTCTGAGTCATGCAGTTCATACGGCAGAAGGAAGGGAAGCCATTGAAGGGGACCTGGATAACTTCAGTGTGGGCCCATGAGAACTGAATGAGATTCAGCAAAGCATACTACAAGGTTTTGCACTTGTGTCGGAGTAATTCCAGGTATGTATGCAGACTGAGAGAAGAAATTGTTGAGAGTAGCTCTGCCAAGAAATATGTAGGGGTCCTGGTAAATGAAAAACTGAACATGACCTAGAAATACACACTTGCAGCCTGAAAGGCCAATGGTATCTTGGGTTGCATCGGAAGGGGGGTGGCCAGAAAGGTGAGGGAGGTTGTTATCCCTCTCTGCCCTCACGATGCCCTATCTATCTGGAATATTCCATTCAGGTCTGGCAGCTACAGCACACAGAAGATGTTGAACTTTTGGGGAGGGTCCAGAGGAGGGCCAGAAAGACGATCAGAGAGCTGGAACAGCTCTCCTATGAAGACAGATTGACAGAAGCTGGGCTTCCTCAGTCTGGAGAAGAGAAGGCTGCGGGGAGACCTCATTGCAGCCTTCCAATATTTAAAGAGAAATTATAACCAGGAGGAAAATCAACAGATGTAAAGATTTAGATTAGATGGCAGGGAGAAGTTTTTCACCGAGAGAATGATGAGGTGCTGGAACAGATTTCCCAGAACGGTTATGAGTGCCCCATCTCTGTTCAAGGACAGGTTGAACAGGACCCTAAGCAATCTGATCAACGACTTGATCTTGTGCCTGGCAACACTGTGGCAGGGGGGACTGGAATCTGATGATCCTTGAGATTCCTTCTAATCCAAGTCATTCCATGACTATAATTATTTCCATCATGTCAGCTCCTAACCTGTACTGGTGCATTGCAATCCAGTCACTGTCATCTCCACCAATTAAAGTCATTCACAGTAGGAAAAAGCTCTATATGAGAATATACAAATTAGAGCCATATAAATTCAACAGTATTTAATACATTTGACGCTTTTAGAGACTGACAAGTACCCTGAGGAATTCATAGAACCATAGAATGGCTTGGGTTGGAAAGAACCTCAAGGATCATCGAACATCAACCCCCCTGCCACAGGGAGGGCCACCAACCTCCATATTCAGTACTAGACCAGACTGCCCAGGGCCCCATCCAACCTGGCTTTGAGCACCTCCAGTGACAGAGCATCCACAACCTCTCTGGGTAGCCTGTTCCAGCACCTCACTACTCTCTTGGTAAAGAACTTCCTCCTGACATCCAACCTAAATCTTCCCACCCTCAACATAAAACCACTTCCCCTTGTCCTGCCATTAATTATCTTTGTAAAGAGTTGACTCCCTTCCTGTTTATAGGCTCCCTTTATCTACTGGAAGGCTGCAATGAAGCTGCCCCGCAGCCTTCTTTTCTCCAGGCTGAACAAGCCCAGCCCCCTCAGCCTGTCTTTGCAGGGGAGGTGCTCCAGCCCTCTTATAATTTTTGTGGCCCTCCTTTGGACTCTCTCCAACAGCTCTCTGTCTTTCTTGTACTGGGAGCCAGAGACCTGGCCACAATGTTCCAGAGAGAGCCTCACAACGGCTAACTAGAGAGGGGCAATCACTTCCCTGGTCCTTACTGGACACCTGGGTTCTGATGGAACCGAGGATACTAGTTGCTTTCTGAGCTGCAAGAGCACTCTGCTGGCTCATGTTAAGTTTTGTCCTGCTGTTATCTACCCTTTCAAAGAATTGACTCCCCTCCTGTTTATAGGCCCCTTTAGGTACTGAAAGGCTGCAACTAGGCCACCCTGCAGCCTTCTTTTCTCTAGGCTGAACAAGCCCAGCTCCCTCAGCCTGTCTTTGCAGGGGAGGTGCTCCCTGATCATCTTTGTGGCCCTCCTTTGGACTGTCTCCAACAGCTGCCTGTCTTTCTTGTACTGGGGGCCCCAGACCTGGATGCAGTACTCCAGATAGAGCCTCACGAGGGCAGAGTAGAGAGGGAAAATCACTTCTCTGTCCTTGCTTGCCACTCCTCTCCTGGTGGAGCCCAGGATACCATTTGCTTTCTGAGCTGCAAGAGCACACTGCTGGCTCATGTTAAGTTTTTCATCCACCAGGACCCCCAGGTCCTTCTCTGCAATGCCAGTCTCAAGGACTGCTCCTTCTAGTCTGTATAAATGCTTGGGATTCTTCCAGCCCAAGTGCAAAACCTTGCACTTAGCTATGATGAACTTTATTATATTCTCCCACGTCCACCCTTCAAGTCTGTTGAGGTCCCTCTTAATGGCATCTCTTCCTTCCATTGTGCCAACTGCACCACTCAGCTTGGTGTCATCAGCAAACTTGCTGAGGGTGCACTCAATTCCATCATCGATGTCATTGATAAAGATGTTAAAGAGTACTGGCCCCAAAAGAGACCCACGGGGGACACCGCTCATTACCAGCCTCTACCTGAACATAGAACCATTGATCACCACACTTTGTCTGCATTCTTTCAACCTTATCCACCAGGTGGTCCACCTTTCAAATTCATATCTCTCCAATTTGGAGATAAGGATGTGGTGGGGGAAATCCCACAAAGCATTTTTCCTTTGGTTTTCTCTCTAAACTTCCAGTTATTTAAACCTCAATAGTCTGTCTGAACTGGAGGCAGAATCTTTGCTTTTAATAGTCTTTGATGGAATTACTTTTTTCTCTTAATATTTTTTAAATCCATCTACACTTTTTAAAAAGGTAATTATCCCCATTCTTTTTGTGGACAGAGATCAGCTTAGGAAAAGATTTTGGTTTATAGGCTGACTCTGTAGAAGGTGGGTGACAGTGGTCATCTCTTGTCTGTCCTGGATGGAAAATATTATTTCTCTTGTTTTTCATCCCCACCTGTTCTGCCATTTCCCCACACATATTTTTACATTATCCATTGCACTACTTCTTGAGCTCAGTGAATTGTTTACCAAAATGATTCAACTCACTATCTTGGTAGGTAACTATTTTCTGTTGATGTGGTTTACTATTCCACTAAATTAGTGCTGAATCAACCTGCAATGCTGTCCAACGAGTGGCAGAGAGTCAAGAAGACTGAGAGAGGATCAGACATGATGAGAGGAGTGGGACTTCCCCCTTTCCCACACTATCTATTAGATTTGTCTCATATCTCAAAAGATAGTCAGCTGCAGAGCCTCCACAGTTTGTTTGGAGAGTAAGTCCCTATTCCTTGTCCATGCTTCAGGGTAAAGAAGCACTAACTTTCTTAGCTCTATAGCACTAACTTTCTTAGCTCTATAGCACTAACTGTGCCTCCTCTATACTGTATTTCCTTCCCTGAAAGCTCCAAGGGCACTGCAGACAATCGTAAACTGCAACTACTGCCTGGTTTATCCATGGTGGAAGTAAATCTGCTAGCAGAAGTGTGGTGTTGTGTTTTCTAAAAGCATGAGTGATGGACGCAGACAGACAACTGCATTTCCAAGGCAGAATTACAGGCCTAAATGTTAGTGAAGGTATTCTGATTAACCTTCCAGCCTCTGAGACAGCATTTGGTGAAATGATAGGGGAAAAATGACAAATGTGGGAACACCTCTCTGAGCCATTGGCTCTCTAGAAAGACAATCTGCATTTACCTGTCTGCTACTGTTTATATCACAAAAGAAAATTATAAGATTAAGCACTATTTTCTGAGTATCTGAAAATGGTAAATGACATTGAGCTGTCACCTGAAGCACATACCTCAAATAATTTCATAATGCATTATATTTATAAGAAAATATGAATTTGACAAAGAAGCAGATGACATTGTGTGTGACCAAGACATTAGTTTTGGGTATGGCATGAGAATTTAATTGGTTGTTTTGGTTAAATCTTGCATGAAACCTGTTTAGAATTGAATAATTGTCTTATTAAGACAGAGTTCCAAGAAAGAAAGTTTAACAGCAGAACTAATGATGATGTTTCTGAGCAACAGAACATATTTAGAATAGTGCCAACTATTGTTTCCTCAGTGAGAAAGACACCACAATTTTCAGTGGAAGACAAGGTCGAAGAATCAAAACTCAACTTGAGCTGAGAATGCACCCAAGTTAAAGGATGGAACTGGGACTGAAAAGTTGAGAGATGATCAAACTATAATTACGGTATTTTTTGGAGGGACAACAACCATATTTTAAACTATTATTTCCCAAGAGAAGTAAAAGTATAGGATGGAGATCTATTATTGATTTTTGTTGTTGTTGCTGTTTGTTTGTTTGTTTGTTGGTTTTAATTTAATCAAGTGATTTTCATTACAGAGAAAGATCTGCAACAATTTTCCAGCCTCCAAACTACACGACTCCAAGGAATTTCTATTTCCCTTCATGGCAGAAGGTATTGTATTGCTTCACTAAAACCTAAAGTAAAGTAGCACTTCTATTATTTTTATTTTTTTAATATTACTCTCTCCTATTCTTTTGATTCTGTTTTATTTTTTCTCCACTCACTCTCTCACTCTACATTTTTCTCCCTTCAATGCAGGGCAGTTATCCATAAAGTCTGAAAGATATCAGCATGACTTCTGAAGAACTTTTATTCTTACAAGCTCTTATGGAAACCAATGTGAATTAGATTCAGACACCTACATTTAGACATCTACAAAATCTGTACCTACATTCAAGTTATCTAAAATCCCCATACGCTTAATGATAGTGCAGACTCTATTCAGTTGCCCAAATATAGATGATCCTTACTATTTGATATACTCTAAGGTACAGTGTCTGGCTTTCTGTTCCTGGACTGAAGGGCCTCTGTTCCCCATAGGTCTTGTGTCACTTCCCCATAGGGCCAGATCATAATGGCATTAAAACTATGGGACACCCACAGCCTTCTAGAACAGGAACTAGAACCTGCGCAGAGCACTGTCAGACATCTCAAATAGCTCTGTAAGTACATAACAAAGGAGCTAATAAAGATCCCTAACTCCACTCCTAAATATCCAAAACCTCAACACATGTCTGACATGTAGATGCTAATTTAGGTATCTGAATCTAGAGTTCGTTCTCAGCACAGTGATAATTTCTGTTTTCTTATCTTCATCTACGTGAGATAAAAAATATTTATACAGAGAATATTAACATATTAATGCTACATATGATACACATGTATTTTAAACAAAGGTAAAATAGACAAAGAACTGGCTGCAGGATCGAATCCAGAGGATGGTGGTAAATGACTTCCTGTCTGGGCAAAGATGAGAGGTGAGTGGTGTCTCCCATGGGTCCGTGCTAGGACTGATACTTTTTAATATCTTCATCAATGACATCAAGCATGAGATTCAGTCAGCAATTTGGTGCATGACAAGATTTGGGGTGCAGTCAATGTGCTCGAGAGATGGGATTCCATCCAGAGGGACCTGTACAGGCTCTAGCAGTTGGCACAGGAGAGCTTCATGAAGTTCAACAAATCCAAGTGTAAGATCTTGCACCTGTATTGAGGCAACATCCACTACCAATACAAGCTGAGGCATGAAAGGATTGAACACAGCCCTTCCAAAAAGGTCCTGGGCATACTGGAGAATGGTAAGCTGGACATGAACCAGCTGTGTGCCCTTGCAACCCAGAAAGCCAACTGTATCCTGGGCTGCATCAAAAGATTAAGGTGATCATTTCCCTCTACTCTGTGTTGGTGAGACCTCACCTGGAGTACTGCATCCAAATGTGGAGCCATAGAATCATGGAATGATAGAATGATAGAATCATAGAATAGCCTGGGTTGAAAAGCACCTCAAAGATCATTTTGTTTCAACCCCCCTACTATGTGTAGGGTCACCAACCACCAGACCAGGCTGCCCAGAGCCACATCCAGCCTTGTCATGAGTACCTCTAGGGATGGTGCATCCACAGTCTCTCAGGGCAACTTATTCCAGTGTGTCACCACCTTCAAGAGTCCTCAGTACAGGGGAGACACAGACTTGTTGGAGCATGTCCAGAGAAGAGCCACAGCAATGATCACAACAGTGATGGAGCATCTCCACTGCAAGGGCCCACTGAGAGCTGGGGTTGTTCAACATGGAGAAAAGAAGGCTCCAAGGTGACCTGATAGTTGCCTTTCAGCATTTAAAGGGTACACTACATGAAAGAAGGGGACAGACTCTTTAGCAGGGTCTGTGGTGTTAAAACGGGGAAATGGTTTCAAGCTGCAAGAGGCTAGATTTTTGTTGGACGTAAGGAAAAATTTTTTTACAGTGAGGATGGCGAGGCACTGAACAGGCTGCCCAGAGATGTGGTGATTGCCCTGTCCTTGAAGACTTCCAAGTTAAGGTTGGATCAGGCCCTGGGCAACCTGATCTAGCTGTGCATGTCCATGTTCACTGCAGGGGAGCTGGACTAGATGACCATCAAAGATCCTTTCCAACTCTAAGGGTTATATTATTCTATAATTCTATAATACCAGCAAATAGAAAAGTAAAAATGAATAACATAACTCAATCTTAGGAATACAGTTCAAATGCACACAACAGTATTCATTAGAACTCTCTATTTATCATTTTAAATAGTGATGAATATGGAACACAAACATAGGTAATTTAGATAAGTCTACACATTCACTCTGAATAACCTCAGAGAAAAATGCAGAGACAAACTGTACTAATTCTAGGTCATTTTATATGAGTTGTTTATCCTGTCTCAGATATGGATAATAAATCTATGAAAAATGATGAATGAGAGACCATGGTGACTATTTAGCACTTGATTTATGAATTTTGCAACATATAATTTCAGAGCTCAAATCTAACTGCAGCTTGCTTAATCTGATCCAAATATTTTACCTTCTATGACAAAATGAGAATGAGAAATAAATTAGGATTGGAGTGTAAATATATACTTGTTTAAGATAACAGTAGAAATTATCTAGAAATGTGATAAGTACCATAAAAATAAATTTGAATTACAATTGTTTTTTCCCTTGTAATAGGACTTGTTCTCTTATTTCATACTTTTTCCATAACCATACCTTGGTAACGGATGTATTCCTTTTTATATATACACAGTTTTGGGGGGATTTTTGCTGTGCTACATATTATGTTTTTCAGTCACGTTTTATTTTTTTTTTTCTTTTTCTCTGAAATTCACCCACACATTTCCATCAACACATTAGAGATGAGTTTAAATGTGTTCTATGTAATGCATTGGTGAATGCATTTCTTCGTTAGAAAACCTCATGGAAATTCATGTGCATTAAAGTGCCTCCCATCCCACACCCATTTCAATTAATGAGTGGCATTGACACAGCTTTATTGCCCTCAACTGCTCATTTGACATAATCTCATGCGGTGATATCTCACCAAAACAGGAAGATGCTTTTGCATCTCTTTTGCATTATGTATTCATTTTAAGATTAGTCACATGGCTAATGAGCATCCTGGAAGCTGTCCAGTGTGCCACACTATGTCATGCTTCCTTTCCTGCCACTCTATTTGCATTAACTTGCTGTGATATTGCCAAAGACCGTACAGAGTGCAAATTGCTCTAATCCATTTGTTCCAGAAAATGATCACATCCATTGCCTTTTGGAAATTGTTCCCAGTGTTGACTACAATTAAATACTAAATGCATGCTGAAATCATTTCATTTTCATAAAGTGCTATCCTTTGAAATTTTGCCCATATATTGTCAATCTAATAATGAATTTATTCTTTCCCATCTCCACTCACTTAGAAAAATGACATTTCTGTCTCAAAATTCAGAATTGCAATGCTTGTACCAAGCCTAAAGTAGCACCGTTATTTCTGTTTATCTTGAAATAGAATTATACTCAAAGTGAAAACATTAAAAATAACACCTTTAGTTACTTGTATTCAATGTTCAGTCTGTATTTTAATCAAATACTGACAGTCTGATTTGTATAATTATGTGTAAGCGAATTTATTGGTATCTTTCAGTGTCTGAAGTCTGAATTTCTCATCATCTTAACTTTTCCAAACTAAGACAATCAGTTGAGGAAAACAAACAAACAAACAGCTTTATCCCTTAAATAAAAGCATGCTTGCCCTCAAAATAGTCTTGAACTTAAAAAAAATAAATCTTGATTTTTCTATAGTAACAAGTAAATTATTAAAAAATATAACTACATCCATATATGATAAACATAAGTGAAAGAAAACCATTTAAATGCATCTATTTTCTTCTATTTATTTCTATTTTAATTTTTAAAATCAGTGTATTTGAAATATGTATCTGTTTGGCATAGAAATTTGTGAGTGCATCAAAGGATGGAACAGTTCCTCTAAGAGGATGGACTGAGAGATTTGGAGTTGTTCAGCCTGGAGAAGACCAGGCAGGCTACAGAGACATCTGATCTATTTTTATTTACAACCTTCTTAAAACCTCGTGCCATATTAATTTACAGATGAAATGTAAAATAAAAATAATATAAGGGCAAAAAGAAAATCTTCTAAAAATACATACAAAATCATAATCTTCTAAAAATTCTCTGTACCCCCCCCCCAAAAAAAAAAAAAAAAAAAAAAAAGGTGTTTATATTCTTTAGAATGTAGACTCATGGTCAATTGTATGAAACCAGTTGTAGGTCAAGGCATAAAATATGTTCTCTCTATTAAAACAAACAAACAAACAAACAAACAAAACATAACAAGGACAACAAAAAACAACACATTTCTTAGGGCTTAGCAAAAACTATTACAGTTTCTTTGTTTCTGCCCTTTTATTCCTAATAATTACCAGACATTTCTGTGACTCTGCTGTGCTTTTGTTCTTATCTCGAATATCAGATTACATTTATCCTATACTTATGTGCTTTGAGTAGAGTTTATTGTCCCCTGTCTTATTTGCACTGATATAAATATATTCCCCTAGAATCAGCAGAAAGGAGACAGAGGTGAAACTATGTTATATATCATGTTAACAGAATTATAGAATCATACAGTGGTTTGGAGTGGAAGGACGTTAAACATCATCTAGTTCCAAAACCCCTGCTGTGGGCAGGGTTTCCAACTAATGAATTAAGCACTAGGCCAGGTTATATAGGATCCCATTCAGCCTGGACTTGAACACCTGAAGGGATGGGGCATCCCTCCTTCTGGGATGCCCTTCTCTGGGCAGCTGTTCCAGCACTTCACCATTATATCAGAGAAAAATTTCCCATGACATCTAACCTAAATCTCTCTAAGTTTAAAACTTTCCCCATGATCTATTACTCTTTACCTGCATGGAAAGTTTATATCATTCCTGTTTATATGCTCTCTTTGAGAATTGGAAGGCCACAATGAAGTATCCCTGGAGCTATCTCTTCTCCAGACTGATCTCCAGCTCCCTCAGCCTGTCTTCATAGGAGAGGTGCTCCAGCCCTCTGTGCATCTTAATGTCTCTCCTCTGGACCCACTCCGACAGCTCCTACCCTTTCTTGTACTGAGTACCCTGGATTTGAACACATTACCCCAGATGGGACTTCACAAGAACAGAGTAGAGGGGACAATTACCACCCTTGCCCTTCTGTCACCCTTTTTTTTTTTTTTTTTTATGCTGCCCAGGGCATGATTGGCCTTGCAGGCTGCAAGTGCATGCTACTAGCTCATGTGAAGTTTTACATCTACCAAGACCACTAATATAAAGGGGTCTTGGCAAGACTGTTCTTGAGGAGTTTTTCTCCCAGACTGTACACATATCTGAGATTTCTCTGAGCCAAGTGCAAAACCTTGTTGAACTTCCCACCAATCCCTTATCCACTGAATAGTCCATGCTTTGAACCTATATCTTCCCAATATAAAGATAAGGATGTGGTCAAAGATATTGCACAAGCCCAGGCAGACATCATCTGTTGTCCATCAGTTGTCCACCAATGCCATTACTCTATCATAAAAAGCCATCAGTTTGGTCAGAAGCTATCTGCCTTAGATTAAGCCATTCTGGCTGTGTCAGATCACCTCCTGGTCTCTCATTTGTCCTAACATGTCTTCCAGGAGAATCTGCACTGATTTTCCCAGTCACAGAGTTGAAGTTTACAAGCCTATAGTTCCCTTTCTTTTTCTCTTTCTTAGGAACAGGACTGGTGTTTTCCATTTTCCATTCAGCAGAAACTTCACCTTATAGTTACAGCTTTTCAAATACAATGGTGAGCAGCTTGGCATCTTCATCAGCCAGCTCCTTCAGGACCTTGGGATGGACATCATTAGGTCCCATAGACCCTTACACGTTCAGTTACATGAGACAGTCTTGGACTTGTTCTGCTCCTATGTATTTTGCTCTCGCAGCCCACCTACAGGTTCAGGGCTGTGAGGTTTGGGGATGTGAGAGACACAGAAGCCTGGCTGCCAGTGAAGACCAAGAGAAAGATCTTGTTGCGTACCTCCACTTTCTCCATGTCTGTTGTAGCTAGTTTTCCATTCTCATTTATCAGCAGGTGGACAGTCTTTTTGGCCTGTCTCTTCTGATCAAAGATTCTGTAGAATTCCATCTTGTTATTTTTCACATCCCTTGCCAAATTCAATTCCATCTGTGCCTCTCATTCCTTCGCTGTACGTCTGGATTACATATATGCATTCTTCCAAGGCGACACAGCCTTGCTTCCATTGCCTGTACATGTACTTCTTATCTCTCAGTTTGAACTGGAAATCCTTGCCCAGAAATTCCAGTTTCCTTCCTCCCCTCCTTGTTTTTCTATGCCTGGGGACAGAGAGCTCTTGCACTCTCAGAAAGGCATCCTTATAGCACTGCGAGCTCTGCCCCACTAATTCAACTCCTTTCTCTTTAAGGACAGTTTCTCAGGGGATCTCATCCAGTAATACTTTAAAGAACCCAAAGTTCACTGTCCTGAAATTCAGAGTCCTGACTGGTTTTTGCCAGGCACATCTTCCTCAAGATCACAAACTCTACAAGGATGTGATCACTACAGTTCAAGGTGCCTCCAATCTTAACCTCTTTAATGAGCTCCTCTGTATTGGGGTGCACTAGATCCAGAAATACTTACCCTGTGGATGGTTTGTCTAATGCATGAATCAGGATTTTATCCTCAACACACTCCAGGTATCTTTGGGATTACTTGTAGAATACTTTGTGTTAAGTTGAAATTTTAAAATGGACAGTGTTTATCATGATTTAGTAGAAACTGTGGCCAGTGAAGTCTACCCTATAAAACTGAAAGTGATAGACTTCTCAGATTTCAATGAATATGACACAAACAGAAGCTGTTATTCCTTCTAACTTCCAAAGATAGATAAAACTAGGTGTAGGTAGAATACATTATTTTCAAAGTACAGTGAAATCAGAAGTCAGTACATTCGGAAAAATCCAGGAGGGAACACAAGTTCCATAATAGGAAAGAAATTGCTGAGGAATAAAAGTGGCCTAAAATGTATGACATAGAAGGAAGACAATGTGTTTATTTCCAAAGAGATTATTAGTTGCTGGTATGGCTAAATGTTATGCTGGATTTCCTTCTTTGTTTTTGTGTTGGAATTAGCAGTCATTTCATACCTGGTCTATGTTTTTTCCTGATAATCTGTTACTGGGTTGCTGTGAGAAACTGAACTCTGGCTAGACAGTTCACCATTCTCCGTGAACATGCTAAGTTTCCTGGTACTTGAAACATCTCCTTGTAACCTCTCATTCTCATTGGAACACCCAGGGAATCATTTCCCTACAGGCAGCTTTCTTTATCAGCACAGCCTTAGGCCTGGATATGCTCATTGTGGATAATTCTTCTTTCAGAAAACCCAGGAATTTATCTGTAATTGTGAAATTTTAGTAAATTAATGGAAGACTTACCAACAGATGTACAAAATACAGTAAGCTGTGTTTTGTGACTTGAGACCAGGGTCTCAATAGTAGTAATAAAATTCTAAAGAATATAAATACTTTTTTTTTTTTTTTTGGGGTGGGGGGGGTACAGAGATTTTTAAATACCTTTATTTGTTATTACAGGTAAGAACAAATAATTCAACCTATTTCAGGGTTTCTTCATTTATGTACAATTTTGAGGGGTTGTATGATAAACTTACCCAACAGGAAGAATATATACTTACTCTAAGATAGCACTCTGTTTTTTATCAAGTGTTTTAGACCATGAATAAAACCTAACTCTTTCTCAGAATGTCCTCATTGTGTTCTCTGACAAAAATGCTGAACAGATAAATCTCAAAAGTCATATTTCTAGGTCTGCATCTAGCCAGCTTCTTGAGTTTATATTCAGCATTTCACTTCTCTGTTCTCTAAATTCTATTCTCTTTGCCTATTTAGATTGTTGGCTTTACAGAGAAGAAACTGTACCCTATTCAAGGAGACATTTATCTTGGATAAGTCCTTTAGGTATTCCTGCAGCAGGTACTTAGAATGCATCGTAAGTTTTCCTTCTCTTTATGATTATTTATTATTTATACTTTGATATTGTCTAGAGACCAATAAGTTAATATTATTCCAAGGTGCAATATATAAACAAATAAAGATGGCAGGTGTATCATTAAAGTTGGGTGTATGTGCATAACTTAATGCATTCAGTAACTACTACTCTTTTCCAGTTAGATATTATTTTTTTTCTCTTTCTTTCCCCCCCCCCCCCCCCCCCCCTTTTTTTTTTCCCGATTCCAACAAATGAATATGTGGTATTTCTCTAGTTGTTTTGCTTTCTTTAGAGTTGATAGATCTAGGTTTTATTTATTTATTTAGTTAGTTAGTTATTTTGAATATTTTAATGATTACTAATAAATTTACTAGTACTAGTAGTACTAGTAAATTTAGTAGTATAAAAGTAGCATTTTATCCTTAATTGAAATAGTTTATGAGAAGTTTAGGAGGAGGTGTTATCCAAGGAATATGGAATACTAAAGAAATAATAGATTAAGAGATATTATGTCATTAGCTGCTTCATATATTCCGTATAATAATTTTATGAAGGATATACCTAAGTTTAATTTTTTAAAAAATCTCAAAGATAACAGAAAAACAAAACAAAACAAAACAAAACAAAACAAAAACCAACATGTCTGAGCTTAAAATGTTAGGTTTGTCTTTTGAACTAATTTCTATATGTACTAATGTTTTTTCTGTCTCTCACATATCAGGCCCAGATTCTGCCAGGCTTCTCCCATTTTTGCTGCAACTGCTGTGAAGTCACTGATGTAGAAATAAAAAAAATTATTTCAGTCAGTTAAAATTTATTCCAGATCTTATGTCAATCTCTGATTGTTCCATTGTACTCTAGCTATTAGGTAATTGTTAATAGCTAAAGATGATGACTTTCAGTATGTTCAGATACATGTGAATATTTATCATTACCTGAAGTCATAATGTCAGTAAAGCAAATAGAGTCAGTAGAATATGGGATCTCAGATAATAACTCTAGTATATGAAATCAATTGTTACTCTGTATTCCTAGATAATGTCAATTAATAGTTTAAAATCGGAGAATGGCACTAAAATAACAGAAACAATAACAAATTTTAAAACACACTTCAGATTGTATTTTTGATCTTATTTAGATATCATACATGGAAAGATTGTTTTCTGTTTTGTCAGATTTTTGTTTTGTGTTCTGCAGTTCTAAAATAACTAATTATAGAGCACGAAACCACATAAATATTTCAAGAAGAGATGTCTATGGTATGACTCAACACTATGTAATTGTCATTAAAAAATATATATATATATATCTCTAACGTTTACAAATATTGTTTCTCTATAGGTAATATCTAGGATTAGCTTCTCATCGTGTGGAAATCTCAAGTAGGTGACGAGATGGAAAGGGATGAAGAAGAGAAAAATCTTTACTTACCAATAGTTGGATCGTGATAGTCAGGGAACCGATGGCTTATGAACTGCATTGTCATTGCTGGAGACAAAAAAGTGTATCAGAAAGAGATTGACATTATCAATATCAAATGACATCAGGGAAAACAACAAGCAATTCACTTATTCAAGTATCAGTTTTGAAGGTGAATCAAAAGTTTGTCTCATGTCTACAGAGATGAATATTCATTTATATTGTTAACCAGGCACTGATACATATGAATATAAGGTTATTTCGCTGAATTTCTTCTTTTTAAAATTACATTTATCAGTGTATTAAAATTTTACATCTTTTTAAAAATATGGTAAATATTATTAACTCAATCTTCTCAATAGAGAAAAATCACTATGAGGAAAATTTCTGCAGTACATTTCTAGTTCTGTCATAGTTCAGCTACACCAGGTGCTACAGACAGCATTTGAACAAATCAGTTATAATTGTGAATTAGCTTTATAAAGGAATAAATAAGTAAATAAATTGTGGGGTTTTTTTTGTTTGTGTTGTTGTTGTTGTCGTTGTTGTTGTTTGTTTGTTTGTTTTTCTCATCGTCTCTCTGGGCACTTTGTTCCAGCACTCTGTCACCGTAAATTGTTCATCCTTGTGTTTATCTGGAACGTTGTATGTTCCAATTTGTGCCCATTAACACTTGTTCTGTCAGTGGGAAACCCCCAAAAAGCCCAGTTGCATTCATTTGACTCCCATCCTTTAGATATTTATAAACATTGTTAAGATCCCTTCTCAGGCTTCCCTTCTCCAGGCTGAAAATCTCGTAATCTCTCAGTCTTTCCTCACACAGTAGATGCTTCAGGCCCCTGACAATCTTTGTGTCTGTCCACTGGACTCTCTCGAGAAGTTTCCCGTATTTCTGGGACTGGGGAGCCCAGAACTCCAGATTTGGCCTCACCATGGCAGAGAGAAGGGGAGTATCACATCCCTTGACCTACTGGCCACAATCTTTTTAATGTACCCCAGTGTGCAATTGGCTTTCCCGGCCACAAGGGCACACTGTTTGCTCATGGGCAGTTTACTGTCCACCAGGTGAACACCCAGGTCCTTCTCTGTGGAGCTCCTTTTCGACTGACCAACCCCCAGACTGTATTGATGCATGCAGTTATTCGTCCCCAAGTGTAGGACACTGCCCTTGTCCTAGTTAAACCTTATAAACTGCTTCTGGACCCAACTCTCCAGCCTGTCCTTGTCGAATGGAAGCAGAGACTTCTGTTGTGTAAAACACTTCTCTCAGTTTTGTATCTGCAAACATTTTCTAATGAAATCTGACTTCCATTTGGAATAAGAAAAAATGTTTCAAACTCTGTAGCCAGCCACTAAGAAACAGCTGACAGAAAAACAACCAATGTTTTGTTGTTATTATTTAGAAGCCTGTTTCTTAGAAACAGTGTTCTTTTGTGTTCTACAAAATATTATTTAGAAGCCTGTTTCTTAGAAACAGTGTTCTTTGGTGTTCTACAAAATATTATTTAGAAGTCTGTTTCTTAGAAACAGTGTTCTTTGGTGTTCTACAAATCATACCCTATTTGATTTCTGATGCTTTTCAGGAATATGTAACCCATTAAACATAAGACAGCAACCAAATGGTTCTGTTAGGTATATACACATTTATTATTATTATTATTTTTACTCATTTCTGAACAGATTTTTAATGATTGAATATTACCTGTGCTCAGAAATTTTAGAAAAGCTACATGAGCCTTCAGGGAAATTGTTTTGCAGTGTTTGGAATATGTGGCTTACTGGCAACCGAATTCCAATTAATGTAGAAAGCCAAGCAGTCATATCTTATCCAGCATTACATTTTGCTCATGCCGTGTAAACTTCAAGGACTTTGATTATGCACAATAGTAGGCCTCACTAGTTCACCATAATGTCTGCAGTCCTCAGAACAACAGCTGAGAAGTAAAGGAATCTGCCTAACATAGAGCTGTGAAGAAAACACCTTCAACAGTGAAAAAAAATGAATTCCAGTTGCTCAAAAACCAGAAATAAAAAAAAAAAAAAAAAAAAGCCAATGCATATTAACAAAACAAACAAATGCTAGCTTTTTTTTTTCAAGTCAATTTCATTATTTTCATTTTGTATGGTTTTTAATACCTGCATTCAAATTTCTATATAGCACATACGGTGCCATTTTACACAGAAACAAACAGATAAATAAATAAACATGCTTTCTGAATTGCAACTGTTAATAATAATAATTCTGTTGTAGTTTTGTGGGAATACAAGAAGGACTGTATGGAGCAGCAGCTGTGGAGCAAGATAAACAGCATGAGAACCAAGGACACCTCTAGAAGAAGAATGAACAGCTTGCAGCTTTGATTGGATAAACACCCGTGTGAACAGTTGAAGAAGTGTTTGTGGAATGTTCTGTTGACATGTAGGGGTGAATGGGAAAGCTAGGAAAAGAAAACTTGTGAAGGTATATAAGTGATGTGAGAACTTGTAATAAATGATTTGGATTGTTCACATCTGAGTCTGTGCATCAGATGCAGCATAATTTTATGATTTGTGGTTGGTATTCCACATCATAACATCGGGTAGTGCACGGGGAGTTAAAGAGTTAATGCTGCAGTTCCATAGATTGTCAGTAATTCCAGTTACCTGGTCTCAGAAGAGAATGAACTGCAGCTCCCAGAATACTTCATTATTCAGTTTATGTTTTCCTTTCAGAGGGAAAGATAAAACTTCCTGGGAGTCACAAGACTGTCTTTTCTTACCTCCCTTTGCTCTGGGTGCTTCCTGGCCATCTTGTCTACAGCATTAGAGTAAGGTCTTAAGTTTTGGACACTCATTTTATTCTATTTATTAGCCTCAATTCTAATTCTATTGTATTATATCATATTATCTCTCATTCCACTATCATATTTAGTAGATTATTTTTTTCCCTTAGCTCATTGCCACTATTTTTTCTTACCTAGGTCCATCTCCCTACCTTTTCACTTCTTCCCTTCCCCTTTTCTCAGGGCATGGGACTGTGGGTCCCTTAATCCCATCACAGGACTAGGTCAAACCAGGCTGAACCGTAGTAAGTCATAACATATTACAGCAAAGACAAAGCTCTGTTGTTCTGTCTTATATCTTGAGCATGTCAAATACCTTGAATAGAAGAGATTGTGAACAAGAAATTCCACATTCTGAAATGACCATGTATAAACACACTCACTTTTAAAACAGCATTAGATTTGTTTAACATTTATCATAGTTATATGACAAAGAATCTTGGGGTAAAGGAGATAGTTTTACAAAATGTTACAGACAAGAAGTATTAATATTTATTATCATGTTAATAGATTTTTGCATCTTTAGTATAGGCTAATATAAATGTTAAAAAATAGCATTATAAATTCATAATAATTCAGAGTACAACTGTGTATAAAAAATGAGGATATAGACTGATGTATCTGAACTGAATGAGGATTCAGTTTATATATTATAAAAAAAAATAAATCTACATACGGTGACATTGATATATTTGTCAGGTAAGTCATTTCTAAGTACTACATGTGTTTGGACACTTGAATTTCCAGAACATTAGTTTTTTAATTATGACATATTTTAGTCATCTATCTGATAATTGTTAGTGGTTTCTGAAGACTAAATTCATACCTAATGTGATCTGCTTAGTTTATTCCAAAATGCAGGAGCACTATCAAAAATGCTGTTTATGTGGGTTACACATACACGTTTTGTTTCTTCTGAGGGCCTACACCAAAATAAAATTAAATTTGTTTCACTACCTGCTGCCTTTTCCTTACTAAGTTTATTTTTTAAAGCAAACTGCTGTTTATCTGATCTCAATCTGCTTCTTCTTGGAGATATGCCTGCATCCCTAAATCTCTTGTTAACAAATGAAAACGAGATTCTCAGAGGACACCCAGAACTCAGAATAAACATTTTTCCTCTCTCCCGAGGCAGATCTAAATCAATACATCCATTACGTACTCATCAAATCCATAGGATCTAAGAGGATTGAAATCAATTCTGAAATAAGCAAAAAGTTAACCACTGGGACTTGTAAAATTTCTCCCTCAGAAGTCTGTTCATTGACATCATTAAGCCTTGTGCAGCAACCTAGGTTGTACACAGGTCTTTGCTGGCAGAACTGAAATATATATATATATATATATAGCACAACTTATTATAAATATCTTATGTCAGATGGAAATGGAGATGGTGAGCATAAGCTCTCTTTTACACGCACTTTGCTCCAAAAACACTGAAAAAAATAACACTTTGTCAAGGTGTTTTTTTGTTGTTGTTTTTGTTTTTGTTTTGTTTTTGTTTTTCTCCCTGATCTCCTCCTATTCGTCAGGGTACATAACCTCTTCAATTTCTTGAGTGTTTTATCACTTTCTACAAGGGGATTGATACCCTCTCCAGGAAGAAGGCTACATGGTTTTGTCTTCTCAGACAGGACAAATTCAGGTATTCTTTGATCTTTTCCATAATTAAGTTACAATGAAAAATAAGGAAATTGGAGTATAATATATGGGAATTTAACCAGTCCTCTTCTGTATGTTCTTAAAAAATAATAATAATAATAATAATAAAATAAAAAAAATCTAGATTTTGATTTCTAACAACTAACCTTTTATTCCATGAGAGTGGTGGACAAAGAAGTCATAGAGCATTGTCTGGTGTTCAGGCTTACTATATATTCCACAATCTTGTCTGCTAGTCATGAGGATATTAGTTCTGAATGGTGATGATATGTTGTTAGAATGTTTCTCCAGAGTTAAAAAAGGGGTCTAGGTCAGCACTGGAAAGATACCATAGAAATAAGCTGGAGCCTGTAGAATTAGACTGGCTTATAGCCAAATCTGCCTGAGCTGTTTAACTTAACCCTTGTCCTGTCACTGGGCTTTTGATCACAGACGTTTTATAAAAAACTCTTGCTCTTCAGGGGAAGCTCCTATATAGGAAGCATTGCTTTGTAATCAACGACAATTTAAATTAGCATATGTTTACTATACACTTGCAAATAGAGGAAAGAGGAGTTGAGAGAATGTCATAGCTTCATACAGAATTTATGCATTCAGAATCAACCCATTTTCATTCTTTCCTGCTTTGAACAGAATGTGCTGCACTTCTGACTCACTGCACTGTGTCTTATTTTTGTACCATTTCCAGAGAAATCTGATGAAATAACGCCAGTTTGGATGAGGACTAGGGCAGCCTGATCTAGTGGGTAGCAACCCTGCCTACAACAGGGAAATGGATCCTTCCAACACAAGTCAGTCTATGATTGTATGGTATGATTCTATGAAATAGCAGAAATCGTTATCATATGACAGAGTTCCAGGCCAAAAAGGATTATGTAAATTTGATATACAGTATTTTCCTTTGGTTTAAAAATGCATTTATTTTATCCGTGGATGCTTAATTTAGATCACAGTACAACTTAGAATAAATGTCAACTGCAGTCACCTGAATGAAAACAGAACTAGTCAGATTAATGAAATAATATTGTTACCTACAAGTACTTAACCAATGTGAAAAAAATTACCAAACAACTAAAACATCAAAAATGAGAGAGGTAGTTTGATGCTGGTGAAGAGAAGATTGTCTAAACTAGCAGTATTTTATGATGATATGTAGCTAACGTAAATATATGAATGCCAAAACATGTACCATGTGGAAGGGTATATGAATGACCCAACTCTTCTCAGAATTATTTGGACAACTCATTTTCCACTGATGAGACATATGTTGTGTTGGATATGAATACATAATATCCACAGTGATTAAGCATTACATCTATCAGAAAGCAGATGAGTGGTAATTGTGTTTATCTATCTGAGTCAAAAAGATAAATGAAAAAAGAGAGATGTCTAATGCAGGCTGCTACTATTAGTGAAATTTGTGTACTGGAAAGGTGAGTAGATAGTGATTATCTTCTCAAACTACAAAGAGAAGAAAGGATTAAAATGTCAATTAAATATCCATTGATAAAATACTTTTAAGCACTGGGTATAGCTAAATACGATTGTCTTATTATATGGTAAAAGACAAAGTATGTTGCAGGATTTAAAATAATGGGTACATCTAATTTATAATTAATTCTAATAAACTCAGAGATCTTAACTCCAAGATGAAGATGCTTTTTACTTCAAAGTGCTGGAGAATGTGAGATTTCTCAGGAAGTTTTGATAGAGTTTATTTATATATTCGTCCCTCAAAAACTGCTGCAGACTAGATTCACCAAGAGCTCACAGGTCTAATGGTAACTTTGTTCTGACCCATTGTAACCATTTCTACTCTGTTATATTTTGTAAGAAATAGGATTTGAGATTTACTGCACGCTTTGACAAAAGAATGCTGCAAAGACTGTGAGCTGCAATTATTAATTTTTTAGGTATTATAATGTATTATTTATTGAGTGTTCACTGTGAAATGAGGGCAGAATAAATTTTGTTTCTCGGTGTTAGATTCATTCTGGCATGCAAGAAGGGTACAGAAGGCTGTTCTACAACATTCTACTACATATACAGGGTAAGTGATGTAGCAATACTTTTTCCATTGTTGCTGAAGTAATAGGTTCAGCTTATAAAACTGGAGTCCAAAGCACATATTAAGTAGCTAAATAGCAGACTCTTAAAGATCAAAAGCTTTTTTGAATTAAATCTGAATGTTACTATTAAAGTAAACAAAAGCAACAACAAATATACATTACACTTTAAATAGAGAAAATCTTATTTCACAGAGCAGCTAGAAAAGAAACAGGATTCCTTATTTAGTCCACTGTATTGCTAAAGGTAGAGATTTCTATTTTGAATGGGTCTTAGTTAAAGACTGAATTGCAGAAAGCACTGCACAAGGAAGTATTGTATCCTGAACAAAAACTGTGAGGGCTGTTCTGAAAGTAATGTCTTCTATTTTATTGTTAGCCCATGATGTCAGAGGCAGATGTTGATAATATGGCAGTAGAGGCTGAATGGCAGCAGAGAGGCAATCTGACAAAATGGTGTCTAGCAAGTTGTGGTCTTTCTCTCCTTTCAGAGAATGATACACAGCAACAAAGTACATATGAAGCAAAAGTGTGTCACTGAATTCTTCCATGAGGAAAAAATGGCATTCACTGACATTCACTTAAGTTTGCTGCACATTTATGGAGGCCATCCAGTGAATGTGAGCACAGTGATGTGGTGGGTAGTGCATTTCAGAAGTGGTGATGGTGACAGATCTGCTGGTGCAAATTTTCATAAGTGCAGCATGCAGGCTCTTGTTCACTGCTGGCAAAAAACATATAGCTAATGGTGATGTTTATGTTGAAAAAATATTGTTTTGTAGCTTAGAATGTGCTCTATCAAATAGTGAAGTCGTGCCCTTTGTATCTGTTGTAGTTAACACTGAAAAAAAAAAAAAATAGGAGGCATTACTTTTGGGGCAACATGTGTATTTCCATCCTCTACAAAGCTTGCCTGTTTCTCCTAGAAATCTGTCTTCAAGCTATAGCTCTCAGCTCTGACTCTCACTTTCTTGCATCCTGTTTTGCCTCTGGGAATCCGTATTTTCTTCCCAGGACAGTTATGGTCCTTTCTCTCCTTTCAGAGAATCACAGATATTTCCTCACTGTCTTCTTAGTGAAAGCATAACAAACAAATTTATTGGGGAAATATCTTAAAATTTCATCTCAAGACAAAATAAATAAATAAATAAATAAACCCTGAACTTTCATAGTGATTGATTTGGAAGCGTTAATCTTGTAATTTGTACTGCAGACGATTAACCATTGTAAATTAGGAGCAGACTAATGAGAATGTGTGGAAACAGAGTTGATGGTGACAGATGGAAGCAGGAAACATCGTCTTTTGGAGAACGGTTAAATTTTAATAGTTTCTTTCCTTCTGCATCAGGAAGAAACAAATTAGATAATTTTTATGTTGTGGCTTTACCTACCAGCATGGTAAAGTGAAATAATTAGGCCATCTACCAGGTGAGTGGAATCTCCTTTTTGCCTCATAGGGAAAAAAAATAAAATTAAAAATAAAAATAAAAAAAAAATTAAAAAAGGTATGCCTAGACCCATATCAAATGAATCTAATTGCTAATTTCAGAGTATATTCAGAGTGAATGGTGGAAAAACAAATACTCAGCTGTCTTTAGCTGTCTTGGAGCTGTCCAACAGGGACTAGAGGTCATCAACAGCAAAAGTGAGTGAAAATTCGTTCTGGACTTGAGACCTAAAGCAAACCTTCAGCAGAAGTGCTCTCACTACAGAATTCCAGGACTTTTGAATCAGCCAATTCTAGTGAAAAACAGTTTTGTTAAACTTAATTTCTATATCCAGACTCAGTTCCAGGAGCAAAATAAGATGACTCAGTTCCAGGAGCCAAATAAAATGCACTACATTGTGAAATTCACGGTAAAAAAATCTGTTCAGGGAATGTTTTAGAGAATAAGGAAGCAGCTGAGACTTGCATTTATTCCCAGTGTAATAGACATCGCTATGATGTGACATAAATTAACAATAATGACAAGGTAGATTGCTACCATTTGTATACTATTTCCTGCATAGTATCTCCCTGACCCCCAACAGAGATGTCTCCTGTAAAAATACTGAGCATTCGCTACCATACTTAGCTTACGAAGTTTGACAAGCTGCATGAAGAAACAGAAATTACTTCTAGAAAGTGCTGCTATTAGTGCATTTTCCCACTCTTTCTTTCATCAGTAAGAGAACTTAATGTCTTATAGTGTACTTAGCTGGAAAATCCTCTCGTAACTTAAACCTGCTATTAGTGAGCCATCCAAAATTTAATGACATAAAAAGGTTTTAAAGTAGACTCTAATATAATGTGGCTTTTAAAGCATAATACATTGAATAAAGCTAGATTAACTCAATTTTCTGATGTTATTTCAGAGAATGGTAGAGAAAATTCTGAACTCTTACAAATAGACACATTATGATTAAAGTCAATGGATACACCTCCTAATTTTATACAGTACAACAAACAATAAAAATCTATAGGCTAGTTATACAAATGTGCCCTGGCTTGCAGTTACCCATCTCAAGTAAGACTAACTCACTGTGAAAAAGACTTTCAAGAAGAGATAAAGCCAGCTCATTCCGTGGAAAGAAGCATCTCAGCAACAGCATCTCTTTCTCTCACTTTTTAACTGCAGATATGTTTCCTTTTAATGATAACTTGAGATGCTGTGTCTTTGCTTACTGCTGTTTCTAGTAGTGGTAAATTGACATTGCTGCAGGTTTCCTAACATAAACTAGTGGTTAGCTCCAGTGATATCTTCTTTGTGAAATTATACTCCATATGTCAAGCAGTGATGAATTGGCAGTGACAGCAGTTTCCTATTCTGAGTGGGAGAACCGTTGCTATTCTGTAATATGGTACAAACTTTTCTGTACTTCAAATGCGTGCTCTGGAAAATTGATGAGACATCACAGGGAGAGATACAACTCATCACAGTAGTCATATTGCAGGTTAAAACATAGTTCAGATTAAGATTTTATTTTTTTTACTCATCCTGAAGTTTCTGAAATTATGAGTTACTATTAACTCATCCAAATTCTCAGAAACTTTTAGAACTGAGTTCCCTCCAACTTAATGAGGTCTAGGTGTGTATCTGTCCTTGCTGATCTGAAAAATTAATATTTGCATCTCTCTCAAAAATTCAAATCTCTTTTTAAAGGTGTCAGTATTTAAAATAATGAACTTTTATATTCCTTAGATATAGAGGTTGGTGGCCCTGCCTATGGCAGGGGGGTTGGAATGTGATGATCCTGGAATCCCTTCCAACCCAAGCCATTCTATGTTTCTAGGATTCTATGATTCTTAGTGAACTTTTGGTGAAGGGAAGTTGTCTTTCACAAAGAAAACTTATCTGGATGAATTTCAGAAGAGGAAATTAAAACAAGTAGTGATAAATTTACTGCTTTTGTTTGACGGTATCAAAATTACTGAAAATACAATAGCAATTTATTACTTTTGCTATTAAATATATCCCTATTTACACATTCACTATAAATTTTATGACCTATAGTTAGCTTTGAAATCTTTTCATGATCTTTTTGCATTTTAAATTTAATCTGGTAGTTTAAAATGTTGTCTTTTTATTTGTGTATAAAATATAGAAAAAAATGAAAGATAATTTTTTTCTCATAAATTCATTGATTCATTCTTTCAAAGTCAGATACATTTTTCTCCAGTGTTAGCAATGGTGTTGAAATGAGCTATTTAAGCTACTAATGACTGACTCCAGAAAAATCCTAGAATGTTAGTAAAATTGTGAATTAATCACAAACATTTGATTATTCCCAGAAGTCTGTTTTCAACAATTCATTTCCAACTTCATTTTTTATATATATTTTTAAATGTGTATCTCAATGGAGATAAATATTGCACAATATACATTAGCAGAGTTTAACATCATTCTTCACTACAGATATGACTTTGAATTGAATATGTTTTCCTTGTTAGATATCAGCAGCGTTTCTCTCTCAGCTAAGTAGTCAACAATAAGGCATATTATTATTTACAACAGGTCAGGCAGGGTAAGTAAAAATCACAAAGATAACAATACTGAAAATAAATTGTTGAAAAAAAGACTCACGTTCTACGGTGATCCTTGTCCATTCTAAGACCACTTTTACATTTACCAGTATGTTTCAAAAATTAAAATATGCAATATACAAATTTTATACAATTTAGCTGCAATAATATAAACACAGGTGAGAGAAAAGATTCAGGTTTTGTGCCCTGATTTTATTTGTCTTCCAACCTTTCAAATGTTGCCTTTCAAAACTCTCTGTAAGTCATCAGTCCGAAGACTGATGGTGTATGTTTCACAGATGATTTCTGGTACTTCTTTGAGGCACAGCACCTCAGAGGTTCTAAGCATTTAGCTATTAGGATATGATCTCCACAAATATTAGACAGACTGAAACAGTGTCATGGTTTTGTAATTTTTACTATTGGTATTCCACATCATAACATCATGTGGAGCACAGAGAAGAAGTACTACACATCCCAGGGGACCTCGCGGTCAGAGAGGAAAATACGTCACGGAAGCGACGCTGGCGCTCTCTCTCTCACTGCCTGGCAGCGAGTGTGGGTGTGCTTCCAAGCCGCGGTGCCTTCAATTTCAAAGTAGGCTTCTCGGTCTTCGGAAACCTCTCTTTCTCTCTCTCTTATTTCACTTGATTTATTAGCCTCAATTCCAATTAGATTGTATTATAGTAAAATAAGTTTTACTCCTTAGATCGTTGCCGCTGCTCTGTTTGTTTCCTTGAGCCCAGCTCCCATCTCCCTACCCCTTTCCCTTTTTTCCCTTCCCCTTTGTCAGGGGCCGGGGGCCCACGGGCCTACTGCCCCCCCTGTCACGGACACAGATTGATCTAGATAACCCCGTGACAAACAGGCATTCTGCGTGGAAGGAAATCTGGTAATGAAGCCACTGGAAGCTTCAAGTATTCAAAGTAACTGGAAACAATAGAGCTTCCTGATCTTGTAGATGTACTTTGGAAACAAAACAAAGTTACGACTAAGGAAAGGCAGTTATCTCTGAGGATATTACTGGCTCTAGACTTTTCCTTTACTATTCCTTTACAAAAGAATTAGCCACTGTAATACTACTGAAGTGATCATATGAATCTAGGGAGACATTTTTTTTTTCCAGCTTTTTACTCTGCTAAGAGCTCTTATTATTTGAGTGTCAGAAAATATATATATATATATATATATGCTATATAAATATATTTAATTATTATTATTATTTCCTCCCCCCCCCCCCCCCCCACACACACACATGCATGCAAAAACACCTAGCCAACCAGCCAATCAAACAAAGAACCAGCAATATGGAAAAAGATCACTGAGATTTACAAGGCTGCTACATACAGTCTGGCTATGAGTGATTTTAACTGCTCAATTTACATCAGGTTAGTGAAATAATCACATTTTTAAGAACAGACTCAATCAATCCCTTCATCATGAAATTACCCGGAGGAAATCAGGTGCATGAGATCTAACATCTTACAAAACAAACACGAGTTACTAGTACAGTGGAGATGAGAAGGCTAAAATGCATCAGGATGATAAAATAAAATTGCTACATATCTTCTCCTCCTCTTCTCCTTTTCTATACAAACCTGACAGGAAGTTTACATCTCCGAAAGTGCATTCATATCGTCTGACACGTGCATATGACATTATGATGATATATTGTCAATGGGGATGGCTGCAAGACATCATTGGGTGTGAAAGGCAGCACTTCAGGCATTAAAAGAAGTGATTTATTATAACACTAGTGAGATACCGAAGAGGTCAGAAAGCTGAAAAATACATACAGAAGTTCTCAAGGGCTGCCTGTATTTTTTGCAAAGGAAATCAACGTTAGCTTATTCAAGTTTCTACCTTCAGTTCAAATAAGAGGTGTTAGAGCTAAAAATACTAGCAACATGGAAAAGGTTTACAATGTTTTTTGGTTTTTGGTTTTTTTTTTCCCCAACAGCTGGAAAGAAGTGGCTCATGACCCACAGCAACCTTGGGAATACTTAGGATCCCTAGAAAAGACTAGTTCCAAGTATTTAATAGTTCTGAGCTAAACTTGCTTTAATGTACTTTGCAGTGTGCTTTCTGCCGTGATGCTCTTGTCATTTATTCTGGCGAACACCTATCTGTCTCAGGGTTTTATGCTGCTGTATATCTCCCCTAGCCTGATGGGTACTCATGGTGACTCAGCATAAAAACAGTAGTAGTTAACAACAACAACAAAAAGTAATTAGATATCTATTATGGAGTGGACTTAAAGGAGACACAACTTCTGGAGTGAACTGAGAGCAAGATACATTGCGAAGGTAATGAGGAATACAAATATCTTAAAAATCTAAAATAATCTTAAAAAGATATTCAGGCAATAAAATGCACGCATATGTTTTACCATTTCGGCATTTTCCTACTTGCTCTAAAAAGTTTTTCCATAATCAGATAAGCTTAGCAGAAATAATTTTTTCATGAAGGTGAGGTGTTGATGGTTTATGGGCTGGTTTGACTAGAGGGATTTGTGAATCTGTGCCTCCAGAAAGGGGAAATAGGGAATCCCAAAATAATTAAAAACAGCAGCAATGATCTGAGGAGAAACAAACTAATTTACTAAATATGGTATTGGAATGCAAGATAACACACTGTAGTACAATATAATTAGAATTGGAGCTAATAAATCAAATATAATGAGAGAGAGTGTCCAAAAAAAGTGGAAAGGCCTCACCATAATGCTGAGGTGAGACACGCAGTCGGGTCAAGCAGCAGGGAGGAGAGAGAGCTGAAAAAGGGCAGGCCAGGTGATCTACAAAAGCTTATATCCCCTCTGTGAACTCCAAATCCTCTGGGATATGTAGTTCTTCTCTTCCGGACATGTAGTCAGAACTGGAGCATTAACTCTTTAACTCCCAGTGCACTAAATGATGTAATGAAGTGAAATGCTGATAATCAAAAAAAAAATCATAAAACAATGACAAAAGTGCTGTATTCATCTGCTCCTACAAAGAACTTGAGTTAGTATTGTCCCAGTCCCTGTAGTAATTATTACATTGAAATTTTTCTTCATTGTACAGTGTCATTACGGCTCACTTCCCAACAGATAGGGATTTGGAACTGATTAAGAAAGAACAAAAGAACTTAATCAAAATCCTGAAGTTTTTATGACTATCTAAAACACAAAGCAACACACAGATTTTCATATAACAAATGAAAGTGTTTCATTGTGTATGTCGATGATGAACTGAGAGGACATCCAGGGGCTGTTAGAGGAGAGGTTATTAAAGTACTCTGTATCCCGACAGTGTGATGACACTGTGCTATGCTGATTCAGAAGTGAGTCAACAGAGTTACCATAAAAGAGGAAAATCAGGTCTCTTTTAAAGGTGCTTGTGGTGATATATATGTGACAGAATGACTCATCTGTCATCAGCATTTTAGTCAGCAAAGTCTTTGGTTCAATGACAAGTATTTATAGATGGAAATAAAAGAAGGCAATCAAAATCAAGTAAGCAGAAACAAAATTTGGATGTTAAAACTGTTAAATAAGACTTCTGTGTGCAGTCATTACTTCTGTAGCACTAAACACCACTTTGATTCTAGTATCTGTTCAAATCCTACCTACTGTACAATGTGATTTATATATTTCTGTTCTTCCTGACTAAGTGAAGGTATGAGTTTGTTAAGGCACTCATCTAAATGCATCATGGTGAAAAATTTCTGACAATTTCCATGTGAAAATAATATTCTCATTTATAACATTACCCGCATTAGAGGTTTATCTTTAAACAACATAGATGATAGCACGTAGGATCTGTTCCTTTGATAGAACCTTCCATAAAGTTCTTACAGGAAATAAACTGAGATCCACTGAAATCAATTAGAGCTTTCTCAATGAGGAAATTTCATTTGATTTTTACAGTTATAATGCCCTTCCTACTTTTCTTTTTTTCTTTTTTTCTTTTTTCTTTTTTTCTTCTTCAGTAAGAGTAATTTAATATCTGTCCAAAGTATTATAATGGATGAAATTGTAACTCCATGAACTGAGCAGTAAATCTTTGCTGGATGTCATTGGGTTCAGAACAACTTAATAGTTCTTTGCCTTTATATTTCATAAATGAATGCATTCACTGTGTATAATTTTGGTCAGGTTCAAATATACTTTCACTCCTTAGAGTTTTGATTATTTTCTAAACAGGAAAAAAAAAAAGAAAAAAGAAAAAAGAAAAAAAAAAAAAGAAAACTTAGAAGACATAACCCTACATTTTATAGTTTTTCATACAAAAAAATAAATCAACTACTGTCCTACACTATTATTTTTAACTAAGAAATATATTCTCTTTCACAGAAAGAAAAAATTATAAACATCAGTGTAGAGCTCTCCTTTATTGAAAGTATCCATAGTTTGGTGAATTGAAGAATATATGAAGACCAAATACACAAAATCACATCTTTTATTATGGTTTCTAGCTTTTTGAATTTGCCATTTGTGTACATCTCTGATAACTTCAGAAAAGCCTATCAGTGGGTTTAGACCAAAATTCTGTTTAGTTTAGCACCTTATCTCCAGTTTTATGTAGACACGAGAGTTTAAGAAAGGCAGCTTTATCTTTACTTTAAGAAAGTAGATTCAGATTTAAAGCAACCATCACATCTAAACCACCGTACTTCACCAAAATTTCACATCTCGGCAGTTGACTTGCATCTTAGAATTTCCTTTGATAACAAACATTTATCCTCTATAAAAATAGTTCTGATTTAGGCAACCACAGCTAGGAGAAAAATTGTGAAAATTGTACAATATCTTAAATTTACACATACACTAAACCCAAACACTTGTGACTCCCATTACATATGTCATGATAAAATTATTCATTTATACTCTTTATGCTGCATTTCTCTTTAAAGTGTAAAATGGTTGAAGTAACACTGGTCTTTGTAATCCAAGTTTTTCCTTGTTACTACACAAAGTGCTGCATGAAAACCAAATATGACCAAAAAAAAAAAAAAAAAAGATATTTTTCACTTTTTATAACTGGTGCAGTCTGTTTATATATATATATATATATACATATGTATGTATAATAAGGATATATAAGGATATTATATACATAATATTATAAGCATGAAATCCTGATTATAATAAGGCCAGGCAATGGATATGTGAATTTATCAGATTTTGGAAGTGATAGCCTTCCTCTTTCAGAAGCATCTGATAACAGCTTTCACCTTATTCCGAGGCAGCATTAAAACAGTGGATTTATTTAAGATCTTACAGTTTTACAGTTGTAAAGATGCCTAGGAAACAAACAGGAACATTCAAAAAAGTAGGAATAGAGCAATTAGTGCATTATATAAATATATTGAACAATGTTCTATTTAGTAGTTGTATATGAATATCAAAATGTATGTATTTTTGTGAAGGACAGTTTTCTGAACCACTGAACTGAGAGACAGTTTTCTGAGGCTGGAGGATGATACCATTGTATCCTGTGAAGACGGGATACAAGTCGGTGTCTTCCTGCTTCCTCTTATGTGGTGACTTAAATTTGCAAGGCCTGGAAGATGGGAACAAAGAATTTCCTGCTGAGATACAAAAACCAAAAGCTGTCACTAGAGAAAGAGCTGAGCTGACCACTTTGGACTTGCTTGTGCTGTTGTTGTTAGTAGTTGTTAGTCAACTGAACAATGCAACCTCTGATGACACGTCACTACTGAAGATTGCTGTATGAACTACAGGCAATGCTGGAAACATTTGTGGTGACAATCTCTCTCTTGCTTTCTACAAAGACTCCTTGCTCCTATTTCCTATTTCTATTCTATCATTTGTCTTCCCTTCCTTGTCTCCTTTAGTGACGAGGATTTGTAATAAACTGATTAGGCAAACCCTTGACCCATTGTGTCTTAATGTCTCTGTTGGGTATGCATATATTAATGCATCTCCCCTCCCCACAAGACTGGAGAAAACAATTTTATAATGAATCTTTCTTGCTTCCTCTGATCATACTTGTTTTTTTAATCTAAAATTAGTTTTAAGCCAATTATGTTATTTGTGTGTTTAAAGATGAAATCACACTCTTATGAATTGTCAAAATTAGTCATAATCTGCAAAATTCAGCAATCCTCATTGACTTTTGTTTGCATCATCTTGAATTAGCAAAAATGTACACTGTTGAAAAACCAGTGAAATCAAAACAGGAACTACACTTCACAAAGACACTTTTATTTAGAGAATCTGAAATAAAATCTGTTTGTTTAGACACAAGAGTACAACCTATTTACTACATTTTAATATATTTATGTATTAAAGTATTTCTACACAAAGAACTTACGCATTTAATGAAGTCTAAATACTGAAATATATTGCCAATCTTATATGTGTTGGTAAATGGTTAATTTGACGACAGAAGTAAAACTGTGTGGTTATTTTTTCTTGTTATAGCCAGAACAAACTAGACAAAATATATCCAGAAACGGAACACAATTTCTTAAAATCCCCAAGTTAAATCTTGTGAAGACTGATATATGATGGTCTCTGAATTGGTGTATGGAAGCCAGTGATCCCTCAGGGCATTATTCTGAAGAGCTAAATCCAGTATTCTACAAGGACAAGCCAGGCATATTTCCCACTTACAGAGTTTCTTTTCACCCACGTCAAAAAGTAAATATCTGCACTGCTGAATGCCTCATGGTTTTGCCTTCTTGGCAGTTTAAGCTTTGAACAAAACAACTTTGCTTTTTTTTTTTTCTGTAACAGAGGTCACAAAAACAGAAGGTCTGACTAACCAAAGAGAGATAAATAACCCAGGGAGTGGGTAGAGGAAGAAAGCTTTATTATTATCTTAAAGACTGCTGGAGCACAGTTTATGGTGAAACCAAGTAACAAGTAGCAAACAACATGAAATGTTTATGCATGTCTGTGAAACTTAGTTATTCTTCTCTGTCATTTGGGCATCCACTAATTTACCGCTCTAATCAACAGACCTATTTTCTGCCTTCTTGGATACTACCACCTCCCTTATGGGTTGATATAAATCACAAATGGCTCTAGCCCTTGGCTTCACCAATATGAAACACTATATACAAAATGAGTTACTGCAAATAAGGCAAGGGCTAGTGCCATAAAGCTGTCACCTCTCCCTCCAGGATTTTCGTTCCTAATAGACCTACACACTTTCTTGTTATCATCCATGGTCATATTTTAAAACACTGAAGCTGCTATTAGTTGAATACAAAATCATTTGTGGACAGCAAGCAAAGGTTCTTAATGAATAGCAGGATAGACTTAAGTTAGGAATTTTGAACTTGTTTCTGCCAAAGAGAGTCGGATTCTGCACTTTTATTGATGTAAGTGATTAAATTCTTGAAATCAGCTTTAGAAAATCTGACTAAAATGTTCACTAAGTAGTCTTAGTTCATTGGGACGTAGAATCAATTAGATTCCTAGCCAAAACTGGGGACATATATTGGGGAGTGTACCTCTGTTGCCACTGTATCTGCTTTTTTCAATACAATATGTGAGTCAAATTTGCCAGATATCGATAACAGCAAAATTAACCAAACCATATATGCAGCACAGTCTAGTAGGCACAGACTATCAATTTAAAGCTGGCATTTGTTTTAGTAAGAGACAATTTTCAGATGATTTTTGAGGCCTGGTTGAATAAAACAATCAAAAGTTCACAGACAAGACAGTGAAATGTGTCTATTACATCCAAATGCAAACATCCATACCTTATTTCAGTGAATGAGTTGACTTAGTACTACGAGGTCTTCAGGGTTCATCTTTCTCTTTCACTTTCTTTAAAGTTATAGTCAGTTTGAAATTCATGTTCATATTATATACTCTGCAATACTGGCCTTTTACATTTACATAGATATTTACTTTCAACCTCGGGGCTGAATGGCTTTCAGCTTTGGTCTTCTGGTCTCCATCTGCCGTTCACTGATGTCAACTGATTGTTGTTCCAAACATCTAAAGCCCAAAAATGAACATTTCAGTAGCCTGGGTTCATGAGCTTAAGAAGGCACACATTTCTTCCTAATTTAAAGAGTACGGGTGGCCTAAAGACCTTTGTTGTCTGCAATTGACAAGTTTTGATCAGAGAACTTGCAACAGACAATATAACTCTCACAATAGATACACATAGATACTATGTTCTAGGTGCCTGCACAGAGCTGCATTTCAACCATTTCCCTAAGAATAAACACTATCTATGTATTCCTCATGAGAACACATTTTATTTTAGCTTTACTATTGTAATGCCGGAGAAATGTGAAATAAACATCTGGACAAACTGGGAAGACAACTAGCTGCAGACAGCTCTGGTTTCTTACTTCCCATTATTCTACATGACAAAAGTTGTCACAGAACTCCAGGATAATGAGAGTCTGAGTTTCAAACTCCCCACATTAAAATGAAGAACTACCACTTATTTTAACTGTTGTTAAGGTAACACTCTCTTCTGGCTGTTCAAGGAGTTATTGGATGAAATCCCCTAGGAAATTCTCCTTAAGGACTAAGGAAAACAACAAGCCTGGAAGCTATTAAAGGCCATCTTTCTGAGAGCATCTCCATCCCCCAGTGTAAGAAATGAGGCAGAGGAGGTAGGAAACCAACATGGCTGAGCAAGGATCTCCTGGTCAAACTGAGGGATAAGAAGGAAATGTATATGCAGTGGGATGTGTGGCCTGGGAAGTATACAGGGTTGGAGTTAGAAAACACAGAGCTAGGATCAGGAAAGCCAAGGTGCAGTTGGAATGAAATTTGGCAAGGGATGAGAAAAATAACAGATTTTTTTTTTTTTTTTTTTAAGATACGTTGATCAGAAGAGACAAAAAGGAAAGCGTACCCAGTCTGATAAATAGGAAATGTCAACTGGCCTCACCAGACATGGGGAGAAGACTTAGGCACTCAAGTTCCTTGCCAGAGCTTGCCTTAGTCTTCATTGGCTCTCAGGATTACCACAACTCTCAAGTCTCTGAATTTTTGCAGGGGCTCAGGGTAGCAAAATCCCTCCCACTGTAAGAGAAAGGCAATTCTGAGACCTCCTCAAGTGACTGAATATGTATAAGACTATGGGTCCAAATGGCATGCATCCCAGTGCCCTGAGGGAACTGGCTGATGTGGTTATCACTCACCATCATAACTGAAAAGTTGTGACTGTAAGATGAAGTTTCTTATAAATGGGAAAAGAGATAAACCAGACCTGCTTTTAAGAAAGGAGGAAAGACAGACCTGAGGATTTACAGGAAAGTGGAACCTCACATCTCAGCCTGGGAAGATCATGGAATGGATCCTCATGGAAACGATGCTAAGACGAATGTGAGATAAGAAGGCCATCTGAGACAGCTAGCATGACTTCACTAAGGGAGATCTTGCCTAACCAGTGTGGTGGCCTTCTATGATAGAGTGATGGCTTCAGTGGACAAAGAAAGGATGTCATCACCTGGAATTGTGCAAGGCCTTTGACATGGTCCCACACCACATTCTTAAACTGGAGAGATATGGATTTGAAGGGTGGACTATTTGGTGGCTAAAGAATTGGCTGAATGATCATAGAAAGAGAATTGTTGTCAGCGTCTCTAATGACTCTATATCCAGGTGGAGGCCAGTTATGGGTGGTGCCCCCTAGGTAACCAATCTTGGGACAAGTGGACTTCAGTATCTTTATCAGTGACATAGATTGTGTTCTCAGCAAGACTGCTAATAACACAAAGCTGAGTGGTGCTCCTGACACAATAAAAGGAAAGGATACCATCCAAGCAACCAGGACACACTTGAAAATTGGACCCATGTGAACCTAATGGGATTCAAGAAGACCAAGTTCAAAATGTTGCAGTTGGGTTAGGGCAATCCCAGATGCCTACACTTTGGAAGAAGATCTCCTTGAGAGTAGCCATGCTGAGAAGGACTTGGGGATTCTGGTGAATGAAAAGCGCAAGCCAGCAGTATGTGCTTGCAGCCTGGAAGGACAGCTGTACCATGAGCAGTGTCAGTCCAAGATGTGGTTTCTCTACTCACTGGGTGGTGAGGCAATGGAACAGGCTGCCCAGAGAAGTTTTAGATGCCTCATTTCTGGAGTCATTCAACTCCCGGATGGATGGGGCCATTGACAATCTGAACTAGTGGGTTACAAACCTGTCCACAGTAGAACGTATGGCAGTGGATGATCTTTCAGGTTTTTCCCACACAAGCCATTCTATGAATATTCCACAAGTATCCTATGGAACACTGCATAGTAACTCAGACCAGAAATACTATTCATCTTGAGTCTAACCTTTTTATATATTCAAGAAATGTAGACTAAAATGAGCATTCTGTTTGTTATCTGAAGTTCTTCTTTAGCATTAATCATGAAGTTGAATGTGCAATGGATGCTGCAAAATTCCAAAAATGATGAATTCTGACTAAGTAGCTTGTGGTGTCATGCAAAAATAAATCACAGATTTTTACCTGCCTAGTTCTGCACTGCATACAAAAATGAGCTAGAGAGTGAAAAATACTGCTCAACATAAGTGATAATTTAATTTTACATTCTAGAAACTTCATAAAAGTAGTGCTGAAGAGAGCATTTTGTTCAAATATTAATACATGCACATAAATTCATATATATTTGTGTGTATGTATGCATGTAGTTCTACTTGTACATAAAAATACATATACACATACATGTGTACAAAAGTATATATATTTTTTTTCCTCCGGAGGTTGCACTACCCTATGTTGTGGTTTAAACTCTCAGGCAGCTAACCATCACACAGTCATTCAGTGTGGGATGAAAGAGAAAAATGTAAACAAAATAGGACATGTGGCTTGAGATAAAAATTACTAAATCACAAAGAAAAAGAAAATGAAACAAAAAATGCAATAATAAGTACATGTTTATCTATATCATAGAATGGTTTGAGATGTAAGGGACCTTTATGATCATCTAGTTCCAACCCCCTGCTGTAGACATGGATACCTGCCTGTAGAACAGGTTGCTCTAAGTCCCATCCAGCCTAGCTTTTAATGCTTCCGGGGGTGAGCTTATCTATATCTATCTATCAATCTATCTATATCTAAATCTATATCTATATATCTATATATATCTATAGAGTGTGATATGTATATCTTCAATGCAAGTAGTCACTACCTGCTAACCAATGCCATCTAACAATACTGTTATACAATACAATAATGTTCCTTGACCAATGTCACACTAGCAAGACAAAATATTATCCCTTGATGACCAACATGCAGCAATCCTCAAGCATCAGCCAGATCCTGGGCAATGTCCCACATATTTATAGACTGTATGATGTTGCATGGTGTGGAATAACTAATTGTATCCTAATTCAGGATAGCTGTACTACATCCATCCCACCTTCCCCCTACAAAGTGACCTGGACAGGCTAGATCAATGGGCCGAGGCAAACTGTATGAGTTTCAATAGGGCCAAGTGTCGGGTGCTGCGTTTTGGTCACAACAACCCCAGGCAACCCTACAGGCTTGGGGAGGAGTGGCTGGAAAGCTGCCTGATGGAAAGGGACCTTGGTGTACTGATGGACATCCGGATGAATATGAACCAACAGGCCAACGACATCCTGGCTTGTATCAGGTGCTTACAGCAAGAGCGGGGTTGGTCTCTTCTTACTGGTGACAGGTGACAGGACCAGGGGAAATGGCTTCAAGTTGTGCCAGGGTAAGTATAGGTTGGATACAAGGAAACCTTCTTTACAGAAAGGGTTGTTAAGCACTGGAATAGGCTCCCCAGGGAGATGGTTGAGTCAGCATCCATGGATATGTTTAAAAACCATTTGGATGTGGTGCTCAGGGATATGATTAAGCAGAGGGTTGTTAGTTAGGGTAGTATGGTTAGGTTGTGGTTGGACTTGATGATCTTCAAGGCCTTTTCCAACCTGAGTGATTCTACGATTCTATGATTCTGTGATTCTACCTCCCAGTTAAGCAGTGCAGCCTGGCCTAGCCCATGCTCACATCACTCAACAACAATCAAAACATTAGTGTGCAATTAACAATGTCTAATTAATCAGGGCACCTTATGACAGGTCTGCCTTGACACGGAAACTTCATAGTGGATTTAACATATTTAGCGGGCTCTTGTCCTATCTTTTATTTCTTCAGATTTTCAAAAATGTTTTTTTTTTCCTTCATTATGTATAAATGCCCACCTACATATGCTCACATAAAAACAGATGTATGCCTGTATACTCCAGAAGTGCAGTTTATGTCTGTATTGACACAATGCCCCATCTGAATCACTAGTTATTACAGTTGTTACATGGGGTCCACAGGTGTGCAACAAAAAGAAGGAAAACCTTTCTTCAAGTGAAGTGCTACTACAGAAATCTGTGTTATTTGCCCTAAGGAAATAGAAATGAATTATATTGGAATAAGCTTTATAAAACATCATAGATATACTTGCCTTTCATTAGGATTCTGTAGAACGTACATGAGTTGTACACTAAAAATAGTCACACTGTCTCACACTGTTCACTTGGAAAACCAACATTAATGTTAGATTTGAGAGCTTTAAGTATTTAAAAGTATGTATTGTTTTCTGCTTTTAATTAATCTAAAATGAGTGTGAAGTAAATGCCTATTAAATACTGCTGCAATTACGCATATGGAAAAGACAACTAATAATATTCTTCATATATGTTGCAAATTAGAAGATATTATGTTTAGAGTAATATCAAAGCTGAAGTCATATTTCATTGGTAGCAGGCTACCAGTCTACAACAAAGTCATACAAACATGAAATGTCACCTTAATTTCTAAAGGAGCAGAAGGTAATAGGCACTGCACATCCTTTTGATCTTAAGAAGAGAACTGTAAAAGAAACTTACTACTTTAGAATGTTTGTATGGAAAGTGAATGCACAGGAGCTATAATTGTCCCTTAAATACACTTTGAAAAACATATAATCCATTATGTTTTCCTTAGCTGTAAGGTACTTTTAGTGGCTGTTGACAAAATCTTTCTGAGAGGGAAAAATAGTGCTATATAAGACGATGCATAAGGAGATGTTGCATTCTTGACTATTGCATTCTGGGCCACTCCATTTGTGATACAGAAAGGGACATTCATTTAACAAATCCTAGACAACACCCCATGCTTGTCACACAAAGTCCACCAACAGACAAGAAAAAAAACAAGCAGTTCTGATACAAGATTTTACTAATTTTCACCAAAAAGAGGATAGAAATGTTCACTGAATTATATCCCAGAATTCCTACTCTCTTCATTCTATGTACATGGTATTAGATAAGTTGTAAACAACTACATTTTATATGTTTAAAATTATGTGATTTCTAGAAATGTAAAATTCTCTGTGAAAACTACTACTATGATTCTTTGATTTCTTAGCATTTTAAATATTCTTACAACATCAGTCGAAGACAATGTCAGCATTAGAGAGATGTCTTCTTGCCAGAGGAATTTGGAAAAGAAGAAACAAAATCTGTACATACATGCAACCACTGGTAGGGAATTAGAATAAGACCTATACTGAGAGAGAGGCAGTAGTGTTAGTAGGAATTTAATTAAGGAAACAAATAGTTGCTTTTATTTCTACCACATTGTTTGATACTATAATGATAATATTGTCAGTACTGGTGGAGTTGTTTAAGATGGAAAGGACTAAGCCAATTAAAGCTGTAAAGAACAGCAGTGGTGCAAATGAATAATTAGCTGTCAATATTAAACTGAAACTTACATATATATATTTTAGGCAACATTTTGCCACATTCTCACACACAGAATTAAATGCCTTATCCTCTAATTACAAGCCTGAAGCAACACTAGCATATAATTCTGGTACAAAGTTTAAATTGGCTAAATTATGGACCAATTCAGGACCTGGGCAGGGCTTGCAGCCCAGAAGGCCAACTAGACCCTGGGCTGTATTAAAAGAGGACTGTCCAGCAGGGAGAAGGATGTGATTGCCCCCTTTTATTCGGCTCTTGTGAGGCCCCATCTAGATTACTGTGTCCTGGCCTGGGGCCCTGAGCAGAAGAAAGATGTGGAGCTCTTGGAGTGGGTCCAGAGGAGGGCCACTAAAATGATCAGAGGGCTGAAGCACCTTTCCTATGGGAATGGTTGAGGGAACTGGACTTGTTTAGCTTGGAGAAGGCTCCAAGGAGACTTCACTGTGGCCTTCCAATATTTGAAGGAAGCATATAAACAGGAGGGGGAACAACTTTTTTATGAGGGTGGATAGTGGTATGACAAGGGGGAATGGGTTTAAACTAAGACAGGGGAGGTTTATGTTAGATATTAGGAGGAAGTTTTTCACTCAGAGGGTGGCGACGCACTGGAACAGGATGCCCAAGGAGGTTGTGGATGCCCCATCCCTGGAGGCATTCATGGCCATGCTGGATGCAGCTCTGGGAAGCCTGGTCTAGAGGTTGGCTGCCCTGCCCATGGCAGTGGGGTTGAAATTAGATGATCACTGTGGTCCTTTTCAACCCAGGCCATTCTATGACTCTATGGTTCTATCATTCTGTGATGATGATTAATACTTTAAAGATTCCTATTATTCACTGAATCTTTTAAGAAATTTAAATTTGGAAGTACTAACTCACGTCTTAAAGAAACTCTTTGCAGGAGGATTATGTGCACACTTGCTGCTTACCATGTGTTCAAGTTTTTTTCAGAAAGTGTTCAGAATTGTGAAGAAGTTCAACTCTTAAGAAGTTTGTAAGACATTTGAATTACTGAAAATAGGATCAGAAGGGATTTTAAATTCTAAGGTTGTAATTTTCAAGCATTAAATATAATACTGGACAAAATTTAAGGATTTATATAGTAAAAACTAAACCTCAGTCTTTTCACAGTAAATCTGATATCCAAAATGGTCTTTCTGGTAAATATTATTCTCTTTTCCATTGTTGCAGTATTTCTAGCAAAAGTGAATCTATTTTGTGGGTATTTTCTTACCTCCCGTTACCAAATGATTTCATTTTATTCAACATAACATATGAATTAAATAGCAAGGTATAATTTCAGAAAGAATATGAGGAATCGTAGAGTCATAGAATCATAGAATTATTGAATCACCAAGATTGGAAAAGACCTACAAGATCATCCAGTCCAACTGTTCACCTATCACCAATAGCTCCCACTAAACCATGTCCCTCAACACAACATCCAATTGTTCCTTGAATCATTAGATGAGATAGCACTTCTCCTCTTGAGGATTTACAGAAGATAAATATATAATTCTCTATGATTGCTTTTCCTTCTTCAGTTAATTTACCCTCACTTCAATGCCAGTGATGCCACTGGATTCAGAAAATTTTATTTCTGTATTACTTTATAATGATTCTATTTTAACCTAATCATTTTTTTTTGTTTGTTTGTTTGCTTCTTTTGTATTGATATAAATATATGTTTCATACAAAAACATCCTCAGAAATGTTACTGACTGTGATACTTGCAAACTCTCAAGCAAAGTAAATCCAAGCTTGTTTTTGGCTTGTTGACCACTTGATCAGACAGTAAGCCTGGAAGTTTAGTCCAGGGTTAGTAGGTAACACCTTCTAAGGCACACAGATCTCTGCAAAAACAGTTCAGCTTTTCAATATCACCCAGTAGCTTAATATTTCAATGGACAGAGGTGGACTGTTTGTTGAGAATTCAAGAAATACATGAGGGATATTCTAAGGATGTAAGGGAGAATGAAGAGAGTGTATGAAGAGAAGGCAAGTATATGATTGTGTTCATATAAATATCAGTAACATCTTTCTAATGTGCTCCATGAATACTATCATGTATCATACAATACTATCACAATGGGTACATTTTTATCTGCTTGTTACTGTCATGTCTGCATGCAAATGTGTATGTATTCTTCATACACACTCTTCCTCTACATTTATCAATACATTTTTTCCAGGTAATAAATAACTCCTAATTTTAAGGATGACTCTGACTAGTTTCAAAAAAGAAAGATAAAAATACGTTGTACAAGTAAGGTATAGGTTGAGGATAAGATGACACAGAAGACATACATAGTAAGAAATAAAGTGGATTTTGCATGGAAACAATAGAGAAATATTTCTTAATATATACAACATTACATCACACACAAAGGAAACAGGTATGTCTTGGTTTTATATGTCAGAGTTCATGGAGTATGTTATGACCAGAAGCTCATCATGGTATGTTCCAATCTCTACTTTGTAAGAACATCAGTGATAAATAAATGACAAGATGCATGACAACATGGCAAGCCTTTTGATGAATATCCTCAATATTTAAAATAGCAGTACAAGCTGACATATGCCAATGTTGATTCATTTTACCCTACATCATTACTATGTCAAGATGTAGTACATCAGTCAATGGAAAAAAGATATATAAGACCACTTTGCAGGTGATCAGATTGATCTGATTGATTGGCATATACGGAATTGTTGACCAAGTTATGTCTGATGGGAAAGCATTTGTCTGATTGTCAGTTCTACTTTCCAGGAAATCAATGTGGTTAAATCATAGGGCCAACTGAACTACAGTGAACACTTTGAGGAAAAGACACCGCCAAAAAAAAAAAAAAAAAAGAAAAAGAAAAAGATAGTACACATCCTAGAAGAGTGCTCAAAATAAAACCATATCAGGTAAGAATTCTCACCATGTATCTAGGGAGTTGCAAGAAGAACATTAATAATAATTTCACAGTCCAACAAATACTATGATACCTGTTTCCTAAATATCATCCTCATGTTTGGGAAAGATTACAAGTAAGAAGGTTTTTTGTTTTTGGCTGTTATGTTGGTCAGGCGGACATTAAGAGCCTGGAGTGTGTCCAGGAAATGGCAACGAAGCTGGTGAAGGGTCTGGAGCAGAAGGGTGGCTGAGGGAACTGGGATTGTTTTGTTTGCAGAGGAGGAGGCTCAGGGGAGACCATATAACTCTACAACTACCTGAAAGTAGGTTGTGGTGAGGTGGGGCTCAGCATCTTCTGTGGTAGGAGACATACTAGTGTTAGAAGTAGAGGGAATGGCTTCAAATTGCACCAGGGGAGATTCAGATTGGGTGTAAGGAAAAAAAAATTATTAAGAAGTGTTTAGGTGCTGGAACAGGTTGCCCAGGGAGGTAATTGAATCACCAAACATGGAGGCATTCAAGAAACATTAAGATGTTGTACTGAGGTGTATGGTTTAGTGGCAAAATATTGATGGTAGGTGGATGGTTGGACTGGATGATCTTGGAAGCCGTTTCAAACCTTGGTAATTCTATGTACTTTGGAAATCATATAGCTCTGATTTCTTCCCTTCCTCTCCATAAAGAATTGATGTATTTTTCCCTTCTGAGTGAAGAAAATTCATTCCTGCCCTGTTTGGAGTGGAATTACATTCTCTATAAGTTAAGCAATATTAAGCATTCTGCTCAACTGCATATCACCATGTAGTTATAGTTTGTTCCTCATAAAGAATATCTCATGAAGAGCTAAACAATGTGAAAGATTCATGGATGTAAGGAACAGCAATAATTTTGAAAAAGTATTATTCCTGTCTGATTCTTTTAGGATTTATCTTGTTATTCAAACTGAGTGACCATTTTCCTTACAAGGAAAGCTATGTAACATAAAGCACAAGCCTTCAACCCTGATAAGCTACACAAGTTGAGAATAATTGCATAGATGTAGATAGTCAAGACTTCAAAATATTAGTGAGATGGATTATTTCATTTCAGAGTACACAATATAAAACACCTTTTAAACATCTTAAGATCAGATTTTGAAATAAGACATTTTGATGAACCTGAAACATGCAGAAATCTTAACTATGCACACATCTTTCAAAAATGAGTCAACTAAATCCATTTCTATAGGGTAGACTTTATTTTTAGTTTTTAGTTTTAGTAGACTTCCTAAAAGTCTACATTGCAGACATGCAGGACAGTTCTACTGAGAGCTTCAAAACCCTTAGGAACATTTTCATATATTCAATTTACTTCATTTCTCATGGGGTAACAAAATGATTATCCATATATTTAAGTGTATAAAAAGAATTTTCACTGTAAGATTTATATCCAAAGAGAAGAGGTAGATGCTCATCTAGTTGTAAAATGTGCAAGTTAGGAATAGGTAGATTACTGAAGATTCTTGATGTTACATTGGATATGGTGTATTAGACAGGCGGCTCAGCTTTCACTAGTAAGTCTATATTGGGAATAAAAAATATATATCTTATTCTATTTGGAAGTAAACACAGGAGGAAATCTGGTTCAACATCTTGATTAAAGCAGTATCTGTTTAATTGTAATCACATTTAGATAGCTCATTACAAATTACAGGTCATTCAGTATAATCCCAATATGGAATCCCAAGAGTTTTTCTTAAATTTTGTAGATGAGTTCTTTTAACAACTATCATGATAAATCCTGCAATAACGTATTTATTCTTATAGGTAGTTTAACTAGAAATATATATAGAGAGAAAAATATTGTCCCTGGAAAAGGAAAAAAAAAAAAAAAAATCACTTAGAGATGTCAGTTAGAGATAGTTACTACTGTATACCTTCACTCAAAAATTCAAAGTTATGATACGCCAGGGAATAAATAAATAAATAAATAAATAAATAAATAAATAAATAAATATGTATATTTTATGCATCTTAAGACACTAGAAACTGCATGGACACTATCTCAGTAGATCCATATACCAAAATAAAGACACTGAAGTTTTCAGTGCTCAACCATACAGCCTATATAGTAGCTTTCACATACCAGATGCATACTGCTGTCCATGGATTTGCTCTGAGCGAAACGGTCCCACATACCAGTCAAGGGGTTAATAAGCTCTGTGCCAGTTAAGCTCACCAGAAGTCAATACATCTCTGTCATCACAGTAACTTGTGAATGAGAAGATAAAATAAGCCCTGGTAAGTACAATATAAATACAATAGTACAATATAAATATAGTAAGTACTCTTGCCTCCTATAAAAAACTTATAAATGCTTCCATAATGAGAAATCAAAGTTTTAAAGGAGATCTTATCAAAAGGTTGTCCATAGCTCCTGCCACAATACTAAAATCGTTGTAAAAAAGATAAATGCTTCGTTCAAAAGCCATTATCAAGTCCTTGATTTTTACAGGAGTTATTTTAATCTGTGGAAAACTTGAATCAAAGGAAGAGAATGCAACCCTGGCTTATCTGATTGGGAAGAAAAGCATAAGTAAGTCATAAGAAAGGAAACTGTTGTTTTTCCTTGGCTTCAGGGATTGATCATTGTCAGTTAATGCAGTTTCCATTAAGTACTATATTTGCTTGTTAATCAAAACTATGTCTTCTGCTAACTCTATGGAGAGACTTTCACTCCAGCAGGTAGTTGGAATCAGTAGAAAATAGTGACTGTTCCTGGCTTACAGGAGCAGATTTAATTTTAGCAAGGATAATCTGATACTGAGAGTGGTATTACTGCCATTACCACCATTCTAGGTATTACTGCCATTATCACCATTCTATTTAAAAGAAGCTTGATTATGGTTTTTTTTTTTGTTTTTTTTTTTTTTAATAATTATTTATTAAATATACTGATAATTAACTGATTTGTATTTTACTGCAATGTACAGGATAAAGCACTCATTAAATCAGCTGACAAATGCTTCTTCATAACAATAATCTGAACAACAGAAATAGTCAGCCATCAAACTTTATCTTGATTCTGTTTTCCTTTGTTGTTTTGAGTACCTTACTCAAAGAAAGTACATTTTATTTTCTGTCGTATGGAATTGGACAACTATTGCTGACTTTAAACACAGAGCTGCATTATTGCTTAGCTACTGACTTCATTTTGAAGTGCAAATTTCAACTGTCCCATTATTTCAACTGTTTAGCCGACCTCTTGACCCAAGCTCTGTCCCAGTTTATAATCTTTTCTAAGTTAACTGAAGGTTATGAAATCTCTATTTATTCCCCCTGCACAGGGGATCAAAACTGCTGTAATTTCTTATTTTACTGTTTAGATTTTTTGAATTCTTGGGTCAATATTCCTTTCTCAGTCGTGATTTACAAGCTGCATATTCAGGGAACACAACGTGTATCTAAAAGAAAAGAAATACTCTGTAAAGCTCTTATTAAGTTTTGCCATAAAATTACGTAGGAGGTATCACCTTATTTTCATACTTTAAACTCAAATGCCACTTCAAGTGGCTGAGCACAAAGTTTCAACTTTCAAAATCTATCTCAATTTTCTGGGGAAAAAAAAAGAAAAAGAAAAAAGAAAACACAAAAAAACCCATATTTGGGATATCTGTTTTTTTTCCCATGCAAATTGCATGGAAACGCATCTACTGCACATTCAAACACATCTATTTCTGGATCTTCTTAGAGGTAGGTGAATATGAAGTTTGTTCAAATCTAGGACCTTTGATGATTCAAAAACCTCAAGATCACTTCTGCAAAAAGACATGCTTAGGAAGGATTTTAGAAGTCATTCTTTACCAATACACAACACTATTAAGAGAAGTGTAGTAAAGGCCTTCACACACGAACCTACAAAGTTTTGTGAAACTAAAAGGATCTTCCAGCTTATTTCAAATTACATGAATCAGAAAATAGTAGGACAAGTGAGAATGGTTGTGAACTAGAAGATAAGAGATTTAGATTACATGTTTGGAGTAGATAATTTTATTTGGAGGATGGGGAAGCAGTGTACCAGATTACCAAAAGACATTTTAGATAGCCTATCTCTGGAAGCATTCAAGGTCAGGTTGGATGGGGTCTTTGGCAATTGAAGCTAATGCATGGCAACCCTTCCTACGGCACTGGAGTGGAAGAAGATTATCCTTAAAACTCCTTTCACCCCCAGACATTATGATTCTACGAATATTTCTCTGTACACAGATGAAAACCCTCATACATTAGAGAGCAAATTTTTGAACAACTCACATTTTGACTTCATACATTCTATGTGTTAGAATCTAATCATTTGAATCTGTCCTGAAGAATGGTTGCTAGGAAACAGATGTAGACTTGAACTTATGGAATGACAAACTTAAAAACTGTTGAGATTGGAAGGGACCTCTGGGTCTAACTGGTACAACACTTCTGCTCAAGCACTGACGCCCAGAGCAGGTTGTGCGGGATCACGACCTTATGGCTTTTAAAGATCTTCAAAGAGAGCAACCTGAGCCAGTGGTTAGGAGCCCACACAGCAAAGTGCTTCCTGATGCTTTAATGGAATCCCTTGTGTTCCAGTTTATTCCCATTGCTTCTTGTCTTCACGCTAGGCACCACAGAAAAGAGTGTCTTCTTCCGCTTTGCACCTCCTTTCAGATATTTATTGACATCGGTGAGATTGATCCAGATCTTCCTCTTCACTAGGCAATATAGTCTCAGTGCTCAGCCTTTCCTCATAGCAATAGCACTCCAAACCTTTCACCACCTTGGCTGTCTTCTGCTATACTCTATCTGGTATGACTGGATCAGTCTTGTAATGGTGGAATAGAACTGCACACAGTACTTCAGGTGCAACTGGACTAATGCTGAGTAGAGTGCAATGATCACTTCTTAGGAGAGCTATATTATTTTATTAGTGTTACCTTCTTTCAGTAGAATCCTTAGGGAGACTGAACAGTCCTTTCCCCATTCTTCATTGGGTCTCCCTGTATATCTAGAAAAGTTGGACTCCATGATTCTTGTGAGTCCCTTCTAATTGATTCTATGAATAATAGGATAAATTATTAAAAGATCAAATAAATGAAAATAAATATATCTTATGTAGAAAAGGGAGTATAGGCATTATCTTTGAGATATTTACTATCATTGCCACTTTTGTTGTCAGTCTTTCCTCTATCTGCTCTCTGTTTTAATTCAAACTATTATAACAATCTTTTCATAACAAAAAAAAGAGCAGAGATTCAACTAAAATGGTCTGTTTTGTTTGTTTCTTTTAAATAATCTCTGTAAATTACTCATTTTTTTTCCTTACTCACTGATTCCACTTTCCATTCTTATATTTATCATAATAACCATAATGCAAAATTCAGAATTAATGTAGATTATATCATACATGATGTCTTACATTTACATGAAACATTTTTCTCAAACTTTGGTAGGTATGTGATATTTACTTTCTTAATTAAACAAATCTATGTATGAAGACAAAGGACAAAAAATACTGAGAGATTAATAGGTTTTTCAGGGTCATATATTGACTTATCAAACTATTTTGTAGCTGAACTATTTAAATGGCTTTATGAACACATGAGACTAAATAGTCTTTAGAAAGATCATTAAAAAAGAGTAAATATTAGAATTTAATTGAATACATTGGTGTATACATACATATATATATATATTTAATTCCCCAAAGATTTTTTAATTGCAGCTTTTCTTTCTTGTATTAACAATGAGCTGGTTCCTCAGGGGTTTATCCAAAGATGGGAATAACCACTGATTTAAGTATGGAAATTGGTCAACAATTCCCCCACAGACAACGTCTGCACATTTCAAGTGGACTGTACGTTTTTGTACCTAAAACAGAAAGTAGTATCTTTGAGTACTTCTAATAGAAACACGGCAGGAATTTCTCCTTAACTCCTGTTCATATAAGAGATTTATTTATTTTTTTCCTCCTACATGAATGCATGGATGAGTGAATTTATTATTGCATCTAACTTTGTTCTCCAGCTCCATCCTGATACCTCTGTTTACCACTACTTTCTCTCTTCCTGTTTAATCAAACAAAACCTCACAACAGGAAAGGAAACGTACTTCAGTTTTTCAGAAAGTCGAGGACAACAATGTGGTCAACTGTCTAAACTGCAGAGAATTTTAGTAGATTCACAGAAATGTGGAAACTACATATCAAAATGTTGACATCTGTTTTAAAACATTTTGTGACCAAAAGGTAAACATTATAAGAGCAAAAGATAATATTTTGCAGTAAGATTTTATCCAAAGCTTGTTAATATGTATTGGGATTTTTCCACTGAATCAAGAGATTTTGGATAAGAACACCACAACTCAATTCAAGAAGTCCAAAAAACTCATCCCTATCCAACATAAAATATGAACTCACATGTCAGTCTTTTCCTGAAATTTCTGAATCTGAATCTAAAATGTTTTCAATTTTTATTATGTACATTTTATTATTCTTAAAGAGAATTCTAAGTGACTGAACTGACATTTGCTATACTGTACTCTCAAGCTGTAGAATTTTTATTCCATTTGCTTCAGGTAAGCAGATAGATAAAGCATGCTGATATTCCTTAATATTTTTGTTATAATTCAGAAAGATAGAAGAGAGAAATGAGTCTTTTAAGGTTACCTAAATTTCATGTAAACCTAAAATTATTTTCCTATCTTGTGTCAGCATACAAATTCAGTGGAAAAAAAAAACATTTCTGCTGCACATGAAGAAAAACCTCATGAGAATTGAAGACTGATTAAAAGTAATTATACATGAGAACAGATTAGCAAAACTTCTGTTAAATATGGATCTGAGTATGATGTCTTTGGTCACAGACTAGGGAAGTCAACATAAATATTTTTACTAACTTCATCTGGCTTTGGAAAACCAATATATTAACAACACCTCCGTGTGATATAAAGTAAAAACCTACCAAATATCTCCTTAGACATTCATTCAGACTGATCTAGTCATTTACAGAATATTTGGAATAGCAGAGTCTCCTTTTCTATTTAGTGTTTTTTAAACACACTGTCATACTATTGATTGTTTAGAATACTCCTTTACAAGAATTACCTTTAGATTTTGTTTCCTTCTTCTTGACTTTTAAAGTCTCATATTCTCAAGTGGGTAATAAGACAGACAGGTACACAGTACATTTTCAAGTATTCTGCAATTACTGAATTGATTTTGTAAAGAGCTGGTTTTAGAACAGCCCTGCACCATAAATATTTGCTGGAGTGCATGGCAAAAGAAGGCAATGACAGTGCCTTCTAATGGGATACAAATACTACAGAACAAAACCAGGTTTAAAGGGAAAAAAAAAAAAATATATATATATATATATAAAAATACATATATGTATACACATATATGTGTGTGTATTTATATATATATAAATATATTTATATATATATTATACACATATAGACTATATATATATATATATAGTATATATATATATATATATATATATACTATATATATATATACTATATATACACTATATATATACTATTACTGGTTAGCAGTATATACTATACTGGTTATAGTATATATAGTATATATATACTATATATATATATATATATATAGTATATATATATACTATATATAGTATATATACTATATATATACTATATATATATATATATATATTATATTATATAATATATTAATAATATATATATATATATATATATATATATATATAGTACTATATATATATATAGTCTCACCCCTTCCAATGACCAGCTCAAAAGGAGTGCAATACCTATCCAGAATAATGCTACAACCTTGGCTGCTAACCCACAAATGAGGGTAAGGAGAGGTGGGTACAGGCTTCACTCCTTCTGGTCACTTGGATGCATTGCTTGCACGTGAGCAACTTGGGTTAGCCACATCTTTTTGCCTGGTACTCAACCATTGGTTCAGGTTATGACCTGACAGTTCATCTGCACAGAGAATGGTCTTTAGTTTACTTTTATATATTCTAAGAGACTTGACAGCAGTGATTTCTATCTCATGAAGGAACCATCTTGATCCTAATGTCTGCATATTTTGTAGCTGTAAATATGTGCTATTGAGTAGGATTCAGAACAGGTCTGGTCTCATTTGATTATGGAGATTTGCAGAGGCTAGATGTCTCGTGTTTCTCTTTTTTTGGAGCCTTTCAACAGCCTATGTAGACTCCCTGTTTAAGAGAACACAACCCAGAACTCATTCAAGCTATGTTTTTGTTAAGTAACTTTACTTGATGACAAGGGTCAAGAAGAAATACGGATATTCTTTCTTAGTGCTACTCTTAGTGCCACTTTTAAATGTCTCTTTCTGAACTTTGGTGTGCACTGAATTTTAACACCTAATAAGGATGGCTGTAAAGAGATTTAGGAAGCAAACCAGGGTGATACATGTGTTTTGCCAAATAGCTGATGAGTGCCAGGAAATCAAACCAATTATTACTTGCATCCGTTTATTTTTACTTATTTATTTTTAAAGTGAATTCTGCTTGGGCAATGGAGCCTGAATTCTTAACATTGAACGAAGATTAAAAAAATTATTTGAAATGACAATTTTAAAATAATTGTTTGGTGAGACTCCTTTAAGTACTGATATTAATGATCTATCTTGGAGAATTCAAATAGAGTAAAAATATCTATTCAAACACAGATTAATTTGTAGGAAGGTGGTAGTTTCTTATGGCCTATTTTTCTGCTATAGCTTAGCTGAAAATGAGGGCTATATATAAAGTAACAGAGATAAAATCATGTATTTCTACTTTTTGGTAGCCCGGACACCTGCTGAAGTACCCATTTAATTCTTGATTAACTGCATATAGCTTCCTGCAAAGTTTGTTAAAGTCTGTGAAAGTGTAACAAGATCCTTCTTATGCTAGTTGTAGCACCAGTGAGCTGACACTGGACTTGATATGCAGTGCCATTAGTGGTACTGATTAAAGTCATGCCAATTCCAGAGCTGTCACATTAAAAACTGTGCTCCCTCCTTCCTGAACAAATGCACAGTATGCATCAATCAGATAAATACATCAATTATTTCCTAATAAACAGTTCTCACAAAACTTACAGAGATTGTGTGTTAGTGAATTAAAAAAAAAAAAAATTAACAGTCCCACACAAGCATTTACGTGAAGAAACTGAGCAAGGAGGGTTAACTCTAAGAAAGCATCAGAAATGTATTACAAGTCGTAGTGGGGAAGCATCATAATATGACACAGCTTTGGAAATGTAAGAAGAAAATATAATTAAATAAAAATCTGACAATATTTTAGCCTGCGTATATTGAGGCAGAGAGGAACCTGAACAAAGAGGTCAATTAGTGATAGAAACAAACAGGGGCATGACTGGGGTTCTCTTACCTCTCATGCACCACATGTTCATCTCTGACACACAAGCACCAGCTATTTACTCATATTGCACCAGATGACTCCACTGCTTGTTTTCAGGAAAGTAATTTGTTAAACTCAATTACTGTAGTCAGCCACTAGATAGTTTAAATTACATATCATCTGTCTCTTATGCAAAGTTCTCACTCCATTTGTCTCTTTGATTGTTTCAGATGCCACTTTGTCTTACATGAGATAACATAAAAGGCACCAGACAGCATATATCAAATTTCACGATTTCTAGGTCTGATTATGTGCAAATTGGACTCTGACTTTGAGAGAAGAAAGGTGATCTTGGGGTTACAACTCTGTCCTGTCACTTGGGAGACATATATTCATTTATTTGACCTAATAATGGCTGCTTGTATAGTTGCCATTCGAGATTCTTCAAATTACCTGTATCTGTAACACCACTTCAATTCTTTTAGTTGGAAAATTGTGGTGAAAAAACAGGTCCCAACCTCAAGCTTAAAGGGAAGGCCTCACTGCATATCTAATTAGCTTGCAGATAATCAAATTTTAACATAGATGAATAAGAAATATAATGAATAAGGATATAAAGCCACTAAGAAAAGGATGAATTTATTGATCTAAGTAAGATAAGTAGTTTTAAACAGGAAGTTTCCTTAAAAAGAAAATTGTTGTTGATATTGGTCCATATATCTTTCTGGAAATTTAGAACAGAATTGAATTCCTTTGCAAAACCTGTTCCCTTAGACAAATTACTTTTTGTTATTATTTAGATAATTCAGCTCTGTAACACATTACTTTTCTTATTACCTTATTTTCTCATGAGAGAATGGCAACACAGATTTGTACTTGATTCATCAGTGGAAATGCCAGAATTATACTCCACAAGTTTTCTTCTCAGTGGAGGAATTAATTGGCCTAAATTCAAAACACTATAATAAATTACAAGGTATTTTTTTGCATGGGATGAATTTTTCTTGCCCTTGGAACACTGACTGTGATGAATCAAGTGGCGCAGAGCAAGAGATCAGACAAGAGCATATGCCAGCAAAAGTGAGAAGCATAGCAGACAGCGTGATGGTAATGGCAGAAGATATGTCTGCTCCAAGAAGCACTGACTCACCCTTCACCAAACTTTCTAAATATGGAGATAGATATTATTTTGATGTTGTTGATTTAACTCGTTGGAATGAAACTGAGCTCTGTGCGAATGCAAGCAAAGCAAAGATCTGCATCTTGTCACCTGCCTTCAACTCTACATTCATCTTGTCAGCAACTTGCATTCTACATTTCTGGAAAACTTAGCTATTGTGTGACTAAAAATATTTATTCCAGAGGTACATTCTATGATGGTGTTTCTTCTTTATGAGATCTTTAAAGAAATTTTTAAGTATCGTGCACTACGTTAAGAAGTCTGCAAAAATTTAAGGTACTTTTTGCAGACCAATTTAGCATTTTCTATATCCATGCACTATTTTGGCATGTGCAAGCTAAAAGATAAGCTTTTTCCATTGAAAAAGATGGTTGCAGGAGGACAGCAATTGCTTACTATTCTCCTCATTGCAAAGGAAAAAAACGAAACTTAATTGGAATATAAGAAGAAGCTGTACCTCTTGATCATGTTGAAGGCTACTGCATGGGGTAGCATCCATGTTAGTTTAAGGAACTCTAGATCTAAATTCATCAGTCAGCAACAGATAAAATAAACAAGCTTTTTAGACTAGGGACAGCTAACATCTCAGCCACCCAGCCAACTAAGGCGAGGGGAAGACACACACAACAATGATAAAGAGTCTATACATTTTCAACACAAAGATCGTTAGGTTTTTGAGTTTGTGACTTATTAAAGAACTTTGAAACAAAACTGCTACTTTTGCTTAACAGGAGCATGTAACATTTGTTTAGTTCCATGCTCATCCTCCCAGTGATAACAGACTCCTAAAACAAAGAACAAAATTCTGCATAACACTGCCACTTCATCCTTTTAGGAAGGAAGACTAAACATTACCTCTTTTATTGACACTGAAATTATAGGTGGTTTTAAAAGAGGAAAAATATCTTCTCAATAAATTTAAATGGAGCGATCATATATATCTTACATGAAAAAAAAAAAAAATCTGCAAAAATAAGAACTGATGATGAAAACCTTAATATATTGAGAACCATCCACTTGAATTACAGCCTGATTAACCAGTATTTAAATTTTGGTTACTCCCACCTATTCTTTGATAACTTACAATACAATGTAGCCTAGCTGTGTGGGCTTCCCTAAAGTAATGGAAGGCAATCATTATCTCTAGGATTGTTCACCTTTTTCTGTCAGCTACAAAAGCAAACCTACATTCCTAGACTCAAATAGCATTTTTAGAACCTGAAATTAGGTGAGATAAATCTTCACACTGGCGTCTACATTTCTGCTTACAGAGTTTCTTGGATTCATATTTCTGGAAAATGTCAGAGCTGACAATCTTGAACCTAATTAGATCAAGTTTACCAACGTTTAAAATAAACTATTTTGTCTTTCAGAGTTTCAATCTGGGAGGATTTTTCAGAGAATAGGAAGCATCGGAGTTCTTCCCAAGACATGGCTAAAGAAAAGCTGGATGTGCTTCCTCATCTGCTCAATAATTCAGCATTTGTAGCATGCAGATATGTACAGTTCCTCTTCTGTTTGAGGAGATATATACTAACTTCACTGCTTCCTTAGATCATTAAAATATGTTCAGGACAGTTTTTCCTGGAATCATTATGTCTAGTTGTGATACTGTTGCAGAGCTTACATTCCTTTTTACCACAAATATTGTCTGTCTGTTTGTTTGTTTGTTTGTTTGTTTGTTTGTTTTCTTATTGAGATGACATGGATGCTGAAGGAATTGCTGGACAAATTTCAGAGAATTTGAAGCACATGATGACCCCTTGTGTCTTAGGTATCTAGGAAAATGTGCCATTAAATAACCTTAAAAGAGTATTTTCTTTTGAAGGTCAGAAATACTAAGGAGATAGCTGTTTTAATTTTAGGGATGGGAAACCAAAGATGAGAGATAGATTGACTTCCTCACAGATATAAAAGAAAGAATGGGCAATCTGATTCCTGATTCTCATTTCCCTTCTTCAGTATACAACAGAACATACTACAAAGTAAGAAAATCAGATTAAAGGGCTGAGACTCTGTTGTTCAATGCATGTATTTACCAGTACAGTCAGTAACACCATGGCACTGTGTTCCAGTGTCAGGTTATTAGGAAGTTCACACTAGAAAGGCCTTTAAATATATTTACATTTATTCATGTAATATTTTTGCAATATCGTTCTGATTTCCACTGATAACCACAAGAATAAAATCACTGCTACACATCGTGCACATTGACTTTTAAATTTTAATTTAGGAGATAATACACATAATTAATCATACAGGTGTTTAACTTCAAAAATTTAAAATTTAAAATACAACCTCAGACTTATGTCTTTCTGGGGACCATTAATTTGCCCAAACATTTGGTGTCTTTTTGATGACCAAATACTAACAAATATATACAGAGCTATTTATTTTTTTTTTAATTAATGTATTTATTTTTAAAAGGAAAAAAGCAATATATCTGCAGGAGAGCAAGAGAAAGACACAGTCTCAATCTGTAGTCTTAAGCACTTAAGCACTCATCTGCCTTTAATATCTGACACTTCAGTCAGTTTTTCTCACTCTTTGAGTATTTTGATGTTTTCCTGTCTGTTTAAGCCAGTTCTCCCTTCTCATTTATCAGGGGAGCCACACTGTCCTTTTCCTGTCTCTTCTGACCTATGTATCTAAAGAAATCATTCTTGCTTTTTCACATCCCTTGCCAAGTTAGTTTTCATATGAACCTTGGCTTTCCTAATTCTTTCTCCACATGTCCAGGCAGTAACCCTGCATTCTTCCCGGGCCATCCTTCCCTGCTTTCCCTGCCACTATTTTTCCTTCACATTCCTCAGTTTGACCAGGAGGTCTTTGTTCAGCCAAGCTGGTTTCCTGCCTCCTATTTTTGATTTCTTATGCTGGGGGTTCTTGTTCTCTCAGAAAGTTGTCCTTAAAGAGCTTCCAGTTCTGTTATATTCACATGTCCCTAAGGACAGTTTCCCAGGTTAATCTCATCCAATACTTCCTTTAACAGCTGGATATTTACTCTTCTGAATTTCAGGCTACTGGCTCTGTGTTTTTTGGTTTTGTTTTGTTTTGTTTGTTGGTTTTTTTTGTTTGTTTGTTTGTTTTTGTTTTTTGCCGAGAGGATGCATTCCATGAGGAATGCAAACTCAACCAGGACAGGGTTGCTGCATCCCAGACTGCCTCCAGTCTTAACCTCTTTAAAGATTTTCCCCTGGATTGATGTGTCAGGGACCTAAAGTCCCCTGATTGAAGAACGATCCTGGGGTGGAACAAACTATTCTGACAGTCTTAAGGGAAGTGGATTTGTGGCTACAGCCATTAATCTCCTTTTATAGGGAGCTGACCTTGCTAGTTTATCTGATTTCGCAAGAACTTGTTCTGCAAACAGGTGTTCCACTTGAGCTCTGTATTATGCATTGACCATGTGGATGCAGTGTGCAAGGCGAAAAAAAAAAATCCCTGCAGAACCTGCAGAGAACAAAAGCAGGAGGGAGGCCATAGTCGGTTCGGAGAGGAAAAGTGCACTTCGAATCAGGGGACACCCTGATGACACTACATATCAAATCCGCCACTGTCATGTTCCTTCTCTTTCTCCTACTTGGCATTCTGTCCATCTCTCAAGGGTTGGTAAGTAATATTTTGCTTCTGTTTTAGCTTACTAGGATTCATATTGCACGTGCTTAGGGAGTTTCTGCTTGCTGCTTACTGGGGTTATCTAAAGTGGATGCCTATGTGTTGCTTGTGTGCTGAATAAAATTCATAATCTTCTGTGCTACCTTAAGTGTGTGCTTGCTTGCCTCTGCTTCTGAGGCATCCACTCTTGGATCCGAATATAGGCTAAAACAATCGGTGATAACCACACCAAGTAAATCTTCACCTCTTATTGGTCTGTCCAATACCTGAAACAGAATTTTTATCCTCAGTGGAATCCAGGAATCTCCTGGATTGCTTGCAGATCACTGTGTTGTTTTCCTAGCAGATATCAGGGTGATTGAAATCTCCATCTGACTAGCCTGTGAGCACAACAACTCTTGTAGCTGAAGCAAGAAGGCCCCATCAACAGGCTCCCCCTGTCCAGGTAGTCTGTAGTAGACCCTAACCACTAGATATACTTTATTGGATGGGTCCGTGATTTTAATCCACAAGCTCTGAATCCAATCATTTCTAATGCTTGGAGGCAATTGTCTGCATTCTACCCACTTCTTAGAAGACAGTACAACTCCCCCACCCTTTCTACTGTACCTATCCCTTCTAAAAATCTTACAGCTTGAAATGAAGACATAACCCTAACATCTTGTCAAGATACCAAGATGCCATCTTGTCAAAATGTCAAGATGCTAAAAGCTACAATCTTTTAGCATCTTGACATTTTCCCCAGATTGGAGAAAAACAGAACGTATTTTCCCTGTTCTGATAGAAACATATCTTTACTACCACTCTGATCCACTACTAATTTGACATCTTGGAATGTGAATGGTTCTAATTCTTTCAAGAACAGGGAAGAATCTTCGAAATACCAGATCTGTCACTGATTTCAGTAGGTGTTGAGTTTTGCTAGGGTTAAAGGCCACACATGCACTCAGTTCTGGACCATCAGAAGAATAACATACAGTGGAGTATAACTCTGCTTAGCAACTAATAAATTGTTAATCTTAGATTTACATAACACTGTCAGTGGCTGAGTTGAGGTGACACATCATAGAAATAAATGGGAAAAACAAGGCCATACCAGGAAGATTTGTGCTAACGTCTCTCTGATAAGATCACTAACATGACCCCTGTGTACTCTTTGTCCCCATAACACCCTCAGAAAATACTGAGGAATAAACACAGGCCAGTAGTATCTAGCAGTCACAAAGAAAAGAGAGTCCGAAACACGTATACTTAAATACGAATGACTGTGCTTTCCTTCAACCCCATTACTCCTTTACTACTACTTCATCAACATTACCCACTATTCTGTTTCTCCCATCTTCTTTCCATACCCCTGTGTTATGTTCTTTTTTCTTTATTTCTTGTCCTGTATTCTTAGTTGTCCACCTGTGTTGTATTTCTTCTTCCTGTTAGTGAGTTCTTTTTTAGCTTCTGTTTTTCTTTATTTCTAAATGGTTTTCTACACTTAAATATCACAGCCAATTGACATTTTCATAAAATCATAGAATCTTAGAATCGTTTGAGTTAGAAGGGACCTTTAAAGGTCATCTAGTCCAATTTCCCTGCTATGAACAGGGATAACTACAGCTAGATCATGTTGATCAGAGCTTGGCCTTGCCTGACCTTGAATCTCTCCAGGGATGGAACAACCACTACACCTCTGGGCAACCTGTTCCAGTGCTTCTCTACCTTTACAGTGAAAACTTTTTCATATCAAATCTAAATTTCCCCTCTTTTAGTTTGAAACCATTTCCCCTTGTCTTATCACAGCAGTCTCTGTGAAAGTATCTGTCCCCTTCTTTCTTATAGCCCCTCTTTAAAACCTGATTGGTCTCCCTGAAACCTTCTCCAGGCTAAACAGCCCCAGCTCTTTTAAATAAGTGTTCCATCTCTTGGATTATTTTTGTGGCTCTCCTCTGAATGTTCTCCAACAGGTTCACATCTCCCTTGTACCTAGGACTCCACATCTGAGCACAGGACTCCATGTGAGGTCTCACCAGCACAGAGTAGAGAGGTAGGATCATGTCCCTCACTTTACTGGCCACAACTTTTTGGATGCAGCTGGGGACATGCTTTCTGGATTGTGAGAGCATGTTGCTGTCTTATGTCCAGCTTGTCATCCACCAGTACTCTCTCAAGTACTTTTCAGCAGGCTGTGCTCTATCCTTTCATCCCCACGTTGATAGTGGGAATTACAACTAGTTGCAAGGGCTTACAAGACCTTGCATTGGATCTGTTGAACCTCATGATGTACTGCTGGCCAACTGATCAAGTCTATCTAGGTCTCTGAATGACATGTCAACCCTCAGACATTTCAACCACACCACACAGCTTGGTGTCATTCACAATCTCTCTGAGGGTGCTCTTGATCCTACTGGCAATGTTATTGATGATGGTATGAAATAGCACCACTCACAGTACTGACACCTGGAGGAAACCACTCAACCCTGTTCTCTGTTCAGACACTGAGACACTGACCACTGTTGTCTAGATACACTTTTGGGTTTGTTCTCAGAAAAAAAAAAGAAAAAAAAGAAAAAAAAAAAGAAAAAAAAAGGAAAAAAAGAAAAAAAACACAGTAGCTTATGTGATTTGCTTCCTCTCGTAATGTCAGACACTTAATAACTTTTAAGAATTAAGGTCAGTTTGCACTGAGGAAAGATTTAAAAAATGGTATTTTGTCTTCATTTATCATAAATGCAGATCAGTGCTACTTGACAGATTATGATGCAAATTCACTGCTATAATTTACATCAGGAAATCCACTGAAGTTGTTGTAAATGAAAGTATAAAACACTGCACTTCAACACATCACAAGGGATACCTGGATCATTGTGACAGACTGTTACCTTTTCTCCCCTAGTCCCAGTAAAGAAGTGAAGTGTCTGTAACACATACTCGCAAGCATAAATAGATATCATAAGGCCTAGGAAGTACACTTCTGCCTCATAAGTTAAGTCTGGATCATCTATCGTTTTATGAAGCAGAACTCTAGTAGGCTAATTGTGTTTGATGAATGAAAAAGTGAGTATGACTTCAGACAAATGAAACAAGGCAATCCACAGTGTAGAAAATCCAAAATTATTATTTTGTATTTAAATTGAAAAAAAAAAAAAAAAAAAAAAAAAAAAAAGGATTCATTTCCATTTAAGAAAGTTCCATAAAAAGAAATATATATATATATATATATATATATAATAAAAAAAGAAAATAATAACAAAAAACTAAAGGGGAAATTTAAAGTTTATCTCTTATTGTTCACAATTTCAAAAATAAAGTCCTACTGATTTGAAAGCAACAAAAATCAAGAGTAGGCTGACCAGCAGGCAGAGGGTGGTGATTCTGCCCTTCTTGCCAGCTCTCATGAGACCCCACCTGGTGTACTGTGTCCAATTCTGGAGTCCCCAGCACAAGAAGGACATGGAGCAGGTCAGGAGGGCCATGAGTATCAGAGGGCTGGAGAACCTGTTCTATGAGGACAGGCTGAGAGAGCTGAGGCTCTTCAGCCCGGAGAAGATTAGGTTCCATGAGGACCTTATTGTGGCCTTCAGTACCTGTAGGTGGCCTACAGGAAATCTGGGGTGGACTTTTTATAAGGGCAGGTAGCAACGGGACAAGAGGAAATGGTTTCAAACTAGAAGAGGGCAGATTTAGACTAGATATTGGGAAGAAATTCTTTTTTTTAGAAAGTCTTTCGAAAAACATTGCGTATCTTGTTCAAAAGATAACAGTTCTTTATAACACAAGCAATTACAAAGGTGGTAGGCAAGTGAGATAAAGGTAGTAAAGGAATCTCAAGATGTGTCAGGGAATATGAAATTTGGTTACAGTTTCTTTATGTACCCAGAATAGATAAGAATCACAAAATAACAAATATGATTGCCAAAAAAGAAGTTAAACAACAGCTCTTCACACAGTTCTAGTCAGTGTATGCTAAAGAACAATGCATATCAGTCTCTCAGTTGACTGATTACAGATTCTATTTTTCAAAACATTATGAAACTCATTTTTAAAACTTTAAAACATTTTTTGAATCCACCTTCTGGTCTCTTTTCATAAATATGTAGATTGCTCCAAAAGTAATGCCTCCTATTTGTTTCCATGGAAACTGCAACAGATACCAAGAGCATAATAACAACATTTGATAGGGCAAATGCTCAGCTACAAATCATGATTTTTCAACACTGTCATCACAATACATTTTTGTCAGCACAAACCAAGATCCACTGAATGCCAGCAGAGGTGTCCCACTGTCACTGTCACTGTCATCACTGGTGAAACACACCCCACACTGTCTCGCTGCACACATTCCACTGGTTGGTCTCCATAAATGTTCAGCAAGCATTAACAAATATTAATAGGTGCAATTTTCTCTGCATGGAGGAATTCAGTTCCGCGTCTTTTCTTCACACACACTCCATGCCAGACAGTGTTGTGTCAAACTGCCCCTCTGCTGCCGTCTGTCACACAGCAACAGTGCAAGAACACTTGTTGGGAAGGTTCAACCTCTTCTGCCATACCACCAACATCTTCTGTGACTTTTTTTTCAGGATATTCATTGTAGTGCTTGAAACTAAGTGATTCCAACCAGTGTCTCCACTAGGGTCTGTTTAGTAGGAAGACATTTTTCTGATAAATGACTGTAGCTCACAACAAGGTGTCTTCTCACTCTCTGTGAATCTGAGACTCTGCACTACACTAATCTCCAGTACCAGAGCTGCATGAGAATGCTTCCCCTTTCTACTAGTTTCTCCTAGGGTTGGAAATACATAAATAAATTGAAAGTCTTGAAGGAAGCTAATTGTAGTTAATGAACAAACAAAAATTGGACAATGAGTGACAGAGATATGGGAATAAATAAAATGGAAAATAGGGTAAAAAAAAAAAAAAAGAGGAAAGAGGTAAGAAAAAAAAAACAAAACAAAAAAAACCCCCTGCTTCTTAATTGTGCTTTCAAAACTGGCCGTAATGTGTGTCCATCCATTTGTCATCCAAATTCTAGCAGATAGCATGTGCTGAAAATGTTGCAGATGGTTCAGTGTAGCAGCAGGGGTGGTTTGGATGGGAAATAGTTTCTGTGGCTGCCTCAGCAGATTGTTTTCAGCAAAGATATTGACAGTGCCCAGTCACTGTCATGAAATAGTGCTTGTTCCCTTATTTCTGTCAGGGCATTTCAAATGGCTGATCTATGTGTGATTGAAATCAGGAGGGTCTGTGAGAGTTCAATTCTTATTGTTGCCAAACAGCCCCAGAGTTTTCCTGTCTTTAATAGCAAGCATTATGATTGAGAAAAGCAGAGCAGGACACTTCTTGTAAGAAGTTGATTCATTAAAGTGTTATTTTGTGAACTTAAATCTCTTCAAAACATTGTTCATTTAGAAGAAGTCTGGGTGGAGGTGACCAATGAATAATTCCAATTTCTACTGACAGAACAGAGAGTAGGTTTTCCAAGAGGTAACGAACAGATCTTCTTATGTTCCAGGTATACTAATGCCCAACAGATACATCAGGTGACTATTGTTGGCTTGCCACTTCCAGGTATGCAGAAGCCCTCGCATCCTAGAGGATGAAATTCAGCCATGTGTGGAGGACTGTTAATTATTTTCTTCTAACACAACAAACATTTCCAATTTTGCTTTTAAGCATATGTTTAAGGAGATGTGCTGTTTTTACTGAAGTGACTGCCAGAGGATCTCATTCAACTTTAATTACATATTTTAATTCTAATTTTACCATTTAACTCATTACCTCTCCGTTAAGAAATGCTAGTCCTCTTCTTCCTCAATTTTCAGAAAATGCCCTCTTTATATATATATATATATATATAACAGAAACTCACAGAATCACAGAATCATAGAGTGGCAGGAGTTGTAATGGTCTGAAGGGATCTCTCCAGAGGTCCCGGTAAAGAAGGGTCCCTGCAGTAGATTGCACCAGCAAGTGTCCAAGTTGGTCTTGAATATCTTCAGAGCAAGAGATTTCACAACCTCTCTGGGCAGCCTTTCCAGCTCTGTCACCCACACAGCAAACAAGTTCTACCTCATGTTCATATGGAACTTTCTGTTAACCATTTGCGCCCATTACTCCTTCTCCTGTTTCTGGGCACTATGAAAATGAGCCTGGATCTCTTCTCTTGACTCCTGCCATTTAGATCTTTAAAAACAATGATAAGATCTCCTCTTAGAGTCCAGGCTGAACTATCTCAAATCTCTCATTTTTTCCTCATAAAGGAGATGCTCCAGGTCCCTAATAATTTTTGTAGCCTCCTGCTGGACTCTCTCTGGTAATTCCCTGTCTTGAAATGGGGAACTGGATATGGTACCTCAGATGTGGCCTAACCAGGGCCACGTAGAGAGGGAGGATCACCTCTCTTGCACACTCTTTAATGCACATCAGGATACCATTGGACTTCCTGGCCGTAAGGGACACACTATGGGCTCATTTTCAACTTGTTGTTCAACACGACATCCAGATTCTTCTCCACGGAGCTCCTTTCCTGCAGGCCAAGACCTAGCTTATTACTGATGAATGTTTTTATTCCTCCTGAGGTGTATGACTCTGCACTTGCCTTTGTCTCCAAGTGTCTCCACTTGCTTTGCCTCCAACAGCTCCTCTCTACCCAGCTCCCCAGTACACCCACTTCTTGTTGAATGACAGCATAGCGTTTTGGTGTGTCAGCTGCTTCTATCTTTGTATCATCAGTAGACTTGCTGAGGGTGCACTTTTCCCCTGTGTTCATGTCAGAGATTAACATGTTAACAAAGACTGGACCCAGTACCAACCGCTGGAAAACACTACTAAATAGACTGTTAGATTATATTACAAGACTGACCTTCTTTTTTTTCCTTTTTCTTTTTTACCCCCTTCCAGAAAGAGGATGAGGAGGTGGGGACTGGACACACACGCACACACACAAATCTTTTCAGCAAAGATGAGTGTCTGCATTAATTGAGTTTCTTAGGAAAAAAAGAAAAAAGAAAAAAAAAAAAAAAAAGGAAATTTTACATTACAAGAGAAGCAGCATAAAATGGACACCAAAATTTATACTTTGACTTTGGAAGAGAAATAATATGGTTTTCCCTAACTGAAATCCACACCCTAGTCACTCAGAAGTCTACTTTTTCCAAGTCAACTCATACTGAGCAGTAACTTAATTCTCCTTTTGAATACTGGCTTGGATCAGAAGTTAACAGAATTCCAGTCTCTTTCCATTGACCATTTTCACCAGGCATCTGGGAAAACACAGCTGGGAGAATACTGAGGACAAGACAATGACAATATTGGACTAGGAAAGATGTGGTGAAATTGTAGCATAGTTCTACAGAATAAGTATCAGGAAAGAGAAGAAAAAGAAACAAGCAAACAAATAAAAAGCCCCACCTATTGAATAAAACTGATGAATTTTTGAAGTGTATTCTAGGTTATTTAGCCTGGTGTAAGACCTGCATCAGCAGAACTAAATATTACTTTCCAATCTCAGAGCAGTGCAACCTCTCACTTTACTCTTCCAGTGTAGCCTGTATCGTACACTCATTTATCTCCAAGGGATTAACAAATAGCTGAAATGAATCAATTCTCCAGAATGCATTCCATGATCTAAGAAGTGTCTCTATTTACTGCGAACTCTGAGTATTAGGATATGCTTGAAATTAATAGACAGTGAAGTTTCTTTATCAAATCTGAATAAGTGGCAAAACTAGCCCAAAAAAGCAGCTTGGATCAGAATCAAAGAATAAAAGTAAAATTAAGTATTTAATCTAATCCCTATTACACAAGCTCATGCATAACAAAATCATTATTGTTTTCATATGTTTTTTAACTTATTTTGTATTCAAGATCCTGAAACTAATCAGATGAGTCACTTGTATTTGTAGAAATAGGATATTTAACAGCAACAACAACAAAGTAAGATGGAAACAAATAGCAAAAGCAAGTATTTGCTAAACAGGACAAGAAATATATTTCTTCTCTGTCTGCTTGAAGCAACCCATACATAAAGTTTTCCTTAATACATTCTCCTCCTAATTTGTTGTTGTGGTGGTTTGTTTTTTAAGACTGAAGCATAGAAAAGCATATCCAATTCCCCCCCCCCCAAAAAAAAACACACAACAACAACAACAAACAAACAAACAAACAAACAAACCTATGTATTACAATTAGAAATATATTAGCTTAAGCAAAGTTTCCAGGTATTTGTTTGATAATTCGTTCATTTTTTATTTATTTAAAGGTTCCAACAAATTAATGAGCAGTCACTCTGATAAATAATTCTTGAAAAAATGTACATTTTCTCCTCTGTTAAAAGCAACTTAATAGCAATATAATATTTATTTGTTTGTGAAAATTTAAAAACTTCATCTTCACATCTTAAATGTCGATTTCTTACAGCAGGTAGCATTTACTTTGCATTTAATATAAACACATTATTCAAGTTACCAGAAATAACAATAACTTGTCTTCATCCTTACATAAATAACCTTTAATTAACATTAGTAAATAATAATACTTAAATATATATATATATATCCGAAGACCAGTCTCATTCAACTCAGCAAACGCAAGTATGTTTAGATCATGGAATAAGAGGAATATTTGAAGGATGCCGAGATGATAGTAATAATTTTTCATGTATTAAAGCTTACCTATTTTATTAACTTGCTTAGGTATACTTTTTTTTTTTTTTTTTTTTTTTTTTTTTTTTACATCTTTTGGAAGTCATTCTACATCCCCTCAGTTAATCATTGCTATTGTTTTACAGAGAGGACAGCAATTAATTTTTGTTATTAGTGTAATTATCTAAATTATTATCTAATTATCTAAAAAATATATATATAAATCTTTAGGGCTTAGCTTCAGGATTTAGGAGCAATTGTATATTTGCTTATAACATTATAATACAAAGCTGAAAACAAAAGCTAGGAAACATGATAGCATCAGGCTTATCATTCAGACTTGAGCCTAAAAAGATATTTGTAAGCAAAATCTGTTTCAAATACACTGCAATTCTTAGAGTTTAATTCTGTCAGTCAACTTGAGATAGGTTTGAACAGTACTGGGTTAACCTGAGATTTGTCATAAAACTAGAGAAGACAGTGTCAAAATGTTTTCTTAAGTGAAAGCACACACACAATGAGTATTAGAAATGTTTAATTTCAGTATAGAATGCACTCAAATGAAAGTCTGTGGAAAAAAAACAAAACAACAACAACAACACCTTTTTTTCCAAGTATTCCTTTACATCCCTTTTTTTTGCCCATTTTATATTCTTTTATTTCATTTTACTTCCTTGTTTTAGCTTTATTTTTGTCTATCCATGCAGCAGATATATGGCAAAATATATAGGTGTGCTTGATAATAAATTGGTGTATTATTCTGGGAAAAAAAAAAAAAAATAATAATCAGAAAGCTTTAAAGGGTTACTCTATGGAACGCTTTAAAGGGTCACGCTATGGAATCAATAATCTCTAATAGTGATAGAGAAATACCTTTCCAGGTGAATATGTTTGTGCATATTAACTAAACATCACTGACACAAATCTGTTCAGAAGTATAATGTTTTTTGTGTCCTTTTCTTTTCTTTTCTTTTCTTTTCTTTTCTTTTCTTTTCTTTTCTTTTCTTTTCTTTTCTTTTCTTTTCTTTTCTTTTCTTTTCTTTTCTTTTGTTAATTTTGAAATGGTCAGATCCATAAATCACAACTTTTAAACCACTCCCTATCTACACTTTATTACTCTTGTTTGGTAGGTTTCAGATATGAATGTGCTGAGCTTAACTTCTACTGCCAACTCTTGTAGACCTCCTACTACACTGAGCAGACCAAATAACAAGAGATTGACTGTCATCCTGTATAATCTATTTCCTTGGAACATACAACTGAAGGAATAAGACTGAAAACCCAAGGCAAATACTCTGTAATACCAACATCAAAAGGGCATCCATCACTGGTGCTCTCTTCCTCATTCTTACTTGTCCACACATATAGTGACTACTCACAGCCCATCAAAATGAATGTGAAGTTTTCAGTGAAAAGACCTCCATATGTACAGTATGAAGTCACACAGAAGAGGGTAGGAAACAGGAGATCAGAGGGTATCCATAAAAGTGAACTATATTTAGGATAAAATGATACTTTCAAAAATTTCTTTGAGTTGACTCTTAAGGAAAATTATTTTCCTGCTTAAAGTAATTAATACTGAATAAAATGGGGTACTGAAAGTCTTTTATGCAAAAGGGATTTCCCACTCAGAAACTTAATTCCAACTTTTACTTTTTTTGTCAAGGCTTAAAAAGGAAAGGAGAAAAGAGAGGAAGGAGAAAGAAGCTAGGATACTGTCAATATGTCATCCTATTTATCACTTACCTATCAAAATTAGAGATGGAAACAGAACTTTTTCTTTCTCATCCCTATTCAATTCTGATGCTTTTACTGTAGCTGAACACAAAATTTCCAGGACAGTGAGTATAGGTCATTAGGAAAATGCTGCTCTCATTTCAAGTAATAGAAATAGTCTTTCTGGACATCTTCTGCGTTTAATCTGGTGTTAATTAATCTAATCTATACTTCAGTCAATATTAATTATTGATTTACAATATTACATCTATTCTTTCTCTATTGGAATTTGAGCAGTAGGGACAATCTCAATATTCTCACTCATTCTCACTGAAATGTTTCATTCTCATTCTATATTGGAAACTCCTAGTCAGTAAATGAGAAATTGTCTTCCTCCTTTATCAGTCTTTTAATTGTTAGATTACCCCTCCCCCCCCCCCCCCCAGTTTATCTCAGATTTTCATTAATCCCATTAAATGTCATAACTAGACACTTTGTCCCATTGTTATTTCTCTAGATCATAAAGAGGTCCAATTCTTCTTAAATAATTATCTGATCTTTCTCATCTTCTGAGATGTGTCAGTACCTTGTGTGATCCACAACTCTGAGGGTTTTAGTCTCATTAATTCATCAGCTAACATTTTCTGAAGAATGAAACAACGAAACAATAAGATTTGAATAAACTTGCTTATCTCTTTAAACTCACGCTTTAAAACTCTTATTGTACAGGAAATGGAAACAGCAATGTTTCCTCATTGTGTATGTAAATTGGGTGTTGTGATACTTTTATAATATGAGTATGGTATGCTTTGCAATTTTTTTTAATGTATTTTTTTTCTTCAAAACAACATGGGTCTTACAAGAATATGCTTAGAAAAAAAATTGCTGCCGTCTTTTGGATACACTGAAGGGAAAAATAGGGGACATTAGGTTGAAAGTTCCAGCAGGCATCCTTGATAAGTGCTTTGCTATGGACAAGTTAATTTGAAATCACAGAAAGTTACTCTGAGATAAACATGCTTCCTCATTTTATACAGTGATCATAGCATAACACCTGTGCCAGAATTCTTTCCTTGGTTAAGCAATACTAGTGGAAAATAGCTGTCACTGAAAGATGTGGCATGGAAGTGTAAGCTAAACATAACAACAAAACAGAGGTAACATCTACAGACAGGAAATTATATGCACTACCTCTATTTAATATTTTATATTTGCACCTTGCCCTCTTGTTTGAATAGGAAATAAAACTTGCTTATTCTACACAACTATTACAGTTTAGAATTACAACTTTCCTTATCCTGAAATTTATTTGGAATCTATTATATTATTATTATATTACTATTCCTGTTCATTTGTTTCCTTTGTTGTTTTTTTTTTTCCCTTTTTGAATTTCCAAAGTATGTAATTAAATGATTGTTATGTAGTCAGATCAATATACTGGCTTCTGAGACGAACACTGCACATTCAGCAAAGTCTTTTTAAGAACAGAGAATGCAACTGTCAGTGAGAATAAATCAAAGATGATAAAATCTGGGAAAATGAAAACACTGCCCAGAGAAAATAATGACATATCTTCCCAGCACTGGACAGTGATATTAAAACATGCTGCAAGTTTTCTTTACCTCTTGGAATGAGGCTCAGACATGCATTCTGTTACTGATGGGACAGGAGAGGAGACCAACGCCAGCTGAGCCATAATAATACTCAGCAAAAAGTCAGGAGTTGCAGGGAAGAAAACATAGTCACTGTGGACATCCTCCACACATTTGCACAGTACAGCTGACTTTGCAGTTAGTAACATTTCTGCTTGGGTGCAAGGGCCAGCAGGCCAACAAGTCACATTCACACTATCCATCCCCCTCAGCAAGTGACACGAGCACTTACACTAACAGCAGTGAACTGACCACTCTCTCCTCTATACAGTGGAGCCAAGTGTAGTTTTGCAAAAAAATATCTAATTTTAAAAAAGGCTTCTAATATCTCACTCTGTAACAATTTAAGCTGACTCATTGCCCCAGCCACCAATTATAGATCCTTCTATCCAAACAATGTGACAAAAAAAAATAAAAAAAAAAAAATCCCTCATTAATCATTCTTCTTCTTTGAACTTTACATTCCCAATTCACCCTTTCTCCACAGATATGCTGCTGCTGAAACTTACCGCTCTTGCCAACTCCCCCTGCTCCTAGCATCACCACCTTGTACTCTCTGGAGCCTGCTGAAGAATTGCTGGAGGAGCTGATTTCATTTTCTAGCTCCATCTTGCACGAGGCAGAAGAAGGGAGAAAAAGAGAAGAAAAAGAAACTGGCAGATGCTGTCTCTGATCTTAAACAACTATAAAAGCTCTGTTTTAAAAAAAAAAAAAAGTAAAAAAAGAAAAAAAAAAAGCAGAATGGAAAGGTATAATGCAAGAGGTACGATTTATCAGCCTCACACTCGCTGCTGTGCCTGTGTTAGCTGGAGAATGTCTCATAGCAACCACTTTAACAGCTTCCAATAAAAATCTCTCTCTGCCCCCTCCCAGCTCCGTATCATTTTCCATGTTTCTCTTCCTGGACAGAAGCAGTTTTGTGATGCTCAAGAGATGTGATACCTCTGGGTGTTGCTGTGTCACTGGAATCAAATTTAGCAAAAACCTGTGTGTGTGTGTGGCGGGGGGGAGTGGAAAGGATCACATTTATGATGTTTGCTATTCTGTGTATCACTTTCCTGGATTTTAAGCAATAAATAATAAGGCTTGCCAACTCGGAGTTAAATATTCATTCTGTCTTCATAAAGTTTACAAGATTTACATTTAATAAAATCATAAACAAAAAGAACAACAACTTATAAAAGTGTTTGCCTTTCATTAATCTTCCTGCAGTTTTCTACAGTTAGGATTGTCCACAGATAATTTTCTTTTATTTCAGTTTGCATCATTTATTTATTTGCAGATTCATCAGTTTTGGAAGGGGAAAAGGAACAGGGGGCTCGTTTTGTTTTTATTTTCCACACAGAATTTCAGAAGAGAACTGGAACTAGAGAAGAAAGACCCATTCACCTAGAAAATATCTCGAAAAATAAACTATTTTAAGTATTTCTCATGAAAATCACATGACATTTCTAAACAACTCAGCTCACCCTAAGAAATAAGGAAAAAAAGAAAATACATAAATAAATAAATACATTAAAAAAAAAAAAAGAAAAAGTCACGCTGTGACTTATTCTCCCTTTAGAATTATCTAGCAAAAACTTGCCACAAATGACCAGAAATGACCAGAATACTTCACTGATTTCTGAAGGATATCCTTAAAAGCTGCATTATATTTAAAGAATGTGGTAAGTACCATAGAATGATAGAACTGCCTGGGTTAAAAAGGACTTGAAAGATCATCTGGTTTCAACCCCCCTGCCACAGGCAGGATAGCCAAACACTAGACCAGGCTGCCCAGAGACATATCCAGCATGGCCTTGAATGCATCCAGGGATGGGGCATCTACAACCTCCTTGGGCAACCTGTTCCAGTGTGTCACCACCCTCTGAGTGAAAAACTTTCTCTTAATATCTAACATAAACCTCCCCTGTCTTAGTTTAAAACCATTCCCCCTTGTCCTGTCACTATCCACCCTCATAAAAAGTCATTTCCCTCCTGTTTATATGCTCCCTTCAAGCATTAGAAGGCCACAATGAGGTCTCCCCGGAACCTTCTCTTCTGTAAGCTAAACCAGTTACCTCAACCGTTCTCCAAAGGAAAGGTGTTCCAGCCCTCTGATCACCTTAGTGGCCCTCCTCTGGACCTACTCCACAAGTTCCATGTCTTTCTTGTGCTGGGGAATCCAGGTCTGGATGTGGTAATCCAGATGGGGCCTCACAAGGGCTGAGGAGAGGGGGACAATCATCTCCCACTCCCTGCTGGCTACCCCTTCTTTAATGCAGCCCAGGATATAGTTGGCCTTCTGGGCTGCAAGTGCACACTACTGGCTCATGCCCAGCTTCTTGTCTACCTGGACCCCCAAGTCCTTCTCCTCAGGGATGCTCTCAAGGAGTTCTCCCAGTCTGTATAAATACCTGGGATTGTCCCAGCCCAAGTGCAACACCTTACACTTGGCCTTGTTGAACCTCATTAGGTTCACATGGGCCCACTTCTCCAGCCTGTCCAGGTCCCTCTGGATGGCTTCCCTTCCCTACAGTGTATTTACTGTAACACTCAACTTGGTGTTGTCTCCAAACTTGCTAAGGGTGTGCTGGATGTCATCGTTTATGTCATTGAAGAAGATGTTAAAAGAACACTTGTCCCAAGACTCACCCTTGAGGTAAACTGTCTGTGACCGGCCTCCATCCAGACATAAAACCATTGATCACAACCCTTTGGCTGAGAACAGCCAGTTCTTAATCCACTGAACCTCGCATCTTTCAAATCCATACCTCTCCAATTTAGCTGTGGTGAGGGACCATGTCAAAGGCTTTGCAGAAGTCCAGGCGGATGACATCAGTCATCCCTCCTCTGTCCACCAATGCTGTCACTCCATCATAGAAGGCCATCAGATTGGTCAGGCAAGATCTGCCTTTGGTGAACACGTTCTGGTTGTCTCAGATCACTTCTTTGTCTTGTATGTGACTTAACACGGTAAACAGGAGGATCTGCTTCATGATCTTCATAGACGCAGAGGTAAGGCTTACAGACCTGTAGTTCCCCTATCATCCTTTCTCCCTTTCTTGAAAATGTGAGTAGTGTTTCCCTTTTTCCAGTCGCCAGGGATTTCCCCTGACAGCCATGATTTTTCAGTTATGATGGAGAGCAGCTCAGCAACCACATCAGCCGTCTCCCTCAGAACCCTAGGATGGACGTCATCTGGCTCCATTGACTTACATACATTCAGTTTCCCTAGGAGGCCTCAGACTCATCTCACAGTTAGATCTGGATACAGTCTGCTCCTCTCACCCACACTTCAGGGTTCTGGCAGACATGGGGAGGAGCCTGACCACCAGCTAAGACTGAGGCAATGCACTTACTGAGCACCTCAGCTTTTTCCATGTCTGAGGAAGCCAGTTCTCCGTCCTCATTTATCAGAGGGTGAACACTCTCCTCGGTCTGTCTACTCCAGCCTATGTCCTTGTAGAACCCCTTCTTGTTTTCACATTCCTTGCCAAGTTCAACTCCATCTGTGCCTTGGCTTTCTTGACCTAATTCCTACACACATGGAGAATGTCCCTATATTCCTTCTAGGCTACAAAACCCTGCTTCCACTTCCTATACATTTCCCTTTTTTCCCTCAGTTTAAGATGCAGGTCCTTGCTCAGCCATGCCAGTCGCCTGTCTCCTCTGCTCAATTACTACTGCTGGGGGATGGAGAGCTCTTCTGCTCACAGAAGGGTGTTCTTAAAGAGCTGCTAGCTCTTTTCTGTTCTTATGCCCTTAAGGGCAGATTCCCAGGAGATCTCATCCAACAGTTCCTTGAGCAGCTGGAATTTTGCTCTCCTGGAGTTCAGGGTATTAAATGTAATGTCACCTCTTCTTGCTCAGGAAGTATTTAAGACTCATACTAATAAGCCTAAGGAAACGCTAGGAAAAAAAAAAAAAATCATTATCTGTTCCCAGTCACATAAAAAAATAGATCAGGGGGATGCTGGTGATGGGTCTGGAGTACAAGTACGAGGAGCAGCTGAGGGAACTGGGATTCTTTTGTCGGAAGAAGAGGAGGCTCAGAGGAGACCTTGTTTCTCTCCATAGCTACATGGAAGAAGATGTGAGTATAGGAAATTTATGTCATGAGTTTGTGATAAGACAAAAGATGATGGCCTCAATTTGCACCAGGGGATGTTCAGGTTGTATGTTAAGGAAAATTTCTTCTCAGAAAGAATGGTCCAGACTGGAACAGGCTGCCCAGGGAGGTGGTGGAGTCCTTGTCCTAGGAAGATTATAAGAGATGCGGAGGTGCAGCACTGAGGGACATGGTTTAGTGGGCATGATGGGGAGAAGTTGATGATTGGAACAGATGATCTAAGAGATCTTTTCCAACCTTAATGTTTCTATATTTCTATGATTCTTTGATTCTGTAATAACCATACTCTGGGCAGTTTTGTACTTTAAAATCTGGGTAGCTGTATCTATGCCTGGATACAAACCTCAGAATTCAGAAGGGTTTTTCTTCAGAGACTAAAATATGACTTAAGTGGAAAATGCTTTATGTAGTAAGATGATGTCTAAATATCAAAAACCAGCAGTAAGAGGCAGGAAGGTCATTAAATCCCAGTTGTGCTTAGAATTCCATTCTCATTTAAATCATCCTCAAATGCTCAGCATTAGCTTAACAGATAAAACTAATAACAATATCGAAATCACTCCTTAAAACAGCTAGGTTTTCTAAGTAATCTCTCTTCAATATATAAATCTTTTTTCTTTTTTTTCTCAGGCGTGTTTATCCCCATACCTGTCAGTAGCATTTGTAAGTCGTTCAAAATATCAGTGAAGTGGGTGGTTGTGGGAGTGACTCAAATGATAACCTCAACAAATGTTTAAAGAATATATTAGTGAAAATTATATACATTTAATAGATAAGGATTATGTTTGTTGTTGTTGTTGTTGTTGTTGTTGTTCCCCTGCTGATAGTGTTTGCCAGAATTTTTTTTTTTACAGCTCTGAAGTAGGAAGAATTTTAGGAAATGGGCTACTACAAAAGGGAATTATGTGAGGAGCAAAATAAGATAGAAGCAAAAAAAGCCTTTACTCATAATTTAAGAAAATCTAGAAAAACAGAAGGCAGAATTTTAGATGTAGAAAAATGGAATAAATATCTTTTTCTAGAAGATTTACCATTTAAATTATCCACTTAAAAGCAAAGATTCATGTTTACTAAACTGTCAACAGCTTAATAAGTAATATTATATTTTATTAAGAAAATATGGACAATTTCCTACCTGTATATATCCTCATAACTATTTCTTTTTTTACAGGGACCTAAAAGGGTGAAACTAAATTCCCTTTTATAATGCAGGAATTGTTCTACTGTTTGTTGCTGTAACTTCCTATTGACAGGCTCCTTTGCCCTGTTCTCATTCACTTCAGTGGAAGACAAGCATTTCAGCTTTATTTCCATTTACGACATCAGTTAGTCTTCCTTCTCCCACCTACACAGAGAAGTACAAGGTTTTGCTTTCAGTCTGCTTCCACAAAAGAAAAACAAACAAACAAACAAACAAACAAACAGAAACACTGAGATTATTTGAAATGATCCATCTTGAAACACCCAAAACTAAATCAGTGGTGCAGAAGCCTTATGGGCAACAGGAAGGAATAGTACCAAATGCAACAGTCAAATTAGAAGTACTATTTTTAAAATACTTTTCAAAATGTATGGCTAATACAACGTATTTTAAGCCTCTATTCCATTCCTTTGTTTCCTTGCTAGAAGAATGAATTTATCATGATGCAAATTCATAGATAACTGTCCCCAGGCAAACAAGAACAGCTGCAATGTCTGGAAAAAAGCTTGGGGTACTAACCTGTAATGAATCATTTATTTAATAAATTCAGACTTTATTGCTGTTTACTTATTGCTCATGACCACAGAGTCAATCTGTTGCACTTTTTTTTTTTTTTTCCTATTTCCTTTTAATGTGTTATTCAAAATAACTTAAAAGGAGAAACAAACAAAGAAGCTATTAACTGAAATAATCCAGTATTCAAAATCTAGCAATATGAATTTTTGTGTTTTGACTGTTAATACTGATCCTTAAGGAAACTTAGGTCTTAAACAAAAGATAACATAGCACAGTTCAAAGATGAGCTTTTTCATGAGAAAATGTTGTTAGAAAATATATTCTATTCATCCTACGTCTGCACTTGCTCTGAGGCTATTGAATAAAATAATGAGATGTTAATACAACATGTAAATGTTCTGAAATTGTTTCCTAGAGCACTTTATGTTGAAGAGATTTTATCAATTAACCTGGATAAATATTCTTGTCATTAGGTAGTGAGCACATGAGTTTAAAAATTTAAATAGCAAGCAAAATGCAAACCTTGACTGATTTGTGTTCCAGTAGGTGATGGGTGTAAAGGCATGTGAACCATTTAATAAGCAAATATGCATGAGCCCAGTGGGGGCCATTCTTTTATGGAAAAACTGACCAGTTTTTGTCCTTCATGCTTACATAATAGGTACAGCAGAAAGAATGTCAGATTTTATTTTATTTTATTTAAGGAAAAAGAAAGGGGGGGGGAGGGGGTGCTAGTGTAGAAATTACTCACAGTGCACAGTGCTGAGCAAATGTACTCCTGAGAAAAGCTACACTAACCTGACTTGATCAATTCTGAATAAAAGTAGCATGATAGAGTAATTGCCCTATCATGGGGACTTCAAAATAAATAAATAAAGAAACAAAGAAACAAACAAACAAATAAATAAATAATTTATATTAACAAATTTAATTTACTCATTCCTAAATATGTTGATCATCTGTGAATCATAATAGTAAGCAACCTCCAGCACCATACAGCTTTGCATTTTTGCAGGTTAGATTCCTACTAGAAATACTCAGGGGTTCAATCACTCATCTGCCACAAACAACCTGACTTGCTTAGGCAATCCCCATCCTTTTTCTATTCTTCAAGTTACTCATATGCATAATGTCTACTTGTGTCACACATACCTCAGTACTCTTGATGGGATGCTTCACAACATCCCACTTTAAAGTAAGCTTTTTAGCTCAAGCTGTTAAAACATATGCCTTTTGTTCTGAAGTTCTTATCTGTGTCCCTATTGTCAGACAACATATTGTCCCATGCCTCTGTTGCAATGCATTTTAATTTAAGCCTTATTAGTATGTTGAATGACAATTGCAAATGAAGGGAATAAGGCATACAATTGACTATTAACAGAGAATGCAGAAAAAAAAAAAATGCAGAGTTCACAGAATAGAACATCATGATTCTGGACTTGTTATTAAGGGAAGCAGGTTTGTCACAATTTCAGAGCATCATTTTGTTGTGTATCCCAGGTGAAACAACGCAAATAATACTGCACCTGTTGTACAAATGTCTGAGAAGTAGGGGATGTTCATTCATGAGAACACTCAGAGAATATAACTTTTAGAAGTTCTTCCAGATGAAAGTTCTTTAACTTCTAGAACAGAAATGCTGAAGATCATGTTCTGCATTATGTCAAATAGAAAAGCTATTTTGTTTGCGTTTCCAGTAAGGTTTCACAAATGATTTATGATCTTACTCTCCAGAATGATTAATTATTGCAGGTCATTTTTGGATTTATGTTGAATTGTGATTACTTTCATAGATAATATTTTTATACTTTCAAATACAAAGCTGATATTCAGAATATGAAAATCTTAAAGAGCACAATGCATTAATTCCATGTAAACATGCTCCCAGCGGGCACAAATAAATGTTTATTCACCTGCCAGTGCTTTTTCCTGGAAGAAAAATGATAAGCATGATTACAGTATGAAATACTATAAAGACAGAATTAGGTGAGCTCTGAAAAGGTCATCTTTTGCATCTCTGTAAGTCTATATAAATCCTTTTATTTAATTTGGAAAATATTTGGTTAACCTTACTTTAAAGTGTTCCAGAGACAGAAATTACAGTTTTTTAAATACTGAAATAAATTACCTCACTATCCTGCTAGAAATTTGTTCAAAATTCAAACGTCATTTATTACAGAGATAGTCTATCATTTCTCATCTTACCTGCTACAGTTATTGTGAAAGGACATAGTGAATGTACTGAACACAAATTTAATCAGTGAGTTAGTTAATGCAAATTAATGTGACAAATGCAGGGAATGTTGTTCTCTCAAGCCTTATTGCCTCTTCCTATTCATTCATATTTCTTCATTTTTACCAGGAAACCTACTCTATTATTACTCCATCATGGGGAATTTATGCAACTTGTGTTCCCCAAGACTCTCCAATGTCTGATTTCAAATGTACCTGATCTAGTACTTGATCTAGCGGTTGACAACTCTGCCGAAGGCAGAGGGATTTGAACCTAATGATCCTCAAGGACATTTCCAGTCCAAGCCATTGTATGATTCTATGATTCACTGCCCATATAAATTCAATGCTCTCAGCCAGTTTGTTTCATCAGAACAAGAAATATCACAGCAAGACAATGTCTAAAATCTTGTCTTCACAGAATCTTACTGCATTTTTTTCCTTCAATTGGACATTAGTGCAATAATTTTCAAAAGACATAAATGATTATGAAATGCAAATTACAGTTATACTAGATATCACAACAACATCTTTCAAGGACTTTTGTTGTTGTTGTTGTTTTTAGGCTGGAAAAGGCTATTTCTAAATAGGCACATATTTTAAAAAGAAAAGTAGCTCTAAAATTATGTGATTGTTATGTTAACGTATCTGGAAACATAATATAGAAACTCTATTAAATATACTGACGGCAACATTTGACTGTCAGTTGTACAGGCAGAAGATTTTGTTTAATGTTTTCATCTTTTCCCTGTTTAGCAGTAACTTCCCAATTATTGGATATAAAGGAGTTTGCACATAAGAAAAAAAAGAATAGGAAAAAAAAAAAGAAAAAAGAATATTGATCATTTTATGATTTATGAGGGCTGGAGCACCTCTTCTACAGCAGCAGTCTGAGAGCTGGGGCTTTTCATCCTGGAGGAGAGAAGGCTCCGAGGAAACCTTCCAGAACCTTAAGGGGGCCTACAGGAAAGCTGGGAAGGGACTTTTTGTAAAGGAAAGTAGAGACAGGACAAGCAGAAATTGCTTCAAACAGAAAGAGGGTAGATTTAGACTAGATATCAGGAAGAAATTCTTTATCGTGAATGTGGTGAGACAACAGAACACATTGCCCAGTGAGGCTATGAATCCCCCCGTTGGAAGAACTCAAGGCCGGGCTGGATGGGACTGTGAACAGCCTGGTTTAGAGGGAGGTGTCCCTGCCTATAGCAGGGGGTTTGGAACTAGGTGATCTTAAAGGTCCTTTCCAATACAAAACATTCTCTGATTCTATGATTCTATGATTGCTTAATGTTTTAGTAAAGCATATCCAACTTAAATCAATACAGTAACTCATCCTCACATCTAAAGGGCCACTCTTAGATCAGTTTTCCCCCCAAAAAATATCTCTTAGCAGCTTAACTGAATGAGACGCAGAAAGTAGCTGTGATGTAACTATTACCTGCCTTACTATATTTTCTAGTGCATTAAAGCCCCTCATTCTCCAGGGTGATTACGAGATACATGAACTTCAACAGGAGAATCTGCAAAATTGTGGAAGCTTAAAATGAAAAACATACTACTCTTTCCTTTTCTTCCTTTTTTTTTTTTTTTTTTTTTTTTTAAATCTCTGTTATTATTATTATTATTAACAAATGAAAAGACAATCTCTTTTTCACTTAAGTTAAATGTTGGTAGCTCTGCTAAAGCATCACTCTTAGATTTCCTTGAAAAGAGATTATCCTCTACCCTAAAAGTGAAGACATTCATGATTGTTTTTAATTAAAATTCTCTCTTAAGATAAAGACTACAGTGCTTCTTTTTTAAATAATGGAGTTAATGTTCTGCTTTTTTGTGTGTGTGTGTGGCAGGATAATGCCAAGTTTTCCTGAAGTTAATGGTGTCTAGATTTATCATGTACCTCATTCTATACAATCCTAAGAACTGAATGATTTTCCTTCATTAAAATACTACCCAGAAAAGGGGGGGAAAAAAAAAAAAAAAGAAAGCCAAAAGGATTTACTGATTGATTTGAGGTATTGTAAATGCACTCATATGTAAGAAATCACAAAATCAGAAAATCACAGAACTGTAGGGATTGGAAGGAAGCTCCAGAGATCGTCAAGTCCAACCCTTCTGCAAAACACGCCCCCTACTGCAGGCTACACAAGTAGGCATCCAGGCGGGTTTTGAATATCTCCAGAGAAGGAGGATCCACAACCTCCCTGGGCTGCCTGTTCCAATGGACCTTCTCCCTCACCGTAAAGAAGTTCCTTCACATATTGGTGCGGAACTTCCTATGCTCCAGTTTATTGTCTGCTCCCACTTATCCTGTCTCCACAAACTGCTGAAAAGAGGTTGGCCATGTCGTATAAGCTTCTTTTCTATTTATTGTAATTGGTACATAACTTGTGGCGTAGCTTTAATAATTCCTTAATTATCTCTGTCATCTTCTTCATTTGGCTATAAATATTGTATATTTATTTGATTGTATAGAAAGTGTCACTACCAACAGCTGTATTCCGTAAACTCACTGATGAGTCAAAGTAAGTTTGATTAGGACTTTTATATTCTATCATCTACCCCCACTCAGTAATTCAGAAACTTCATGAACATTTAGTAGTACATATTTTTTTATTATTATTATTTTTGGAGCAGAATCATAATTTGTCTTATTGCAGTCTTTCTTCTCACACTTTTCATGTTTCTGAATAATTTCTACCAAGCACATACACTCAAAACCAAACAAAACAACAACAAAAACAACAACAACAGATAATAAGCAAGAGTTGTCTGACTTAATTCTCTAGATTCTGTAACTAGCTCTTGTAATCCTTCTCTTCCCCACATCACCTAAATTTACTTAAAGGATAATGTTCAGCATTCAAGCTATTTTTTTCTACTTGTAGTCAATGTTAGCATTTTTTTTTTCAAGGCACAAATGGCAGAATTATCTAATTACCTTCTTATCCAGACAATCATATGAACGTGTTAAAAATATATATATTATAAATAAAGGACATTTTAGCAGCCCAACTTGTGCATAGACAGACTTCAAAAAGACGTCCAGAGAATGGACTTTCCCTGAGCCCTCAGAATCCTAAAGAAATCAGTCCCAATGCAAATCTGGAGAACTGAATTTACCAGCTTGCATTTCTTTTTTTTCTTCTCATGTATATGTAATAGTGATTCATCTGGCAAGTGTGGGCCATGAACCACATTAAGGAATCTTCTAATTGTGCAGAAATGCACTATAATGAATCCCATAAAAAATCACTAAGTCTGACATTGGAAAGACATTGGGAATATTAAAACTGAGATTCCAGCTTCTAGAGGGCCTGGGTGCACATTACCATATATTTCCCTAAGTCTGTAAATTATTCTTTTCTTACTGCGATTTGCACAGCGTTATTATTATTCATGGATTATCTTTATAGGATAGTGGTGAGTGTAATCAGTCAAATTTAATTGACAGCCCAATGGAACTTAAGGAAATTTGGTTTTCTAGAATTCTTGATCTTTGGGAACTCCAAATTAAAGGCAGACAATTAAGGTTCATACTGTCAAATTATATATATATATTATATATCAGTGCACTTTACAATAGAGTGATTGTCTAGCATCCTGTTGTATTTAAGACAATAATGTCAAATACAACAAATTTTCCTGTATTTTATTTCTCTATGGAGTGGGTCTTTATTCTCTTTCCTAAAGCTCTGGCAATATGAGTTTGACTTAGAATAGAATCATAGAATCATAGAATCATAGAATCATAGAATGGCTGGGGCTGGAGGGGACCTCAAGAATCATCAAGCACCAACTGCTCCACCACAGGCAGGGCCACCAACCTCCATATCTAATTCTAGACCAGGCTGCCCAGGGCCCCATCCAACCTGGGCTTGAACACCTCCAGGGACAGGGCATCCACAACCTCTCTGGGCAGCCTGTTCAGCACCTCACCACTCATTTGGTAAAGAACTTCCCCCTGATATCCAACCTAAATCTTCCCTTCTCCAACTTAAAACTCTTTATTTCCTCCTGTCCTGCCATTGCCTATCCTTGTAAAGAGTTGACTCCCCTCCTGTTCATAGGCTACCTTTAGGGACTGGAAGGCTGCAATGGGGTCACCCCAAACCCTTTTCTTCTCCAGGCTGAACAAGCCCAGCTCCCTGAGCCTGTCTTTGTAGGCAAGGTGCTCCAGTCCTCTCATCACTTTTGTGGCCCTCCTTTGGACCATCTCCAGCAGCTCCCTGTCTTGTATTGGGAGCCCCGGACATGGATGCAGTACTCCAGATAGAGCCTCACAAGGGCAAGTAGAGAGGGACAGTCACTTCCGTGTCCATGCTGGCCACCCTTCTCCTGATGGAGCCCAGGGTACCATTTGCTTTCTGAGCTGCCAGAGCACACTGCTGGCTCATGTTAAGTTTTTCATCTGCCAGGACCCCCAGGTCCTTCTCTGCAGGGCTACTCTCAAGGACCGCTCCTCCCAGTCTGCATAAATGCCTGGGGATTCCTCAGCTAGTGCAAAACCTTGAGCTTTTCTGTGTTGAACCTCATTAGATTCACGCTGGTCCACCTTTCAGATCTGTTGAGGTCCGTCTGAATGGCATCCCTTCCTTCCACTGTGTCATCTGCACCACTCAGCTTGGTGTCATCAGCAAACTTGCTGAGTGTGCACTCAATTCCATCATCGATGTCATTGATAAAGAGTTAAAGAGTACTGGTCCCAAGAGAAACGAATGGGGGACACCGCTTGTTATCAGCCTCCACCTGGACATAGAACCATTGATCACCATTCTCTGCCTATGGCCTTTCAACCAATTCCTTATCCACCAGGTGGTCCACCTTTCAAATTCATCTCTCTCTGATTGGGAGATAAGGATGTGTTGAGGGACCATGTCAAAGGCCTTGCACAAGTCCAGGTAAATGACATTGGTTGCCTTTCCCTGAGCTTTTGTCATCTGTTCTCGTGTTTGTCACCTATTTTTTGTGTTTTGCCTTATTTACCATTTTAGAACATAGCAGACAGGCTGTGTGTTCATCACAATATTTGAATCATCTAAGTAGTTCATAAAATGACAGGTGGAAATAGACAACGGATCTGGAGAAAGTGAAAAGATAAAATTTGATCTATTTGTAGGTATAGGTAGCTTCTGGTACAGCAGCTCCATAAGTGCCACATGAAGTCTTGTTAATAGCACAGAAAAAGAAATAGCAAAGAAAAGGAAAGAAAAGAGAAAGAGAGAGAAGAGAAAGAAGAGAAGAGAAGAGAAGAGAAGAGAAGAGAAGAGAAGAGAAGAGAAGAGAAGAGAAGAGAAGAGAAGAGAAGAGGAAAGAAAAGAAAAGAAAGAAAAAAGAAAAGAAAGAAAAAAATAAAATAAAATAAAATAAAAATAAAATAAAATAAAATAAAATAAAATAAAATAAAATAAAAGAAAAGAAAAGAAAAGAAAAGGAAAAAGAAAAGAAAAGAAAAGAAAAGAAAAGAAAAGAAAGAAAAGAAAAGAAAAGAAAAGAAAGGAGGGAAGGGAAGGGGAGGGAAGGGAAGGGAAGGGAAGGGAAGGAGAAGGGAAGGGAAGGGAAGTGAAGGGAAGGGAAGGGAAGGAAGGGAAGGGGGAAAGGGAAAGGGAAGGGAAGGAAGGGAAGGGAAAGGGAAAGGAAAGGGAAAGGGAAAGGGAAGGGAAGGGAAGGGAAGGGAAGGGAAGGGAAGGGAAGGGAAGGGAAGGGAAGGGAAGGGAAGGGAAGGGGAAGGGAAGGGAAGGGAAGGGAAGGGAAGGGAAGGGAAAGGAAAGGGAAAGGAAAGGGAAAGGGAAAGGGAAGGGAAAGGGAAGGGAAGGAGGGAAAGGGAAGGAAGGGAAGGAAGGGAAGGGAAGGGAAGGGAAGGGAAGGGAGAGGGAAGGGAAGGGAAGGGAAGGAAGGGAAGGAAGGGAAGGGAAGGGGAAGGGAAGGGAAGGAAGGGAAGTGGAAAGGGAAAGGGAAAGGGAAAGGAGAGGGAAAGGAAAGGGATAAGGAAGGTGGAAAGGGAAAGGAAAGGGAAAGGGGAAAGGGAATGGGAAAGGAATAGGAAAGGGAAAGGGAAAGGGAAAGGGAAAGGAAAGGGAAGGGAAGGGAAGGGAAAGGAAAGGGAAGAGGAAAGGGAAAAGAAAAGGAAAGGAAAAGGAAAGGAAAAGGAAAAGGAAAGGAAAAGGAAAGGAAAGGAAAGAAAAGAAACCAGCATCTGCCCAATTGTTTGTATGTAACACAGATTTAAAATGGTTTAAGAACTGGAGAAAAATTCAAGGTGTCTAATGTTATCAAATTCAAAAATGAAAACATTTTTGTTTATATTTTCTGGTAAATTTAGTAGCATCTGAGAGGGTTTAGTTGGAAGGGACCTACAGAAGTCATCAAGTCCAACTGCCTGACCAACTGCCTGAACATTTCAAGGCTGAAGAGAATGAAAGAGTATTAATGAGGGCGAAATCCAGTGACCCCTGAACACTGACAGGCATGGGTCATCCATCCCCTCTATAAGAAGTGTTTGGCCTCTCCTACAGTGAAAATTTTTCCTTATATCTAGTCTGGGGTTCTGCTAGATATTTCCTTGACTTCTAGCTGCTTGTCAGAAGTCTTTGCGAAGTATTAAGCTTTAGTAAAACCCTCAGGCTTCAGCAAACTGGTCAGAAAAGTCCTGAGAAATCTGAATAGCTTTTAAGCTACTATGAACCCACTTGTATACTAATTTCCTTTGTTGTTTTTTTGGGGGGGTGCAAGACCAGTCCAAAAGAAATGAAAACTGTTAATTATTAAATGAGGAAAATGTACGAATTCCCAAACATGCCATTCTTAGGAAAATACTTCTTAGTGTCCACAGTTAATTAAAAATCTACAGATTGCTTACTTTAGGTACTCCAAAACTCTTAATAAGTGTAAAACTCAGACACATTCATAATCATAAGCCTATATATTGCTTTCAAAGTCTGAATTATTTCTAGCAAACAGGTGTCTCTGGAATTACCTGAAGTGCTCAGGGATCCAAAAACATGAAAACATGACCAGGAATAGATTTCAAACTGGAGTTTAATTTTACATCTGACACTGGAGGCTATGCACCAGTGCTGAACACTATCCACCAGAGCAGTCAGAGCATATGGCCGAACATAATGTATGACAAGCCCTGATTTTAAATAACATCCCTTGAGCGCTGAAAAGAGTGCCCTATAGCAACACTCCTAAAATGTTTCACTGCCACTGCACTTGGGCATACAAGCCTACGCTTGAGATTATTAATCAACAGAACAGTAGAAGTGATACTAACTAGAATTTGCAAAAGGCTTTGGGGAGCTATCGGTGGAAGAAGCGGTATGATAAAGTAATGTTACTATTACCACTGTGTCTTTTAGCTTGCTGTAGAGTGAATGTCAACAACCTCTCAAAATATTTCAGAACTTGAAATTGAGCTGAAGGAATGAGGGCAAATTAGCTCATCAAGGAAAGGATAAAGATCGAGGGAAAATAAAGGAAAAGAGAAAAAGGCACAAAAAGTAAAGGGGAAAGAAAATGAAAAAAGACAAAGAATGACGAAGAAGGACAAGAGCACAGAAAAGCATGAAAAAAACTACCCCTGTATTCCAGCCTAGAGTTTCTGAAAAATTTCTGCAGAGTTAGAAATATTAGAAATAGCTGTATTGTACCATCAGTGAGCTGACCCAGGAAAAGATCATTTTCTAGACAGGGACAATACTTCAGTCAGACGCCAGAACCCAGCATTCATCCTCATTTCAGCTAAACTCCAAATTTCACCCAGTAATTATATTTTATTTACCTTGGATATTTACTTAATTGTTGTAGGAATGATCACCTCTCTTGACATAATCGACTGAGTTCATACAGCTCTACCTACAGGCTCATGTCTTTCCCACTTGCATTTCATCAAAATGCATGTTTACACTTTCTATAACTATTTCAGAAAATTGTAAGCTTCTTCTCCTCTCTCCTTCCCTTCCATGAGATAGTACAGAACTGTCAGGAAGCCTGGCTTTTTATTATCACCAGTGACATGGATATGAATTATACTGTGTGATAAGCTGGACTTCACTTTCTGTATCTTTATTTCTTTCTGTAGGGAGCACATAAAATAACAGGGTAGAATGTTTAAAATGGCCTATGTACTTGTAACTAATAACCTTTTGGTGACTGACATTCAAGCACAATAGAGGAACTGCATTTTATCAGCTAAAAGAAGATATTCCCTTTAATCACAAAGAGAAAAGGCATCAAATGACACTTGAATCTCCATGCCCATATTAGAAAATGAGTTCTTAGAAAGTTGCATTATTTACTTTTCATTAAAAAATAAATATTCATTAAAAAGTAAATTTTATTAAGTAAATATTCAGTGGCTGAATATTTGAAGTGTTGAGATAGATAGAAAGTTTTTCAGAAAATTCAGGTGTTAGGTCAGGCTACAAACATCAGAAATTGTGACATCCCAAATTATTAGTTGCCATTGAATGTTTGGATTGGTATTCACCTCTGCACTTTCCAGTTCTCCTTATGAATCTTTAGTAGCATCAAGGAATAACAGCAAAAAGACAACATGCAGTTCAGCATATACTTAGGTAGCAAATTCTTACTACAGATCTGAGAAAATAATAGTAACATTATATGCTCTTCAATTCTGCACCAGGTTTCTTTCTCAGACCCAGATTCACTCTGCTAGTTGATTCATTAGTATTTTAATATATCAGACTCTTGCCTCGTTATTCATATAACACATTCCCTGCAATTAAATCTAGTACATGCAGAAAGATTGTCAGGAGGCTTAATTTTCATCTTTCTTTGTCCAATTCCAGTTGTACACATTTACCATACACATTTATGTTTATTCCATAAATGCCTGTTCAACCATAACACAAGTAAGCTGCAAACAGCCTATAAAATTAAGGTTGCAGGTATATATACATTACATATATTTTCCCCCATCCTTCAAATTATAAAGCTCATTTTATCTGTATTGCATTTACAGAATTGCAAATGTTAAAGAAAACACATAGGAAAATGATCACTACAAAGCACAGTATCGTCAGATTATTCATCCCAAAATATAAATAACAGAAAAAGAAGACAAAGTGTTATGCAGGATCCATAAGGATATATAAGAGGGACTATTATTGCTCCTAATATTCATTTGAGTAATTTCCTTGTAGAAGCACAGCTACAAGATACTTTGAGTGTATAAAGAATGCAAGTATGTTATAAAGTAATAAAATATTGATCCTTGTAGACTTGAAAAGGTATGAGAATTCTAGAGGTACTTAGATTCAAAAGATATGAATGAAGAAAACTGCTACATAACAAGGTAGAACAGTATGTACAGAAAGAAAGAAATTACTTTTACTGCACAAGAGAGGCAACTGATATTAAATGTTAGTGGGAAAGAATCTCTGTTTACTCCTTTGAATCTGTACCTATCATTAATATATATAAAACTCCTAGCAGAAGCTTGAGTTGCACTTGTAGACTATCATGGCAATATCTTATAATCCCTGAAAAAGCATGCTGATTTTCTTTTCAGCTTCTTCCATTATGAGCAATAAATTCGTAGATTCAAGATGCCTAGATTCATTTGTAGGTTACACAGCTTTGTGGTGTTTCCTTCTTACTGAAAAAAAAAAAAAAGAAAAGAAAAGAAAAAAAAAATCAATATAGTAAGTAAGAAAAGTATTGGAGACCCCATAGAAACTTAGAATTTCGTGCTGGACTTTACAGCACACTCTGAAACCCCTTTTGGTTTAGAGGCTAGGAAACTGCAGTTTGAATCTGACCCTGCACAGTACAGACTAGTAGAAAAGAGTGTGGAGTCAAAGCTCGCTCCACCGAGTAGAAGAATTGTGCAATATGTATGATGAATACAGAGAGAAAGCAGTTATTTACTAGTGGTTAGCACACCATGCATCAAGGAAAAAGAGTTGTTATTTGTTCCAGTCTCAGAGCTGACTTTAAGGCAGTGTTTAGTGTTTTAAATTGTGGCATAGTGGCCACATGGACGATACAGTTTTAGAAACACGAATATAAAACAACACTCCTCTTACTCAGTTTTTAATATAAAGGAGATTGGGAGAATAACTCACATATAGATACTTCTAGTTATTAAAAGAAATAATGTCCCTATGATTCTCTGTCATTTCTAGCCTTTTCTAAGTGACTGAATACAGCTTTTGCAGATGGAACCCAGTACAGTTGAAGCGGTTGATTCTTAATCTTATCTGAAAAACAGTTTAACATTATCCCCAGGCACTCATGCAGAATGTCGCTAATTTTCAATCTTCTTTTTACTGTTTTTGTTGACTCAGTAATTGTTTTAGTAAGAAAGAATAAATTTGCAAGGATTACAAATAATGGGTGAGAAAATTGTAGACGTTGCATTCAATTTGTCACATGCACTTGGTGTTATTTAACAGTGCAATAATTGATCAGTGAAAAATATATCATCCAAACATGCAAAGTTCAGGGGTTTAGTAGTAAAACAACACATTTTTAAACACTGATGTATAAGTTTTCATAGAATCATAGAATCATAGAACCACCAAGGTTGGAAAAGACCTACAAGATCATCCAGTCCAACCGTTCACCTATCATGAAGAGCTCCCACTAAACCATGTCCCTCAACACAACATCCAATCATTCCTTGAACACCCCCAGGGTCGGTGACTCCACCACCTCCCTGGGCAGCCCATTCCAGTGCCTGACCACCCTTTCTGAGAAGTAATATTTCCTAATGTCCAGCCTGAATCTCCCCTGCCGCAGCTTGAAACCATTCCCTCTAGTCCTATCACTAATGACACGAGAGAAGAGGCTGACCCCCAGCGCACCACAACCTCCCTTCAGGAAGTTATAGAGAGCAATAAGGTCTCCCCTGAACCTCCTCTTCTCCAGGCTGAACATTCCCATCTCCTTCAGCCTCTCCTCATATGGCCTGTGCTCCAGACCCCTCACCAGCTTTGTTGCCCTTCTTTGAACACGTTCCAGGGCCTCGATGTCTTTCTTGCAGGGAGGGGCCCAAAATTGGACACAGTACTCAAGGTGCAGCCTCACCAGTGCTGAGTACAGGGGGACAATCACCTCTCTGCTCCTGCTGGTAACACCATTTCTGATACAAGCCAGGATGCCTTTGGCCTTCTTGGCCACCTGGGCACACTGTCAGCTCATGTTCAGCCGAGCATCAATCAATACCCCCAGGTCCATCTCCTCTACACAGTCTTCCAGCCACTCCATCCCAAGCCTGTAGCGCTGCCTGGGGTTGTTGTAGCCAAAATGCAGGACCCGGCATTTGGTCTTGTTGAACCTCATCCCATTGGCTTCAGCCCAGCTCTCCAGCCTGTCCAGATCCCTCTGTAGGGCCTTGCTACCCCCAGGCAGATCCACACTCCCTGCCAATTTGGTGTCATCTGCTAACTTACTGAGGATGCACTCAATGCCCTCATCCAGGTCATCAATAAAGATATTGAAGAGGACAGGCCCCAGCACCGACCCCTGGGGAACACCACTCGTGACCGGTCGCCAGCTGGATTTAACTCCATTCACCACCAATCTCTGAGCCCGGCCCTCCAGCCAGCTCCTTACCCAGCCAAGAGTGTATCCGTGCAAGCCACAGGCTGCCAGCTTCTGCAGGAGAATACTGTGGGAGACAGCATCAAAGGCTTTGATTTTCTATTGCCTAATGGAAAAATATTTGTTAGAAATTAGTATTTAATGTATTATTATTATTATTATTATTATTATTCCTTATGTACCATAAATTTAACCATTAAGTGCCTGTTACTGCTTTTATACTGGATTAGGAAACATCCTTTATTCAAAAAACCCTTCATACATCTCAACGAAATCACATGACTCTTCTGATTTTAAGCTCTCTAACCTTTTTTTTTGTTGCTAAAATATCTGTGTGGCTGTCCTGTAATGGATTTTGTAGAGTTGTCTGGAAAATGTATGCTTCTTATAGGGAACATATTCACTTTCAGCTTCAGACAACTCTAGATCCAGGCTCTACTCAGTGGTGGCCACAGGCTCTTCTCTGTGGTGCATAGCAATAGGACAAGGAGTCATGGCCTAAAACCTGAACATAGAATGTTCCGTCCTAACACGTGGAAGAACTTTATGGTAAGGGTGACAGAGCACTGGAACAGTTTGACCAGAGAGATTGCGCAGTCTCCTTCTAAGGATATCTTCAAGGCCTGTCTAGTTACCCATTTGTGCACCTATTGTAGGTTACCTGCTTTAGCAGAGGAGTTGGACTTGACAATCTCTTGAGGTGTTTTCCAACCCCTGTGATTCTGTGATCCCATGAGTGTTAAAGGCAACAGGTAAAAATCACACAGAAACTGCAGAATGATAGGCAATGATAAAGATTACCCACTCACTCTGACAATGATGACTACTGATTGTATTAATTGCATAATAAATAGTTTGTACAATTTGAGGGTACATGGTAGAAAGACATAGTTTAAAGACTTACAAGCATATCAACGTAGCTTTCTCTGTCTAGGAAGCCAGAAGAGGTTTATTTGACTGCATTTATTTTTTCCCTTGGAAAATACTGAAACATAAACATGTATCATGAGAAGGGGAAAATCTGTTAGTTTTCAGTTGTCAAATAAAAATAAGACTAAAAAATTATTTACTTCATAAAAGCAATTTTTTTTTTCAAAACTTATACATGAGAATATTCTCCAATGTCCAATTATCATATTAGGGTGCAATCAGTTATTGATGCGATGAGTTTAAAGTTCCCATAAGGCACTTAGAGCCTTATCATGCCTTTCACGTTGTACTCCCATGAATAAAATTCTTACACAGGTTTCTTTGCTGAGGAGCTTTCTAGTAAGCCACAGTGAAAAAATCTTTACAGTTGCATTATTGCATCTCAGGAAAGCCCTACCAAACTTTTATTATTTCTTTTTCTTATGATTCAAACCACTCTGTATTACATTTAGTTTGATGGACTCCCAGCATGTTCATTTTTAGCATTTCAGTGAGTAATTTCTCAAAGCAACAAAGCAGAAATACCTGTTAAAATATTTATAGAACTTTACCACCTTAGTGATAGAGGCAAGATTCCTACCGTAACTGTTAATACAACAGCAGATTTAACAGACCAGGGTTTCACTTCATAGAGTCTTGTAATGTGTTCTTACAATGGGTAAGAATGACTTTCTGTTTTATTTATAATCCTAAGTAAAATATGCTTCACACTGATAGCACAATTATAGCTCTAACAGCTGAAGGTTTGTGCCAGTAATTTACATCCTAGAAGCTATCCTTTTCTAGTTTTTATTGCCAAAGCTCATGAATGGACTACTCTTTGCTTGCATGGGTAACAATCCTGCTAAACATCACAAAATTCTGACTGTTGTACTAAAGCACTTCTGACATCTGCCACTGGAGCAGCAAATAACCTCAAATTTGCTGAACTCTCTAGACCTGCAAAGTCCTACAGGAGTCATTTTGTCAACTATACGCTTGTGGATTACAAATAATTATTTAGAAATGCACAATATTTTTGTTTAGAATAGCAGTAACTGAGCATTTTAGAAATCTCTGCAGTTTTATAAACATCACAAGAAAAATCAGCCTGTCCTTTCACCTACTAAAATAGTTGCAGATAAATATCCTCTACTATCTTTCTTTGTTTCTACTTTTTTTTTTTTTTTTTTTTTTTTAATTACGGCAACTTTTAGCTGCCTCTTCTTCAATCCTCTTCAACTCTCTTTACAAGAACTTCTTACTGATACCTACAAGAAGATTTAAGGAGATGCAAGGCAACCTCATGTGCCAGTTAACGCATCAGCAGATCTGAAGCTCTGGGACTATTTCTGCCCCTGGCGCAGAACTTCATAAGTTACTCTCAGTCCGGTATTTTCGTCTCTTGAAATTTCTCTGAGCCACAGATTTGAGGACTGTGATTCAGACCTGATTGCTAACTAGACTTTTAATCACTTACATGCCCTCTAAGACTTGCAGTCCAGAACCATTTTCAGCCCCTAATTGGCAGGGGACAACAACTTTCTTCTATGTGGTCTCAAGAAGTGCATATTCAGGTTAACTAGGTCATCTCTTACTTGATTCTCCCCCACTGTGGTACCCAAAATTGTCCTCCAAAATTCGCCACTTCATGCATAAACTTGGGAGGCCCAAGAATTGAACATGTAAACGAAGACTAAAGGAAAGAAGGTCATATCATCTTCGTCCTTTAAATTTTGCCCTCTATACCCTTCTCATTCTTACAGTTTTGACTTTCTTTAAATATTAGATTCTGTAGTCTTAGCTGCATTCCAAGGTAGCCTTTGGTATCTATGGTTGCCCTTCCCTGCTTCTGTATTCATGAATTCTTCCACCTCTTTGACAACTGTCTGGATTTTCCCATTCAAAAAAGTTGGCTTTATGTCACACATAACCTGACTTTATTGAACAAATACAGAAAAAATCCAATTATTGGCTATCAATACCCTTAATGATGTTTTACATAATTTGTCTGTTATCTTTCCTACCCTGCACCTGTTACTTATTGGCAGATGACACAGGTATGAATCCTATCAGTGGCATTTTGTGCAAGAATCCACACGTTTAAGAAAAAAAAAAAAAAAAAAAAGTGCCAGATATGTTTGACAGGAAGAGTTTTTTGGGCTTTGGTAATTTGGGTGTTATCTATAACAACTAACACAAAAATTGTTAAGACAGGTTGTGCTCTAAATTTTTGCAAGATAAGAGATGTGCTAAAGAAAGCATTTTAGGGTGTGGTATTTTGGATAGTTTTCTTTTGAAATGTCATGTTATGATATTACACATATTTTGGCGTTGTGTAAGTTGGAGAATCATGCTTGATACAATACAATGTGACTTCTTCAAGGTAATATATCATCTGTAAAATAAACTATTGCTAATATGGTCCCAATTTATGAAATTACACTAACATCTTCTGCAATAGAGAGAAACAGAATGACCTTTCCAATTCATGTAATGATGTTGATTTTTTCCCTTTTTTTTTAATGGAAAATTGTTTCTTCAAAAGTGTGTCATAAAATACAATTTTTCTCAACTAACCACATGGCTTAATCATGTAGAATAAACCCAAATCACTTGAAAGAGAATCAGTCTATTCACATAAATGACCTTTTATTTTCAAAATAAATAAGTCAGTCAGTAAGTAAGTAAATTAATACATAAGTAAATCAGGAGTTACATCAAATTATTTCTTGAGGAGTTATCTCTCACAGTTCCTAGCTGTTACCTTCCACAAGGAGAGCTATCTTTTCCCCAAAAGCTCAACAATATAGCCTAATTTCCATCAAAGAACTTACATGGCCTGTCAGACTAGGCAGCTCCCAACTTCATGTTCACTTGTGTGTCTTGGTCTAACATTTATCTGCTAAGTGTCATAACTACCAGGGTTAGTAGATGCAGTCACTGTGCAGGGAATATGACCACATAGGTCCAGCAGAATAGTCTAAATTTTCAGCTCTCCGCATGTCATGCTAGCTATTAAGGGCAATTCCTGGGAATTATTTAGGAGTTAAAAGTGGAAAAAAAGCTTAGCTTTGTCAGAAGATTAAATATGTATTGGAGTGGAAGGAATACTGTGTAATCAAAGAGAAAGCTTGATTTGGATGTCTGGTAGGTACTGTGGGGAGTACTGAATAAAGAGAAAGAAGGTAGAGGATTATTGATATCAAGAACACTTTAAACGAGAGGATTATATTAAACAGGATTATTTTCATCAATTTTTACTATTCTTCCACACAAGCTGTAATGCAAGAATAATTATTTATTTAGACCTACAGTGGGGGGATAAGATATTAATTTATGTCAGATAAATAAATTAGTATTGATCAGCTGCTTTTCTTTGGCTATGCTGATTACAGAAGGTTTACTCATCTCTGCCTCAAGCAAATGCAAAGGAATCTAAGAAAACTGTGATGTGCAGAAGTGCACCCTGCAAAGGTGCAGTAAATTGTGATTTTAATAGAAGATGCAATAGTATTATATTGTGGAGTTCTTCCTTATTCCAAGAATTGGGTGCACACATCAACATGAGCTGTAACCATCCCAGTCAGTTTTCCCCCATCTCTGTCATTTTTCTTGTTCGTAGACCACAGTATAGCATGTCCCTAACAGGTGACTGTTTGGGATGAGAATCTTCCCCTAGGTATCTTGTATTATGTAGTAGGAGGCTAAAATAAATGCTTATCGTTTGTTCAGAAGGAGGACATGAAGCTTAGTGTCCTGTAGTTAAACAATGACAATATCCTATCTGTTGGGTGATCAAGATCTGTTAAGTAAGTACCCTGAAGTTGCTCTGTGACTTTCTAGTCAGCTCCCTCTCTGAAGGACAGCTACTTCAAACCAAGAAATCCCTGCCTGCAGCGATTTCTAATATAATCACTGCTGCTGAACAGTTCACATATGTTATGCTTGCTAACAGATGTTAACTATATTTAGGTGGTTAGTTTCCTGGAGAAGCTAAAGAAAGGATATATGTACTCAAAAAAAAAAATATTGTACATCTCATTGTAATTATATCATTTAATGTACAAAGCAAGCAGGTACAGTCAAAATCTTCCTCATTCTGAAAAGCACTTTTCAATTTGTCCTGTTCTTACACAGACAGACTTAAGAGTTGTAATTCCAGGCTGCTTAAACTCCTCAGAAACATAATAATTTGGGTTTTTTTTTGTTTGTTTGTTTTGTTGTGTGTGTGTGTTTGTTTGTTTTTATTTTTATTTTTTCCCCATTTTTTTCATGGTTGTCACCAGAGAACGTGAGGTTCTTACTTTCTTCAAAACATAATTAAAAAAAAAAAAAAAAAAAGAATGTTATAATCCACAAGAAAAACCTTTATCTTCAGGCAGTAGAACTCCAGAAAAAAAAATATCAAATGGCATAAGATCAATTTTATAGTTATTTCATATGATATACTTCAGATATTGATGTACTTGTTGAAAACAGATGTGTCTTTTCTGATTTTAACACTTTCTGTGCTAAACTGGAGCATATTTAGGGCAGAAATGCAAAAGCTTCTGCTGAAGTTACTACCAGAGTTAATTCACAGTGAGTGGATTTCTCCCCTCTGAATCCCATGGGTTTTTTAGATGGTCCTCAAATGACAATTATAAACCACTTTAGTTTTATTATGGAAATGTGAATAGATTTGCTATCTATGCCTTCTTTGTTGTTGTTGCTTATTTGTTTTCTTTAGTTCTCTTTTTATCTTGCAAACTGGTAAAGAATTTTCTACAGAATTTTATCTTTCTTAGCATATCATATGCAACATTTCCTACTATGTTGTAAATTTGCATGTTTAAAAAAAAAAAAAAAAGGTAATTTAATCTTCAGTAGATTTTTGTGCTTTAGCATTTAAGAGGGATGCTCTGAAATTTTCATCTCAATTTTACTATGTTGGACTATAATGCCAGATTTGCATGTTGGGGGTGTGGCAGTAGAAACCCAACTTTCCTGCAAGTATTCTATTATGTTTTGTTACTGTATGACAGATGGCAGCATATGGAGATGGCTGAAAAAAATGGCATCTAACACGGGAGAGTTTATGAAACAAAGGTTTGTCACTGAATTCTTCCATGAACAACAACAACAACAACAATAAATTGGCACCCATTGACATTCATTGATGCTTGCTGAACATTTATAGAGACCAAATAGTGGATTGTGGGCATTGTGAGGTGATGGGAGTTGTCCATCTACAATGACAAGAGCAATAATGGGTAACTTCTACTGGTACAGATCTTTGTGAGCATGGCTTGCAGGCTCTTTTTTATTGCTGGCAAAAAGAAAAAAAACAAACATATCTGATGGTGGTGATTATGTTGAAAAACAGCATTTTTTTAGGAGGCATTACTTTTGGAAAATCTTCTCATCTTAAAATCTTTCATTTGTGTGAACAGAATTGTTTTCCAATTGTGATGCTGATGTAATTTTGCATCTTAAAGGCAGTCCTTTTGAACTTCAGTCACAATATTTTGATGAGGATTTGTGTAGCGCATATACCAGGCAGGAGAAATACAGGTAATGCAGAGGTAAAGTAGAAACTCTGATTTGCTGTATATTTCAGCATTCAGAAAATGGTAATAAATGTATGTCAGGATAAAATGTATTATTCAACAACAGTTGTCATACTTTTATTCCAATGATGAGGTTTAGAAAATAAGATTTCTACATTTAAATATTGACAAGTTAAGGAAAACATTTGTTTTTAATATTTTTAAATAAAGAATTTACTCTCTGAAGCTGCTGAAGAGCACATTTAGTTGAGATCTTTTGCAAGAATCATCAGCTTGCCTATTTTTCCCTGTTTTATTGGGGGGGGGGGGGGGGGGGGAAGTTTCAAAAGTAAAGGATTGGTTTCCTACATTTTGAGGAGAGTTATTGCTCAGGAACATATATCAATACAGTTTAAAGCACTCCACCTCTCAGAAAAAGTAGATTCAAGACACACCCCTACTCTGCCCATCATCTTAGTAAGTAATTGCAACTGTCTATACTCACTATCCACTACTATATGTTCCATTCTTCACAACAGTTTTCCCTATGTGTTGCCTAAAGAATTTATGAATTTATGTATGATCTCGTGTCTGTTATTAAATAATAACAGAAAAAACAAACAAACAAACGTGATTTTAAGAATACATGGTAGTATTTCTATAACTCAAGAAGAAACAGAAACCAGAACTTACTAACCTTATAAAACATGCTTCTTCTTTCCTCCAGCAAGACCTTAACCCCTACACTTAATTCCTGGATTTCATGTTTTTGTCTTCCCTAGTCTGACAAAATTTACAAATAACAACAAACAGAAGTACATATGCAAATCTGAGCATTCAGATTTGCCAGTTGTATCATAAGTAAGGGTCCAGTGGATCTTTATCATTTTCCAGTACTCTGATACATCTCTCTAAGCAATATGAGCAGATGTGGGGCAGTTTTATCATTATGGGCATATCTATAAAAAACTAAAAAAAATTCTACAAAGACGAGCTGAAATATGGACATCATCTTAAAATGTGGAAGACTCTCACTGCCTCAGTTCTTTAAGTATCTATTATCATAATTCCCACTGACTTCAGAGGTGCCTACCTGATTAAGGAAGAGCTGATGTGTTGAAGGCTTCCCAGCTGCTAAGCTCAAACACAAAATCACCCATGACTTCAGCAGATGGTCCTGGTTTTAGACCACTGAGAACTCTATGAGCCATTTATCCTCCTTCAGGCAAGACATCATTTGAAATAAGGAACAGAATAAGGTACTAATGTGTTTTGTCACAAAATGCTTTGGGACATGTCTTTCCTGAGTAGCACTCAAATACAGTCACCTTGAGCACAACTGTTGTAGTGAAAACAAACAAACAAACAAACAAACAAACAAACAAACAAAACAAGAAAAACCACCTTGAGTTTAAACTTTTGGTTTGGTTTGGCTGTTTTTAAAGATCAATTACAACTACAACTTCATTACAGACAAGGTGAGAATAATTGTCTTCTCATTGAAAGAGACTGGTTTGAATACCTTTTATGGAAGAAATATTATGGGAGTTGTGAGGTAGCTGGTTCTCCTTTTCCAAACTCCTGTTTTTTTAATTAATTCCATAGACAAAAATGTCGTTCAGTAAAAAAAAAAAAAAATCTTACTTCTATAGCGGACACTGGGAGTCAGCCAAGCTCCAGTTTTTCTTGTCTAGAGTCAAGTGTATAGACAGAATTTACGAGAAAGTCATCCATGCAGTTTTTCATACCTCAACTCTTGTGCTGGCACAGACAAATTTAAGGACATGAAGAGCAAAGTCTTAAATAATGTCTATACTTTACTGTAAAAAAAGATCTTTTGCGAAGAATGCTCATCCTGAAGGAAATAAATAAATAAATAAATAGGCAAACAAACAAACAAATAAATAAATAAATCTAACTTATCTTTAGTGATTTTTGAACAAATATTCTCAAGTTTTATACAACTATAGTGTATTTTATATTATAATTTGTGGGATCACTATGAGTATTGTCAATTCTACCATAGATTTTAGTGATGTTCTTGAGGTAAGACACTTCAATCAAAGGCCTGCTTTTCCAAAATATATCTTACAAGTGGTGTCTAGAACACAGAAAGGAGGCTTTGTGTGTACCAGGACAATAATTATTGATTAGAGATCTGTGTGAGTGTTACCATTTCTAAATGTTATCACAAGAGAAATGAAAGAGAAAAGATGGGAAAATATATGTATATATATTGATTACTTGCCATTACTGTTCCTATTATTTTATGCCATGAGAGAATTAATGCAGTCATTTTATCCCTATACACTCACTATTGCTGTGATATCTGCCTCATCAAATGGGCAGGAAAGATACTTCTCTCTTTTATATCTGGTCTCAGGTCATTCTTTTTTACTGTAAATTCACCTAAGATGTTCCAAATTCAAAGTATCACAGAATCTAGCACATTTCCTGTGTTTGTTTGTTTGTTTGTTTTTCAGGCACTTAAAATGCATTAATATTATGATTTTAGATAAGATTGACTGCCCTATAATCCTATTACCTAGTTCTAAGCCATCAGCTTCTTCATTGTGCTTATATATTTGTATATATATACTGTACAATGATAGAGGCATCAAGGCATCAACAGACCTCAGTAATAAATCTGCAACTTTCAGTAAAACCACAGGAGCTTGTTAGTTTTTGATGGTAAAATAGCTGATTTTTAATGGTATATTGAAGTTACAGATCAGCATTTCCAAGTTTCTCATAAATAATTCATTGCCCATTATTGAGCATTTAGGAAAAAAAAAATAAAAAAAAAATCAACAGGGATAGCAACATGCTGCAGTCTTGGATGAAGTAGTCACAAATATTACTTTCCATCTCTAGAGTATGTTTGTAATAGTGCAACACTAATCAAACTTGCTATGGGGTTTCTGACAAGGTATTTATTGCTTAATTCTTTTTCCTTTCTGCACCAATATAATTTTTATTCTAAACATTTGCTACTGAATAACAGAATCCTGCTGTGAGATCATTTGCACTGATTGAAAGCTGATTATTTTCATATAGTAACTGTCACTAGATATCCCACTTTCTTAAGCTCTATCATTAGAGAGGAAGCACAGATCCATTTCTTACTGTAGATCATAGTATTTTGACAACTGTGAGCCTGCTGAGCTATTTTCTACAGTAGAGAAATGAGAGTTGAGCTTAACAAATATTATTTTGAGTTCTAACCGTATTTAAGTGAGTACATAAATATTATATTTCCTATCATTTTTGGGATCTTGCCATGCAAATTTGCTGGGGGAATCAAAGCCTTGGAAAGAGTGGGGCAGACTTATCAGTTTATAATATCAGTAAAAGCCCAGTTTCATTCCTTTCTTTTTTGTTCTTTTTTTTTTTTTCTTTTTTTCTTTTTTCTTTAAGAAAAAAAATAAAAAATCGATTGGACTGCATTTAGGAGATTTTGCAGTCTGTGTACCTATACTATCTTGGCTAGGATTGCCTAAACTTAATTAGTATTATAGACTTTCTTGTATTAAAAACATCGCTAATAATGGGTCAGCTAATGAAATTTAATGAGGTACTTTTAGCTATTTTATACAAAAATAATCTTAACAATGTATAAAATGTGCCAGTAGACCTCAGATTATATCTCATGCAGTAGAGTTTCTATTTCACTGTAAATATACACCTTATAAATCCCAGTGTAAATATGAAGGAAAAAAAAGAAAAAGAAAAAAAAGAAAAAGAAAAAGAAAAACAAAAACAAAAAGAAAAAGAAAAAGAGGAAAAACAAGCAAACAAAAAAAAGCACTTCTGTGAAATTATTCTGCTGCAGTTCTGTAGGAATGTGTCGATATACCTCATAGAAGTGGGCAAATGTGGACAACAAGCCATAATCTGTTTTAATAATTATAAGTAGGCATCTAAACACTATGGAAGAGGAAAACTGAGAAGTTATAAAGTTTATACCAAGTTGTTTGTGAGCCAAAAGTTTGGTAGGTCATACGTCATGTATGATAATTTGATTTTTTAATTTTTTTTTCATTTGCAATTACACATTTATACCTCCCCACACTCTTTTGACATTAACACTATTTCAAATAAGATGTTACTGTCAAGACCCGAAGAGGAAGCAAAGAAACAATTTTGTAAAGAAATTAGTTCACTGTACTTCATTAGGGAAGGTGAATTTTAACTAATATGGGAGTTTCTTGCTCAGAATCTTGATCCTGTTTAAAAATAATGGCTAGGATAGTCACTGATATAAAGAACTGCAGAGCTCAACATTTTACAGAAGTAAAAACAGAAAATTTAAGATTCTAGAGTTAAGATAACTTGCTATATTTAGCTTTCTTTCATAATTTAATATGGCCCATTTGGTATGTAACCCAACATGTGGGTTACATACTAAAAACTACTGAACTGCTGAATTTCACACAGTATTTTTTTCTCCTGTTAAAGCCTGCATCCTCCAACCAATGTCTTTCAGTCATTTCTTTATCTATTTCTTTCATGTGACTTCTAAACAAGAACACCTTCTGCTTCTTCTACTGCATTATGCAGCATAGACAATGGACTACTTCTGAGTCTATACTGTCTTTCAACATATTTTTCCTCCATTGTTCTTTTACAGGAATCAAAATTAAAAAAGTAAGAACAGATTTGGAGCAGATAGATATTAATGTTTTTTTCACACTGTATTTCAGAATGCACTGGACAACTGTACCAAATGAAACAATTAGGTTTGCAACTAACTGTTCTGTAGGAAACATTAGATTTTTTAAACTAATAAAATTATTAATGAAATATTAATTAATGGCATATGCAGCATTTCCTTTGCTCCATTTAGGATGCTTTTACTGAGCTTTAAGAAAAATGCCATTGTTAAGAAAACAAAAAGTCCAGAGAGAATTCAGAGGAAAAAAAAAAAAAAAAGTTTTAATAAGTTATTTTCCATTAGGAAAAGACTTGAGTTCAGTGAAGTGGGTACTTTAGCATGATAAGGAATAATTGAGTACACGAGAAAATTTAAAACAGGAAAAATGGTTCCTGTAAACGGGAGGGAATATGTTTTCTGTGTGCCAGAGTTTTTGCAATGAGATAGGCAAAGCTGCAGTAGGAGTCCTCTTTAGAGAGTAATATAGTGAAAACTCAATCTTTTTTTCACTGACCTGAACAAAAAAAGAAAATGTTATACTGCACTAGGAGGAGTGGAGGATTGGAAGGAGTAGAAATAAGAATAAGAAATAATGAAACATAATTTTATTCTAGTGGAAGACTAGTTGAGAATGACTGAACCTTTGACTTGATAAATTCTGTAGTGAAGACAGAGATCAGACAAGGAAACTGCTGAAAGTACAGATCCACTCTTACTTCCCAATAGATATTTTAACTGTGCAATTCAACTCACAGACACAGCATCATAAACTTTAATAAGCTTTAGTAGAGCAGGAAAATAATAATACCTTAATGAATATGTCAGTGCATTGAGAAATTCACCGGATTTTCCTGAGTTCCCAGTTGAATTAGTAAATAGTCTAACAGAGAAGAGCAACAAGAAAAGAATCTCAGTCACAACTGCTGGATTTTTAGCAGTGTCCGTGTGGCTAGGAGGGACATATTTGAGTATCTCTTTTCCCAAAGAGTTATATAGGATGACAGTTTTCAGATAAGTTATTTACAAATATTAGAACAATGCAAAAAATAGCCTACTGAAACTCTTTTTGTGTTTTCTGTGTGGAAGATATTAGGGAAAGCACATTATCTGTAATACTTTAGTTTAATGACAGATGCAACATTTCATGGTTAGTTCAGACTGCATTTACAAACAAACAAACACGGCTGCTCTTTGTTGTTCCAGCACTTTTTTTTCACTTGGATTCAGAGGAAAATATTATGGCTCCACGAGTATTAAAATGTTAAATGTTAATATACTTCATGTAATGGATATACGCCTCTTTACTCTATTTGCAACTTTGATATTCACCTTTTGTCCCTAGGCAACAATGTTCTGAAGTATTATCTTGTCTGCTTACCAGGAAATCATAAAAGGGGGGAAATTCATACCAATTTCAGTAAATGTTTTGTAAGCACCATTCCAATAGAAATTTTGTCTAGTACACCATCTTCAATATCTTTTTATCTCTTGTTTATTTTCTAGTATTAGACAATCATTCTGTCCACAAATGATTGTAAGAAAAATCCCAAGGAAATTGAAATTATTTCACTGGTGTCTGTTCCACTGAGGAAGATGATTAATCACGGCTTTAAATCTTACATGACTATTCTCTATAAAGATCACACTTCCACGAAAAGGAGTGGAAGGTCCTCTAAATCAGTTCCTTAACATTATTCTGCAACAGTTTGTATCAGACTATATTATCATCAGCGTATGGCATTTGCAACACCTCAACACATAAAACTGCCACATTTCCTATATTTTCACTGAATTAACATATATGTGGTTCGTTTGCCTTTTTGAAGTATCCTTGTAATTATAATGACAATTGTTTTAAATGCATTTTTAAAATGTTTCGACTATCTCTCTGTCAGAACACTCTGTTAAGTTGAGCTACTTTTCTACACTACTTATTGATGGCATAAAAATTAGGAAGCTGTTCATAAGAACAATGAAAACTTGCAATATCATATTTTCTTTTACTGCTTTTCCAAATGTATTTTTAATTTTCCCATGCTGAGTAGCACTGTGCATCTGATACCTGACAAGCTTGGGAGCAAGAAGATTCATTCATGATGCAGAAGTGAAAATATTTCAACTTATTTTTGATGCTTTATGCAAACCCTAACTATTCTGTCTGATGTCAGTGACTAGTTTGTACTTATAACTGAATTCTTTCTCTGAACATTGGGTGAAGAATGAATGATCTTGTAAAGAGAACTTCACTTCCAAATTAGAATTGGTTAGTCCTTTGTGATTACTGGGAATACTTCAAATGTACAAGTTCCTAAGAATTCAGGCAGAATGCCAGCAGAGGAAGTTGAGAATTTTTAAAGTTCATTTTAATATTGTACTTGCGTTTAAGTGATAAGATGCAGGAAAGGAGAAAGTGTGTTAGAAGCATGAATACTTCCTCTTCTAAAACTAAAAAATTGAAGGCTATCTACATCCTTTTGCCTCTTATTTCCCGCTCTCAGAAATACAATGACTTAATGTACCAATTCTAAGTTTTGATGACTTTAAGAGAAAACAGTATCCATAGTGAACTTCAGCAATTCTGTCTTTCAGTACATGAGGGATAAAATTCTATATTTGTCCAACAAAGACCAAGATAAACCACTTTTATGTTGTTGTTCTATTTGCTCTGCAGAGGTCTTTCTTCTATTCAGCCATGTTAATGGATCTATACATGTGGCAACCAAGAATGTATTCATAGTATTTCTTGTATAAAGTTTTTTACATTCTATAAAAATTGAAAACATTTGATGCAGCAAATTGAAACTATAATGGTCCTATTAGAAGCAACAGCATAACATCTGATAAGTAATGCTTTGTTTTAGCAATGTGATTTCATACACAATACTGTGAAGGTATAATACCTAGGAAATTAAACACCAGTCCACCGTTTTGGATTCTAAATCAATGTAGAACACTCCAGACAATCCAAGAATTCTACCTCAAATGTTTCTGTTTATATTTTTAGATGTTTGTCTTGTATAGATTTGCTGTCCTCTGTTTGTCCACTTCATTAAATACTGTTATAAATATATGTGTATTACTGCTCTATTGAATGGAGGAAAGCTGTTAAATTTCATATTGACTATTGTGTTGTATTCCTCAAGATTCTAACTTGTATTTCACCACCATGTAACAGATCCGAACAGAGAGACAACTCTGACATCTTATTTGCTTAGCAAATGGGCTGCAAATAATCAAGAGCTTACATTTGGAAGTCCCTGAAAATGATGTAGTATAGCTTTACATCTCAATTTTCTTTTCCCACAAAGTGCTAATGATAGTTAAATTTCTTAGCTATGACAGCAAAATCTTTGTGTTCAGGAGCTCAAATTAATAGCAGTGATTTGGCTATAAAATCTTCAGAGGATCTCTATGTTTCCCCTAGGAAACATTCACTAAAAGAAAAATCTGTAGAAGAATGAGCTGTGATCACCTGTAAAAAAAAAAAAAAAAAGAGTTCACCGCCCCAAAATCCTGTTTTTACTAACTGCAGAACGACAGATAAGGTATTTAATTTACTGTTAGTATGCTGTTCTCTTCCTTTCTAGATCATACTAAATTAATATGGAAAAATGCTCCTAGCAAATTATCAAAGATAAGACATTCCTCCAAACTTATTCAATATTCAGTCATAGAATAATAGAATATTTTGTGTCGGAAAGGACATTTAAGATCATCTAGTTTCAATCCCCATGCTATAGGCAAGGACACCTCCCACTAGAACAAGTTTCTCAAAGTCCCATCCAGCCTGGCTTTGGACATCTCCAGGGTGGGGGCATTCACAGAATCACAGAATCGTAGGGGTTGGAAGGGACCTCCAGAGATTCCAAGTCCAAGAGACTCCAGAGATTCAAGTCCAACCCCCCTGCCAAAGCATGTTCCCTACACCAGGTTGCACAGGTAGGCATCCAGGCAGGCCTTGAATATCTCCAGAGAAGGAGATTCCACCACCACCCTGGGCAGCCTGTTCCAGTGCTCCGTCACCCTCACCGTAAAGAAGTTCTTGCGCACATTCATGCAGAACTTCCTATGCTCCATTTTCTGTCCGTTTCCCCTTTTCCTGTCTCCACACACTGTTGAAAAGAGTCTGGCCTCGCCACTTTGCCCCCCACACCCTAGATATTTATAGACTGGATCAGGTCCTCTCAGTCTTCTTTTCTCAAGGCTAAACAGACCCAATTCACTTAGCTTTTCTTCATAGGGGAGATGCTCCAGGCCCTTCACCATCTTTGTGTCCCTCCACTGGACTCTTTCCAAGAGATCTCTGTCTTTTTTGTACTGAGGAGCCCAGAGCTGGACACAGGACTCCAGATGAGGCCTTACCAGGGCAGAGTAGAGGGGGAGGATCACCTCCCTCGACCTGCTGGCCACGCTCTTTTTAATGCACCCCGGAATGCCATTGGCCTTTTTGACCACGAAGGCACACTGCTGGCTCATGGCCAACCTGTCATACACCAGGACACCCAGGTCCTGCACACCTGTTCCTTACAATCTTCACAATCTCATTGGGTAACCTGTTCCAGTATCTCACTACTCTCACAGCAGCAAATATCTTCCCAATATCTAGTTTAAATCACTTCCCTCAACCCACTGGCTAGGTTTCTTTTGATGCAGCCCAAGATACGGTTGGCTTTCTGGGCTGCAAGCACACGTTACCAGATCACATTGAGTCTTTCATCAAACAACACCTCCAAATCCTTCTCCTTGGGGCTGCTTTCAAGCCAATCTCCACCCAACCTGTAACTGTGTTTGGGATTGTGCTGACCCAGGTACAAGACCTTGCCCTTGGCCTTGCTGAACTTCACAAGGTTGGCATGGGCCCACCCCTTAAGCCTGTGCAGGTTGCTCTGAATAGCATCCCTTTCATCCAGCCTGTCAACTGCACCACTCAGCTTGGTACTGTCTGCAAACTTGCTGAGGGTTCACTTGATCCCACTGTCAATATCACCTACAAATATGTTAAATTGTATGGTCCCAGCACCAATTTCTAAGGAATATTTCTTATCACTGGTCTCCACTTGGACTGAAACTTGTTGACTGAAATTCTCCGAGTGTAACCGCCCAACCAGTACCTTATCCAGAGATTGGTCCTTCCATCAAATTGGCTTTTTCTCCAATTTGGTGACCAGGATGTCATGTAGAACAGCGTCGAACACTTTGCACAAGTCCAGTTAGATGATATCAGTTGCTCTTCCTTTATCCACTGATGCTTTAACTTTATCATAAAAAACCACCTAATTTGTCAGGCATGACTTGCCCTTGGTGAAGCCATGTTTTTTACCATCAACCACCTCATGTTTATTTTCCATGTGCCTTACTAGGCACCTCAGGATGATTTGCTCTATGATCTTGACATGTGCAGTGATTTCAAATCTTTGAAACTTCACCACTGCAGGGAACATTATTAGAAAAAAAAAAATAAGTATATCTACAAGTATGGAAAATATTTGATTGCATTGTACCAAAATAATATAAACTATATTTCCTACCTATTCTGGTATAGATTCATAGTAGTGAAAATGATGTAAAACCTTGAATCAAAACAAAGAACAATGAAGTTGTAATCAAACGCTAATACATTTGCAAACAGGTGAATATCACTTTCACAAATTAGTTTGGGTATCAAAAAGAAAACACACACACACACACAAAAAAAACAACACAAGAGAGTAATTGGGAAGAATCAAAGTTTATAAAGCCCTGGGAGCTCAAGTGAAAAACTCTATTGCAGAAATTGTCTTCTCTTCAATCTTTCCAGTTGAAGGAAAGAGGGAAACCAGAAAAAGACCTATAATTCATACAAAATCCTGACTACATGCCTGGTGAGATAGTTTTGGTTTTTATACACAGAAAGTGTAACTTTCTGTGAAGATTTTAACTTCTTAGGGAGGGATGGGATCCACCTGTCTAGAAGGTGCAGGCCAATCTTAGGCAGCAGGCTGGTCAACCTAGTGAGGATGATTTAAAACTGAAGGACATGGGAGGAGGGGTCTAAAATGGCAATACTCAAACCATTGCAACTGAATGGAGAAGAAGTCAGGACAACCAGAAGAGTGACAAACATTCTTTAGCTGCCTCCCACTGCCACGATATCTTTGCAGTTACGAAGAAATGGTGAAACAACTCACATGACTAGAATGCTGTCTTGGACGGCAATATACATTCTAGGAAGGACAGGTCAGCAAGCTGAGGCAGTGAAGTTGCTCTTTTTTCAGAGAGAACAACTGGAATATATTGAGCTCTTTATAGGGCTGAATGAGTAGAGAGCTTGTGCAACATATTGAGCTACATATTCATATAGATGATTTTGTTGTGGGTGTTTACTACAGGCCTACTTATCAGGAAAAGAAAGTTGATGAGGCCTATAGACATCTGGAAGTAGCCTCATGACCACAGGCACTGCTTCCCATCAGGAACTAGAATCATAGATCCAGAATTGTAGATCAAATTTGCTAATGATACAAAGCTGGAAGGAGCTGCAGACACACTGAAAGGCTACTCTCTGCTACTCAGTGAGACATGGACAGGCTGGAGAGTTGGGCAGGGAGGAAACTGATGAGGTTCAACGAGGACAAGTACAGAGTCCTACACCTGGGGAGGAATGACTTCATGCATCAGTATAAGTTAGGGATTGACTTGATAGAAGGATCTCTGCAGAGAAAGACCTAGGTCTTCTGATGAACAACAGGTTGGTCAAAAGCCAGCAGTGTGCCCTTGTGGCCAAGAAGGCAAATGGTATCCTGGTGTGCATTAAAAAGAACATGTTCAGCATACTAAGTGAGGTGATCCTCCTCATCTGCTCTGCCCTGGTGAGGCCACATCTGTAGTATTGTGTCCAATTATGGGGCTGCCCAGGTCAAGAATGACAGGGGTGTCCTGGAAAGAGTCCAGTGGAGGGTTACAAAGATGAGGGGCCTGGAGTATCTCTCTTATGAGGAAATGTTTAGAGACCTGTTACTGCCCATCTTGGAAATGGGGATCATATCAGTTCTTACAAAAGTAAAGGTGGAAGTCAAGTAGGGCCAGGCTGGTTTTTAACAGTGCCCAGTTACAGTACATGGGGAAACAGGGAAGAAGTAGAACACTGGAAGATCCATAAAATCATAAGGAATGTCTTCTCTTTGAGGGTGACAGAGCACTGGAAGAGGCTGCCTGGAGAGTTTGTGGAGTCTCCTGCTTTGGGGATATTCAAAACCTGCCTGGATGATTTCCTCTGCAATCTACTCTAGGGAATCTGCCTTAGCATGTATTTGGATTAGATGATTTCCAGAGGTCCCTTCCAACCCTTAAATGTCTGTGAATTGTTTTTCCCCAAGCCTCTGTTTCCTTGCATATCTCTCTCTTTTTTATTTTTATTTTTATTTATTTTTTATTTTTATTTTTATTTTTATTTTTAATCAGTTCAAAATATGAATTGGAATTTTGCACTTCAAACAAAACCTTTTCAGTGGGGTTCTGCTTCCCTCTCTTACAGAGCACAATACTTACATTTTCCTTCTCTAACCTTACTCACTAGGTATTGATGGTCAGCAAGTCTCTGAAAACAAACCTCCAAGCACTGCAAAACAGTGGATCAAACTTCTTTAAAGGAAATTACATTTCATCGTGTTTTGGGAATCCTGGAACAGTTCCTTCACCCTGGAATTCAGAAGGAACTCCTTCACAAAGAATTCTGAATTCTGAATCAGTGGAGTTCCAGAAGATCATGTGAAAGATCATTTTTTGATGCTTTTGATGAAAAATGTAGGAAATGTAGGAAAGATTATATGTGTTAAGCACAATAGGTTAACGAAGCATGAATTTTACAGGAAACAACCTTTGTTTTCAGCTCAAATAGAAAATTTCAATTCAGGTAGTGTATATTTTATTTAAATTTATTTAATAAAATACAAATGGCATAGATGCTATATTTCATACCATAATTATTTCATTTATGCATTACTATTGGCCAACTTCAGCATTTCCTTATACTAAAATTATAACAAAGAAATAGAAGGTAGTGTTATAGGCCCGATGACTTCCATGTATATTTTAATTGTTGTCCTTGTTTCATAACAATTCTTCGGACTATATTTCATTTTGTACCAAGCATTTTCTGGTTTATAAAAGTACAGAGTACTGTAGATGTAGGGAAAGGGAAATTCAGTTAAGTACCGGTGGATAAATGATATATTTTATCACAGATTACATCGAGAGAGTAAAATAACACCAAAAAAAGCAAGTCTAGCCTAAAGAGCTTCCCAGCAGTTCTTAGCAATTGTCATCTACATATGGTTTTGCAAGTGTTTGTCATTAAGTTTCTGATCACTCTGAGAAGTAAACAGTACTGAAACGTCCTTCCAACTGAGCACAGATTGGCTAATCATTTATTATGTAAGCAGTCACTTGTTGTCAGAATAAAACAGATCAACAGGTCCAGGCATATTACACATATATGAATACTAAGGTTGAATCCTCAGTATCTCTTTGCTGTGAAGTTCTGCCTATACCCAGATGTAACCACAAAAACAACAACAACAACAACAACATCAACAACAACAACAAAGAAAAAAAGCCAGGATACTTGGGATTAATACAGTTCTTGAACCAGGATACATATCTCCTCTAAGACACTTAGATATTTATAGCAAATATTCATTTCTCTTTTAAGTTTTATTATTATCAGGTTGAGTGAGAGTCTAAGAAAAAGTTGCAGATGACTTCTGTCCTGTTTCCAGTTTAGAAGCGAGATATTCCTTCTGGTGGAAGTTTTGCATAGAACAGGGTACAAGGTAGAGAGCAAGTAGAAAGGTGATAAATCTGCAAGCACCCAGTTATCTCAAAGACAGTGTATTTACCTGGAACTAAGGCAGAAAGAGTAGTGATGCATCATCTTTACGTTCTTAACCATTCAAGCGTCGTATGATACATTAAAAACCTGACTTCCCTACTTCAACTCAGATCTAAATAACTTTCCATCTAAAAGATCCATGAAAATTGTTTCTTTTTGAAACAATACTTGTCTTTATAACAGGAAAATAAATGAATAGATAAATCACAGTAGAATTCCCATCCTTATATTTTTCTGGGCTTCGTGTAATTTTGGTAACAACTCTTTTGCACTCAAAAGCTTGCTTGCATTGGCTGTGAATGAGTCCCCTTGGGACAGAGGCATGTTCAGCAATGAAATGTATTACATGAAAAAAAAAAAAATAGATCTATATATCCTGAATGAGTGTGAATATTAAACAAAACAAATCAAAACACTGCTCACAAGGAATGTAGGTAAGATATTACCTCTCTATGAGGAATATTCAGATATCAGGGAGAGTTTTTCAGCCACTTCAAGCTACCTCACTGAGATTTTAGGCAAATTTTCTTTAAACATAGTTACGTCTTTATAGTTTTAATAAGAGATGGATGCACTTTCAGAGTTGCACTAGTTGCATGGACCAGAATATTCCTCTGATTATGGAAGGATCCCTTGCTATCAATCTCTAGCTTTAGGGAGGCTGGGATATAGAAGTTTCTTGTTGAATATGTTAAAGTACAGCATTATTTTGTTATCTGTTTACTGTATGGTACCAAATTTCTTCCAAAGTGAAACTAAATTTATAAACACTATTCAATAAGGGAAGGCTTAGGAAAGATTTAACAGAGATATTTTAGTGACTTACATGAATTGGCTAAAATTTGATAAATACCATAACTTTATGTAAATGCTTCTCAGGAATTTGAAGGCTCTAATAGCCCCTAACGAGCTTCATCCAAGACCTACACCAAATCAGAGCTGAGCCTAGATGTCATCTGCAGGCTTGTCTTGTTTTGAGCTGGCAGGGATGGCCCCAGACTGTTGACCTACTGCCTACATGACTATGTTCAGACTTCCACTCCCAAGAGGGACAGCTGGCTTCTGCTGTATTGCAACAGAATCTGTGGATTAGACTGAAAGCCAAAATGCTTCAGAACACAGCTAAAATTTTATTCGATGATAGTTTCTCTTTTTCGAAGATACTTTCTCTTTTTAGTAAAACGTGCGGAAAGCTACCCAGCCATTTAGTATAGACACCACAGACATTAGTTCTTGAACCCTAGCACATGAACATGCAAGAAATATAACCCAGCTGTTACTGAGGCTGCAATTCACCAGCCACAGGCTAAGCTTGAGTTTTACATAGCTAAAAAGAAATATTACTCTGCATGACATAAGACAGTGGTGAATCTGGTGAACAAAAATGTTGCAAATAACACAGAGAGGGAAGGCTGGATTTCACAAATGGATAGGGGAAGTGTCAAAAAGTAGTCAAAGGATATGTAAGCAGGATTTATCTCTAAACACTTTTTCAACCTAGGCTCTGTGGTGCAGAAGAAACAGTTGCTAGCAAGTTGCAGTGAAGGTGAGGCTGACTTGCTTAACCTTAGAATCTTCGATAAAGCATGCAGAAGGACAAAGTCAAATAAAGTTCACTTATTCTAGAGGAGCATTTTGCATGATCGCTCACCAGAGACCATTACAGGAGACTCCTGAATCTTCTAGAATATTGAGTGGTATAGATGTGAGAGAGTTCATGTCCAAAGAGCAGTCTTGGCCCGATAGACAATGTAAACATGAGCATGCACTTTTGCCTTGGTCAACCCTCCACCCTTCGACCAAAGAACTGAAGTCTCCATCACCATGGGATCCTCAGGTGGTGACTGTGTATAAATATTTATCTCTTAGTCTTTACTTTCCTATCTACCTATCTATCCATCTGTCTATCTACCTATCTACCTATCTACCTATCTATCTATTTATGTATCTGTCTGTCTGTCTATTTATCTATCTATCTACCTCATTATCTCAGGGTAGTTAGAAGGAGAGTTAACACTGTTTGAATACAACAAGCCTTGTTGTTATTTGCAATGTTTCAGTGTTGCGAAATTTGCCTGTTTTTGCCATTTCGCGTGGTCTTTACTGTTGTCAGATCTGCCCAGCTTGTGGTTTAGCATAGCTCTTATTTATGTAGAATATTAAGGATGGTATATTGAATAAATTGTCTGGCTGCTTAATCTTTTTACATTCCCTGAGTCGTTAAAGTGGCCTTAGTCACAGTTACAGTGAACTTAGCCCTTCATGACTTCAACAACTGGGGAAAATTTCTAACACTAAACAAATAAAAAATTTCATCTCCCTTGCAAACCATCAAGTATATTGAGACAAGAAGTTATAGCCAGGAATGGCTATATTTCACATATAATTGGATGGAAGCATTGTAGACACTTGCTAATGCATCCAAGGAAATGTATCAGTGAAAGCATGCAAAAATGGGTTTGTCTAAGTAACTGTACCAGAGATTCCCAGTTTGGAAATGGAAAACACTCCACTCCAAGTGAAACACTCACTAGTGTCAAAACTGACACTAGTGAGGGTAGGAGCAGCTTCAGTAAGAGTCTGTGCCTGTGTCCAGGCAAAGACTGAAATAAACAAAAGGAGATACCAGGGCAACAAAAAAATGAGGGTTGGCAAATAGAAAAGTGTAAGCATGCTAGTTATACAATGCAGACTGTCTGGAGGTGTACGCCTGTCAGCTCTGTACTTGGTCTCAAGGCCTGGAGCACACTAACAATGAAACCAGCTGTTCTATCTGTACTGACAGGCAAACTTCCTCTCCTGAAAATTAATGAAAACAGCCTGTTTTTCCTGCATAGCTGAGGAATACCCAAGATGGCATAATATAATTAATCAGCTTGTGCTGGAAAAGATCTCAGAAATCATCTAGTAACAACGCCACTGCTGTGGACAGGGTCGCCAACCACTAGATCACACGTTAGACTGGATTGCCCAGGGCCCCATTCAACCTGGCCTTGAGCATCTCCAGTGATGGGGCAGTCACAGCTTCTTTGGGAAGCCTGTTCCAGCACCTCACCATCCTCTGGGTGAAATTTTTCCCCCTGACTTTTAGTTTAAATCTCTCTCTATGCATATTTGTTGATTTCCCTCCTGCTTATATACTTCCTTCGAGTTTTAGAAGGCTGCTATTGTTTCTTCCCAGAGTCTTCTCCTTTTAAGGCTGAACAAGCTCAGCTCCGTCAGTCTGTCTATGCAGGAGAGGTGGTCCAGCTCTCTGATCAGCTTCACAGTTCTCCTCTGAATCCATTCCAAAAGTTCCACATCTTTTCTGTGCTCAAGATCTTAAGGGTGTGGCAGTGGAAGCAAGAATATCTCATCTGGAGATCTCTGCCTGCCCAAAGACTGTGTGGGCCTTCCTGAGGTAAGAAAGTTCTTTTTTTTTTTTTTTTTTTTTTTTTCCCTTTCTGAACTGATTGGTATTACATTCAAGCAGACCATCACTCACCTTATTCCAAGGTTTTTCTGCTCTGCCTTTTTGTAACACTTGGCAAGCTAGGCAGGAGAGCAGTCTAAATACTAAAGATGAACTGCTTCAAAGCAATGATGCACTGGCTGGTCACTGGAACCTCTAAAGCTCCAACAGAAGAACTCCTGGGGAAATCCTGGGATACCTGGGCTCCCTGTGTCCAAGTGCAGAACATATTCCCAAAGAATATAGACCCATAAAGGACAATAGTCCCATTATTAAGCCCCCTTCTAAAATGGCAGGATTTTTGAATAAGTTAGACCAAACCGTACTAACAACTTAGGAAAGAATAGTAGCAACATTCACTGCAGCATGGCCTCTCCTATTAACTGTCAATGAATATTATTCCTCTGAAGAACTACAAGAGGAAAATGAGCTTTTAAAGTCTCGTGTCAGACTTGTGGAAAATAAAATTACTTTTTTGACAGTGCAAATAGGCCTATCCTTGACTGGTACTTCACCTATAAAATTAAGGATGTTATAATCAGAGGAGGAGAAGGATTCATATCAACTGGATTCTTGGATCCCTGTTGAATACAAAAATGTAAGGAAAACTAAATAAGCCTAGATGGACCCAATAAGAAGATCTGTGAACTTGAGATCCTTTAGAGATAAGGCCAATCGTTAAACAGAAAAGATTCAGGATAGACTGTTGGGGTTGCCACTTAAGGTGTGGCCCCTTACCCACACTGTTCTACATCTGAAGGAGAACCTATAACATGGCTGTTAAACTTATAGATTTGTTGAAACAGTTTAAAGAAAAATCATGAGAGAGCATGCCATCACGACTTCCAAGACTGTGGGACCTGGACCCTGAGTGTGCTTTTTAATAGACAACAGATTTCTAAACTCAAGACATTTGCCACACATTCAGCCCTCAGGCAAATGTATTATAGGCAACTGTAGAGCACAATGATGAAAATCTTTGCTAATTCAGTGGTTATTGCCTGTGTGTAGAATCACATGGCTGAATAATATCAGTATCCCAATAAATACTGGTTGGTGGACCTTAATGGAAAAACTAAAACTACATTAGAGAAGTAGTTATGAAGGAGACAATCTATCTGTGACAACACCTTCAAGAGCACAGACCTAGTTAAGTTTTCAACAGGGGTCTGATCCTACAAGAGATGCCTCCCCATCAGTATAGCACTTTAGTATCCATACTGAATCCCTTAGTGGCCTTGCTGGTCACTGTCCAGCAGGCCACCAAGTTTGTGGCCAACCGGGAGAAATGGAGCATCTAAGGACTAGATACAATATTCAAATAGCAGAAGGGGCTGAGTTCTTACCCATAACTAAAGCCAGGAGACTCACACCATGAATATCTTGACGGGGATCTGGTATCCTGAAGGCAGACTTAAAGTATTTGTTCTGGGCTGGAGTTCAATTTTGTAAAAAATTGATTGGCAGCCAAATCATGTGCCTTCTACTATGGAAGTAGCTGAAGGAAGAGCAAAAATTTCAAAACACTCCCCAGAAAATCAGAGGGAAGAATGATTGAGCAGATACAAAAAAAAAAAAAAAAAAAAAAAAAAAAAAGATGGAACTTGAAAGATTTTATGGTTCCCAATTGAAGGAATAACATCCTCAATGGCCACAATGCCTGAGCCACCTGAAGAAAAAGAATTGGCAATTGCACAACTACTTTCAAGACGGGGGATGCCAGCCTTTTGCAACTAGGGCTGGGTCTGGCAGCTGTGTGTTGAACTGATGAACTTCTGGTCCCAGAAAAATATACAGTGAGTGATTGCTGTGGTGGATACAGGTGTGGAAACTTCAGTTATCTGTAGTGACCCAAATACATTTCATGGAAATAGGGCAATGATTACTGGGGGACCAACCGTCCCTGTAACTTAGACAAGATTGATATTGGGGGTTGGGCATCTCCTACCCCAGAAGTACAAGGTGTCTATTGCCCCAGTCATAGAGTATATTCTAGGCATAATCATACTGTGGGGTCTGACTCTCTGGATGACTGTGGAAGACTTCAGACTTAGAGAGAGAAGTATTAGAATCTGGGAAATTCATATGGTATTAAAAGGACATAGGAAACGTGAGCCTATTTGCCTGCCACAGCTGTACCAGGTCACTAATACAAAAGAGTATAGAATTCTGGGGAGTGGGAGGGCAGGGGAGTGAAGAGAGGACATCTGAAGAATGATGAATCTTGGTCAGTTCTTCAGCCAATATATATATATACAGAGATCAGAGAGTAAGATTAGCAATCTTTGTTCAAAGAACATTCAGGACCCATTACCCAGAGTGAAACTTAATTAGCATTGGAACGAATGTCCATTAACTAATGTGAAGCAGAGCAGTCTACAATAAAGGTGCATTGTTTTCATTGAGGGGGAAAAGAGTTAAAATAAAAGTGTACAAAAAACAGACTATCTTTTCTGTTGTTTGATCTGAGGAAGTAATGCATTTCTGCTGACAGTGTATTACTCACTTTCACTTTCCACACACTAATTGACTTATTTATAACTTTTAATGCTGCTTAATATCACTTCTGATTTTAGCCTAGGATAATTCTCTACAGTTATATGTATATTTGTGATTCACACCTGTTTTCTTTTCCATATGAATCGATTATTGCATACAGCTCTGACAGTTTTTTCTCAAGAAACTACAGTCCCCAAAGCAGCATTACAACTCCAGAGAAAAGTGAAAGTAATAACTCATATCAAAAGTTAGTAGCTACTATTGATGTTGCTAAGCTTTATCCCATGTTACTGAAAGGAATATTGAGCCTGGAATACTGTTTGTTTGCCCTACAAATCAATGCCTACAGGCATCTCCGATTCATTCATACAGAGGCTTCCTTGTCCTTTTGTAAATAACCAACTAGAAATTTTCATTCACACCATCCTAAAGGTAATCTCATCTAGAGGGTATTACTTAATTGTAATCAGTATTGTTGTGGATACTGCAAAATTCTTCATACTTGTTTCCTTAAAACCAGTTGTGTTTCCAGAGCCATGTCAAATATTTACAACATTTCTCAGAGAGCATGTATAGTTAGCTCTGTGTTTGTCTTCAAGTCTAAATTAAGTATTTTAGCCACCGCGCAGCACCCTTGGCTGGTTAGACGTAAAGAATGCTAGGAGTCATAATATTAATACAATTTTTAAATGATTATTCTCTAAAAAAATTAAGTGAAAATAGTCTAAAGTGTTTCTTTATACACTCTGCAACATGCTAACGGTCTTTTTTTTTTTTTTTTTCTGTGTTTTTTTTTTTATTATTATTTTGTATTGAAATCAAGGTCTTTTATGAGGCAATTTTTCTTACGTGGAGAAAAGGCATTAGAATCATAGAATCTTTAGAGTTGGAAGGGACCTTTGAAGGCCATCCTACTCCCCTGTGATGAACAGGGACATCACAGCAAGATCAGGTTGCAGAGAGCCTGATCCAGCCTGACCCTGAAAGTCTCCAGAGGTGGGGCATCAACCACATTACTAGGCAACCTGTTCCAGTGCCTCACCACCCTCACTGTAAATGATTTTTTCCTTATATCTAACCTAAATCTACCATCTTTGAGCTTGAAATTATTTCCCCTTTTTCTATGACCACAGACCCTGCTAAAAAGTCAATCCTCCTCTTTCCTCTAAGTCTCCTTTAGATACTAAAAGGCCACTATCAGGTCACCTCACAGCCTTCACTTCTCCAGGATGAACAGCCCCAGCTTTCTCAGCCTGTCATTAGGTTATATCAGAAATATGATTCCAAATTTTATTATTTTTTGCTGATTTACCCATAATCCAAAATGCCATGCCTGAAAAGTGCTACATGAACACTACCTCAGAAGATGTATGCTGGGTAACTGAGCTCATACAAGATTCTGATAAATAGCACTGAGATACAGGGCCTCAGTGGTGATTCCTCAAACCTCCCACTGCAGGGTGGGGCTGGAACAGATTTGGGTTCATAGGATGTGACAGGAGTTGATCATGTCACTGGTAGTAGGCCTCTTCCTTCTATGACCATAAGATATTCTATAGTTGAGTATCATGTACTTTAAGTACTCACAAGCGAAAGTAATATAACAATGCAAAGATAATAGCAATAGTGTAACGAAGAAACAAACCATTCCTTCCTACTCCTTATTTTTGGTTCTTGCTTCTGAACTGGAAGGTGCTGCCATGCTGTGTCTGTAATCAATGCTTCAAATCATTTGGAGCTAAAATCATGTTACAAATGCTGATTAGTGATGGAATGTAAAAGATACTAAGGAAAATCCTATGAGAACAGGAAAGCTCTTCAATAAGGACTTTTGTTCAGGATTTAGCAACAGAGAAGGCTAGTCAGAGGAGTTCTACGATGTTCAAAAGCTGTGGTTATTCATTGTGACTGCATTTGTAGCATGTTGCTTTGTGTTCATTGTGCTGTATAAATACAAGAGTCTTATGAAATAGTGTACCTGAAGAATCAGTTCTACTACAAAGGATAGGAAATTTCTTCAATCCTTATAGGATTTCTCTGTTACAACAAGTCCAGATACAAATAGTGATCAGAACAGCAGCTTTGTGAATTCCCCAAGGCTCAACTGCATTATAATATTAAATAATAATTAAAAAAAAAAAAAAGAAAAAAATAAGAAAAAAGAAAGAAAACAAGAAAAACATTCTTAAGGTGCGTCCTGAATAAAAGACCTGAAAAAGGACTCATGAATCAACATTAACTGAGGAGAACTGCACACTTCAAGGAAGAAAAAAAGAGGTAACTGTGTAGAATGAGAAAGAACATTCTTTCAGACTTTATACCTATGCCTTTGAAACAGGAGATGTGGCAGGGAGATTCTAATAGTTTACACATGTGGAAGATGTTCTGCATCATGCATTTGACAGTGGATCCTGTCATAATTTTCACATATCAATTTCTGTGAAGAATATAAGAGATCCATCCCAGGTAATTTGTTATAGGCTCATAATAGAGTCACTAAGAGTCAATGTGTATCTCACACACAACTGCCTTCCCTTCCCCTCTCACCTTGATTTAGATTTAAGCTGGTAAAATCCCCTAACAACCATAGAGATGCCAGCAACAATAAGTTTGCATTTGTACATATGATTTGAATGTTTGTCTCACCTGACAATATGTAATGCCTATAATGCCTGACATTACTACAAAGATTATAAGAATACTTAATTGTGATTGTCCAAGTGAATTTTACCTCTGGAAAACAAATACAACTTCACCAGGTTTTCAATAGTAACTGTCTTGCATTTTACTTCATTTTTGTTTGTATCTGTATACTTCAAGTACCTGTATAAGGCTCAGATTTTCCAGTAAGGGCAATAACGTCACGGGTTCTAGCCTGAGTGTATGTTAAAATTCAAGACAAATGAAAATATGCAGTAAGACTTTAGAAATAAAGGGCATGTGATAAGCCTGGGTAATATTTGGCAAAATGATTTTCATTCTCTTTATGCACAAATATTTTTGACAGAAGCATAGAGGAGTAGGCTGTGAAGACAAATAATAGAAGTCTTTGGGAAAGATACATTGATGGGATAATTGTTTTGGGATGGGATGAACAAAAGCAGCTCTTTATTCTTGTCTTACACACATGGCACAACATACAGAACCAGCACAAATAACTTACAAAATCTCATACACCATGCTTCCTCTCGAACAGCTTCTATTAAGTTACAACACCATAACAAATAAGGTATTTAGTTACTACAGATCCCCAGTCTCCATTTAAGGAGTTATTGTTTTTGTAAACTACTTAGACAAACATCTTTTTTTTTTTTTTTTTTTTTTTTTTTTTAACATGTTTAATACAGTACAGTATCTTTGACAGAGTTCAAGATTTTCACAATACGAATTGAATGCATTATAAAACAGCAGAATTTCCTATCTTGGGACAGGTCTTCATTTGCTCCTGTCTTGTCTCATTCAGAGACGCTTAACAAGTCTTCTTTAATCAACTTTCCAAGCTAAACATTACATTAAATGAAAAAAAAGTTTACTTCCCATTACTTTCAATTTTATATATATATATATGTATTTTGCTTCCCTTATCCATTCCTACCCCTTGCCCTACCAACAAATGCCATTTATCTCATAGAAATGTCAACCCTCAGGTTTCTCTATAAAGTTTAAAACAATTTTGAAAACAACGTATTAGATGGAAAATAAACAGTGTTAGTAGGCCATCATTAACTTTAAATGTTCAGGTTTTTTTTTCTCTCTTTGCCAAAATCTGTCTGTTGGAGATTCCTGTCATCTGATTTTCTGAGATACTGTGTTACTAATGGGCCAGTGTACAAGACCTACTTTTTATTTGTTTGTTTATTTCAGTTACCAACTGAACTGCCAGCTGTCTTACCCTATTTGATGCAATCACTTCTAGTATAAAGTACTGTCCTTACCAGAAATGTTAACAACTCTAGTAATATAATACTGTCTTAAATTCTTCCAGCCACTATTAAACCTCCCTCTGTCCATAGCCTCATTGTACCAGGTTGATTCACAAGAAGAGTTTTACTCTGTGATTGCATTTCAAACCCCATCAAAGCTTGTGGGCATCATTCCTTCAACTGTATGGCTGGCTTTGAATTAAACCTTGTTGAACAAGGTTGGCAAATCTAGCCCTTGAGAAGTCAATTAGCTTTCAAAAGAAAACAAACAAACAAAAAAATAAATAAATAAAAGAAGATTCTCCTCCTTTATACATACAATACACTTTCTTTTTGTACATTGAGCATTATCATAAAAAGCATGTTTATGTCATTTTGAAAATGAATTTTTACAGAACTTTATAAACACTGTTATATCAAACACATTCTCAAAAACTGAAGAAATTACACAAAATCTGAAAGAGCCTCAATAGAATTCTTCCAGTACTATTTTTCTACTTGCATATTTCATGTTTCAGTGTCCTTTACTGCAAACATAATTTGGCCATATGAGAACAGGGAAAAGTCAACAAGAAATAGGCAAAACTTGTGAACAAGACCCAAATCTGTTGTTTAATGAGAATAATGTAACATTGAAAATGTTTTCTTGCTGTTGTTGTTTTTGCTTGTTTGTTTGTTTGTTTGTTTGTTTGTTTAAATGGCATCCCCCTTCTGTTACCTTTCCATTCATTGTGTGGTACCTTAATTTTCAAATAGCTTCATTCGCTTCAGTGGGAATACAAGTGAAAAAATGATATATGCAAAAATACTGAAAACTATTTTCCACTTTTTAAATCAGTTGTCAGCAGTTATAAAGTAACAACATCATATCACTGTTTACTTTAGTGTAATAAAAAATGACATCTGAGAAGTGTTTTCAACCTTCAGTATCAGAAATCAGTGTACAAACTTTAGGAAATAACTGCTTGTATTTGTGCTACAGTTCTGATAGCCTAAAAATATATTAGGTATGACCAAGAGTGAATTTCATAGGCCTAAATCTTTTACATATACTTATCTTTTTTGTACTTTATATTCCCATAGACTGGCACAAATTAAGTTTAAGCACACATACGTCACACACACATGAAGCCATGACACCTTTTCGTTATCACCAATTTTCAGTGCAATCAATAGTAGACATTAATGCACGTCATCTAAGTGAAATGCACTTTTCCAGTCTTTTGTCTAACATAATGCTGTATAAATCATAGCATTAACTTGATTTCCTGTACTGAAAATGTCTAAGAATGCATTAATCTTTGTTTGTCCAGAGCAGTCTTACTGACTGTGGTGACATAAGTTCAGGAAGTTAAACAAATGAATAAGATTTTGTACTCTGTCTCCTGATTTTCTTTCTCTTTTTCAAAATCAAAAGGAGAAATAATGTTTCCTTAAATAATACTGAAATACAATACATGTAACTATAATTAGTGAAAGGTCAGTGACAGTAGTATCCTGTACACTTCTTCATCTCAGTGTAAGTGCTTTCACTTGACATGAAATGCTAAAGGTTTAATCCTTACTAGAGGAAAAAATGTAACCTATGCCTAATCCCAAATTCTAACATGTACAGTCATTCGTAAAGGAGCCCTTTAGACAAGACGGTGTACATTAACTTACTTGATGATTTATAGAATGCATCTATTTTAGTCACTGTAATAAAACAGGATATATATACACATATAAAAAAATCCAAGTGTAAATAATTATACAGTATTTCCACACATAAAACAACTAGTTGCAAGTGATGTAGTATTTAAAGCAAGTCACTGAATATTTCTTCAGTCTTTGGAATGATCAAAGTATAAATAACCAAAACATACAAATAATGATTGAATTTTCATAAAAGAAGGTTTATGATAGAGGGACAGAAGGAATGCCCCTCTTATTCACTGTCAATCCCCATTGTGTTTATAGACTCAGCGCCTTCCCAGAATAATTGTAGAATCATAGATTAAGCTGCAGTTTTTTTCCTTTGATCTAGCAGTATACTTCAGTGAGGTTATCTTCTTCTGGATAACAGTACTAATAAGGTTTCTAGTGAGTTTTTCATAAAGCTTTGTTCTTGTTGAAGATTATACTGCTTTAGAAGTTTTAGGCTATGTAAACTACAGAAAAATGCTAATAAAATCTGATTAAGTTAAAGTCAAATGAAATATAAATTCCTTTATTTACTCTGAAAATTTAACTACCTTCTATTTTGATAATTCAATCCAGTTTTTTATTTTCCCACCCTCCCAAAAAAGTCTCGTAGTTACAAGCCTGCAATTACGGATAGCAAAGAAAGAAAACTGCTCCTTGCCTATGGAAATATACATAGCTTTTCAAGTTCTAACCCTGCTCTGAGCTGCTAACCATCACACAACATATGCCATTTGGCAATTTGTCTCCTAGGATACTCACAGATTTCTTTCCAGTGTTCTCCACCTGTTCCTTCTGCTGAAGATCCTAAGGTTAACCGACCAATGACCTCATTCCTTGACCCTCTATCTGAATCTAAAACCAGAAATTCAATGCTGATATCATCAAGGCCCTCACAAGGAATGTCAAAGACAAACAACTCATTGAACACGGCATTGGGTGTACACTTCTTGACATGGGTTTTCTTTTTAGAAATTCTCTTCTTAACATGGTACAGATTCACTTTGACATAAGGATCTGCAATAGAAAGAAAGAACACAAATAAGATATTATTTATAAGATAAATTATTTAGAATTTCCTTGCTCTAGTTACTGGTAAACTTTGTAACATACCAAGAGAACTACATCACAGTGATTTTTCAGTCTACTAAAGATGATTTGTTTCATCTAGGGTTTTTTGTTTGTTTGTTTTGTTGTTGTTGTTGTTGTGTGCGTGTTTGTGTTTAATTCTGAATTAGTTCCTTTATGCTCCACTTATGGATATCATAATATGTAATCAAGATAGTGACATTTAGTTAATGTCTTCTTTGTAGTATGTAGGTGTTTCTTTCACAAGACAGGTAGTCTGTTAACTTCAGTGGTTATATCTCCTCTGCTTCTAAAGTTAGTGTTAAAGATAACAAACTTCCAATGGATGCTGAGAAATACAAATCACTATGTAATCAAGTGTAACAGAAATCTATTTTTACACATTCTACAAGTAGGAGATAATCATCAGTATTAATAAGGCTCAAGCGAACTAAAATCTCAAAAGTAAGAGAATAACCTTATGCTGAGAAAATGGACATAATTTATCTCTGGTTTGGTTCTACCAAAATCAATTATCTTGATTAATTTTTTCCCACCTCTTTTTACTGAACAAATTTCATACTAAATTTTAAATGTAATAATACATTTAACGGCTGTGTGTGGTTTGACTTTAAACATTTTATATGTTATTGAGGAAAGGAAGAAAAATATTCCATAATATGAATTTTGTTAATGAACACTGAATTTTTGCATTCCTCGGAATTTTTCAATGGCTGCAAGACTAGGAGACCAGAGTTCTAAAAAGACTCCTTTTGTAGTGTATCCCAAGCACGGAAGTAGTTCGCCTTTCATCTTGACAAATAAACAGTAATACCCCGTGGACTAAATTCAACACAGATGTACTTAGTTGCCTTTTGGATTCAAAATTGAAATATTCCATACATGAATCTCACTCAGTATTGATTAGCTAATAAGAAACGGAATTTCTTGGTTTCTACAAACATCTTCTTATGACAGATGGATCCTGTTCTAGACAATGACTAAACTCATGGGTCTCCACCATGAACAGATATCATGTTTCTTTGTGTTTTGTTTTTATTTTACACTAATGTGTTTGAAGAACTTTCTAATATATGTTCTCTGAAAAATAAAATGTTGACCTAGATATGAATGAAATGAATAGGCTGCAGATAATACAGACACTTCCTCATTTCTGGGTTATTTTTAATCCTTGAAATGTCGCATTTCAGCTGTCCTCTGTCTGTTTGTTTTACATTCTAAAGGATTGTTCATTACTGAAAACATTACCTGATAATCCTGACACATCAGATTTAGGTAGATGTCTGGCTTTTAAAACAACCACAGTTAGTGTGTTTGTTGTAGATTGATAACAGAGAGAGATCAGTAGTTCTCCACGTCCAGATGATTTCTGAGGAAATTAAAAGAAATAAAAAAGAAAGACTATTTATGAGCAATTATATTGACAAAGTTTGAAACTAGATTGAGTAGCATTTCTGCAGTGTTGCATAATGGTGTGTCTCAAACTGGTGTAAAAAGATAAAATTCATGGAGCTGTGATGCTTTGTATACAAAATATAATTTTCCTGTACTGTAGTTGCACAACACCTCCTATTGCTATAGGACTTTTAAATAAATGAATAAACTTGTGAAACTATGGATTAACATGATATTGTTAGCTTCAGATATAAGAAGTGAAATCCTACATCCTGTAAAAAAGTCTCAGTGTAAGTAAAATATGTGTGAAAACAATGTTGAAAAAACAAATTGAATAAAAGTAATTCACAAAACGAAAAATAGTAAAATATTTTTAGTCATGAAATTAATGTAACCAATTAGTGAAGGAGTCATTTATTTCACAGGAAGGAGGGAGCCAATGGAGACAAGAAATGGGAGTACCTTATGTATCAGAAAATCCACTAATTTATCAACAAAACATCAGTGACATGGTTATAATTGCAATATAATGAAAGAATTGCAAAATAACTGTATTAGTTATAGGTATGTTATCTGGCAGACATTTAGTTGATTTGTCAGCATGCTTGATCTTTGGAAACAATCAAATTGAAAGTCAATATACATGCTACTTTGTCAGCAGAGAATAAAAGAACTGTGCATGATTCATATGCATTTCTATGGCTCTGTGATTGTTGTAAATGATCTTTCTATTCTGAAATGAGACAAAATGATATGAAATATTTTTAGCCTAGTGAAATCACTGTGTTTTTCTACTGACTTTGGTGTAGTTTTGACATCTCCCTCTTATCTTTAGAAGAAATGCAGATTGTTTAAAAGTCATTGAGATAAATATATATATATATATATATGTATGATTTAAAATAGGAAAGATGAAGGAAGAGTATAATAATTATAATTTTTTGCATTCTTTCCCATCAAAGCAAATTAAAATGGATTTAAGCCTCTTGACCTAATGTGAATGGATCCACTAAAACCTGCTGATCATCTGATTAAGCAAGTAGAATTTAGAATACTAAAATTTTCTTGCAAAATGCTTATTGTAAAGTTATTTTGTTATATTTGTGTAATTGTTTCCTTATACTGTCCTAATGAAAAGATCTCAGTAGTTCATTTGATAAACTTGTTCCCTTCTTTTCCCAGGATGCTAGCAATATTGTTCAAGTATCATAGTTAAACTAGTATAACACCTCTAAATTTTAAATAAGAAATATGTTACCCTAACATTTCTTTTGATGATCTCTCTGTCCATTAGCATCCTTCCTTCCGACAATTCAATTCCTGCAAGGGGAATGAGGACTTCTCCGATAACATCATCTCTGGAAAACCTGTCAAAGCTCAAGATCATAAAGTGAAGTGTTAAGTCTTGAATTTGACTATAGGGGATCCCATAAAACGTGAAGGTCTCATCAAAAGCAGGATCTAAGGTTTTCCTCAGCACTCTGGTTTTCACCTTGTGCTTTTTCTCAGGAAGGATTGTCATTTTGATGTAGGGATCAGAAGTCATTGACTGTTCATCCATTGCTGGCAGCCCACGTGCTTCCTTGATGCTCACTACAAATGCCTTTTTCTCAAAGTTGTACTCTAAAGAGAGAAAGAGAGTGCCTAGTTTATCTTGTTTTTCTTCAGATGACAGGGATGTAGTGGATTTTAAACTATCAGGGGAAACTGAATCTTTCTTCTTTTCTGAAAAGTGCTTTGAAGATGAATTTTCAGGGTCTGGAGAACTCTGCATTTTAGAGGTTGTTTTTGGGAAGTTGCCATTTAGATCTCTCTTCTCCAGGTCAAGATGAAGAGAATTCTTTGACATTTCTGATTTGTTCTTTTCTTCACTTTTCTCATCTACTCCAAACTTCTTCTTACTGTTGAGATTCTCAGGATAAATATCAACTCCCTTCAGAACATGGACAAACTTATATGGAGGGGTCTTATTGGATTTAGATGATTTACGTTGACAGCAGATCCAAGCAAAAACGGAGACAGAGAAGACAAGGCCAAATGCACTAAAGATCCCAACAACTGTAGGAATTTCATCTGCAAATCAAATAAACAGCAACAAGCAAATAAGCAGCAATTTCTTCTACTCTGTGATATTTAATAAAGTAATAATTTAGCAAAGCAAACTGATACGATATGGTAATAGGAGCAGTTGACAGACTGAAAGTGCTTTGCATTGCACGCATTGTTCGCCACCTGCAGGCGTGAATGTATAGTCCCGTGCTGTTAGTATTTTTCCATACAAAGGATGTCTGGAAGGAAAATACTGTTCCCACTGCAATAGTAATTAAAATGAGTAATTTCTCAGCTATTTCATCACTCTGTGTGTAATTTCTGAGTTTATATGTCAGTAAGCAAAACTAGATCAGGTTTTGTCTTTGAGTTTATGGAACTGTATTTTTTAGATAGAAGAATTCTGATATATCTGTTTCTTATAGGTATATAATCTGCTTTTCATATAGTTTCCTAAAATGCCTTTTATACTCAATTAACTCAACTTTATGGTCTGATCCCATAATTGCCTGAAGGTATCTGTTGAAAGAAACTGAGTTTTTCAGGTGTTTGTAACACTCAAGAGTTTCAAGAGGATTTTCAATACGTTCCAGGAGAAAGTCTATCAAGAAAATTTAGAATAGTTACATGCCAAGTGTCCTCTGCAGGTGGATGTGACATTTGGCAGTTGCACGAGTCCAAAGCTGAAAAACTCTTAAGTGTATCATTGATACCCACTATGCTTTGAATCTGAGACCCTGTGAATCAAAGCTGTGGAAAGCATACAGGATGAATCACTTCTTCTGAGTATATAAGAGAAACATTATAATGTAATTTTCATCTACCTTGACAATAATCCTATATCCAAACTCTGAATGAAGAGAAAACTATCCAAGCGTTTCATTCTCAACTGTCATGTGGATACTTCAGTTGCATACGGAGTATCATTAGCCATTCGCAGGCGTGCATTGAAGGGGCAAATGAGTACAACTAATTGGAAATCCAATTTTGCCCATAAGTAACATTACTAAGTGAGTTTAAACCTCCCACAGTGTAACAATAAGAGCTTAATCTTTATTCTCTGCACTGGTAGACTAGTAGAATAATAATAGAATGACATTGTTTATGCATAAAGACAATTGTGTTACAGTTTCTCTAGCAAATAATTATCAGGTCATTCTGAACAAGGAAAGTAAAACTATCCTATTGTACACATTATTAAACATGCTTTATCTCGGTAAAAGCTGGTCTAATAGATGTGCAACACTATAACTTTGAGTTTGAGTAAAATACAAAAAACCAAAAACATAATATTATCAAAGAAAAGTAGTGCAAAATGTTCCAGAGCAGAAAGTGTGAGGGCCTTGCTATTAATTTCTTCTGACAATAAACATATCACTTCTGCCTACAAGCTGTATCAATCTATGTTTAAATGTAAGAAGTCAATAAATAACTAAAAATGATATGCAGAATTTTAAAAAGTGGGTTTTTTCAAAGCCAAGCATTTTTCTCTGAGTTTCAAGTATTGTCTTAGCTGTAGAAATTTAAACATAAATGAAACAAAGGTAGAAAGCAAGGAGTAATTGAGAGATAATCAGAATACTTTAAATAGCTTTCAAGAATGATCTATACATTTTTAATACTTTTTCATGAGTTGGCATTTAAAATTTTTATAGTAATGGAAATCATCCTGTGTTTTTATTCTACAGCTACTGGAAGAAGTGGTAAAATCAATTTAGTATTTGAAATATTAATTAACTTCCTTAAATAAGTAATTAGATAAGGATGATGTCATGAGTGTTGTTAGAAACATAAAATGGGTGGGGTAGGTAGGAAAGCAGAAGATAACTAAATTTTTTACACACACAACTAATTACATTACAACAAGTTGTCATAATGTAAATCAGTTAACACTCAAGGCAGTATACTAATAGGAAACAACACCTATTGATCCTGGGAGAAATTATTATTTCGGTTATGTGATGTAAATTTGGAGTCACTTCACTTGAGTCAGTGGAATGATCCTTGAATTTAACCACTGGTAAAGCAAATAGCATCTATGCTAGAGTCAATATTTGTAAAGCAGAGTTCCGGAATGATTACACTTACAGCTTTTATGAGTAATGCTATTTTTTCATATTTTCACTGTTTCTGAAACTTTCAGCATCACAGTTATTCATGCTGCAGTAACTGTATAGAAATGGCACAATTGAAAAAGTTCATTGTCATCATAGGTATTCTCAATAAATAGAGATTAATCAAGATAGGAACATTTAGCCAAAGACACTGGGTTACTATATTCCCATCTTCTCAGTAATGTTCTTTATACAACTATATTTCACTTTAGCTAACAGTCTCCAAATATTCATCTATGACAAGATAAAAGGAATTAAAATTATCCCAAGAATGGCTTTAATGAAGATTTTGTCCGTGGCACAAAATGTGTTTACAGCATTTTACTCCGAAGCCATGATATTTTAACCAAGACAGAGAAAACAACTCCAACTCATCCATACAAAAATGCACCTAGTCAAACCTCTCCTTCTCTCCCAGTGATATATCAGAGGGAATGGCTAGGTGGAAAAGAACAGAGAGAAAAAGGGAAGAAAGAAATTCACACAACTTCTGGTATCAAAGAGAGCTAGGAAAAAATCGGTTCCTCCCAGCAGTCTGGGAGGCACCGGGATGGCTCAGTAGAGACTGCCTGTATGCTCTTCTCATCCCCGTGGCAGGGAGTTGTGGCCGGGACGTACTTACCGAACTGCTGGTTGCTGGCCGCGATCGGAGCCATGTTGGTGGTGCTCTCTGTCAGCAGTGCTGGAGCCGCTGTCCGTGGTCCTGGAGCCTCTGGCCGACGAGAGGCTGTCCGGGCTAGCGGAGTCGCCCTCTCCGGTGCTGAGAGACCCCTGCCCGGAGAGCAGAATGTGATGCTCTGCTGTTTCTCGGCTCGTCGCTCTCTCGCAGAGACCGGACAGCAGGCTTTTCCAAGGTGGAATTAAAAAAAAAAAAAGAAGAAAAAAAAAAAAAAAGGGAAAACAGAAAGAAAGAAAGGAAAACTAACAAAAAACAAAACCCGGAGACACAAGCAGTGGGGAAGGTGAAGGAGGAGGCTGTGATCGGGCTGAAGGAGTGGGGGGAGGGGGAGCTTCGGTCCTCCCCTTTGCACACTGATTTCCAACCCCCTTCCTGTTTTGGTTCTTCTGAGTAGCTCCGCTCTGAGACTGAAGACGTGGTTGAAACCCAAATTGACGCAATCCTGACGCTACAGGGCTGAAATCAGCACCTTTCCCAGCTTTCTTCCCCCCTCCCCCCTCCGCCCCCCCTCCCCCAGCTCTACCCCCCCGCTCCCCTCCATGGCCACCACACCCTCCCTCCCTTCTCCCTTCTTCCCCCTCTTCTCCCCCTTCTATCTATCTGGGGATTGAACATACACTCATCAATTATTTTAACTGCCCTGCTGCAGGATATAAGCACCCACCCTCTGGTGGACACAGAAAGGGGAATGTTAATGGCTGTGATTCAATGCACCTTGTATAATACACGGGTGTGTCTGTTTTGCTGGGTTAAGATCTATTTATCTGCGTATTTATCAGCTGGATGGGATACAGTGATGTGAAGGAGATGCCAGCTCAGATGATCCAGATGCCTTGGCTCTAACAGAAAAGAACATATTTCTGCTATGACTGATGTGATACACTTACTGTTTTTGAATCACGAAAACTCCCGATGTGCCTTCTCCCTGTCTCCTGTCCTTGATTTTCCCTATCACCCAGCCCTACACAATACCCTAAGCTTTCACTCTGCGAATGTATTTCTCTTCTCCCCTTGATATTCCTGCTTGTCTGGGAAAGAGCTGAATCTACTGAGATATGTCTGGATTTAACACAATTTACATATCAGTCCCCCAGTCTGGACTGAGAACATTTAGAGAGATAGGGGTAAAGGGCAGGTAGGTGAGAGGAACTGAGAGAAACAGAAAAAGAAAGCAGGGCTGCCCAAAATTAGAACCACTATAATAACCCAGAACAAATCATAGTGCAACAGAGCTGCAAAAGCCAGCATCTGGCATCTGACTTCTGGATTCAAAAGGAACTGTATCAGCCAACTTTGAATCCCAACTGTTAATTTTGCTGCATAAATGGAAAACAGGTGTTGTTTTTCACCTAAATAACAAAATCCAGATGCTGAGATAGTCTGGAAACACCTTGTTCCACAATGCTTAGGTGCTGGTATGTCTTGGCCCAATTCAAAGAATGTTCTTGCTTCACACTGAAGCCAGTGAAGCTCCTTGGCATTTGGAACAATAAGAAGGGAATTCTAAGGAATTAAAGCAAGCTATTATCAAAGCACTTGCCTAGTCTTGAGAACTGAAAATGTATTGGCTAATATTAATTATGCTTTTCTCCTTCTGTTGCACTTTCAGCAATTTGTCTTGTTACATGTAACTACCCATCTCTTTCATGTACAGCCATATCTGCTACCTTAGACTTCCTTATATCTTAAGCCATTTGAAAAACATAGAATCATTGAATCACTCTGGTTGGAAAAGACCTTAAAGATCATTGAGTCCAACCACAACCTAACCATACTACCCTAACAATCCTCTTCTAAATCATGTCCCTGAGCACCACATCCAAACAGTTTTTAAACACATTCAGGGATGGTGACTCAGCCACCTCCCTGGGGAGCCTATTCCAGTACTTAACAACCGTTTCTGTAAAGTGTTTCCTTATATCCAACCAAAACTTACCCTGGTGCAACTTGAGGCTATTTTCCCTCATCCTGTCACCTGTCACCAGTAAGAAGTGACCAACCCTGCTTTTGCTGTAAGCACCTTTCAGATGCTGGAAGAGAGCAATAAGGTCTCCCTCAGCTTCCATTTCCCCTGACTAAACAGTCCCAGTTCCTTCAGTTGCTCTTCATAGGGCATATTCTCCAAGGCCTTCACAAGCCTTGCTGCCCTTCTCTGGACCTGCTCCAGCACCTCCATATCCTTTCTGTTCTGAGGTGCCCAAAACTGAGCACTGTACTTGAGGTGAAGCCTCACCAATGCCCAGTACACGGGCAGGATGACTTCCCTAGTCCTGGTCACCACACCATTTCTGATACAAGCCAGGATGCCATTGGCCATGACATGGAGAATTACTTACCATCATTTCCTTTCAAACACTTAGAGTCCTATGAGGCAATTTTCTTTGCTTTTAGGTGTGGTTTGTCAATACAGTTTTATCCGGTATTGCAGGTTCACATATTGGCACCAGTCCAAACACACGTGGCTCAACTTCTTTCCTCCTTCTGCCATGTCTCTCTCCCCTGTCATCCTTACTATTCATCTCTCTTTCTCCATCCAAAATTCAATTCTCAAAATGTACACCCACTGAAAACAATTTCATTTAGTTTTAGACCCCTTTCCAGGTATTCAAGCCTCTTGATACAACTGAAATAATCAAAATGCTTATAAAAATATGAGTTAAAATAAGTTTAACTGGAATATTAAACTATTATAATCTGTTATTATGACTGGTCTTTAAAAACAGCGCACAAAGAATAAGATATAGCTTACTTGGTTATCAATGCTATCTGAGCTAGGATATCATGTGATATCATGTGTTTGATTGTAAATAATTTGTGATGACAATTATGACAATGATAATAATTACTATTATTAATGAAATCTGGGATATACTTGGTCTAAATATAGACAAATATTGGAGCACATGATAATGTAGAAATTCTTGCTTCAGGTTTTCTTTTAGTTTCCCATATTTTTCATAAAAATATATAGTTCACAGAAAGACTTTCCTTCAGCATCCAGATTTTTATATTTTCTTTTATGTTATTTTGATTGTCGGTGACAAATTTGCTGAAATGTGAAAGATACATGCTCTTTTAAAATTAGCATTTCCCCCCAAACTCCTGGTACTTTATCTTAGATTTTACACATTGCAGAAGAATCCTGTGGTGGTGGATGTTGTACAAATATATTGTACAGAGACCTTCCTTTCTACTCAGTTCTGTGCAAGCTTTTCAAAATGTGATAGAAAACATTTCTTTCTTCTGTATTTAGACATTTGGAATTGGTAAGACAGTGTATGCATAGGCAAATGTAAATATGTAAACAAATATGCAAGTGAATGATTTTATTTCTTTGTTGCATTGATCAGTGTAATAGCAGATAACCAGCAATATGATATAGCTATAATAATAATATTATTATGTACCAATAATGCTACACTCATGAAACTTCTATACTTAATTATATGATTCCACATAATGGAACAGAATGTATATCCCAGAAAATACTTGAGAAGGAGGTGGAGTATTGAGTTGCTGACACATTCTGAGACAGACGCACTTTTTGCTCCCTGTGTTGTGCAAGCACCATCTAGTGTACGTCTTAGAGCCATCAGCACCAGCCGACTAGCATACACCCATATACGTAGCACGAACACAAATACAGCCAACTCACTGCTTCTTCATGTACACTTCTGGAAAGTGAGCAGAGGGGAAAAAAAAAAGAAAATCATCATGTGAGCCCTCTGTGCTTTTTAATCAATTAAATCACTGCCTTTCAGGGTCTTTTTTTTTTTTTCTGATACAGTAGTGACTCTCCCTCTTTGTGGCTACAACTTCTTCGCATTTTCCTCTGTTCTGAAAAACAACATTGATACTTCAGAAAAACTTCACGCAGTTTGCAAAATGCTCTTCAGAAAACATGGACTAAGAATTCACTGCTGAGATAGTATGTCCTCGATTTTCCCGTAAAACTAAATACAACAATCTGAAATACTTTCAGCTCAGAGACAGAACATCAAAAGAAGCTGGCTGAGATTTTGCTTGCACTGAGTTGCAGAGGATTGATCATCTGCAAAATATTTCTGTATACAGTTTGGCTGACTGTATCACATCAGGGCCTTCTGTGGTCTGCAAACCAGATTACTGATGCTCATGCATGCGCAGAGCACCCTCTACACAAAGAAAAGGGAGGGTGGTTGCTAAGCAACACAGTCTGTACACTTCCCAAAGCAGAGAGGCCTCAAATAAGCATATGGGAATGGAAAAGATGACCCATCACCAGCAAATGGACTGTCATAATTCCTCAGATCCCATAGCCTAAATGTGGAGAAAGCCTAATATTACTCCTTTAAAAAAATGAAATAATAGTAATAGCAATAGCAATAGTAGTAGTAGTAGTAGTAGTAGTAGTAGTAGTAGTAGTAGTTGTTGTAGTAGTAGTAGTAGTAGTAGTAGTAGTAATAATAATAATAATAATAATAATAATAAAGTTTATGTGGACAATATCCAGTAAAGAGTCGAGTAACAATTATGAAAATAGAACTTTACGATTTCTATGTATGAGGCAAATCTGAGGAAACAACTTTCCATCTCTGTGAGATGTTTCCCTGCAGCTTAAGGACAGAATTTCACATTTTCAAAAATTACATCTGAGTTCTACAGTTGCCAGGTACTAAATTGCAAATATTAATTCTGTTCAGCACCAATGAAATTCAAGCCCTCTTGCCACACAGATAAAATTTCAGTGAGAGTACAAGCAGATGTCCCTGAATCAGGGAAGAGTTGAGCATTCCCTGAAAGTGAAACAACTTCAGAGTGATCTACAAAGGGACTCAGATAGGTATGCTGCTTCATTTCCACTTCAGTCAGTTCTGTTTCAATTACAATTAGACTATGGAAAGGGGAAAGCATCCCTTCATTTCTTGTCTCCATCTTTGACAAACCCTAGCTATGCACAGGCTTGTTTTCAGATGCCACCCATACCCAGAAGAGAGGACTTAACCTGACTATTCAGCCTGCTGCCTCAAAGACTCATTGATTCTCCCTGGGTTGAAACTGAATTCAGCTACACGCATAATGATCTATATGAACTATCCAGTTTCCATTGAAGAGTACAGTAGGTTTTCTGGACTATACTTGCCAGCCCATGTAGATACATCAGCTACCAGAGAATTCTTGAAATTGAACCTGGAAGAGCAGCCAAAGATGAAGTAGAGGTGCCTACTACAGGGTCTGAGATATGGAAACAGCCTCAAATGTCATTATACAAGTTCATGGAAGCAACTAAATAAATTCCCTAGCTCACATACAGATAAACACAAGTCTAAATTAATGTTTTAAACATGAAATTGAGGCATGCTTCAGGGATCAGCCTTCTCTAGATTCTACTGGCTGTATTGACCAGATACTCATTTTCTGCTCTGGGAATTTAAAATGTCTATTGCATATATGGTTTGTTATGCTTGCTTTAGGGCTGAATTCCATTCCTAAAGCTAGGCAAGATGCCTAAAATAGATTTTGCACTTACCCAGCTAGTTAATAATAATAGTAAAAAAAGCATTTTTCTCCACTGTGGTGACAGTATGCAGATCAATGTCTTGATGAAACTTTAAGGTATGTAATAAGTAGTGTGAAAGAAACTGTTCCAGTAATTTAACTGGAAGTTAAGTTGTTTTTATTCAGAAAGCAACATCAAATATTTGAAAGATAACAAGATTCCTCCTAGAGTGAGAAATATTTCTATCCCTTCAGGACTCGCGGTACCATAGAGAAGGTTTTATTAAGTACACAATAATAAGTATTTTCTTCTATTTTTATTTTTTGATTAGAAAAACTCCCTGCAGTTTTGTAAGGTGGATGAAAAGAGGGAATGGGACATGCCCTCACTGCCCTCACTTACTTTTTTTTGCAGGAAAGCCTCCAGAGTTTCAGTCTCCATGTACTGAAACACTGCCCAATGATCAGATGACTAGGAGTTACAAATATATATATATATTTGTGTGTATATATATGTGTGTATAAAAATAAATAAAATATCATGGAGCAAACTTTCATTTTGGAAGGAGAGGCTACTAGTAATATCTTTGGAATTTCTTTCCTATTTTCTTTATTTCTAAGGGTTTTTTGTTTGTTTGTTTGTTTGTTTTTGCTTTTGTTTTTGTTTTTGTTTTGTTTTGTTTTTCCTGGGTAATTTATTATTTCAGGCTTTTATTTGGATAACAGCTAGATTCTACTTATTTCAGCTTGCTGACACTCATGGATGGTAGGGTTTGTGATCTGCTAGAATTAGTTTATGTGTATATGTTCAGCAGTTCCTGGAATCCAAGTGAACCAGAATATTTCTTATGCTTTCAGCCAGGGATATAGGTACCTCAGGAAATAGAATACCTTTTTATCTTGGTAGTCTCTGATTGCTGAGGAGAAGATACACAAGTGAGGTTCTGATAAGAACATCTAAAATAGGAATATTTATGTAATGAATCTTTTTTACATTTTAATTGACATTAGCCGTTGAAATAAAAGAGAAGGGTACTACTAGGGAATTAGATTGAGAATTTAGAACAATGTTGTGGTATTAAAAGTCTTGAATTACTTTAAATTTCATAACTTATTCATTCAGTCTTTTGAAATTTCAGCCTTAACTAACAGACAGGTCTTGTACTTTTTACTTTGTTTTGTTTTGTTTAAATTTCAGTTAATAAAGACTAAGGAAATGCTAAAACTGGAAAATGGTTGATTAAACCATACCTAACCCAAGTTTTGTGAACTTTAAAATTCAGTTATAATTCTAGCATAATTATGTTTATGATCAGGAAAATCTTAAGATATCTTAGAACAATACAAGGACTTTCTGTGAAATATATACTTTTCTGGCCTTAGATAAGAAGGTTTGCCAGTGGAATATGAAAAGGTTAAGCACACAGTTTATTTCTTCACTTTGCTCACCTGTTTTGGATCCATCGTCTCTACACGTCTTATGGAGAAGATGCCAAATGAAAATATCTACTAAGATTTATTGCCTTCTAGGACACCCAAGGTAAGAGTACTGCATTAGAAAAAATATAACCCAGGTTAAAGTACTTCTTGTGCTCTTTTGTTGTTGTTGTTGTTTTGATTTGTTTTGTTTTGCTTTCTGTTTTTTTTTGGTGTTTTTTGTTTGTTTGCTTGTTTTTGCAGGAATATCCCAAGCATCATTCTTCAAGTACTGTAAAGGAAGAAGTGGTCTTTTGTTCATTGATTTTCGTCCAATGTAATGATGTATTCAGACAGAACATAAATGCGTTATCCAATTGCAGTGCTTAGGGCCTAAGAATAAAGACCTAATTTCTCACCATCTATGAATGTGTTGTGTTCATATGGTGCGTATGGCAGCTAAATGTTACATCTGCTTCACTTCAGCAGTGGTTTAATATTTCAACATTCAAAGAGTAGAGAAATTATCTGAATGTTGAAATGGAGCCTGTGCACTGTAGAGGGATTTAACAATGCTGTTTTACAACAAGTTTTATCTTAAATCAATTCTTTGCCTGGACTTCAAAGATTACATGGTTCAAATTAAAATTTGTAGAGTTTAATTAGATAAATTTTGCAACACTTACTCTTGTGATGGGCACCCACATGAAATGAGACTCAGATAATCCCTAGGAAACAGAATTAAACAGTAAATAAAAGAGGAAGAGGAGAAGAGAGATTCTGAAGATAATAAATTTTGTTTATACATTTATTTAATGACATCCAGCTCAGGAATCATTTGATCCTAGATATTCTAATATTCTGCAAATAATAGATGTCCTTATCACATTTGAAAGTTCTGTCTGAAGTCAGAGCTTTAAAGCTAACATGTTTCAAGTATGCAAATTAAGACTATAAGGTGGGGAACTTCATTTTTGAAAATCAAGTATTCCCAAAATTCATTAAAAATCGGATATTGTACTCTTAGATCTTGTACTCTATTCTGAGTAACACATCCCAACACATCATGTGCTCTTCGGGGAATTAAAAAAAAAAAAAAAAAAAAAAAAAAAAAAAAAAAGCTGAAATACAATGTTAGTAAAATACAAAATTTTTAATATGGTAAATAGCCTCTGAAGCAACCAGAGAAGTAATTGGAAGAAAAACAAGTACTCCATCCAGTTAAAAGTGTTTATGAGAAATGCTTTCATTTAACTAAATTTAGCGTCATGAATTCTGAGCCAAATTATTTCTACATCAGTACTATTAAAAGTAAAGTAGACATCTGTAAGAGATCAGTCTGCAGCTCTTTGCCTTTTTATTCCATATACATCTGCTAAATGGAAAAGATTTCCGTTTGCCAGTGTTGTCACAAATAGGATATTTCCCCCTCTTGCTTCTTTGACTATTTCCTTCCTCTACAACCTGTTAATGAACTTCTTGTACATTGATGCATCCAGATGATTAATATACAAACCATCAAGGTGTGGAAACAAAGATTTACTCATTATTTGATCTGCAATATTTTCTGAACTGCAATTTATATGAAATGCAAAGCCTGAATCTGGACACATTTCTATTGTAACCTGCTTGAAATCAGAACAAAAGGAGGGAGAGTGAGTGAGTGGATGGAGGAAAAGAGTTTGCTCTTCTCCGTAGGAAAATGAGATAGTTACTGATTTACTTGCCTCATTCACATGTATCTTCAACTTATAAGTACTTGCAATCTGAAAGTAATAAAAATGTGTTCCTTAACACATAGTAATTAAAGTAATGAACTTAAATTCATTACTTTATCTAGGAATTATTTGCGTAAGGAAATCCAATTGGAACTGAATCTTCTAGCTTTCTAAAAAAACAAAATGGCACAAAACAAGCAGTTCTGTGGCTAATAATTGCTGTTTTACCCTTAACTAACTACAGAAGAAAAAAGACAGTATTAATACCTTAAGATTCTCAACAATTCGGATATTCTTCAACCAAACAGATATCTTTCAACCCCCTGGATATCTTTTCAACTACCTGGATATCTGCTGGGATTGTGGCACGGCAGGTGGCAGACAATCCAGGAGACTCCTGGAGTCTGTTGAGGATAAATTCCTGGTCCGGGTATCAGGTGGACTGGCCCAAGGAGAAGCCTAACTGGACCTGGAGCTCACCAATACAGAGGAGATTATTAGAGAGGTTAAGACTGGAGGCAGCCTGGGCTTTTGCCCTGGTGTGTTTGTGATCTGGAGGAAAGCAGGCCTGACAAAAAGCAGAGTCAAGACCCTGAACTCCAGGAGAGCAAAATTCTAGCTGCTCAAGAAGCTGCTGGATTGGATCTTCTGAGAAAGCGTGCTCGAGGGCTGAGGAACATAACAGAGCAGGCAGCTCTTTAAGGACATCCTGCTGTGAGCACAAAAGCTCTCCATCCCCTAGCAGAAGAAATTGAGAAGAGGAGGCAGGTGACTGGCATGGCTGTGCAGGGACCTGCAGCTTAAAATGAGGGACAAGGGGGAAATGTACAGGAAGTGAAAGTAGGGTTGTGTAATCTGGGAAGAATATAAGGACATTGTCTGCAGGGATAAGATCAGGAAAACCAAGGCGCAGGCTGAGCTGAACTTGGCAAGGGATGTGAAAAATAACAAGAAGGGGTTCTACAGTTGCATAGGCAGGAGGAGGCAGACCAAGGAGAGTGTTCCCCCTCTGATAAATGAGGACAGAAAACTGACTTCTTCAGACATGGAAAAAGCTGAGGTGTTCAATAAGTGCATTGCCTCAGGCTTCACTGGCAGTCAAGCTCGTCCCCGTGTCTTCCAGGACCCTGAAGCTGTAGGTGTGGGTGGATTCCATCTCTCTGTAACAGTGGAACAAGTCCAAGACCTCCTCGGGAATCTGAATGCATGTAAGCTGGTCTGTATGTGGCCAGATCATATCCATTGTCATGTTCCGAGAGATATAGCTCATGTGGTTGCTGAGCCACTCTCCATGATATTTGAAAAATCATGGCTATTGAGTGAAATACCTGGTGAATGGAAAAAGGGAAACATCACTCCCATTTTTGAGAAAGGGAGAAAGAATTACCCAGCGAACTACAGGCCAGTGAGCCTCACCTCTGTGCCTGGGAAGATCGTGGACCAGATCCTCCGAGAAGCTATTTTAAGGCACATACAAGACAAAAACATGATTCAAGACAGCCAGCATGGCTTCACCAATGGCAGATCTTGCCTGACCAATCTGCCGACCTTCTATGATGGAATGACAGCACTGGTGGACAGGGGATAGGCAAAAGGTGTCATCTTCATGGACATCTGAAAAGCCTTCGGCTTGGTCCCTCACCACATCCTTCTCTCTAAATTGGAGAGGTATGGATTTGAAAGATGGGATGTTCAACAGATTGAGAACTGGTTGGCTGGTCACAATGAAAGGGTTGTGATCAATGGATCTATGTCTGGATGGAGGCTGGTCACAAATGGTTTACCTCAAAGGTCAGTCTTGGAACAAGTGTTCTTTAACATCTTCATCAGTGACATAGACGATGAGATCAAGTGCACCCTCAGCAAGTTTGCAGACAGCACCAAGCTGAGTGGTACAGTAAACACTGTAGGGAAGGGAAGCTGTTAAGAGGAACCTGGAAAGGCTGGAGAAGTTGGCCCATGTGAACCTAATGAGGTTCAACAAGGCTAAGTGCAAGATATTGCACTTAGGCCGGGGCAATCCCATGTTTTTATGCAGACTGGGAGAAGAACTCTTTGAGAGCATCCCTGCGGAGAAGGACTTGGGGGTCCAGGTAGATGAGAAGCTGGACATGAGTCATCAGTGTGCGTTTGCAGCCTGGAAGGCCAGCTACGTTCTGGGTTACATTAAAAGAGGAGTGGTCAGCAGGGAAAGGGATGTGATTGTCCTCCTCTAATCAGCTCTTGTGAGGTCCCATCTGGAGTACTGTGTCCATGCCTGGGGCCCCCAGCACAAGAAAGAAGCGGATCAGGTCCAGAGGAGGGCCACTAAGATGATCAGAGGGCTGGAGTACCTCTCCTATGAAGAGAGGTTGGGGGAACTGGGCTTGTTTAGCTTGGAGAAGAGAAGACTCTGGGGGGACATAATTGCTGCCTTCCAGTACTTGAAGGGAGCATATAAACAGGAAGGAGAACAGCTGTACATGAGCGTGGATGGTGATAGAAAAAGAGGGAATGGTTTAAAACTGAGATAGGGGAGGTTTAGGTTAGATATTAGGAGGAAGTTTTCCACACAGAAAAGAAAACTTTTCTGTGTGGAGTGTGGTGAGTGTGGTGGCACACTGAAACACCCTAAATCGTAATAGTGTCCATCCTCCCCTTCCCCTTCTCCCTGATTAAGATTTGTAATAAACTGGACCAACATTTGAACTGTTGTTTCTTAATATCACGCCGGGTATACATATACCAAAGAACCTCCTTTCCCTCCTATAAATTTGAGCAAGACATTACGTTACCAAAGACCACAGTTTCACTCACCTGTCAAGTTGTTAAAAGCATAGAAACAGATTGTGAGAAGTGTGTTCTTATAAGTTTCACCCAAATATATTTTCAGTATCCCATGCATTTTCTTCAGCAACCTGGATGAAGGGATAGAGTCCACCCTTAGAAACTTTGCTGATGTTACAAAGCTGGGAAAAGTGGCTGACACACCAAAAGGTTGTGCTTCCATTCAACAAGACCTGAACAGATTGGAGAATTGAGCAGTAACCTGATGAGGTTTAACAAGAGGTGCACCTGGGGAAGTGTAACTGCATGTATTCGTACAGGTTAGAGGATGATCTGCTGGAGAGCAGCCTTGCAAAGAAGTACAAGGTTGTTCTTGTGGACAATTTGGCCATAAACCAGCAATGTGCCCATGTAGCTAAGAAGGCTAGCACCCTGAGATGCTTTAACAAGAATGTGGCCAGCAGGATAAGTGAGGTGGCCCTCCCCCTCTACTCTGCCATAGTGAGGTCACATTTAGAATATCGTGTCTAGTTCTGAGCTCCCCAGATCAAGAAAGACAAGGATCTCATAGAAAGACTTCAGTGGAGGGGTGTGAAGTTGTTAAAGGACCTGGAGGACCTCCCATGTGAGGAATGGCTGAGTAACATGAGTCTGTTCAGCCTGGAGAAAGGAAGTCTGAGAGGGGATCTGATTAATGTTTATAAATATCTGAATAGAGGTAAGTGGCAAATGGATGAGGCCAGGCTCTTCTCATTGATGTGCAGAGATATGACAAGGAACAACGGCCTAAAATTTGTGCACTGGAAGTTCTGTACTAACATGTGGTAGAATATTTTTATAGTAAGGGTGACAGAGCACTGGAACACATTGCCCAGAGAGGTTATGGAGTCTCCTTCTATGAAGATATTCAAGACCCAGCTGGATGCCTACTTGTGCAACCAACTGTAGGGTACCTGATTTAGGAGGGGTGTTGGACTCAATGATTTCTCAAGTTCCCTTCCAACCCCTGTGATTCTGTGATTCTGTGAAATGTTTTGTTAAATGCCTGTAAGAAAAATTCAGGTCATGAGAATGTCCTTGGTGTCCTACATAATTCCCTACAACCCCTGTTTTCAGAGTACTTCACGTTATATAGTTTATGTGTTTTTAAAACCCAGTTTCTAGTTGCTGCAGTTCTAGTTGTCACAGCTCAACTTCACTGTATTTCATATTTTAAATCATATTATGATGATTGAGGTGATACATTCAGCGTCACATAAGGAAGTCATGGCATATTCTGTGAGGAAATTCTCAAAGGCACCAGTCAACTTACTTGCTTTTAGCCTGATTTCCTAACAACACAGATCTGATCTGATGGTGGCATTCCTATCTCTGTGACTGCATCTTTAGGTGAGCTCTCTTTCTCCCAGTTTCTTTGGATCTCTTTGGCGACCTGTAGCCTAATTGGACAGGGGAGTAGAATTCTGACAGACAGCATAACACAAGTGAGCTGTGAAAGTCTAAAACATCACGTTCTGCCTGGTCTTTCACTTGCTGAGACAGATGGGCAGTCACCACAATCACAGTACTACTTGCGTTGCCTCTTACCTGGCAGGAGAAAAGAGAAATAGGAACTTGGAATATTTTACAGTACTTTATGGAAAAGCAGTAGATGGTCTTTGGAAGGTAGGAAACATGGAGGAGGGAGGCACTGCAGGAAGGTTGTAGATGAAAGTGCAGCCCAGCTTTTGTAAGGTGAAGCCTTTAGAAGGCAGTCACTTTTTTTTTTTTTTTTTTTTTTTTTAAACTTGTGAGCACATTGTCCTACAATGTGTATCCAGACAGAGGTAATAGGTCACGTGAAAGATCTCAGAAAAAAAAAAAAAAAGCCTGAAGATACACTCATCTCCTTGCAGAAATACAAAATTCATCATTCTATTAAAACTATAGAAGTCCTAAACACAGGAGGAGGGAGGCAACAGCTTCTGTAACTTACTGCATTTAAGGATTTTACACGTCAAATTGGATTTGTCTCCATGTGGATTTTTTACTACTAAAGATATGTCCAGAATGATTGAAATCTGCACATTGAAGTCTCTACCTTCTACAATTTTTTGATGGTCTGTGAAAGTGTGAGCTCACATTCTGACCTTAAATTAGTTGTTTAAATCTAATTAAACATCAGTACACTACAAACAATCTTCACTGTGGTAACAACAACAACAACAAAAATTCTTTATTATTCCATGAATATTATCCCAGTGATACATAGGTTTTCTGCAACAAAAAAGGAAGCCATGGGACAGAATTCTATCATTAAATAATTATCAGAGAAGGATTTAATTACGTTTGATCATGCAGTTCTGCCACTCAAGCCTTTGTGCTGTCAAATGCATAGGTTGTATTAGAACATGCATCTGTGGAAAACAAAATGTTTGCATCTTTATGATTTTAGCAAGGGGACTTCTTCGAGGTAGATAAAGTATTCAATTACCTAAGTTTCTTAGTATTGAGTATATTTGAAATGTTTTATCCAGAAAGTTTGAACAGTATACTAGTATAGTCCAACTACCCGTACAGTCTATGCACAAAGTAGTACATACATACAGAGTTTTTCAGTTCACATAGTTATGGGAGCGTAACTTCCTGAGCAGCTACACACAAAGTCTGAAAATAAGTATGGTCTTCTGGATTTTACAGCTGGTAACTAAGTTATTCTAACCGACACTACCAACTTATTAGAAAGTCTAGAAGGAAATTCTAAAAATGTTTCATATGGCAGAAGTATTGCAAAGCATTAAACTACCGCACTGTGTTCTTCACTAGGAAACATTCCAGTATTTAACATATTTTACATTTAAGACAGCCTATTGTACTTCAAGACTGCATCTTTAATACCATGCTGAAAGGTTCTTGAAAGTGCATTGGAATTTTAGCCAAATTTCATCACATTTTGCAGATTCCCCTTCTTCAAGTGTCTTAAAAAAAAAAAAAAAATGAAGTATCCTACTACAGCACAAAAAATGCACACCTATTTGAAGATTTCCTGTATTATTCAATATGGCATGCTGTATTTTTAGACTTTTTATCATTCTAAATAGCGCATAATACTAACTCTTACAGGATTATATGAGCAACAGTTAAACTATAAATTAAAAGTGCCAATAATTCATCTCACTTAAGCACAAATGTCATTTGCAACTTCTCAAAATATCATCTTGCTTAAACATAAATTTCATTTGCAACATCTCAAAATATCTGAGACATTCAGTTGGGCTCATAAATGTTACACTGGACCTGGGAGAGACCCAGACCACTTTGATGTACAGCTGAAGGCATACTTATTGTCATGGTTTTGTAATTTTTGCTGTTGCCATTCCACATCATGACATCATGTGGAGCACAGAGAAGAAGAACCACACATCCCAGAGGACCTCACGGTCAAAGAGGAAAATATGTCACAGAAGTGACGCTTGCTTTCTCTCTCACTGCCTGGCAGTGGGTGTGGGTGTGCTTCCAAGCCGTGCGCCTTCAATTTCAAAGTAGGCTTCTCGGTCTTCTGAAAACTCTCTCTCTCTTATTTTACTTGATTTATTACCCCCAATTTTCAATTAGATTGTATTATATTGTGTTATCTTGCATTCCAATATCATAGTTAGTAAAATAAGTTTTCCTCCTTAGATTGTTGCCACTGCTCTGTTTGTTTCCTTGAGCCCAGCTCCCATCTCCCTATGCATTTTCCTTTTCCCTTCCCATTTCTGGGGTCAGGGGGCCCACGGGCCTACTCCCCCCCGTCACAGAAATAGACTGATCTAGATAACTCTGTGACACTTATAAAACACTAGAGCATCTAAACTGATAAATGACATTAGAGAGATATGTTTAAGTACCCATATCATGTTAAACAATAAAGTTAAATTATTTCTTTTCCTAAGAAACAATAACTCCTTTCAGAATGTTGTTAACCAGGGAAACAACTGCTGATTTGCATTAGTCATCCTAGGATCTGAACTCATTTTTTGGAAGTTTTTCCTTCACATAGCAAAATATGTGAAAGAGAGCTTAAAGGACTGAAAGTGTAAATTAAGGAAGAGAGCTTTGTGTGTTAACATTCTTATTACATTTTCTTTCTAGTGTCCCAGAATGAAAGTTACCTTCATAGTGCACTATGCTGAAATATCTATATAATCAGAACTGTTTTACCTAAAAAAGGTGTCCCTTTCAAAGTCTAAGTGTCCCTTGGAAACCTTTGCCCAGCACTCTTTATTCCTCTGATCTGTGTATTCCCAGAGTTACAGAACTTGAGTAGAATTCATTCATCACTGCAGATTCCAAATGAAAATTTGCCTCAGATAGTAACCTTGATCTCAAATGTCCCATAGCTAAAGATATTTCAGTGATCCGAAACATCTCTCTTATTGAGCACAAATCACAGGAAGCAACCCATGGGATTCTGGGAAAAAAAGAACAGTATCAAATGTCCAGATTGAGCAGATGAAGGATGTCTGAACAGTAGTATCAGATTCCAGAAAATCTTTAATTTGTAAACCTGATATTAGGGGTTGTACTGCACTGACATCCTTGACTGTACTGGAAAGAATGAATCAGCAAAGATGGCTCATCAACATATCCCTGTTTGAAAGTCTGCCAAACATTTGGGCAAAATGGTGCTATGAGTAACAGCAATCATGATTAGCTAAGTGTGGTGTCAAATTGTCAGGACTACCAAAAAGTGAAGGTGGGTAGAATCAAAGCAGTGTAATATATTGAGATTTTTTCGCTAGACATACTGCAGACTGTATTGTATTAAGAGTGAGGATTACCTTGGGACATAGTTTTGGAAAAGATCACATCTGTCAAAGGCTGATTAGCCACGCCAAGATTTACTTGCATTGAAACTGGACTTTTCAAGTGGCTGCTGCATAAATTTGGATACAATACATTGTTTGTGTTTGTTATTATCCAAATGGATAGAAATTATTCTATTTTGCAAGTTGACTGGGAGATGCCATCTCTTTGCACAGTGTGGCAGAACCGTAATGTAACATATACAAATAAATATACCCTGGTTACTGTTAGTCATCTGAAATTAAAATGTTCCTTCTATTTACCAGGAATCTTCTTATTTGTTCTAGGTATCCATAGATATTTATGGAATCAATATGTAATTTAATTTCAGTATATTTAATCATAATCAGCCTGAGCGTACTGTTTAGCTGAACATATAAAATGTACTATAATGACTTTAAAATGTTTAATTTAAGAATCTCTGCCTCTATGCATATGAATCAGAGACCTGTGTTTAATTATTGATAGTAATTAGAGCACAGAAGCAGACAAACAGCATCTGGTGGCAGGAATAATTTCAGAGCCTAGCCCTTATTCAGTCTCCTTTGGAACCAAAGCATTGCTTCACTGTTTGATTCCTTTAAATGTATGAATTTGGTTTTGGTTTCTAAACAGCTCTTTGAAAGTTCTCTGTCATCTTATAAGTCCTGTTAGGTTTATGCATGTATATGTGGAACAGATGCTGGACATTTTTTTAATGTAATCAGGATCAGAAAATTATTCCTAAGGACTTTTCTGTTTTTATGTTTATTCTGTCCTGTGAACATTAAAATTTTAATTCTACATTGGTAATCAAGTCTGAAGGCCGAGGAATTAAAACAAAAATCATTTTTGGTAAGTGCCAACTGAACACTTAAATGAAAAAACAAAACACTATAAACTCTACAGAATAATAGTTACAGATATTAAGAGTAAAGGATTTTATTCTGCACCTATTGAAGCAAAAGGGAACCTCTCAAATTAAGTATTTACACCCATTCACTGGATAACACTGACATTTATCGATGAGTAACCTTGAGAAAAATGGAAAAAAAAATGCCACTTTTTTATTTATTATTTTTTTTTAAGATGCTTTTTTTTTTTTTTTTTTTTTTTTTAGGATGTCATTAAGTGTAGAAATAATTTATCTGTATTGGATAGAAAATAATTCGAGTGCTGGCTATCAACTATTTGTGAGAGTTTGTTGATCCTCAAAATATTCCTAGGGAGGAACATCCTCCTTCTGAAATTGAATAACTTCTTGAAAAAAGCTGTCTGTTCCTGTTCCATTCAGTCAGCTCTTAGAAGTAGACCTCAAGTACTCAAGGAACAAAGGTCAAAAAAACATGAGAACCATGAAAATAAATGATGTGGGTTTTGTTTTGTTTTGTTTCTCCTACAAATGTGAAGAAGTACTTTATAAAAATATTCTGTGTTGTTCAAGGACAATCAAGATTCCTGCCACAGAGTCTGCAGAGAACAAGTCTAAGAAACACTCTTAAGAATATTCATTACACAAGAATAAACATGAGAGTCCAGGAAAGGAATTGACATGAGTGTTAAACCTAGTGAAAACTCAGGAATAAGTCTTAGACGTGGGGTATTTAATCTCTCTCTTACACACTGGGACACTGCCACCCATGTTCATACGGCTAATTATCCTTCCTAATCTCCCTTAAAGCTGACTGAGAGGTCAGGCTCTGAACCTGTAATTCTCTATTGCTTTGCCTCGTAACAGATGGGGAGAAAGGAAAGACAGAGCAGATACTTGTTATTACTTTGGATGGGATTATAACAATCTTTATTGAAAGCATTCTTTTAATTGGTAATTCTGAGTCAGATGATATTTTATTTTATTTTTTTCACTGTGTCCAGTTTAAATTACTGTAAACGATTAGTGCCAGATCTGCCAACTATTTAAGTAGTGAATTTCTGTATAAAAAATGCCCAGCCATCCAGTTTCCATAATCCAATGTTGGCCTTTTACAGTAAGATGTGATGCAGTATTACAAACTAGGTATATTAAAGTTTTGTTTATCTACTCCCTACTGTTCTCACACAGGCAGTTTATCCACCAAAAGCTTTTCTCATTGCTTTCTAATTTGATGAAGATTACACTTTCTATATCTGCGTGTTCAATAGTTGCATTTCTTGTGATCTTTACCCCCACCTGAAAGTCAATCTTGTCTCAAAATCTTACTCTAAGGATCTGATATATGCATTTATAAATTTGGAACTCTTGTGAAGTTTTAGATACACTCCCTCCCCCCCAACTTTCAATCCAGATGTATTTCATTTGTTTGCTGCTGAAAAACCTAACAAGAAAGAAAGAGCCTGGAAAAACAGCTGCCCTCTGAAAATATTTGTTTGTCTGTTTGTTTTCTTTTTTCCTCAAAGATATGACAAAAGCACAGTTGAAATATGTTATTTTGATATACCATATTGAACTACAAAGAACACAGTGGAACTGTATAGGCTTCATTGTACCACATCAGAATTGTTAACCATAAGCCAAAATGGTGGGTTTTTTTCAGCTAAGTTTTCAAACTCATTTTCTGAAGAACATTATGAAATGTGTTTCAATAAGAAGGGAACAGAGTCATAGGTATTTAAAAAGAACAAAAATGCTAGATCTTATTAATTATTTGATGTATGCAGAATTGCACATATTAAAAGCCGATATAATGAATACTTATCTGCATACACATCCTCATATGTGCACATATATAATAAATAAATGTATGTGTGCTGCTCTATATACAGCTTTCTCTTTTGGGGACATTTTTCTTCAGGAGTCCTGAACCAATTTTTTTAACTACATTACCAAAGGAAACCAGTTTTAAGGCAATCCTGTTAGTCATGCACACTTCAAAATACCTCAGGATGTTCCTGAGAGATGTACATTCTTCACCCTTCACTATAGGAAGCCTGTTTCTCCAGTACAGTACTACATAATATTAGCCACAAAATATTGCTTTTGCCACAGTGACATTGCCAGTATTGAAAAGGGGACTTTTAAATGGAAGAATGAAAGTAAAGGGCTCCCCACATCCATCTACACTTTAGAAGGTTCACAAAAGTGTGAAGTGGCCAATCCATCTCCATGAAATGTTCTCAACTGAATGAGAAAACAGCATGAAGATGAATTTAGTCTGAAACAGCAGCTTGTAAATGTGTGAACTGCTCCAGCCACCTGAGCTGTTTCTATTACTGCTGCCTCAGAAGTATCAGTGTTTCTGTTCCTTTGATGTGCACCTTGCATACACTCTCTTAAGTGCACTGATCTCAACACAAGATCTGTGATGCATTACGTTTCAACCCAAAGGAGTGGGCTTTCTCTTCTACTCGTGAGCCTGGAGAAAACAGGAGGCCTGAAGTCCCTCTTGTAAGTGAAATACACTCCAAAGTGAGCCTGGATTTGGGGAAGTAGGTGAAGTGGGGAAATCAGATGCTTTCAAAGAGGGAGGAATTTGCAAAATTCAAACAAACATTAAACAGATATCATTTGTACAGGGATCAATTCATATTAATACATCTAAACATGCTTAGTATACAACCCAATGCTACATTTCCCTGTCTCTCCTGTTCCCACCTCTGCTCCTTTCTTGAACTTTAGACTGCAAGACTTTCCATTCATCCCAGATCCTTTCTTCTGTCATATTTCTGCTCCGCCAGCCTACTTCCACAGCAAGGTGCCTGATTTCTCCAGAACTCTCTGTAAAAATCCTAATATATAATTTTTGACACACAGACTAGACAGAATCAGTCACTCTAAGAAGTCATTCTCAGATCTGTCCTAGAAATAAACACTGAAATTATTTCCCTTGAGCATACAGCAACTTGACCATAAATGTTCAAGCCAAATCTCCTTAAGCCAGAAATACCAAACTGAAGCTGAGAAACTCTTCGATAGAAATTCAAGTTTGGTGAACTTAATTCTGATCACTTTATTGTATATCTTAGACAAAATGGCCAAAAATATCCAGCAGGTTGAGGGAAGTGATCCTGACCCTCTAGTCTGTTCTGGTGAGGCCTCACCTGGAGCACTGCATCCTCAGTACAGGAGAGATATGCATCTCTTGGAAATACCCCGAGGAAGGCCACAAAAATGATCCAAGAAATGGAACACCCCTGCTACAAGGATAGGCTGAGAGAGCTGGGGCAGTTCAGCCTGGAGAAGAAAGGGCTCCAGGGTGACCTGACTGCAATATTTCAGTGTCTAAAGGGGAGCCACAGGAAAGAAGGGGGCAGACTCTCTAGCATAGGCTGTTGTGATAGTACAAGAGAAAAATATTTCAAGCTGAAAGAGTGTAGATTTAGGCTGGATATAAGGAAAAGTTTCTTTTACAATGAAGGTGATGAGGCACAGGAACACGTTGCCCAGAGATGTGGTTGATACCCTGTCTCTGGAGAATTCCAAGGTCTTTCAGTCTGGACCAAGTTCTGAGCAACCTGATCTAGCTGTTCATTTTAGGGGAATTGAACTAGATGACCTCTAGAAGTCCCTTTCAACTCTAAGGATTCTAAGATTTTACAACTATATCAGGAAAAAGCAAAAACAAACAAAAAACAAACAAAAAAAACAACAACCAAAGAGCTTCTCTTTTGAAAATTTAAAAGTTCCATCCAGAATGGAGTACTTGTTTTTGCACTGCTTCAACGTTGAGTGTGTTAAAAATCTGAGCACTGTTTTACACTAAAAACCTTAGTTTGCTAAAATAATGAGATATATTAAGAGAAGGAGAGCATGAAAGAGTATGAATACTCTTTTCCACTGTAAATATCAGAAAATATATCCCATACTTGCAGAGACTAGACTCAAAATTTTATTAAATGAACCTCAAGCCATCAGTTTGACTAAAATGGCAGTCTGAGAAGAACTCTGAGAGGTAGAAAAGGCCAGGAGACCAAATAATAATGGAACACAAAGGAAATAAATTTCTGACCAAGATGCATTAGTTTGAGACAACTGATTGAAAACGAACATTGCTGGTGGATGTGAATGGGTTTAGAGATGGGAATTTGTACCATTTGCCTCAGAAAGGTATTACACTCTGAAAGATAACACTGACGTTAAGAGCTAATTTCCCCTACCTTTGACATTTGAAGTTAGGCGCTTAGTCTAAGACACGTGTCTTGCCCCTGTAGAAATAGTTTTAGAAGTTGCATCATGCTGTTACTCAGAGAACCAGGAAGGAATACTTTGTTATCTGGAAAGAATCCCTGCCTCCATTTACTCTGCTGGGAATTCTAGTGATGACTCATCTATATTAAAAATATATTTCTTTCAGACTACTAATACTAAATGAAAAGAATCATACCTGAGCAATTTGATCATTAGCAGGGAATAACACTGTGCTTAACCAGAAATGAACATTTAGATCTCCTGAATTCCTAGCTCAGACCCTCACAGTTTCATCTGATAATTTAAAAGGTCACCCGGTTTTAACCTCAGAAATTATACAAACATCAGGCCTTTAGGGTCTAAATTAAATTGCTTAGCTGTTTAAATAACTAAGTACACTAGAAAAGACTAACAAAGAAGACAATATAATACCAAATCTGTGTGATTATTTTTTATTTTTTATTTTTTTTTAATTCACTTTCTATACAATTTTGTCTTTTTCTTTTGAAGGTTCCTATTTAATAAATGGTTTTCTTTACCTGAAAAACTATCACTTTATTTTAGCAGATTCTTCTGGAAATCTTTCTTTGCAAGTTAGAATAAGAAATAATTTTACGTATGTGACTTCAAGTGTACTGATCAGATCAGCAACTGCAATCATGTATATCATTGCAATTTTGATCTAAACATAGATTTATCTTTCTAAATCCTTTTTACTATAATTCTTTTTTTAACTTGCACTAATTAACTGAAATAGTTCTCTTTTGCTATGTGGATAACCAGCAGAGTGTCAAGTTAATTGTTTGATCTTCAATTAGCTTCCTATATATTGGGGGGAAAAAAAAACAAACAAAAAAACAAGGTTTCAATCAAAGCTATCAGCCAGCCCAATGTTCTAGACCAGAAATATCCAACCACAGCCCAAAGGCTGCATGCAGCCCAGGACTAGGATAGCACTGTTGTCACCCGCACATTTTGATACGCTGGCTAAACACAGCTCTGTGAACAGCAAAAAATATGCATCCTTGCTTTCCCTTTTGACAAAGGAATTTAAGAATAGGTTTCCAGATTACTGAGAAAATCAAGATTGTTATATATTTATATTTGACTCCATTTTGAGTCAACATAATTATCTACAGATTTTCCAATGTAAAATATAGAGTTGCAATCAGATATTCAACTAAAAAATGTCATAGCTTCTCTTTACTAGACTCTCTGATGAACCTGCGCTTTCGTTGCTCTCCTTTTTTTTTTTTTTTAAATATATTTTAATAATTTATTTTTTAAATAAGGTTTGTTACTTACATACATCAACTTCATTATATATTTTATATGTGGCCCAAGTCAATTCCTTTTCACACAATCAGTGCAGGCAAGCCAAAATGTTGGATATGTTCTCTACACTCAGAAAAAGAGAAAACTGAAGAGAAAGACAAAATAATCTTTTTTTTAAGTGTAATTCAAAGCTATGGAACAGTTCTGCAACAAGTTGTGTTAGCAGTTCGTTAGGATGTAGTTTTGTGATACATATAAGTGACTGTCACTGCTTAGAAAAGGATTATTGGATATTCCAAAGCCCTACAGGAAAAAAAGAAAAAAAAAAAGAAAAAAAAAAAAACAAAAAACCCTGATAATTTCAGAATCACTTAACATAAACTATGCAACAAACATTCTAGTTGGCACATCTGGGCACAGCAGTGAACTGGCAAGCGACTAATGGCTGATGAGCGCAGGAAATGTGAGTGCCGAAGGGCATCCAAAAAGTTATACTCTTGGGAATATGGGGATTTAAAATTATCATGATTTAATAAAGTAATTTGTTATATTTAGATACCTAAAAATTGCATTAATTTTGTGCATTTACTTTTATAACATTGTCACGGGGTTATCAAGATCAATCTGGGTCCGTGACAGGGGAGGGGGCAGTAGGCCCGTAGCCCCCCGGCCCCCTCGGAAAAAAAAGGGAAAAAGGGAAAAGGGGTAGGGAGATGGGAGTTCAAGGGAACAAACGGAACAGCGGCAACGATCTGAGGAGTAAAACTTATTTACTAACTAGGATATAGGAATGCAAGATAACACACTATAATACAATATAATTAGAATTGAAGCTAATAAATCAAATATAATGAGAGAGAGAGGTTTCCGAACACCGAGAGGCCTACTTTGAAGTCGAAGGCGCCGCGGCTTGGAAGCACAACCACACTCGCTGCCAGGCAGTGAGAGAGAGCGAACGTCGCTTCCGTGACGTATTTTCCCTCTCTGGCCGCGAGGTTCCCTGGGACGTGTAGTACTTCTTCTCTGTGCTCCACATGATGTTGTGATGTGGAATACCAATAGCAAAAATTACAAAACACAAAACCATGACAAACATAAATAGGCAAGAGATACACATGGATTCTGGACTTCATTTTGTATTTGTATTGAATAAGAAAATTTGATATACCAAATTTCCAGAAAACAAATAAACAAACATGCAAAGAACTCCAAAAATCCTCACCCTGAACACATACTCAGCAGTATGAATGTCTTCAGTATGTACCTCATTTGTATAAAGACTTTATAACAATCTTAGTCTGAAACAGCAGGTGCTAAATCAGTCAGCTTTGCAAGAAGGCTACTCAAAGAAAGCAGAAATTAATATTTTACAAGGGACACAGACTATCACCTTTTGCAACACTTACATTACCATTTAAATGATCCTTGACAAGGATCTTATTTTCCCCCATTTTACATTCATGCTCAGCAAACAAATACTTAACATTCATTAAGCAAACTTGCTATGACAAATGAAAAAGTGACTTCAGGAATGTTATCACCTTCTATGTTCTGGGTGAGATAAATAGTTAAAAACCTGTTGGCACACTGGTGTGTGGTTTTATGTTTTATGTATGTATAAGACTCCATATCTGCTGCAGACTAGGCAAACATCTCCTCCTACAAGGGCCTATCACTCTTTCAGATCTGGAAAACAAATGCTGGAATCTTCTTTGCAGTTAATCAGCATAATTCTATTGGAATCAGTGGAGCTCCACTAATGTTAATGAAGAGATGCTGATGTTCCCAACTGTTTAGTTACTACTGTGTTTTCCCTAAGAAAAAGAGTGATGATTGACTTGTAATTCAACTCAATATTTCTGCACCCAATTTAGAAATAGAACTTTGTTTTGTTTTGTTTTTTTCCCACCTGCACTAGAAAAAAAATAGTACAGTGAATTATTAACTGAAAATTTGTATAATGTTTTGCATTAGGTAAGATTAAAAGGACAGTTATGTGTCTGATAAATGATAGAAGAATTTATTAGTGGAATTGCAAAAATAGCATTGTCCTTCCCAAAAACAAAAAGGAAAAAAACATCTAAAAACTTTGCTATTGAATACCAACTTTCTCATGTTTCTCAATTAGAAAGGGAACGCTAAGTACAAAAGAATACGTAAAGAGAAGGAAGCTGATTAGAAGAAACGCAAAAAAAAAAAAAAAAAAAAAAACCACCAAAAAAACAAATCTTAGAGAATTTTGTTATTTTAAGTTTGAATTATATTGTTATAATATTTTAGTTTGAAAAACATAATATCTTTATCGGGATGTATCAGTGAAGAGCTATTCTTTTTTCTTTCTATTTTTCTGATATAGGCAATCAGGTGAAGTAGCATTGAATTCACAAATCATTTTAGTTAAACTGAACACTAACAGGTTGATAAAACGCTATTTATCTGGTAAATGAGACACTACTGAAGTTAAATATTAGGTGCCATTTTAAGCCTTGTTATGATTAAAATCTATGAGCATCTAAGAACCTCACATTTGCTCACACTCCCCAAAGTAGAATAAGAGAGAGAACTGGAAAAAAAATAAAACTGTTGGTTGGGATCAAAACTATTTACTGAGATAGAAAAGGAAAAGTTTGAAAACAACAATAACAACAACAAAAAGTGATGGCATATACATATATATTCATAGTATCATAGAATCATAAAATGGCCCAGGTTGAAAAGGACCACAATGATCATCATGTTTCAGCAATCACTGCTATGTACAAGGTCACCAACCACCAGACCAGTCTGCCCAGAGCCACATCCATCCTGGTCTTGAATGTCTCCAGGGATGGGGCATCTGCAACCTCCTTGGGCAACCTGTTCCAGTGCACTAACACCCTCTGACTGAAGAACTTTCTCCTAAAATCTAACCTAAGCCTCCCCTGTCTCAGTTTAAGACCATTACTCACATCGTATCACTATTCACCCCCATAAACAGTTGCACCCCCTCCTGTTAGTATGCTTCCTTCAAATATTGGAAGGCAACAATGAGGTTTCCCTGGAGCCTTCTCCAAGCTAAACAAGCCAGTTTCCCTCAACCTTTCCTCATAGGAGGTGTGCTCCAGCCCTCTGATCATCTTAGTGGCCCTCCTCTGTACCCTCTCCAAGAGCTCCACATCCTTCCTGCACTGGGGGACCCAGGCCAGGACGCTGTACTCCAGATGGGGCCTCACAAGTACAGAGTAAAAGGGGACGATCACCTCCCTCTCCCTGCTGGCCACCTCTTTTTTAATCCAGTCCAGAACACAGTTGGCTTTTCGGGCTGCACGCATGCACTGCTGACTCATGTCCAGCTGCTCGTCCACCAGGACCCCTATGTCCTTCTCCACAGGGCTGTTCTCAAGGAGATCTTCTCCTAGTCTGTATAAATACCTGGGATTGCCCCAGCCCAGGTGCAGCACCCTGCACTGGGACTTATTGAATCTCGTTAGATCATCCAGGTCCCTTTGGATGATTTCCCTTTCTTCCACTATGTTGACTGCACCTCTCAGCTTGGTGTCATATGCAAACTTGCTGAGGGTGTACTCAATGCCATCATCTGTCATTGATGAAGATGTTGACGAGAACCTGTCCCAAGACCAACACCCAGGGGACACCGCTTGTGACCGGCCTCCACCCTGACACAGAACCATTAGTCACAGCCTGTTGGCTCTGTCCAGCCAGCCTATTCCTAATCCATCGAACAGTCCATCCTTCAAATCCACACCTCTCCAATTTAGAGAGAAGGATGTGGTGAGGGACCATGACAAAGGTATTTATAAGCATTGATAAGATCTACTCTCAGTCTTCTCTTCTCCAGGCTGAAAAGTCTGAGGCCTCTTCCATCCATGTCTCACTATCCACAGTCTTTTAATTTCTATTAAAAACACAAAAATTAAAACCTTTCTTTCATAGCTGTCGTAGGAAAGAGAACAGACTGTTGATAATAGTTCAGATCCCAAGATTTGGTCTTCCCTCAGAAAAAGAATTCTACAAAAGTTAGCAGACTTCTGTTTGTTCAGCTTTGAATCATGCTTTGAATTGTTAACCTGCTCAGCATTACATCTTATGTATTGTCTATCCTTTGGGAGAAGTGAAAATAAAACTAATAAAAAAGAATTGAGTGTAGGTAGAGATTTTCTGTAGATATTATTTTCTATGTAAGACAGAGAGAATAAGGTTTATGTTTTAGCTCTTCATCCTCAACTTTCAGCTGAAGCCAGGCCACATTTGGCACTTAAAAGGTCATTGCATTCATTTATTTTTCCACATAGCATACTAGAGTCTGACAGAGAGCTGTTTTGGGGAACTGCAATTTGAGCACATCAACACATAAGAACATAACTGAAATATTAAAAGGCAAAATAAACACATTCAAGTGTGAATGCTTGATAGTAAGAAAAGAGACTGAGTGGCAAAAGATGGGTGGGTGGACTGTGAAGAGTCAAACAGGCAAAAGAGAAGGATCCTTATGGCATATGGGGGAGAATAGGTACAAGGAAGTAAAAAACAAGTTTGGACTCTTGGGATGGCTTTTAATGCAGATGACAGCATGAGCTAAAATAGAATTTGGCAAGACCGTCTGGATCATATTATTTTGTATTCTCCATGTGCTTGGATTTAAAATGGGTGTCTGGACTATCTGAGTTAATTTTTATACTACGCTGGTAAGCCAACGTTCTTTTGAGATACGGATAAAAATTAGCTATTCTCCCATTTCTGTACTTAAACTATTGTTTTTAGAAACTTGACTCAGTTCATCATATCTTTCCAGATAAACTGAGAAAGCCAAAGAAATATTTTTCCATGTTTATAGTTTCTCACGATTCCTGCCTTAGGGTCTCTCACTAGAAGCATTGTCTTGAACACTTGGCTCTCCCACAGTACTCCATATGGCAAACTCAGCTTCTGAGCCTGGTCTGTTGGTGAGGAAGATGGACTGTATCTAGAAAAAAAGCGTAGAGGAACAGAAGGCCAGAGCTGTTACTTCTTAAACAACAAATACATGAGATAACATATTTTATGAGAATTCTGAGAGGCAAGCAGTATATGAGTACAACATCCAAGCTCTGAAACAACCCATTAAAATACATGGCTTGCTAATGAATTCTTACACGGCAAAGGATTAACATGAAAAGATGAGGATGATGAAGCAAGAAGCTTTAATAGCCAAAAGCAATGAAGGAAAGTGGAATAAAGGGTCTTACACATTTTCTCTCATGTGCTGAAACATTGTTCTTGTATATCCTCATTCATCATCTGTGAACAGTTGCACTTTCCAGGCATTTTAAAATACAATCATAATCTCCAGTTTGCTATAGAAAAAAAATGGTAAATAAGCACTTTACTGGGGTACGTCAAGGTATGGATTTGTGATGCAATTCTTATCTCAACTGCATGTTTGTGTACCATTTCCATTCAATAAACATGAGAAAAATTATCATTCTTTCAAGAGGAGGAGACAATTAGATGAGTTTCTAGAGATCACAGAATCACAGAATTGCAGGGATTGGAAGGGACCTCAAGAGATCATTGAGTCCAATCTCCCAGCTAAATCAATCAGATACCTTGTAAGAGATTGAAGATCCAGTTAGGTCCTGAGTATCACCACAGAAGGAGACTCCAAAAGCTCTCTGGGCAACCTGATCCAGTGCTCTGTCACTCTTACAGTAAGAAGCAATTCCACATGTTAGTATAGAACTTCCACAGTACAAGTTTCATAGAATCATAAAATCACCATACTCTGTTTCTTCCAATTTATAGAAAAGCTATCAACAAAATTTGAAAATTCTAGTTTTAGTGCAATTAAACTCATAATATACAGAAAAAATACTTTTTGTATGTTTGTTTGTTTTGTCTCTACTGCAATCTTTTACTGCTGTCTACCCCAAAATAATTTAATGTCACAGTCTTTCTATTTTTGAAAAAATCTGTTCAGCTATAGAACAACCACAAAGAATACAAACAGTCATCATGTATAGAAAGATGGTTGGTTAATGATATCAGATCCCTGGGCTGCACTGTTCCCCAGACTCCCATTTGCACCTGAGCTCCAGATGGTCTGTATCATTTTGCAACCCTATTTGCATCTGTGTACAAATGTATTTTTGTATGGCTACTTAAATTCTCTTATTTGACAGCTGCCCTCCAGGCCTCATCTTAAACATGATCTAGAATTTAAATAGAATTCAAAGTCCTTGTAATACTTCAAAGTGAATCACTGGGAATGGGCATCGTAGTGAAAATCAGTATGTATCATAAAGGGCAATAACTGCTATGTCATTCCAAAATAAGTAACGTAGAGCTTTTATTCCAGATATCTTGTCCAAATTATTAATTCATTGTTTTTTAATTTATGAATTACATATTCATTTTGTGACAAAATTTTGTAGGATTCTACAAGCTAATGTACTGCTGACAGTATACTGAAATATTGTTACAGTTTAGAGATTGCATTCATGAAATCATAGGATCATAGAATGGCTTGGGCTGGAATAGATTGTCAAGGATCATCAAGCTCCAACCCACATCAAGCTGCCCAGGATCCCATTCAACCTGGTCTTGAACACCTCCATGGACAGGGCATCGACAGCCTCTCTGGGCAGCCTGTTCCAGCACCTCTCCATTCTCAAAGTAAAGAACTTTCCCGCAATATCTAACTTAAATCTTCCCTCCCTTCACTTCAAACCATGATACCAATCTACACCATCATTGTATAAATTGCAATTTAGACTGGACGATTAAGGGAAGTTGGTGCTTTGGTAAGTAACAATTTTTAACTTAGTCAGGGTTTTGTTAACTTGCTAGGAGGCACTGGACTCTTGAAGGCTTTGTTACAAGTTTGTCTTGTGAGAAAAATGACTTGACTGATATTTTCCTGTGTGACAGAAGTTTTGTGATTTTACATTTTTGTGACGGTTTGAGGCTCTAATATGAAAGGAATTGGATATAATTTGATCAGCTGTGGGGAAAAGCAAAAACAAAGGAACGAATGGAATACTACAGCATATTAAAGCACATAGATGATATGTGATATAATCACAGTGGAGTTTAAATTTTGTTTTATTTAAATTCAATTACTTAATATTCTATTTATTTATTTATTTATTTATTTTTATTTTTAAGCAACTGAGATTTCTTACTGTAGTTATACTTCCTGCCATGGTGTCTCTACAGAAAGAGATTAATATCAAATAAGTTTTGGTTGATATCATATTTAATAGTACAAATATGTAATCTGGGAAATAATATAATACCTTCTGGAAATAAAACTAATACATATGCTAAAGAATGTAGGTGATTTGCATTCTCTTGTAATTGATTTCAAGTCTGCTTACACTGTTGTACACATAATGGGAAGTTTCTCCTCAAGCAAGACATACCCAGGAGCTCCATCTCAAAGAGAATGTCCATCTGTCATATCAGACTGAAGCTGTCATTGCTCAACAGTGCCAAAAGGAGAAGTACTCTCAAGGACCGTAATCACCTTATAATTATCTTATAATTGTTGATACCAGTCCTGATAACTTTAAGGGGGTCTTTTCAGTGAACAGACCGCATGATGTGCAGTTGCGGGGTGAAAACTTGTTAGAAACACTAATGCTTACTGACATTCCAGTCCAAAGGAGTTCATACATTGTGCTGGCAACAGGGCTGGATTTAGTCTTGCTTTACATGTGAGAAAAACACACAAGATACAGCTTTTCCCTTAAAAAATAATAGTAACTTCTTCCAATTTCAAATTTTCATAAATAGTGGAGTGATCAGCTCTTCAAATCGGGTATCTTTTTGACAAAATTTCAGGGAGAGGAGAGAAAAATATTCAAGTTGAAGTCATGGACCAGAATTTCACCATGTAAGCACATAAAAAAAAAAAAAAAAAAAGACAAAACTTTCTGCAAGTCAGCTCTGGCTCCCTATTCAGTCTCTCAGTCTCTCAGTAACTAGCCAAAACATGTACAGAAATATACTTCTTATAGAAGCATAGAATCACAAAATTGCTCAGGTTGGAAAATATCCTTCCTGTTGCCCTTCTCTGGACCTGCTCCAGTATCTCCATGTCCTTTCTGTACTGAGGTGCCCAAAACAGAACACAGTACTTGAGGTGAGGCCTCACCAATGCCCAGTACAGGGGCAGGATGACTTCCCTAGTCCTGGTCACCACACCATTCCTGATACAAGCCAGGATGCCATTGGCCTTCTTGGCCACCTGGGCACACTGATGGCTCATATTCAGCCTACTGTCCATCAGTACACCAAGGTCCCCTTCCATTAAACAGCTTTCCAGCCAGTCTTCCCCAAGCCTGTAGGGTTGCTTGGGGTTGTTGTGACAAAAATGCAGGACCCAACACGTGGCTCTATTGAAACTCCTACAGGTTGCCTTGGCCCATCGATCCAGTCTATCCAGGTCCCTCTGTAGTGCCCTTCTCTCCTCAGGTAGATCAACATTTCCTCCCAGCTTGCTGTTTTCCGCAGACTTACAGAGGGTGCACTCAATCCTCTCATCAAGATCATTAACAAAGATGTTAAATAGAAGTGGCCCCAGTACTGTGCCCCGGGGGACACTGCTCATGTCTGGCTGCCAACTGGATTCAACTCCATTGACCACAACTCTTTGGGCCTGGCCATCCAGACAGTGTTTCACCCAGTGGAGCGTACGCCCATCCAGACCATGGGCAGCCAGCTTTTCCATGAGGATCTTGTGGGGAGCAGTGTCAAAGGCCTTACTGAAGTCCAGGTAGACCACATTAACAGCCTTACTCACCCACTAAGCAGGTCACCTTTTCATAGAATGAAATCGGGTTTGTCAAACAGCATCTACCATTCATAAACCTATGCTGACTGGGCCTGATCCCCTGGTTGGCCTTCAATTGGTCCATGATGGCTCCTGAGATTATCTGTTCCATAACCTTCCCAGGCACCAAGGTGAGACTTGGTTTGTGGCTACCAGGATCATCTTTCCGGCCCTTTACCAACTTCCTCTACCAACTCCCTCAGCACTCTAGGGTACAATCCATCCAGCCCCATGGACTTGTGAGCATCCAGCTTTCGGAGCATGTCCAAAACCATTTCATGGTGGGTTATGCATTGTGGATTATAAAACAAGAAAAGAATCAATAAATCTATTCTTAGGACGAAGAGGAAAATAAAGCAGTTTTCCATCCTTAACATTTATGGTAAACTTTGGACACAGTGTTTTTTTCTACTAACCAGCTTTACCCTTACATGAATAACATTACTGGGACAAATCTGAAAAAATGGGAAAGATGATGTAGCTTGAATCATCATCTAGACTGTCAGTGTAATATTCATCAGCTTAAGTCTTAACATTTTTGGCCTACTGATACCACGTAATATTGGAAATGAAGTTTCCTACAAGTGACATTGCTGTTACCTCTTCCAGTGTTGACTGTGCTGTTTGTAGTAGTACATGAAGTCTTAAAGCCTTAAAATATCACTTCAGAGATTAGCCTACTCTGTACTCTATCAGGCCCTGGGCAGACTGACCTAGCACATGGTTACCCTACCTATGGTGGAGGAGTTGGAACAAATGTCCTTTGAATTCCCTTCCAATTTAAGTCATTCTGTGACTCTCAGATAAACATAGTAAGGTGATGAGTTAAGAATTATGTAAAAATTAAAACTTAAGAGGTTTCTGATGAAGTAATCTCGTTTCCATTTTTTACTCATTTTACAATTTTGTGTCACTGGTGTGTTATATGTACTTCTCCCTTTATGCAGTTATATATCTATTTATTCTTTTTCTGCTTCTGAAGTGATCTTTGCACTCTTTCTGGGGGATAACTATAACAGAGGACAATAATTCAAAAGAGCGAAAAAGTATTATACTGATTTAGACATTGGCCTCAGTGGATTAGAACAACCATGAATCATTAAAGTGCTGATAAGAAGTCTGGGCAAAGTTCAGCAAATATATGTGCATCTTTTCTATCTCTGAATATTTTAAAACCGAGAACAAGAGCTGAAAGTATAAGAGCATTCTTCTCATAATTGTGAAATTCAAAGTAATTCAGTCCACTGTAGTAGTCACTGAAAGCAGGAGTGGGGAGATTCCCTTAGCAATAAAACTTTCCCCCCAGAGACAGAACCCTCTAGAAAGGCAGTATTGCTTTTGACTCTTCCTTCATTCTAACACTTTTCTAGATTAAACTGAAAGATTCTCATTTCCATTACTGTCAATTTGACACCTCTCGTGAGTGTTAAATTCACCCCTCTGTTATAACAAAAAGTATCACAGCAGTTTCAAAATATTATAAAATAACATTTTCTGTGATTGTGCTATGCTTTCAAATCAGCTGGAAGATTTCAAGCACTACGTTTTTACTGGTTTTTTTAGTTTTGTTTAGTGGTTGATTAATAAATGTGGTGAGTTTGTGGTGCAACTTCAGACAGAACTGGGACATTTTGGAAATAATTTACCTTCTCCAAAATTGCTGGTCTCTTATGAAAAAAAAAAAAAAAGTCTCTTTGTATTCTGTTGAAGTAAATGTGTGCGGAGTACGTTTGTGTTGCTGTTAAAAGGTCATTAACTATCTTTAGACCACTGAAACATCCAGGTTGCTTTGCTCAGATAATTTTGGAAGATAAAAAATCTTAAGAAATAGACATAAATAAGATTGTTAAGAGACCTCATACCACTGCAGTGGAAATATTGCAGCTTCTGACATACACTTCAACAAATCTATAAACAGAGCTTCTTTACACAGAAAATTTGCACCAATGAAGTCTAGAATCCAATTATAAACAAATATTGCTACACTGACCCAAACTCTTCCCATCACTTCGGCAGAACCACTTTCTTACTTGATTCTCTGTTCCAATTAGAAACAGATTAAGAAAATAAATCACTTGTAAATCAAACAGGTTCATGACAATAAAGAAGTATTAAAATAAAAATTAAATTGAGAAATATATATATATATATTTCATGTATCTTATATTTTCCAACACAACTGAGGTTATATTCTCCTTTTCTTCTTTTATTATTCAGTGAATTTCTTAAAACACAGCTAAAATTTAACCACTGTAATGCTTCTTTATCATTTAAACACACAACACTGATAAATTGATTAAGATTAAATAAAAAATACTCAAATATTTTATAGAGAATTATATTTTTATTTCAATAACTACTTCATAGAAACTTTTCTAGTTAGTTTGTAAAAGCTAAAACTTTTCGCTACATGTCTCTTAATGGGTAAGTTATAGTTACTTTTCTGTAAGCATCGTTCCTCTAAGGATATTTGTCAGTTGAATATGCAAAGTATATGACAAGATAAATGACAGAATTGAAACTGAAAATTATCCCCGGATATTTATTTTTGTGTTTGGCCATAAATTCATGCTCTGTAAATGGAGAATGATGGTTCTTCTAGGTTGCTAGGTCAAATCTGACACTTAGCTCCATTACTAACTTCTCAACAAGAGCTACATCTGATTGCAGTTCTATATGTTCTTTTGAATTACATCACTTCTCCCATTTTGGAATTTCTGTGGGTCATATCTTTTAGTACTAACTGGTAAAGAACTTCTGACTTGCAGAAATCTTTCCTTAATTCACTTTACAGAAAGATGATGAATATGACCTTGTTATCTCCAATTTGAAATATATTTTAAGTTCAGATTTGTAGAGGCAAATTACCCTTTCCTTTTTGTATCACCTTGCCCAATTGCAGGTGTCTTCATCAGTGACTATACTTCCAGTACAATCATTATATTTGAATTTTATTCTTACTAAGTTTGCAGGAACTTGATTTTTCCAAGAAGAAAATTATCACTTTCCTTTAAGTGTTGACTAGTTTTTTTGTGAATTTAAGTGATTTAATCACTGAAGTAAAAAGAAAGAATGTGTTGAGATGCCCACAAAAGGATTCATTATTTCACCATAAGGAATGTCTATAAAGATTCTATAAAATTCTCTGGTATGGGCAAGAAAAAATAAACGTTGATTAGCACCATATGACTTGAAAGTTACTGATGATTAAGTTGCATGTTTGGATAATTTTGCATAGATAGCAAAAAGGGTGGCCACAAAGGAATGATGCACATTGCTCAATTGTTATTTACATTTTGGGTATGCTGAGGAGTTTCACTGGGTCATATCTGTCTATGCAGACACAAGAAATGTAGTAAACTGTTGTTGTTTGTACTTCTGAGGAGGAGAAACTTCTAATAACTCTGAAGTTTTATAAATGATACTGAAGTTGTAATTTCCTTTAACTATTACTAAATTAACAGAAACATACAGGACACATCTGGATTGTGAGAATTCAATCCAGAAATATTTCTTTCCATTCCAGGTGATCTTACATTTGCAAGATCTCAACAGCTTGCATGCTCAACAAAGATGATTCAGCAGTCATCCCTGACTACATTATTCTGAAAATCAAATAAAGCAGAATCTTATCTCTTCCTTGAAAGTAAGTTGCATGCCTGGCTTCCATTCATATACTTGTCTCAGCTGAAGTACTTGCTTCCTGCAGCATAGAATTGCCTGGTCTCTACTGCCTTGTGTGACTTCAGTAGTAAAGAAAGAGCTAAACACTTCACCCATAATTTGATGATAAAATTTCATGCTTAAGGAGGTAGGATTGATATCAAAGTTTGCAATATTTACATGATTGCCTATAAAGATCCAGTGTAAGTGAGGGAGTGAAACGTTAAGCATTCAGGAATCACAGACTTCATGCACTGGATCCTACAGATACCTGAAAGGCCGTATTAAGGACAGCAGAGCCAAACTCTTCTCTTTGGGAGTACCTAGGTAATAAAACATTACGTGTAATGGAATGTGTCAGGAGTTTCAAATTGCGCATGAGACTAATCATCCTCACTGGCAGCACTGAAAAAGGTTTCCCAGAGAATTTATAGAATTTCTATCATTTGAGGGTTTTGAGACTCTTCTAGACAGAGCCACAGTTGACCTTGTCTAGTGTTATAGTTGCTATAGATCTCAGGAATGCCAACCTCCTTGTAACTCAGTGACACTTTTGAGAATAACCTCACCCAACTCAGTTCAAAAGTGATAAAGAATCTCAAGAAGTAAGAATGATATGGTTATAAGCCAAAATGATATAATCTCTAAAGTGTAGGCTGTTTATTGGTGTTCAGACTGGATGTTTTTTGGCAGATTTTACTGTATGTTCTGTTTTGCGAGAAGCGCTGTGAATGTTTGCTTTATCCTTCACTGTTTGATTTGGTGATTTGAGAGAAAGTGTCCCTTTTTCTTTAGAACAGATAGGCCTGGAGGAAAGGAACTCGACACTGGGATCATTGTCTAAAATACATAGACTAAAAATGATACGGTGTGGGAAAGACATCTGTAACTGCAGAATGATGCATTTTACACAGAAACTCTATTGTAACTCTGAAAGTCGTTGCAAGTTGATGGGCTGAGAGTAAGGAAGAAATTTCTTTAGCAGGAGACAGTTTGGGGGTTAGCTTTTCATTTTGTGTTATAGCACATATATGAGTGTTTTACTATTTGAAGTTTATCATTCTGGACTTCCTGGTATTCTCAACAGGATCAACCCACCAGTCCTTTGTACTTTGGTCATGTGATTAAAGTTATTGCTTTATCTAACATTATCTGAAGTATTTTCCTGAGTTTATAAAGATATTCTCATATCAAGCAATGCTGGGTTAGAAATTGAGGATAACAAAGAGGTTTTCATTTGGCAAACGTTATGTGCATCCAAAATCTTAGTAGCAGGTTTAAAACATTTAGATCTAGTTGGAGAGATTGCCAATGAGCATGAAGTAGGCTGAGAAAGACAAATAATAGGAAAATAGCCATATTAAAGACAAACTTTATTAAACTTTATAAATACAACTGAGGACAGAATGAGAAAATGAGAAATAGATGTTAATTTTAGATGTAAATTTTCTTTTACAAAATTTTTATACATTTTCTGTCACAAATAGATGTAAATTTTCTTTTCCTGTAAAAAGTATATTAAAAGTATTTCCAGTACTTTTCCTAATACCAGGACCAGGAAATTATTCAGAGTGTGCTACAGGAGACTTCTGGATTGCTGGATTTCAATTCTAAGAACAACAACAAAGCAAATAAAACAGCGGTATTTGAAAGTCTGAAGGAGTAGAAAGATGCTCTGAATTCATCATGGATTTGTCAAAAACAAAGGAGTAAAAAAAAAAATTCTGGAGCATTTATGAGTCTAAGTTAGGGAAGGACAGAATCAATGAAAATTTTGAGTTGGAAAGGACTCACAAAGATCTGACAGAGATTGCATATTAAAAATAAAGGCCATACAGAGGGAAGAAGTTAACAGGTCAGAGGAGTATATCAGAACTCAGCTGTCGAACTGAGGCCAAAAAAACCCAAGATGCTGCTCAACAGAATGATGTAAAAAGGACTGCATGGATTAGACAGATAGAAAATGATTGACTGAGCAGTTCTGCAGAAAATACTCTCAAGTTTAAAGTACTTTTAGTAGTGGAAAGAAGTAGCAGACAAATTACAGCGAAGATGTTTATGATTTGATAAGTGCTATCTCTTAAATTAGAGAGATCACAAAGTATTGAAATAGATTTCATAAAATCTCTGTGACTCATCCAATGTTATAGGTCTTTGAGAATAAATTAGACAAAGATTCATCAGAAATTACATAAAAGTAACCAATCTTGCCTTCAGAAAAGGGAATACATTTGAGAGATCTATTATACCAATAAATTCTGCAATACAAGTGCATGTCTGACTGGATTAGCAGTTTCAAGACTGAGTACTGAAAAATGCTGTGTTGGAACTTGACTCTAAAGAAATCTTATTTTTCTCTCTTTCTGTCATGTGACATTTACCTCAAACTTTTGAAAAAACAAAATAAAAATCACATGTAATCAGTTGCAATAAAATGAACTACTAGAAACTCTTCAAAATTTGAAGTAGAAAAATAATACTGGTATGTAAAAATAAAAATCGTGTTTCTGCTAATACAAAATGCAATATGAATTAAAGCTCTTTCTTATAAACAGTGGTGCCATATTCATTTTTCCATCAGTAGAGCAGTTGAATGAACCCCTATTCCATCTAATGTGAGATAGGATTTCATAATAATATTCAGTATAATATTTCACTATCCATTTCATTGTTCATTTTTTGTCTCATCATAAATGGTAGGAGCAAAATCTAAATTGATTTGCTTATATGTCAGGAAATTTGATGCTGAATTACAATTTGAGATGACATGCCTTTAATGAGGATGTTGATTCAATAATAATAGCATTGATAATAGTAATAATAAGAATAATACTTTGCAATTCTATACTCTGATTATACCAACATGATTTACAAACACTAATTATGTGAACATTTGAAAGCTCTTTTAACAAATATAATAAGCGCAGACACAGCAATTACAATCATACTTCTCTTTCAGCAAGAATTTCCTTAAGACATGTACATAATCTATAATAAGGAAAATGCAGAAATAAAAGTGTTTTGGCAAAAAGCTGCTATGGTGAAGATATAGATATCATTTTTACTCTTATTAAGCTACTTCTTTTTCGTATATGTCACTGTGTCACTGCACAATGAATGCTAAATTTTTCTTTCCTAATTTGCAAAACAAAAGTTAGTTTGCAAATTGCAAACTTTGCAATTCATTTATAATCAATGGATATGACTTATTAAATATTAATACATAGGGAACAGCTCGGTATCTTTACTTTCTCCTTTGTTCTATGTTCATTGTTTTTTATAACCTGCATGCTATTGTTTTTCTCTCATGACAGGTTGATTTCTATAGCATACAAAGATGTTTAAAGTGGCCATTATGCAAATAATAAAGCTGCAATTTACTTCCTGTAGGTATTTTATTTCAAAGCCTTATATACGTTTCACACAATTGCTCAAACGTAAAAAATGAATACAGATTAATGCTCACAAATATAGCTGAACACGCATAGGTATTAAGAAATAACTTTCCACTTTAAATGTGAAACATGCAACTATAATCTTCCCCAGGGCCACACAGCTTCTTGACTTTCTGGAACATATTTGATTTCCTCCAGTTGCAATGCTGTTCCTCTAGAGAAATATTTTCTCCTTTCCTGTTGCCCCTTATCTCTGTTTTGCCTTTTCGGAGATAGACATTTAGATTTGGCAGAAATTAGATACATCGCTTAAAAGTGGATACTTTACAGCTTGATGATGCTCATATGCTTTAAATTTTACTATTATTATTCTTTTTACTTCCATCCTATGCATGGAAACATGCATCCTGTTAAGTAAGAATGACTGAATCAACACCAGAGTGAAATTTTATATCATCTTTTGGACTAGCAAGTAAAATCTGGGTTATGACTACACGTAGCATGACCCTTCAACTTCTGACATCTGTAAGAAAGCAGAACTGCCCTGGCCAAAGTCATGGAATCATAGAATCACCAAGGTCGGAAAAGTTCTAGAAGTATCATCAATGATAACAAACAGAAAATACAGTGTCATAGGAACTTCTCCAAGACACTGAATACAGTTGACGCAGCGCATCTTAGTTTTTCCTTTTCTATATGCCTTCTACTGCAGTGCAAATTTCTGCTAATTATGACTCCATGGATTAAATGGGGGGGGGGGGGGGGGGGGGAAGTGATTAAAATCTTTTCTTCTTTTATTAAAAATTATAATAAAAAGTATTTTTCTTATTTTACCTTTATTTTAAACAAGAAACATTTATCAGGTGAATCTTTTTTTTTCCTTCTTCTCCTTCTTCTTCTTCTTTTTATTAATTATTAGAAAAATATATATATCTATATATAGAGAGATTATATTCCCTGTAACTACAAGTTTCCTCAATGTCCATAAAATGTACATGTATCTTAAAAGAAACATGCTGATGGAAAGCAAGTTTGCTTCTAGCTATCAAGAACTTGCGGGAGGCAATTCTCTCCCTCTGCTGTGCACTGATGAGGCCATATCTGGAATACTATGCCTGGTTCTGGGCTCCCCAGTTAGAGAAAAATGGGATTACCGAAGAGAGTTCATCAGAAAATGACTAGGTGCTTGGAGCACCTTCCTTAAAAAATAAAGGCAGAGAGAACTGGGACAGTTCAGCCAAAAGAAGAGAAGACAGAGGGGGGATCTTCTCAGTGCTTACAGATACCTAAAGGATGTGTTTCAAGTGGGTGAGACTAGGCTTTTTCTGGTGGTGCACAGTGACAGGACAAGGGGCAATGGGCACAGGCTTGAATATAGAAAGATCCATGAGGAAAAACTTACTTATTTCCTGTGAAGGTGTTTTATTTCTGATCTGATTAAATAATCTCAGAGATAAGCAGGAACACAAAATGCATTTAGTTTTATACCAACTTCTAATCCAAATAACTATATTAGGTAGTTTCACGCTTGTTTCAAGTATAGCTTTACGTAGCCTGTTTTAGAAGAGAAATAAGCTAATTTATACTAATTAGAAGAGAAAAATAGATTTGAGAAATGTATAGCAAAGCATTTTAGAGAACAATAATTTTAATTTCAGTGTAAGAAATTATCTTCGGTGATGAAGGGAAAAAAAACAACCACAAATGTATCTTTCTGTACATTCTATTTATTTTCATAGAATCATAGAATTATAGAATGGCTTAGGTTGGAAGGGACCATGAAGAAGATCATTTAATTCCAAATCCCCCACCATGGGCAAGGCTGCCAGCCATCACAGCAGGCTGCTCAGGGTCCCACTCAAACTGGCTTGGATCACTTTCAAGGATGGGGTATCCACACCTTCTCTGCCTAAAGTGTTTTGAAAAGAAACAAGTCACTACATTTACCCAGTCACTAGAACCTGGGTCATCAGAGTTCACCAAAACAATTCCAGTATTAACATATGCAATGTATAGGTATATCAAAATAAGTATTGAAAGTTAATTATGAACTGAAATGGTTCAGGGTCTTGGACTTACCTCATGGCTGCAGAGAACAGACATAAAAGATTTTGGCATTTCAAATGATTCAGATTTTTACAATACCAATACCCATTATCTATTATTATCCGAGTCACTTTAGAGGAAGGCATATTCCAGTACACTAGAAACTGTTTGAATTTGTTGTGGATGGAGGAATGGTTTCCAAGCTGATGATTACTGAATTTTTGTTGTAATTTATTGAAATGTCTTATCATGGGGGGAGGGAAAAAAAAAAAAAAAGATGTTGAAGTAAGGGAAACAATGGCTGATGGCAGTAGAACAGGATGTGAGGAAACTGCAGATGACAGAATCTTTGTTTGAAGGTGACAAAAGTACAACCAGACAGTTGCGGCCTTGCTGACAATATGTGTGAGCGCTATTCAAACATCTGCTTACAGAATGACAAAACACTAATGAATAACATCGAGAACAGCAACAATATATATGTATGTATATATTTAGCAAAGTATCAGTTAAAGTGATTTCAAAAGGAGAAAATGAATTAAAAAAAAAAAAAGGAAAAAAAAAAAGCATTTTAAAATTACAAACATTGTGAAGCCTGCTTGTGTAAAGTGGCGGCAGTGTTCTTGGAAAGTCAGGTTGCTATGACAAGAAAACATGGCATAAGAATGTGTTGGGGGTCAGGTATTTTTCACTACGGTAGGATATTATAAATCTTTTTCTTCCAAGAAAGAGAATTTACTGATATTGGCAGCCAAAGAAGAGGCTAAATCGCAGCATTTTTGCATCCATCTCTGAATTTATTCTGTTAGGCTTCTGTCACACACGGAGCAGTAGAGCAGAACAACATCTTTGCTGCCACCACACTTTGCACCACTTCTGGAGCTCCTTTCAGTGAGTGGGAAGCAGAAGGGTGGTAGCATGGAAAGATGGAATAAAAGCAGAAGTGAAAACCTTCTATAGCTTTCATGGTATGCTTTCTTATCTGGAAACATATTGCCTAGACTTCTACATCCGAAATGAATGAACCTGACAGATCTCTTGTTGATTTGTTTGTTTGTTTATTTGTTTTTAATTGTATTGTGTTTTAAGTGCCTCTTCTTTATTTGAAGAGGAAGAAAGAGAAGCAGAAATTAATACACTTCCATGCTTTCTGGAAGATAATCCTCTACAGCGCTGTCAGGATATCAAGATAAATCCTGAACTCTGTGAATGTGGGATTATCATGTCCTCAGAAAAAAAAAAATTCCAATGTTCTAATGTGTAATTTCTTCCTTTTGTGCTGGCTTAAATTGTCTACGACACTGCAAAGCTAAAATGTTTCATTAAAAAAAAAAAAAAAAAAAAAAAAAAAAAGCAACAGCAACAGTAACAAGAACAACAAAAGCAGGCAATTTTTCCAAACTGTACCAGTATCCTATAATTCAATCTGTCACAACATTTGTTTTAGAAACATCAAATTTGTAGAATCAAGGTAGTTCGTTTTGTGATCATCTCCCTCTTGTGGCTGACTTTAGCAAGGAAAAGGAAAGCTATTTACGATCAAGCTGAAGTATGGCAGCATTGAATATTTCCTAATGCCAGCATATGGTTAAGTATGTTTAAGTAACAGACAGTACAAATTGGTAAGGATATAATTTAGTGTGTACTTATCCACTTTTTCCACTTTTAACACTAAATATTTTCTCTTATACAGGGCAGAGATATTATTTCCTTATTACTCTATGCACCGTAATTCTTTCCTGTTAAATGATTGTTTCTGCAGGTTACATTGCAAACAAAATGTGGACAATCAGAAGTATTTTTAGTTTTGTTATTGGTTTGGATTTTTTTTTTTTTCCCCATAGATATTATCACACTTCTTTCTCTCCAAGGGGAGGGGGGGGGGGGGGGAAGTATGCTAAATCCAATTATATGTTAAATTTTATTTTAACTGAAAGTTATATATATGCACATATTGCTTCACTGTTTAACAGGAGCTGCAAAGATTATGGTTTTCTGCTAAGATGCATAACATATTTGCAAGAAACTACTGTTTTCATGTTGTTCCTCTCACAAGATTAACACCTCTTAGTGTTAAAACTGTTGCCGTGCACCTGGCAACCCATGTTCTTTTAGCTCTGTGCCGGAGCTGGACTATCGGGTAACACCTACCCAGGCCAAAGAACTGCACGTGAATACCAATATGGTGAGCAGAAAAATGGCATTTATTGCGTCGTGCGATTTACCTATATACCTATCCTACTTCGTCTATGCCCCTTATGCATACATTAGCCTTTCGACACCAAGCAAGGGGAAGAGTCCTACCACGTCACATCACGAATCCTCGCTGCCGCCTACTACAACATAAAACCTAGGTGAAGAGGGAACTCTAAAACAAAATCAGGTGTGCATGAACATGTAGCTGTGAAAATAGCCAATCATTTTGTATATGGGTTAGCTTTTTAGAAAGGTTTGCAAAAAGGCAGTAGCAAAGCATTAAATTTCTGATATTTTGTACTGGCTCCTACTTGTGGACACTGATCTACCGTTCCAGTTGGTCCACTGTAAGTAAACATCCGCAAGCTCACCAGGAACCAAAATCACATAGTTTCACATAGATTATAACATACTTCATGTATTTATTAATTGTATTTCTCCTAACTTACTGAGAGCTAATTCTGACTCTCGGAGAAGATAACCACCATTACTCAGAGTCCAGCTCTGAGTCTTACTTTGTTATATCATTAATAACTCAGTTTAATGAGCAGTTCAAGTGTGCAAAAGTGACAGACACACATTGCATTTCAACAGGCTGTCAGTCTTCTTGAAAAAAAAATGCTCAAATGGCAAGAATCATAGAATCATGGAATCATAGAATGGCTTGAGATGGGAGAGACCCCAAGGATGATAAAGTCCAAATCCCCTGCCACAGGCAAGGGCCACCAATGTCCAGATCTTGTCATGTTGCCCAGGGCCCCATCCTATTTGGTTCTGAATGCCTCCAGGCATGGAGCAACCACAACGCCTCTGGGTAGCCTGTTCCAGCACCCCACCACTCTCTCTGTAAAGAACTTCCACCTGACATCCAATCTAAACCTTCCCTCCTTGACCTTGAGCAAGGAAGATCTTATGCTTAGTCCAGTTTAAAATAAATAAATAAATAAATAGATAGATAGATAGATAGATAGATAGATAGATAGATAAAATTTCCCATGAAACTTTTCTTGATTCAGTAATCAGTATTGAAGGAGAAATATTTCTGATAATGCCATTAGCATTGCTTTCGCAATTTTCAACTTTTTTACTTGAGAGCTGTTGCCTGACATCTCTTGTTCATCTACTTATGTCATCTATTTCTCACCATGGTAACAGGGAAATTACTGTACATCAGCGGTCTGAAGTACAATTGCATTTATTGTCCTTGCTGTGTTCTCTTGGCTGAGTAAATAAGGATTGTCTTACATTATGGAACCAGCAAGGTCTGTAGTCAAATTATTTTTGTGTGAGTCAGGATTTCCCAGTCATACTTCATCATCCTCCAGAACAGCATTTATGTCCCTTTCCTCATAGTTCCCATCTTGCTGACAGTTTCATCATCTCTAAAAGAGATCAGCCTGAGTCAGAAAGCTTTTCTTTGAGGTACTAACCTTCTTTACTGGGAAATTAAAAGACCAAAATTTAGACCTTCTTAGTTTTGATCCACATTAACACAGGGGAGAGAAGCATGGACTCAGACTCTATGATTGTATTCCTAGGTACAAGAAAATAAAAATAAGCCCACTTAGGCATTGCAGCGTATGTATCTGCCTGGCATAGTGGAATACAGTAAGTGTTCGCAGTTCTTCAGTTAAGAAGAAGTAAGCTAACTGAAATAAATTGCTCAATTGCAATTGCACAAGTGGCTTGACACCCACATTTATCTGCTGCGATGTTACAGCCCAGAGACTGGAGGAGATTTAAAGTCTGTGGAGAGCAGGGTTAATTTTATGGACCTTGTTTTGATTTAGAGAGACAATACAAATATTATTGTACCTTCTTTATGTTTACTATAAGCTCCTTTAAAAATGCATGAAAGCAAAGCTCCATACTGCCATAAGGAGACATAACACACTCTAGCTACATAAAAATGATACACTGAAATACTTTCTTCAGAAAATAGCTTCTGAAAAATGTAGACTTTAGTACCATTGCTGTGTACTTCCCAGAAAAGATCCAATTAAACATTAAATTACATACACACACACACATATATATAGAATGAAAGCAGGTCTTCCAAACTTTGTTTTTACTTCGAGATTTTCTATCTGCTGGGATAAGCCTATTTTATTGGAGTTTATTTTACAATGAGCTCTTTATAAGATTTGCAGCTAGCTCATAACCCCTAGGGGTTCAAATACAAGTGGCCAAATCTCTTCAAGGTTTTCCTGAAACATCTTAAAAGCTTACTGTGATTTTGCAACTAGACTCAGAACAGAACTAATTTTGAGGAGACCTTTTGAACCTGATACTGTAACACCACAGGTAAGAAGTAAGTGGCAGTGGAGGCAATATGGTAATTTGAGCAGAGGGAGGTGAGCTAAGAAAATAGTTCTTTGAGCAAAGGATGGGGAAAATAAAAGCTCTATAAAATGTATTGTCAGTAACATTTTCAGCAATATTTTCTATATTTTTAAAATACATTTTTATTACTTCTACTAAGTTATAACAATTAAATATAATAATACAACTCGTTTATTATAACACCCTTTTTGTGCCACAGATAGCACTGAAGGTGACAAGAACCTTTTGATTGCTTTTGGCTTAATGCATTTGGCCTGTGGATGCTGCAGATAATCATTACTCTTGCTTTGGTAGTAGGATTGATGAGTTAGGCATGATTCCTTGTCTTACCAAGTCTCACATAACATGGCCCTCATGTTCCTGATACACCTCCAGTATTACACAGCAAAGGTCAACTGAATCAGCTTTCAGCTTAAGCATCAGCTCTGAGCTCAGCACCAGGGCCAGAGGCATCTGGACAACGGAAAACTGTTACAAATCAGGGCATTTCAGGTTGAGTCGTGTCCTTAGAATGCTGCTGCCATCCAAAGACGCAAGCTGGTATTACTCTACTGCAGTGTAGACATAAAACTACTGACAGCAGTTTTGGAAAGAAACAGAAAGGCAGAAAAGTCATCTTTCCTAAACTTCCACTTCTAGTGCTAAAGCTCTAAATTGAGAACAATTTCTTTTTTTTTTTTTTTTATATATATTTTTATTTTTTTTTTATTTTTATTTTTTCCCTTCCTTCCTTTCCAAACAAACCTACTATGAGAAATAACAGGTGTCAGAATTATTAAATAAAGCATTTCCCATCTCATGAAAACATCTATTTCAACTATGAGAACACCAGGCTGTGCTGCAGAGTGTAGTCTTTGTTCCTTGCCCTTCCAATGCCTCCCTGTAAAAGCCCTTGATAATTTTTCATGTCAAATCCTCAGCAGATTCTTCTTTGTTTAGAGTACTTAAATGGCAATCTGGTATTTTTTCTAAAGCAATCTGCTCTAAATCAGTAGATTAGATAAAGGCCAATTAACACTTTTTACCTTTCCTGGCATGATTATTCACACTGAAGAGACAAATTCCCAGGCTTCACTAAGGAAAAATCAAGAGGGAAAGTTATACTTCTGTGATTGTAGCAGCACCCACTTTTAGCATAGATTTATAGGGGCGGAAATTTTGTTAACCAACAGGAGAATATTGTACAGCTGGATATTTTCTAAGTACACCTGTTCAATGTGTAAGAGTATGATCATTCTTAGCAATTAAAATCCCTTTTTCTACACTTCTTCTAGCACTTATTAGCATTTAACTGCAATTATGACATTGCTACAACTTAATTGTACATTTCAGTGCTAATTAAAATTCGTTCCTACAAACAATTCAGTGATATAAAAATGCCTTTATTTTTAACTTCAACAAACATGGTTCTCTTTGCAGAGAATTTTGTATTTCAGTATGTTTACAGTACAGCTGGATTACCACAAAGAAAGTTCCTAAATTTGTCCAAACATGTTCAATGTAGTCTATGAAGCTACTTAGAAGTATTTTGCCTTGATATGAGAAAGGTCACATTAATTTCTTTTCAGCTTTTAACTACTTGCACATCTTAATATCTTGATAGTTGTTCTGTCACTTTGAGATATAAATTCCTTCATTATCTCATCTAGTATTCACTGAGTGTTTCATCCTATTTGCAAATTTCATCTGAGTTTGTTCTTCTGTGAAATTCTGGATAGTATTACTATTTGGACATTTTTAATCCAGCTTCTACTGTTTGGTGGGGAGTTGCACCAGCTAAGTGTACCATTGTACATTTATGATTCAATACTTTTTTTCATTTGTCATTTGTGATCACAACTTTATTTTGACCTTCTTGCCACCATCTTTTTTTTTTTCAGTGGCCTAAAATGCTTTTGCATTTATTACCTGGCATTACTAGAATATGAGTATTGCCAGACCTCCTCCAGTATCATCTGCTGCTTTTCAGATCTCAGTCACCATCAACAAAAGACAAACACAGAGACTTCCTCTGTTTCCTCACCTCCAGCCTTCATTTTACAATATTATCCTCAGCGTTGACACAAGTTTATATTATGTTTGCTGCTGTTGCAGAAACCACAACATTTTTGTTTATCATACTAGAAATAAAACTTACCCTACAGAAAGCCCAAAAGTGTTAGAAAGCAAATGGGGCTGTATGTTCATCTGTTCTGAGATATATTTTGAGACCTGTTTCCAAAAGCAGGTGAATTGCTTTGCTTGGAGAAGTGTTGGACATCAAATACTTTGCTGGGTGTTTCATCCTAAAAGATGGAAATGTCTGTGAATCATAATATGGGTGAGCACATGTTGGGGAAAATGTGGTTCAGTCTGAGGGAAGAGATACCTTCCATAGAATATGTGTTATTTTCAGGTAAAATACTGTATTTCTCATATCCAAAGTCTTGTTATTTCTTTGTTCTTGTGTCTGTAGTGAAATACTATAAAGCTGCACAGGGCTGACTCAAGCTTCTTGGGGCAGCTAGGGCCTTGCAAAGAGTACTAGGACTACCTCAACACGTCTATTTCCAATGAAACCTACAATAAGACAATGAGAGGTATTAAAGAACTTCCCCAGAGCTTCTCTTTTAATGCCTTGAAAATTTGAAGCTAGATTCTTGAGTGCTGACTTTAGTTGTTTTTTCTACTGTTGGATATTTCTACAGAGTCTTTCCAGAAACGGTTATTATGAACCTTCCAAATGTACTTTATGTCTTTTAGTGACAGTTATAAGGCCTCTTCTGGTTAATTCACTCTCAAACTTAAAATTATCCATATGTTAAGATGAACAATGACATATCTGGAAAGTTTGCATGGAGATGGTTGGTAGTGTAAGTAACACTGGCTGCTGGCATGTTCTGAAAAATTGTGGAAATAAGAGTCAAACCTTGTGCTTCTGAATGATGAATGATGTGTGTAACCTAAATAAATTAAGGACCTTGCCCTGCCCCAAATCTCCTGAAAATGCTTACCACAGTTCTGAACACTGAACTTAGAATTTGGCTCTCCCACTTTGCAGGGGATTCAATTACCTCCCTCTTCTTACTTTGTATATAACTCATGTTGCAAAACCAGGAGGAAACATTTCCATTTTCAAACAGCTAAACGAATGAGAGAAACATTAATGGCTGAAATTTCCATTCCACCTAGGGATTTAGTCACACAGCTCCCATTAGCTTCAGGATTGAAATATGCTGTACAATGCTTTGAAAATACGCATGAAAGGTTTTTCTCATAAAGGAAAAACACAAAGGCAGCAAAGAAATCCAGAGTGACAGTAGAAATCCCCTTTGTGTGTGTATTTGCACATTGTTGGAACCTTGAAAACACATGGCATAAAATGTAATAGCCATCATCATAAACATGTACGTCATAAAATGTCATAACAGGTGACTGTAAAAGGATAAAGAAGAACACAGATGGACTTTTCATTTGTAGTGTACTGCTTAAAAGTTTATACTCTGACATTTAAAAAAAAAATAAAAAATAAAAAAATCAGCTATTGAGTGACACAGCCCCACTGATCTCAGCAGAGCCTCAGTTTTGAAGCTCACTGGGTATGTACTCCATGACTTTTAAGTAGGCACTAGAGCAGCTAAGGTAGCATGAATTAGAGGCATCAAACCAGATGCACAGCTGAGGAAGAAAACTGCATTTAAATGAGATTGACTGAACAGCTGATGCTTAAAGATGGGAGTTGAACTTACCTCCCCACAGGCCTTTATTCTTCATCTTGTCAAAATTTGTATTCTTTACCAGTGACATTCTGTTGAATGCACTGTGGCCAGCTCCACAGTGACTGCTTATCAGACAGAAGATACCACTGGCAGGAGGGCAAGATGGAAGGACGAGTAGAGATGAAGACACCCAGGCCCTTCTCTGCTGCTGATTACACTGCAAATCCTTGGTGTATCATGAAGAGAACATCCTTTTCAATTTTTTTTTTTTTTTTTAAATTTATCTATCTAAGTCATATTTAGAAGCCTAAAATAGTAATTAAGATATATCAGAAGGGAGAGAAAATTGATGATTATCCTTGCTTATCTGGAGTATTGGTTTCCTGGTAAGACAGTACTTTTAGTTATTCCATATTTTGCTCCTGTAAAGAAGATCCTATACTCTAATTGTATACAAGTAAGGTTCCATAGATGCAGATGTAAAAAGCACTCTGCATGGAAGATATGTCAGAATGTGGCTTGACACACAGGTTTTATTATGTAGGCTTATGTTAACTACTGCTTGAGCAACTGTACTCTCGGTAATGCCCACATCTTTCATATGTGGTGGTACTAAGGAGCTGAGATTTCCTTTTTTAATGGTGCATTAAGCTGTGATGTATGTTGCATATGTCACATCAAAGAATATGGGCTTACAGCATATTCCTTAAATGTATGTGACCAGTGGAAGTACTGCAATATGTACTGGATCTGGCAGTACTCATATATTATTCATAAAGAAAATTTAAAAGCAAAGTTAAGAAAAACGATTACATTTGATACCTTTTTGGCACGAGTTTGATATGCTATGTATTCAGCAGACAGTATCTCACGCTGTCCTTCTATGTTTCTTCACCTTTTTAACTCTTCCATGACTAAATGCAAACTGGTGATCCCCAGAATGATGTGATCCTTTTGTATTTAAAATGAAGTCAAATAAGCACTTTTTAAAATTATTATTATTGTTTAACACAGAAGGATAACGTCACAATAATTACAAATGGAAAACAGCAGAGGGTAGTATTTATTTGTTTTCCAAGCTATTTGAAAATATCAGAGCACCACAGTAGCTGAATCTAAAGTGATACAAATGAGCATTTTAATTCCTCCCTGTAAGTTGTTCTATAGCTTCTCTGAAAGTAATGCCTTTTATTTCATTAAATTGCCCCACAACTTCAGAGGCAGATGTTGGTGGTATAACAGTAGAAGCCGGACCACCAATATTCCACTACATTTTGTTCCTGCATGACAGATGGCAGCAGAGTGATGGACTCATAAATTGGTACCTGACTTGGAAGTGCATAGGAAGAAAAGGTGTGGAACTAAATTTTTGCATGTGGAAAAAAGTCAATTAATCAGTTCTTTCTGACCACTTATGGAGAGTAGCAAGTGGATGTTATGACAGTGAGGCAGTGGGTGGTGCTTCTCAATAGTGGTGACCGTGACAGTGAATCATCTTCACTGGTGCAGATCTTTATGAGCTCCACACTGGTGAAAATGCACAGCTAATAGTGGTGACAAAGTTGAAAAACAGTGTTTTGTAGCTGAAAATTTATTCTATCACAGAGTTACTGTGCTCTTTGTATCTGTCGTAGTTTCCAAGGAAATAAATTGGAGACATTGCTTTCAGAGAAACCTACTTGTGCTCCACTGGAGGACATCATCATCTTTCAAGATATTCCTGGCTTTTAGACTCTTTCACTGGGTTATTGTTCTTTCCGCTAATTCACATGAAAATGTCTGGGTTATAACCATGATCCTGGCACAACATTCTGCCTTGTTTGCTTTGAGATCAAGTGTAACACCATTTATCAGACAGCTTTGTTCTGCCTAGCAGTACTTCAATTTTGTGACTTCTGTTCATGACAACTCCAGTTCATCACAAGTTTTTGACCTAGATTCACTTGCCAACCTTTTTATTTATTTATTTGAACTGCATGTTTTTCAAGTGGGGATTTGGCATTGCTGTTATATATGAGGACAGTTACCTCTTTCAGCCCACTATAGAGATCACATGTGTGACAAGGCTCCAAGCCTGAGAGACACAGTCAAGCAACTAAGTATGATGGAATGAATAAGAGCCTTTTACTAAAATCTCTAGACCATATATTGCATTTGCACACATCTCACAAGTTCCTACTGAGGAGGGATTCCGTCTAAACTGAAGTTACTTGTCATTATGAATATAACATAAGGGCATGAAAATTATATGAGAAATTAAGAAGTATTGCACAAGAACACTTTTGGTAAACTTTAATTACACAGTTATAACCAAGGACTGTCTTGTCAACTCATCACACTAGAGACAACACTTTAAAAAAAAAAAAAAAAAAAAAGTGATGCTAAAAAAAACATCACACAAAAAAAGTATCCCATGCTGTGTTTCCAATATCCACAAAAAATCTGGCTGACAGAAGTTTTTCACATCTAGTTTGTGTGTCCTTGGAATTTGTATTATACAGAGCAGTGCAAATAAATTAGATTCATTTATTTTCTATCAGCACAATCTGAAAATTAGAGAAAGCATGAAAGAACAATAGATTTAGAGGCTGAATTGCAGACAGAAAATCTTTTTCAATGCCGTGTCTTATTACAATATTAAATAACTCTATGTAATCTATTTATATAACAACCTTTTAGATTTGTTTATATGACAGAGGGTGTAAGTATCCAACCAAGTACTCAGATTAAGTCCTAGAATAATTATTTTCTCCTGTAGTTAAATTCAGCCACACATCAGCTTGAATGAGTAAACCTAAAGCTGTGCAGAAGTGCTATTTCAACAACTTTTCTTAGGCTCCTCTCAGTCATTTTCGTTCATTTTCAATTGACTATTTAGTATCAAGGAGACTGCAGACAGACAGTAGCTTTCCTAAATAATTCATTACAGCCCTATAAAGTGACTCACAAGATTTCATTTCTTCTGTTCTGTGGTGTTAATAATTCAGAGCTGTTTGAGAAGAAAAGCTTTGCAGTTTAGGGCTTATCTTCTGTTTCCTTAACAACTTTAAGCTCTTCAGTCTTATCCTGATAGTTCCTAAAGTCTGAACTTTAGCTGTCCCGTGTACTTAACAATAGAAATACGTTAGAATAGACTACATTGGTTGCCCTGAAAGTAATGCCTCCTATTTGTTTCCATGGAAACTACAACAGATATAAAAAGCACAGTAATATTATTTGATAGAGCAAATTTTCAGCTACAAAACACTGTTTTTCAACAGTCATCACCATTAGCTGTGCATTTTTGCCAGTGTAGAACAAGAAAGATCAAAGTGAAGACATGGGCCAAAAAGTAACAGAAGACCAGTCAGAGACTGAAATAGTTTTGCACACTGGAAAAAGTGCTGTTTCTTCATTTCTACTTTTTAATTAATTTATTTATATATTTCTCTACGTGAGCACTAGCAATTTACATTCTTCTCTCTTTGCGTGTACAGCAAACATTACAGGGGAAATGTTTACTTACCCATACGGAATGTGATGATTAATTAGTCAATATTTTCAATGCATGTCAGAGATGAAAAGCTCATAGCAAATACTGAGTATTCCAGTTATTGTAGACACCAGACATATGCCTTCTCTACAGAAAAGATGAAAGGTAGAGCCATTTTCTGACTGTGTCCAACTTTCAGAGGCGAAAGTTTTATTCTGTGAAAAGTCTATGAAATTAGACTTCAATAGTTGAGTTATTTATTCAAAATATTATATAAGATCAAAACTTCTGCATTTGCTTTTCCAGCAGGGTAAAGAAGATGTTGAACAGCTGCTAATTACATCAGAAGAAGAGAAAGAAATAAAAAAGAAAAAAAAAAAGGGTTATGTTGTTTAATGATAACATAACAGAAAAAAAAAAAAAAAAGATTAAGAAGTGTTCTACTTGGAGACTAGATTGTGTAAAGATTATAATGCAAAGAGAATTTAAAATCTTAAAATTTTCCTTAAGAATTCTACTAGTTTTCTTATTTCATACTATGCATTGTATATAGTAGGTACAAACACTAGTAGAGGTTCCGATTCTTTCTACTTGTTCAGATATTATTGGTTAAAATCTGTTTTTTTCTTAAAGCAGAAGGAAGATTTTTAAACTTTTTCTCAGATTAAAGAGAAATAACGATAACATAGAATCAAAACAAAATGTTAAATAATATTGTTGCGTGAAATAATTAAGTAAAAATCAAATTTATTCTGAACAGTGTTGAACCCTAAACAGTGTTTTTAGCAGTCTTATAATTCATGTAGAAATGCATGTTCTAAAATTTACCATTTCAAAATTATTCTGGAGTGGGTATTTGGGTTTTTCTAGATCACAGAATAATCACAAAATTACATATACATGTACATAAATAGACATTTGTAGTACAGAATGCATGCATGTGTCTTTCTACGTATGTATATATACACAAGTATTTGTATTTAAGATTCACATGTAGATAAATGAATACATACATACAAATAGAAGACTCATACACATACAAATACAATGCATACTTAAATAATGAATATGTAAGGGAATACGTACAAACCTATGTCTCAAAAATACATGTGCGCATGCATGTATGTTCTATGAAATGTTTATGTTATATTGTGACATATATATGATGTATGTCAATATATACTAATACATACATATCAGCATTATGTTTATATGTATTATGCTTGCATGTATTCATTAGCCTTCTATACATCTATACAGTAGTATATGTATTACTCATGCTTGCATAACTATATACACATATATAAAAACTAGATTTATATAAAGTTTCAAGATGAGGCTTACTCATGTAAGTGTATTTTTAAAGCATTTTTAAGGACAGTGACCTTAGGTTTTGACAAGAAATATATATATATATACAAATCTAAAAATCACATATATAAATGTATACGTGATACATACACATATAAACACAGACACATATAAATCAATCTTTACAAATGTATGTATGTATTGCAGATATAAATGATTAGATGAATGCATTATCTGTTTGTACGTACGGATTTGCCATCAAAAGTTAAGACCATTGTGCTTAAAAACATGAAGGAAAACTCAAGTCGTACTCAGAATCTGGGAATCAAGATTTCAGCATCTTCAGCAAACCAAGACCAATAGATACTGTTCTGAAGGGTTGTCATGTAACCTGGAATTAAAGTCACCCAAAATCTGTAGGTGGTATCAGAAAAAAACATGTAGGCAACCGAATTCAAAGAAGTCATGGCCTTTCTGACTAACCACTAGTGTGTAGTTTAATTATGAATAATGAACTTTAGTCCAAAAACGCAGCAAATTGAAATAAGAACTGCAGGAACATTAACAGAAATATATATATATACTGTATAAAATAAGCTAAACTGAAATACATTTTATGGGCTTTACTCTGTAAAACAGGGAAACTTGCTTCATGCTTTCAAAGTGCTCAGTAACACTGGTTCACAAAATGTCACCAACATCAAAGGATAACAAGTAAAAACTGAACCCAGAACTACTCACAATGCAGAGATATTCATTCACTCTTATGTGTTCTCCAGGTCTTTCCTAGTAATCATGCATATAAAGTGAGGTAGAGCAACTTGCACAAAGGCAGAAACGGAGTTGAGTGACATTCAAGAGAGGATATTAAAAAGTAGTTGGAAAATGGACTGCATTGTTGCATCAAGTCAGTGGTCAGCCTTTCTGTTTTCAGAGCTGGCCAGGAGCTGCCTCAGTGACTGTGGGTAAGCAGAAGTCTAAGAATCAATGAAAAATAGAATCATAGAATGGCCTGAGTTGAAATGGACTTCAAAGATCATCTGGTTTCAATCCTCCTGCCACAGGCAGGGTAGCCAAACACTAGACCAGGCTGCCCAGAGCCACATCCAGCATGGCCTCGAATGTCTCTAGGAATGGGGCATCCACGACCTCCCTGGACAACCTGTTCCAATGTACCACCACCCTCTGATTATAAAAACTTCCTCCTAATATCTAACCTAAACCTCCTCTGTCTTAGTTTAAAACCATCCCCCTGGTACTACCACTATCCGCCCTCATAAATAGTCACATCCCCCTCCTGTTTATACGCTTCTTGCAAATATTGGAAGGCCACAATGAGGTCTCCTCGGATCCTTCTCTTCTCTAAGCTAAACAAGCCCAGTTCCCTCAACCTTTCCTCATAGGAGGGGTGCTCTAGCCCTTTGATCATCTTAGTGGCCTTCCTCTGTACCCATTCCAAGAGCTCTGCAACTTGCTTATGCTGAAACTCCACAAGTACCAGTAGAAACTTACACATCAGTTACAAGCTTCTTTACGCACCTGAGCAGATGTCCATCCTTTAATTGCAGATATTTAATTTGAGTATTCACTAAGGAGCCTACTTTTTCCACATTAAATACCATGTACATACATCAGTGGACGGCAGTTTGAGATCCCTTAAAATATATTTGTATATAATAGACAGATAATGATTTGATATCTCAATTCCTACCCTTTTCCTTCACAACCTCAATATAAATTACACAAAATAGTGTGATTTACTGAAAGCTAAACTCAGGAATCACAAGTGAACTATGCTTTTTTACACCTACTTGCACATCATTTTAGTGTCACAGCCCTTCACATAAAATAAAAGCTTAAATCTATTTTGTGCAATAGCACGGATAACACAATACAAATAGTCTCAAAGTTGCAGGTACATTTGCAGCCTATTTTTTCTTCCTGAAAATAGCTAGGGAACTAGCACCAAACCTGGCATTTTAAAATAATTAAATCAAAGGTTTAAGCTTATTTAAGGTAATGGTGCAGCATGAATCAGACTGTAAGTATATAAGTAGGAGTGTAAAAGCCTTCTTATCTTTGGTTACCATGCCAATGACATCTAGCTATCAGATGACGTCATTTGCTTTGTTTTATAAGCAGGAATGAGATCCCCGTCTGCAATCAGTGCTGTGCGAATTCAGTCAGCAGACAGCATTGTGTTTTGTAATAAAGCACTTCTGCCTGAAATAATGGTGCCTGGTGGTACATCCCAGCTCTCCATAAAAAGTGCTATAGAAAACTTGTTAACTTGGACAAGCTTCAAAATTAGCAAGCCAACATCTGCAGATAAAATGGCTCAGAAAAACACGGACATTTTCAACATTGTCATGACTCCTGATCGCATCCCTAAATTTTTCATCCCTTCTCTGGACATAGAGCATATTGCCTTTCAACGGGAACCAGAGGAAGACAGCACCGAGAATCCTGCAGAGAGACAAATGTCTGATGAAGTTGTTCAGAAGCGCAGGACAACTAGAAGCAAATCTGAATCCTACATCAGAAAAGATGCACTGTGTAAAGGAGGAAGTCTGCACAGAAGAGGAACCTTGTGCTTTACGGACCAAGCAGTTTTCCCTAGAGACTTAGAAAGAGCAGTACATCATTCTGACCCAGCAACAAGAGCTGCCCTCTCTTTGCCCCACCTCTCCAAAATCACCACCCCTTATGGATTTCTCACACTGGGTGAGAGCCCCAATACCAGAAGGAAAGAGTCTCTCTTTTTCCAGCATGACTCTGAAGAGCTTAAATTCCTCACATCCCAAAGAAAGAAGACCACACCACTCGTAAGGAGATCATCCAGCCCTGTCAGAGAACTCCAACAGACCATTGAGTGCAGAAAGCCTCCAGCTACTCCTCTGAAGACGAGACGGGCTGTTTCCTGGGAGACTGTCTGCAGCAGCCAACTTACTTCCCTGCGCTGTAAGCCAGACTCTGAAATGTTCCCTGTGAAATGTGAGAAGAAGAAGTTTCAGGTGACGATGAAGAGGCACCTGGCCAGCTTTAAGCGGATGCGCTCTGGCACTGGGGTGAACTGGCTATGCTAACAGCACAGGAAGCGTTGCCAGTTCTTTGATCCTGTGAAAGCAGAACAGAAACAGTCTTCCACAGCAATGTGCAAATATGAGTGGGTAACACACAGTCAGCATTGTAAGCTCCGGATAAGAGCCAGATTAGCAACCAGAAAGAACTTGTGTGTGCCTGGCGGGTTGAATGCATCTCTTGTTTCTTGAAGTCATACTCAGCAGTTTGCAGTCCTTTAAAATGCAAGCAAAGACAGAACTAATTGAAAGAGGTCACTTTCCAAAATTAATGCTGACTTTCCTGCTCATGCCTGTATGATCTGTGAGAAGGAAGGAAATGACTGCATCAAAGCAAACTGCAAAGGGAGAAAATGTATGCTGTTAGAGTAGAAACATTGGTTTCAGACTCATAGCAAACTTGAAAGGAGGAAACATTCTAGGTAGTCAGGTAAAAAAGTGTTTTTCTTTTTTCTTTTTCTTTTTTCTTTTTCTTTTTTCTTTTTCTTTTTTCCTTTTCTTTTTTCTTTTTCTTTTTTTTTTTTTCTCCCCCCTCCCCCAGTATTAGCGTGTAGGTGAAAAACAATTAAATGTTGATTTATTCCAGGCTGTTTACAGTAGGTAGCTGCAAACTGTCATTCATAATTTCTGTCAGGAACATGCTGGCTGAGAGGAGAAGCCAGGGGTTTACCTCGTGGACAACAGTGATCAGCTAGCTGCTCTCCTGCTACCTTTAGCAGATTAGTTTGTTTCACGTACTCTTCTAGTTAGGCATTCAAGGCAGATGGAGTTAGGGGGAAAGCAATGTGATTTGTTTATCTTGTTACTAGTGTCAAAGTATAAACAGTGCTATTTATAACCTGTTATTGTTCTAGTTATAACTGAACTCAATAAAATCTTTTTTTTTTCTTTAATTGCCTCCTTAGTCATTTATGTTACCTTTATTTTTTTATTTTATTTATTTGTCTGTGTGTGTGTGTGTGCGTCTGTGGAGTGGTCCTTACCTTAAAATTGGAAAGGAGGAAAAAGCAGACAACCATGAATATGTGTTGTCTGAGGAACGTGCACTTCTCATCCTGTTTGTTAATTGTTTTCCTAGGTACTGATATTCCAGTACATTAAGCACATCAGTGGAAAAGCTATCAATGACGGCTGGAAATGCCCAATGACATCTGAATACAGAGCTGGGAAGTTTTATTTTGTGATATTATCAACATTTTCAAGCTTCTACATTCCAGATAAGAGAAAAGTTATTTGATACTGAATTTCAAAGGTATATGTGAAGTTTTTTTTAGGGTAAAAATATATTTTATGATGTGTAAGAAGCAGGGTTAGCAGGAGAGAAAATATATTAAAGCCCTTTGTTCTTTTTGCTGGGAGAAAGTTCTTTTTATTGAAGAAACCTAGAATATAGACAAGGTCAGCAATGCCTGAGATAAAAATAATATCAACTTCAGCTGAAGGAGAGTACTGTATCATTGGAATTAAAATTGTCTGCTACAATCTTTTGTATTTGATTTATTTGTGGTGCATAATCAGTAGCTAATAGCATTTAAAATAGTTTCAAGTGTCCTCAGCACCCGGGAAAATAATTGCTGTCTGGAGATAAGATAATCCGGCTTTACCGACTAGGAACCAATTCTGTGAAGCAAATACAGCTCAAGCAGCCCATGAAGCTCATGTTCCAAATAATCCAAAATGAGCTGGCTGTGCATCCCTGGCTGTGCAGCAGCACAGAAATCACTGCGTGTGAAATGAAATATGTATGTGGAATTGAGTAAATTCACAGGTGGCTAACTCCTGTGACCACAACACACGTATCGAACCCTGGCAGTCATTCAGACTTCTTTTATAATCTAAAGTATGATTCATATCATCTCCTACAGAAGACATCTAAAACTTGTCAGCTGTTTACATGATAGGCTTTGTCCAGAAGAATCCCAGTGGAACATCTTCACATCTTGTCAGAATTCTAAGGGCAGTGCTTGGGATCCCACTCTTATCTCTCTACATATGTTTTGTAAAAGAAAGACAGACATTCTGCACTTGTAAGAGAAATAAATATGATTTTCTTCTTTTTTTTTTTTTTTTTTCTTTGACAAATCTATTTTAAAAACTAAGAAACAGAACTTGCAGAAATATGCTGGGCTGAGGAGGACGTAAAATGCCTTTCTAAGTCACATTTGCCATTCTACTTAGTCATTCAGCAGATTTGCATTTAGGGTGACCATGACTGACAATTATATCAGTCAAATAGCTTTGAAAAAGAACTGGAGCACAGCTGAAGTTGTAGACTGCACACCATAATCCACACTATGTAACCCACCCTGTGCTACACAGTTTCCTGCTTGCATTCATACTCAACTACATGTGTGATGTTTCATGGAATCGCAGAATGACTCAGGCTGGAATAGACTTCAAAAATTACCTACTTCCAGTGTGCTGCCACAGGCAGGATTGTCAACCACTAAAGCAAGTACAAGACCAGGCTGCCCTGGGCCCCAGCCAACCTGACCTTGAACACCACCAGGGATGGTGTTCTCTGGGCATCCTGAACCGGTGCCTCACCACCCTCTCGGTGAAAAATTTCTCCCAGACATCTAATCTAAAACTCCTCTCCTTTAGGATTAGATTAGATTAGATCTAATTTAGATTAGATCCCCCTTCTTCAGGGGAGATTTACTCTCACGCTAACCATGCTGAAATTTTGTACTCTAGAATGTTCAATTATTGGAAACCATTTCTTTTCTATTTCAACAAGTTATGTGATATTCAAGCCACTCTGGATACAATCAAAATGTTAAGACCCTGTCTGGAGTTATTGTAGAATCACAGAAATTTTGAGGTTGGGATGCACACTTAGGTGCAACTGGTTCAACCTCAGCTCAAGTGCAGCCATCTAGAGCAGGGTGAGAGGGTCTTTGGTCATTTGATTTTTGAAGATCTCCGTGGAGGGTATTATACTACCTCTCTGGGCAGCCTGTGCTAATGCTCTATCATTTGTATGATACCAAAGTACTTCCTGATGTTTGATTGGAACCTCCTGTGCACCAGTTTTTGTCCATTACCTGCCACTGGACACCACTGAAAGTGATTCTCTGGAAGCGTATATTGTTTGTTGACCAGCTAAAACACAGTGTGTTTGGTGCATTGTGTCTCTGTCTGGGATTCTTCCATTTCTCCTATGTACCCTACACATTGACGGAGAAAAGGTGAGGCGGGATATTAAAACTCACTATGTCTGAGCTCTAAGTTATGAAGAGCTAGCTGGCTGCTTGGGGTGCTACTGTGCTAGCTACCATGCTCTACCTGTACAAATTCTGAAATAAAATAAATAAATAAAATAAAATTAAAATAAAATAAAAATCTTTAATCTTTTAAATCCATTAAAAAAGAAAGAAAGAAAGAAAGAAAGAAAGAAAGAAAGAAAGAGAGAGAGAAAGAAAGAAAGAAAGAAAGAAAGAAAGAAAATAAAGCAATCAACTTTTAAGCCAATTATCGTTGTATTTTTAATATACATTCAGATTGCTCTTTTTCTAAGGATTTCTTCTGAGGTACTCATTGTAGAGACTCCTTGATCTATCATGATGAATATGAGAGAAGATTGTTACTTCCCAGTTCTACATCTCTCTATGTTAGGGAGTTCTTCCCTAACACAGATGATGAGGAATAGGTAGAAATGGGTGAGGACTCTGTAGAACTGCATGTATGGACAACAGGTGAAATATTTATCACTCTCTATTGAAAAGGAGTGGAAAAAGCTCAGGCGAAGGAACTTCCAGTGGTACTGTGTTGTTCACATCAAATGTTGGGATAGAAGTCTGATATGCGTACCTTTCTCTCGATTATGATGACAAGGGAGATATTACTCTGTAACTTACCTGCTTTTCTACCTTTCCAGAAGGCTTGTAATCAGACAAAAAAAAGCTTCTGTTTGGATTCATTATCATTGAAAGTATTTTCTGTAAGAGAGAGAGAATAATCAGTATTTCATATTTGAGTATCATCCCAAATTTTTATAGTCATTGATACAACTGAGTTTGAGAATTTATTTTTTCCTATTTCTTCATGGTAGTAATTTCCCTGGATGACACTGAGATATCAATCAGCACTAAAAAATTGGATTCAGTGACCTACGCGATACATTTCCATTTAAATTTTTGAAAGGTATTGGCAATTTCTATAGTGTACTCACGCAAAACAAAATGTTCTTGGAAATCAGCATACATAGCTCAATATCTAAAACTAATTCACTAAATATGAATATCTGATAGTTTCCATAAGCATAATTTAACTCTCAGTTGCATGCAGAATATTCTTTACTGAAGCAGAGCTATTGACCATTAGCACTTTAGCAAATAAAGAGTGTTAAAAAACTGATTTTGACTGTAGAGGAGTAGGGAAGCACGTTTCTCTTTCATGCTTGTGTGTGGGAGGGTAATTACGTGCCTTGCTTTTCAAGAGTGTAAAAAAACATTTCAAATTTTGTTGCTGGTGATGGTAGATATTGGTGGTGGTGATTGTGGTGGTGGTGGTGGTGGTGGCTGGCCTTTCTTTAACATTTTCCACTTTTGGTAAGTTCAGAGAAAGCCTACTTTTGAAAAATGTAGATCTTTACAATTTAGTAGTGTGTCTCAAATATTTTTTATGGCAACAGAAACATTATAAAACTGAGCAATTTTAGACTTGGATTTGTTTCTTTCAATCTTAAATATAATCTGAATTTTAACATTTCAAACTGTATACAGTTGTGATTTTCAGTTATTAGTTAATGTGTTTTCCCAAACTGTTGCGTGATACTGGGCTGCTTTTTTAAACTGCAATTACGATTTATTATGATTATCTGTATTTTACCTGTGATTGTAGCAGTCCCTTTATTCTGCAAACATTTTGAAAATCTGTTTGTAGATTGTAGAACTTTCATCTGGGTGTTCTATAAATGAAGCTCATTGTAATTATGGTGAAATTCCTGGATTATTTTAGCTTTCTTTCTTTCTTTCTTTCTTTCTTTCTTTCTTTCTTTCTTTCTTTCTTTCTTTCTTTCTTTCTTTCTTTCTTTCTTTCTTTCTTTCTTTCCTTCTTTCTTTCTTTTTTTCCTTTTTTTTTTCTTCTTTTTTTTTTCTTTTTTTTTTTCTTCTTTTCTTTTTTTTTTCTTATATGACAGAGATATAGAGATATAGCACACTGATTCTTCAAAGTAATTGTAACTATCCAGTCCTCTATTTTCCTTCAGAAGATTTCTTGTGCTTTCTATCAGTGTGGACTGTTGATGATACAACGGGTAATGTAATGACATCTTTTCATTTATAGTAAGTTATACAATGTTGTGAAATCCATGAAATATTTAACACTAATAAACAGGCTGATCATTATGTTAATGTATAATGAGAAAGTAAATTAAGTAGCTGACATTTAAATAAAATATAAATACTTTATGCACTTTCTATTTAACACATCATGGCAGTAATCCATTTAAAGTCAATGAACAACATAATTGAATGTCTCGTGTAATGCAAAGATCTTTCTTATTTTTTTTCCCCCCCAGACTATTTGCATGAAACCTCACTTGGAATTTGTTGATATTTTTTGACTGCTTGTTAACACTGAAGTTGTTATATCCCTTACAAAATATTTTCAAATCACAAAATATATGAAGCAACGAAACTGGGAGAATACTACTAAAATGTAGCGTAGTTTGAGACTGCCTTTTCACTGATGTTCTGTGGCAAGGAATTCCAAATGTATGTACTAACTTATATTACAAGTGATCAAGGAATGTCTAACCAAACATAGATCATTGTCTTAGAAAATGCTGTTTTCTCTATGACCAAGCAGTTTCCATTAACTTCAGCATCTAGAATGAGTGATATAGAATGTAGTGAGGAAGAGTAAAGCAAAAAGAAAATAATTTAAATATAAGTTTTCATAGTAACAAGTCCTTTGTTTTCCAAAAAGTCAAACAAAGAGGAACTTTAACTAGCATGAATATTCATCACATTCTGTGAAAAGATTTTACAGATGACTTCATGCAGACAAAATGTTTGTATTTTTCATACAGATTCGTTAATATCTGGAGAAGATGAGTTGCATTTAATTCTAAAAACTCTTTTCATTGTTTGTGATAAAATAGTATTCTGAAGGAGCTGAAATATTGTATGTATTCAGAAATATTCAAAGTTTATATTCCAAAAATGAGGTAGGTAAAAATGTAGGCAGGAAATGAACAAATTCAAAGACTTTATGCATGTATATATGTGTATATGTAGGTGTTAAGCATAATTCTGTAAATGAATATTTTATGGGGAAGGAAAAATAACTTTGTATTTACATAACACATAAACATAATCTAAAGGATTTCCCAGGTATGTTTGGAACATAATATAGGCCAGGGACCAGAGCGTATGCAGAGAAGTTTGCATGCAGACAACTTCTTACTAAAGGTGAGATTATTTATAAATGTAATTTCAGTCCTGTGTGTGATCACTGCTTTCATATTTGGGAATATCTCTGAACAGACTGAGTTTACTGTCAAAGACATTGTTTCTTATGGAGATATGCAAGATGTTGGGTTGTTGTAGTAGGCAACATTGGGTGAATGCCTAAAGATTCATTTACTCTCAATCACATTTAGCTGGGAGAAGAGGCATAGCAAAAGGGCTCTGTGAGAGATGCAACTTGCTCCATCACTTCAGCATTTCTTAGCAGCTTGAATTCCACTACCATTTCTCTTGTTTCAGTGTCCAAAGTTGTGTAATTTACATCACACATACAAAAAGCCCTCATTTTTCTTGGGGTGTATTTCAAAACTGTCTAACCCAACTAGTGTTGTCTGAATAATATTGGCTCAAATGATGAACAGCATTACTTTAATAAGGGTATATGACATACAGAGACATTGTAGAAATCAACATATAATTTGGAATTGTTACTGAGTCTATATAACATTTGAACTAATGTTTAAATCAGGGAAAACAGATTGAATTTTCTGATTGAATGCAGGTATTATCTGCCCCATAGCAGCGGGGAAATATGGATGCAATTTAGCCAGTTCTCCCATTCACTATACATACCCTGTACTCAAAATGAAGCACAGTACACCCCAGTGGGTAGTGGCTATTGTTTGCAGTTGACGGTGAGAAAGAGGAAAACTGCATATACGTTAACCAAGGACCCTTAAAAATAGTTTGCACCTTCAGCGCTTAGTATCTGCTTAGGAGGCCAGAAAACATCAGTGAAAAATCAGGAGGCATTCCTGGTTCTGTCAGACCAAAACAAAATGTTTCATGCATGAGTCTGAACTTCTTTATTATTGATACCCACCAAAATTGAGAATAAATACACTGGAATACAAAGTACTTGAGCTACTACCAGTACGATTTTACAGTGGTTTATGATGGTTGCTTCCTGTCAGAGATTTTGTTTTGTTTTGGTTTGGTTTTTTGATTGGTTTATTTGGTATTTTGTTATTGTTTTGCGGTTTTGTGGTTTTTAATGTTGTTTGCTTCTATTTTTATTTTTTTCTGGTACAGGAGTGCTCAGAACTATGAATCTACAAGTCAGACAGAGAATTCCTGGTTTGTCTTTCATCAGACTATTCAAGCACCTGTTGATGTTAAATGCTCAACATTTCTGTTGTAAGAAACTAATAAGTATGTGTTTGCTAAGACATCATTTTTCTTTCTCTACCTTTTAACAGAGGATTTTGACTCATAGACTCATTCCTGCTAAGCAACAGTATAGATAACATCTACAAGTTTAAACCTTTCTCAAACAATAAAATTGCTACATTTATGAGCTTTAATAGCAAGAGGAATCTAGAAAATTCCATTTTGATTTCCAGTGATTCTGTGATTTCAGGAATAGAAGTCCACTGCGCAGACTGATATAATATGGTCTCTGCTTGACCAGGGAGGCTGGACCAGAAAAGCTCGAGAAGTACCTTCCAACATCGACTATTCTGTGATTCTGTGACTTGCTTGTTGATGCATATACTTATTCAAGGAATCAAAGTAATCTGTAATAGATAACCACATACACCCTCACACTGAACAATATAATACTAAGAACAACATATTCTGTGGTCCTGAATTTTGGATGTTTTTCAATATGTAACATTGCAACAAAGACCTTCTGACGTTTCTTTCACACAGTGGACTTTTCTGCTTCAAAAACAGAATTTGCAGACTTAAACTAATACTTTGTACAAAAACCTTTGTAACAATAGAGGACTTGCATGAATGAAATGCAGTTTTGTGACTGTAAGTTCAATTCCTGGAATTTCTACAGGTGAAGTTAAAAATAGGATAGGTTTTATCATCTCTAGACATTCATAAAGATTAGGATGTGGAAGAAATTGTATAGAACACAAGCCTGTGTAATAATAGGAGAATAAGTCAAATGCCCTTATTTATCGCATATATTTAAGTGAAACAAAACAAATTCACAGGAATCCCTGAAAATGGCTTAACCTAACTATTAAAAAAAGTCTTTTTTAATAGTTAGTTTAACTATTAGTTTAACTATTAAAAAAACTATATATAAACTATAACTAGTTTAACTATTAAAAAAGTATATATATGTATATAAACTATAGTTTAACAGGATAGCAAGACAAATTTTAGAGCACAGAATAAGCTTTTCCTCCAAGAGGATTATGTCATGCAAGATGCTCTTTGACATTCCTAGAGGAACTGCAGGCAGCATATGTAAGTCTGTCTCATGGTACATATCAAGAAAATTACAGGAAGTACAGATATCTGAGGAGACAGCCAGCACCAGTAGCTTTTGTTGAAGATACTTTAGAAGTCTTCACCTCTCAACAGTGTAATTAAAAGACAGAAGTAATTAATTCATTGTCAGAGTAACATTTACCTTCTAAAAAACAGAAGTTGGATTGACATCACGAGGTCTGTTTGCTTATGCACCACTTGCCTGTCGTTATACTCTCATTCTAATGGATTATTCCATTAAAAGGGTCCAGAAATAGCATTGACGTCACAGATCACATCTGCTACTGTAATCATTTGCGTACCTACTATTTTCAGCTGAGAAGGAAACCCCAAAAAGTGTTCATATTGGACAGAACATCACCAGTCACTTCTCTCAACTTAAAGCTTTTCTTCAAAAAGTGAAACAGCATGCACACAAGGCATCCAAATTTTCTGTCAACTCAATGAAGAAATAAAATACTTCAGTTGAACGGTGGGAGGAAGTTCACAGACTGCTAAACTGAAAGGCAAAACATGAGAAGCTTTCAGCACAGACCTCCTACAGGCTCAGAGCTGCACAGTATACAGTGGCATTGCTACATCTTCGCTAGTGCAGAATGAGGAGTAGGCGCAGAAGCTAAATGGAGACGGATGACAAGTTCTAAAATTTGAAACAAAATGATTGTCAAGATGGCAACCAAATACCAAAAGGAGCAATACCTATTATACACAGTTCAACAGCCTGTATATTCAGCATGGTTCTTCTGAAAGATTGTAATACAGTGAAAGGAGAAAATACTCTCGGTTTTATAATGTTTTTTTTAAGGGGAAAGAGTTCTCAAATGTATAAGGTATAAAACCATTATAGACTGATCTGTGGGAAAAGCTTCTTACTGTTTTTATCTCCCACCTCTTTTTTGTCTGTGCTTGCAGCCTGAAAGGATAATGGTATCCTAGGTTCCATCAGAACAAGAGTGGCCAGCAGGATGAAGGAAATCATTGCCCCTCTCTACTCTGCACTTGTGATCTCTCAGCTGGAGTACTGTGTTCATGGGGCTCCTAGCACAGAAAAGACATGGAGCTTTTGGAGAGGGTCCAGAGGATGGCAAAAAAGATGATCAGAGTGCTGGAACACCTCTCCTATGAACATAAGCTGAAGGAACCGATCTTGTTCAGTCTGTAAAAGAAGATGAGGTTGAGGGGAGAACTCACTGTAGCCTTCCAATATTTAAATGGAGTATATAAACATGGGGGAATGTTTTGTTTTGTTTTGTTTTTTCACAAGGGCAGATAGTGATAGAACAAGGGGGAATGATTTTAAACTAAAGGAAGAGAGATTTATGTTGGCTGTTCTGGAAATTTCTTACTGAGAGAGTGATGAGGTGCTGGAATAGGTTGCCCAGAGAGGCTGTGGATGCTCCATCCATGGAGGTGTCTAAAGCCAGGTTGGATGGAACCCTAGGCTATCCGATCTACTATTTGATCTAGTGACAGGCAACCCAGCATTTGGCAAGGGGGTTGAACCTTGATGATCCCCCTTCCAACACAAGCCATTCTATGATTCCATGATTTCTGTGGGAAACACAGACTTAAGAACTAAGATGTTTTGCACAAACTGGAATTGGATTACTGATCAAGTTGGTACTAGTATTTTCTGTGTTTTTTGTTTGTTTGTTTGTTTTTAATCAGAAATAGGTCAATAGAATTAATTGATTTAGTATCCTAAGCAAGTTCTTTTGTTTGAGGAAGGGCTGTATTCCTCTCCAAGTTGCAGAACAGGAGCTGAGTAGTGGATGGCACAGCTCAAGCTGTGATAGAGAAAGTTAGAAGCTGTCCTAGCAATGCATTTTTTCTTTTTTATTCATCCGCTCCTCTCTTCAGTTCTCACCAACATATCATGGCTACCAGCATTCTCCTACCTTAAGGAAATATCTCAAAACTGTATTCTACCTGCAACTGGGTAGTGCTGGATGTGTCAGATATGCATTCACCTTAAACTAACTCTAACATACCCTAGGCTGTATTTTAGGTATAACTAGATCTAAAGAATGTGAACATCTGAAGTTTTTAAAACTTGACCATTTTGGGAATATTTGGCACTGCCTATGTTTTCACATTTTTTAACGCAGAAAAAGCACACAGTAAGACAGGATGGAGATAGGAGCTTGAAATTTTTAGAAGTTTCCAAAATACACAGAAAAATCTTTTAATAATTCTTCAGGTCTTACTGTTAGGTTTAATTCTGGACAATCTTATCCACTGTGGGAACACCCTTAAGAAAGATTTGTTTCATAAAAAGACAGGAATTTCAACATAAAAATCTTTGTAGCCTCGCATGTGACAACCAGGTCATTATCACAGTTTTTGCTTTCTCTTTTGTGTCTTTTGTGTCGGACAACACCAAGAATTGGTTGATTCCCCTCCCCCACCCCCCTTCCTCTCAGAAATACGACATTCTTAAATTAGTTAAGTATTATTTCCTCATTAAGTGGGAATCTATATGATTTTCATCTCACTGACCCAGTATAAGATATTATTCTTCACAGTTCTACTTTTCTATACGGAGTCAAGAAACTCTTCTGGCATCTGAAGTTACTGGAATGCAGATAAAAACTATTCTTTAATCTCAAAGGTCATAATTATTCAATTGCAGGGGTGGCAAAAGAAAGGATATTTAAGTAATACCTCCTTTCCTTTATAGAATGTATGTCAAGATTATTCAGTCAGGTAGAATTTTCAAAAGAAATGTGGCTTGCGCAGAAGATATTAGTTAAAGAAAAATACGGCTTTTATAAAGCCTTTTGTCAAAGAACAAGTGGATCCCTGTAGTTCCCTGTTCTTCTGCATTGTGATCTGTATGGGAGATTCCGTTTCCCATTTTTCATAACTCATAACCAGCCCTGCATTTCAAAGTTTTTCAAACACATGATAAGAAAATCAACCTTACAAAAGTATCTTTAAACATGTATGTAACAGTAGTAAAGAATCTGTAAGTTCTGGGAAATATATTCTGAAGTCAGGAAGCATTACCCAAGAGTAACAAATATGAGGCTATGAAGCAGCGGCATAAGAAAGATCCATTAACAAATTGAAAATATTTTTTTTTCTTATACCTATTAAGAGCAGGACAAGGAATGAGGGTATTAAACTGAAAGCCTGTGGGATACATATTAGAACCATTTTTCTCTACTCGATTACCTGAAGTAAAGGACACTGGAAATCTGGAGCATGTTGCTTGAAACACATTGAATTCCTCTGTTACTGATGAATTTTAAAATAAGTTATGCAATTGTCTGAGCTGAATGATTTGAATGTAGAGAATAGAGTACTTGGAGCAGGATTCCGATGATCACTTCCAAGCTGGTGGTTTATTGTTTTGTTCTATAACAATTAGTTCCTTGTTTTAAACTAAGAAATTTTAGTCTTCTTCAATAATATTTGTAAATGCTCAAATAGACAAAAGAAATAATAATTCTTCAAGGTTTTTGTTTTTTTTTTTTTTCTCATATTTGGTGTCATTACAAATTTATTTTTTGTATAAATATCACTGGCTACTAAATATTTAACCCAATAATCCATGTATAGAGACCAATCTTATGTTTACTTTGATTCTTACTTGAGTTCAATCTTATGTTTGAGAACTCTAGTATGCAGAAGTGGCTTAGAAAGACAGATAGTCTAAAAACATCACATCTCTGAGAAATTACAACTATGCTATTTTTTAGTAACAAATATTAGGCCATCTATACATATAATTCAAAGCACATTACTTATTGTCTGATCTTGACCAACTTTCCTGACTATTCTTTTTTTCCATCAAACATTTGTTCTTTCATACGATTAAATGGTCAGCCAACAAGAGCATAATAATACATTTATCTGGAGAAAATAAATTGTATTATACTCTACTCCTGATTCGATATCTCACATGCTGAAGCACAGAAATAAGTACCAAGAATGCCCAACTGATTATGTTTGATACAGAGGACTTCATTAGTGTGCTGCCTCCTTAGCACATTAAATTTCCCTATGCCAAATAAATCAGAACTATGAAATTTAAGACTTTTTGTTGTTAATCAAAGAAAGATCTATAGTGTAGTTGTACTTACACAAGTGTAATAATGTTGCAGTTTACCTAAGGTTTTTCTAAATAAGTCACTTTCTACAATAAAATCATTGGGGCAATTTTGTTTGTTTGTTTGTTTGTCTGTTTGTTTTTACCAGGAAACATAGCATTCCTGGTAGCAAAGTAAACCTTCATTTATTGGTTGATGTTGGCTTCCAATACTGGATTTAAAATAAATTAGGAACTATGTTGAAATTCACAAACCCAATACTTTGTCCAGCTGCAAAACAAGGCCTTACAGGGGGTACCTCTGCAGAAAAGTTGCTTATTTGAATAATTTACTGACTGGATAGATTTCTTATAAATTTCTGAGATATACCATAGTTCTACCAGAGCCCTATCCAATTAAAACAGAGTAAAGCAAGTAAGCAAACAAACACACAAATATTAAAACAATAGCAACAAATTTCTTCATGACAAGATATGGAATTCTTGATTTTTTTCCGTTTCCCTCTCTCACCTGTAGAACTAGCAAAACTTGAAAATGAACTTCTTGCATAGCTGTTTCGCTTTGCAAATGTAAAAACATTATCCCACATAAAGAACATTTCGGGTGAACAAGAAGGAAATTTTCACTTGGGTGGAGAAGAAGGAAATAGTTGGAATAAATATTTTGAGAATTTCAGTATGTTTATTCAAGATTTTTCTTCTTACAAATTTATCCAGATTCAGCTGAACATTATTTGAGAATTGTGTGAATGTGCTGGGGATCTATTGAAGTTTTGGGAATGTTAGTCTCTTACTGAGCTTCTGAACAGAATCCTTAACTCTTGTAAGCTTACTTGTTCTGTATTCAAATCCTGTACTGATGCTGAATTTTTTAAAAAGTAAAGCTATTTAAAAATTACAAACTGTAAAATTTAAGTAATTAATCATGTACTTGTGCATTAATTAAATACACTATGACAAAACAAAGCCTTGAGCTCATGTAGAAGACTAAATCTTGTAACTTTCAGAGTAGGACACATTTTCTTCACAGGTACATGATGAACACAACACAATTTCAGTTTTAAATGAATGGTGAACTGATATCTTATTACACTCTCTGAAGCACTTTACATGAAGCTTAAAGAGCAATTAAAGTTTTCCATATTGGCAACTTCAGGCATGTAATGATAATGTGCTTCCAGCTACTTAAAGATATGGTCTGTAAATATAGCATACATTTAAAAGAGGTAAAGTGGGTAGAAACAGCACCTCTTTTGCTTTCTAACATTAAAAGCATATTTAGTATTTCAGTGATAAGGTGAGATTAATCTGATAAATAACTGAAATGTATCTAAATATTACCTTTCTCCTTTATACGGGAAATTGTGTTCATAAAGCATTTTTTTCCCAACTACAGATGGGGAAAACTAATGCAGTGGACACAGGAAAGTGTTTGCGGTTAAGTGAAATGCGATTTTTTTCAGAGAAGTAAATTTATTACCAGATAACTATTTGAGTTAAATATTTATTATATCTCCATATGTTACCTCCTTTTTTTTTTTCCTTTTTTTCTTTCTTTTTTTTTTTTTTAAGTGTGTGTGTGTGTGTGTAAAAAGATATAAAAAGATTCTATAAACAGATATTTAAACGTAAAACAATCTATAGTCTTTAAAGGAGATTTCACAATATCAACATATATTAATAACTCAGAAATATTGTATTCAACAAGAATACTTCCTTTATTGTTGTTCCATGTGCAAAATGGGAAATCTTGATATTTCCTCATGTTATATCATGTTCTCCTGTATTCTGTGAGAATCTCAAGAGAAAGCAAACAAAACCAACCACCTTTTTTTTTTTTTTTAAGTCCTTATAAAATGCTTATTTTGAATAATGAAAATGTTCTGAAAGCAAGTGGAAAACAAACATTCTGATTTCATTCAGTATTTCATTTACTGACTACTGAAAATTTACATTTAACTCATAGTTCTACCCACTATTGTACTCCATAACCACTTCCACATTATTTATTTTTCATCATAAAGCAGTGATACTGAGCAATATTTTGTTAGGAAATTAATATAAATGATAACAAATAAGCTTTTTGTTTGTTTGTTTATAGCCTCATGAAATACTGAATTTGAAACTATTCTGAGATTACTAATTAAATCCAAAACTGAAATGTCTACTAATTAACTTGCTAAGTATATTGAGCCACATCAATTTCTCAGAAATCTGTGTTGCTTATTCGGTTGAAATGCATTTTCTCCATTGATCCAGCTTTAAGTGTGGAGCAAAGAATCACACTGGTATGAATTATTCACCTGATTTCACTGGCAACATCTCCATAATATCAATGATGTATCCCTGTGTGGGAATTGACTTGCAACTTGTCCTATGGAAATCAAGTTTACATATCAATCTCTTAAAAAATGCAATGTGTTGAATTCATTTACCAAATGATTTATCAGTTAATGAAGCTGATAAAATACAAATTTAAAATCACAGATTCATAGAAACATCAAATTGCTCAGTTTGGAAAAGACCTGGAAGATCATCAAGTCCAACCGCAACCTAACCATACTACCCTAACTCAAACAATCCTCTGCTAAATCATGTCCCTGACCACCACATCTGAACGGTTTTTAAACACACCCAGGAATGGTGACTCAAACACCTAAATGGAGAGCCTATTCCAGTGCTTAACAGCCCACTCTGTAAAGAAGCTTTCCTGATATCCAAACTAAATCTCCTCTGGTGAAACTTGAGACCATTTCCCCACATCCTGTCACCTGCCACCAGTGAACTAATGAGTGGCAAATCTGCCTGAGGAAGGAGGTTGGAGCCAGGTGATTTTTAAGGTCCCCTCCAACTCAATCCACTTCATGATGCTATGATTCTGTGATTTCTATTTGCCTTCAAAGATACTAATAGGGCATGTCCTTGATCAGCCTACAGTTCCTCTACCCTTCAGTGCTTACCAGCATACCAACGTGGTATCTAATGGGCTAAAAAACATTAGAGACTACAATGCATCTATTTAAATAAATAAAATAATTATTAAATAAAATAAAATAAATAAAACAAAAGAAATAAAACAAAATCTTTAATCACAATTTAAGAAAAAGAAAGAAAAAAGATTTATTTTTCTAATTTGTTACAAAAGTAATTGAGATATGGATGTGCATATATGTATATTTGTATTTACATTAATTATTTTTGGTGAAAAGGTAATTTTTACTATTTTTCTTGTGAAGAAGAGGGAACCATAGGAGGAAATGAATGAATCCAGCATTCTTTCTATTCCCAAGTTTTCTGTAGAAAAAGACACAAACATTTCAAAATAATTTAGGTAAAAATTGTTCCTCCTACTGTGTATTTTATTTTCTTGCTTGTTAACTGCAGTGTGGAGATGTGTGCATGTGTGAATATGAGAGAGATCCTAAGTGATACAGAGAAACATGAGCAAGAAAAATGTTTTATCATGCACCCTCTAAATCTTGTTTTGCAATTCATTGATTATTAAAACTAGTCAAGGAATGCATTATTTATAACTTCTTTCTCACATACAATTTTCTAATACTACCAATGTTGCTCTCAATTTCTATTAGCTCTCCTTTGTTTCCTAAACAAAGACGATTAACGAGTTAAACATCAGTTATGATGTAATCCTTTTCCCTTCTACTCCAATTTGCACCTTTCCATAATGCAAGAAATAGAAGAAAATGGCACAGAATTGTAATTTCATTACCCTCTAGGCCCTGTGTGAGTGGAAATTTTTGAGCTGGCAAGGGAAAAATAATTACAGTTGTTCTCAGCAAGAGAATAATTATGTTAAAATGTTTGGGAGAAAAGGAAATCTTTTTCCATTTTTCTATTTGTTTGTTTTTAAGGGAGTATTTTAAAGGAGCAGTAGAAGTCAAAATAAAAAGAAGTAAAGACCTGAGAGTGACATAGAAAAGCCAAATAAATAAATAAGTCATTTTTCCCTTCCTAAAGAATAATCTTACAGTCTGTATGATCCTCTAACATTGTTGGTGAGCCTTTATTTTATTTCATATAATCAGATAGTTCTCAAGTATAACGTTACCTTCCATACATGACTGCTCCTAGGAACCCTCTGCTCTGATCCTTCTTGATAAGAAAATGTTGGTACCATTAATGTAACAGACACTCATTCTCCCCGTTGATGTTTCATACAAAAACAGACAAATAATGTGAGAGTTTTCTGCTGAACATCAGTCTTCTCTTAGATATGTTAGGAAAAAGAAAAAAGAAAGTCATTATTAATGTCAATTGCATGATTACCTGGATTCATTGGACATTTTTACTTGTGAGATCTGCAGTACTGTATCCCAGAATATATGGGGATAATATTTTTATGAGGAAAAAACAAACAAACAAACAAACAACAACAACATCAACAACAAAAAAACATATGTACAGATATTTAATTTCCTACCCATTTAGGTTAGGTTGAAATAATTTCCAAGACAACAAATATGCAGAGAAATGAAGGAAAAATCCTGTAACTTCTGAGAAACTTTTGAGACTAATACGAGTGAATTGTTAATCACAGGAACAAGCCATTTTATACTGCCAGCCTGCTTTTCTCTGAGATCCCCAGAGTGTCTTTGTGTGTTCATTCATGTTCATTTAAATTAAGTATGCCCTATGATCACATCTTTATTTTAATTATTATTTATTTTTTCTAATTAATTGCAAAATGACAGACACAAGTTTCTTGAGGCAGCTTTCACAGATTCCCTGTGTCACTTTGAAGAAAGTCTCATTTCTCTACCTTTAAAAAACAGACATCATTTTCTACATCTGTTCTTATTCTTGCCCATCTCTGTTGGAACAGAGGATCAACAGAGGGCTTCAAAAATGCTTCAAGTGTTACAGACTTTATGTCAGTACAACTACTACAACTGCAGTGAAAAAATGTGATACCTTTCATGATTCTTATGGTTGACTTATTATTAATGATTATTAATGTTCAGAGGGGGCTTGCTCCACCCCTTCGCCCCCCCACTTTCCTGTATAAAAATCTGCTTCACATTTGTCTGTAATTTTCTATTTCATCCCATTGGACAGATTCTGCTCCTCCTCAAGGGCCATAAATATAACACAGCACTCTGGAGAACCTTTTCTGTGTATTTTTTTTATTTTTTTATTTTTTTAATGCTTTAGTCTCCATGGTTATAAAATAATTTACTGGTGTTAACATGCTATCTTCTGATTGAATTCAAGACTAATTAAGTTAGTTATATAATTATTATTCTAAAGACTCTCCTTGTATGCCTCATCTGTCTTTATGTTACTGAAAAATACATTTTACTGTCTACATTTTGCTGCCTGTGCAAATATAAATGTGCTCCTTGGGTCAGCTTGCACTGAATACAATTTTTCTAAGTTAATGGGTACAGAAAAAGAAAAGGAGGAATTAAGAGTTCTGACAGCATCTACTTACACGTTCCCTAGTCTTTCCAATCAACAATGTGCATTTTTCAGGTTCTGCTTTCATTAATGCAGGCAGCCTAAATAAAAGTATTGCCATGTGTTGAGATATAGTTTGAGCAACCTGGTCTAGTGGGAGGTATCCCTGTCTACAGCAGGAGGGTTGGAACTACGTGATACTAAAGGTCCCTTCCAACCCAAACCATTCTATGATTCTGTGATTCTGTAACATTTGTATTCTGTTTTGGCGCAGTCTTGAGATTTCAGATTAGACAATCTATTGAGATTTCAGATTAGACAAATTCATCTGCAATGATTTCAAATATCTCAAGGAAGAGAACATGAATAAGGTTGTTTCTGTCTCTGACAGACGGAACTAAGGACATTATTCCATGAATTAGATACCACCATTTTTGGAACTAAGCATTGACTTTTTCCTAGTTGCATTGCTGTCATATGGACTCTTTGACACATAGAACAAAAGAATCAATACTGAAACTTTGCCTTGCACACCTATATTTCTCAAATGACTTCAAAAGCTGTTTCAGAGGGTAGGAACATTCGGATTATTTCTTTGGAAATCATTTTCTGGGAACTTGCTGTTGTTTGCTGCTACTTAAGAGGATTAAATTCTGAAAGCTTCTGTATACATTTTTTTCTCTCCACTTTAACAGTCAACTTTAATTGGCTGTTTCCCAGTGAGGAAGTGTCTACTCCTTTTATCTTCAACTGACCAAAGCTTTGGAAATGTCAAACCTTTGTTCAGCTGTGTCTGGGGAACAGCTACCTAACTATAGAAGAAGAGGGAGCTCACACAAATACAGCAGTGGTTGCAAGAAGATGACAAAGTAAGGGGCTTTCTCTGCTTGAATTTGTGCAAAGAGATTGATTCTATGCCACTGGGAAGCCTTCAACACCATGGATCAAGTACTTTAGCACATCAGAGACCTCTACTGAGATAGAGTTCTTGAGGGAAAATGCTGGCATACAGCCTGTAAAACGTGCCTGGGACTTCTCCCTGGAGCTAGAGATAGAGGTAGTGTTACTTTGGGAGAAGTTCTTGGGTTAAAGTGCCAGGTGAAAAAAAAAACAACTGTCAGAAGTAGTGAGTGGTCTGTGCACAATTGAAAAGAACCAAAAGGTGATTAAGATGGACTCTGTAAAGACTGTAAATGGTGATGAGACTAAGCCAGAGAAGTTAAATATAGGAACAGGGCCCCAAAGGTACAGAAGAGTTGAGTGAAGAGGAAACTACTGAGTTCAAACACGGACAAATGCGGATATCTACATATGGGGAAGAATAACAGCATACATCAGTACAGGTTAGGGCATGGTTGTCCAATATTTTTGCTTGCCTGAGCCACGTTGAGAATACAGGAACTGCCTTGGGATACATGCAAAATATGTTATGTAACTAATATATATAAGTAAAAAAACCCACTATTTTTAATGTGTTCTTTATTAAAATCTTAACAAACAAAAAACAAAAACAAAAACAAAAACAAAAACCAGAAAGCAAAAAGCCCAGAAAACTACTGGGATATTTCACCCTGCTTTTGTGATACTAATGAACCAGTGTCTGGTTCAATGGAAGTAAGCGCAGTTCCTAGTGAGTTCTTAGGGTGTTCATCAGAGATTTTTTGACGTACTGTCAACAAGTAATGACATATATAATGCATGTCTGTGAAACTAGGGATATTTTTCTCTTGAAAGATAGGAATTAAGGAAGTGTGATAAAGAAACATGATGAAAGGGTGTTTTTTTTTGGTTTTTTTTTTAGTTAAATGTCTCATTGCAACTCTATACATTCCATGTGAAAATTTGCAAGTAATGTATTTATACTGACTGAAAAGAGTCACATATATAGATATATATAGATACAGATATAGAGCTTTTTGGAAATCTTTAAAGCTACTCTAAAATCTATTTAGCAAAATGGAAAGCACAGCTTCATATTTTTCACTATTCTCAGAACTAAATTTAGCCAATGTATCGGAATGCATAATATTATTTGCCATAAGTTGAGCTCGCCAGTGTTTCACATTTCAAGTGTTATTATTATCTGAAACACTGCACAGATAAGGTGATTTTCACTTTGAAGATACACATATAACCTGTTTAAGCAAGCAGTCAAATCCATACACACAGAAAAAGCTCAACCCATGAAACAATTTTAATCTTCAGGTTCTAGCACAAATTTTCCTTTTGTTTCAATAACGGGCTTGATCTCAGTTTGCAAATCATAATGTCTTTTTAGCATTTTATTCTGACTTAGCCACTTTCCTTCAGAAAAATAAACGATGACCATATAATCATCATCCATACTTTTAAGAAACTCCTATAACTGGTAGTGATTCAGCCCCTTGGACTTTAAGAAGCTCATAGCTTTGGTGATGATTTGCATGACATTATCTATTTTTTTAAAAGCTTTTGCACATAAATTTTCTTGATGTGTGATGCAGTAATATTTAATCAAACATGAGTTACTGGTGGTAATTGCATCATCAGAGATTTAATGTTTCTTTCAGTGGCACCAAATAATCCATTTCTTCAGTAACAATGTATTTATCATCAATGCCTCTAATGAAAATGGCAAGTTGAGTCGTATCTATAGTATCAGTACATTCATCTATTGCTGAAACATCCAATGTGAAATTAGCAGCTCTACTCTCCAAATTTATTTCATAGATTTTCTTATCTCTTCAGTTCACCTCGCTACAGGCTGGTGACTCAAACTTACCTTAGAAAAATTAGTTTTTTTGTTTGTTCGTTTGTTTAATCAAGACAAATTATATTTGCTTAACAAACTCATCATCAGGAAATGATTTTGCTGTTTTTGCAATCAGATTTTCTACTACTTAACTAGATTTTTTTTTACAGATCCTACTTGAGTTTTAAAATCTTAAAATATTTTTTGAGGTGACAGAATTTTTTCAGTTCTGCTGCTTTGTCTTTATAAATCATTCCTTGATATACATAGGATTTGGCGGCATGTTTCTGCATATAATGTTTTTCAAACTGTAATACTTGAATACTGATATGACTTCCTTGCAATTTAAGCACAATGCCATAATATTTATCAACTCTGCTCCCTCCCTGTGTCCATGGCAGAGCTGCTGTTGTGATGAAGTGGCAGCAGGGAGTGCAGGCCACAGTGTGAGTGGTCCTGGGGCACATGCAACTCATGGGCTGCAGGTTAGACATGGCACAGATTGATCTGCTGGACAGGAGCTCTGCAGAAAAGGACCTCTGTGCTTTGATGGACAATAAGCTGGCCATGAGCCAGCAGTGTGCTATTGTGGCCAAGGAGGCCAATGTTATCCTGGGCCAGATCAAAAAGCGTGTTGCCAGCAGGTTGAGGGAGATGATCCTCCAACTCTGTTCTGCCCTGGTGAAGCTACATCTGGAGTACTGTCTCCAGTTCCAGACTCCTCAGTTCAAGAAAGACAGAGAACTTCTAGAAAGATTCCACTGGAAGACTAGAAAGACGATTAGGAGCCTAGAGCACCACCCAAATGAGGAAAGGCTGAGACATCTGCGTCTCTTCAGCCTGAAGAAGAGAGGGGGGATTTTATTAATGCTTAGTATCTAAATGGCAGATAATGCTAATATCTAAAGGGCAGATTTCATATATACAATTATCTAAAGGGCAGATTTCAAGTGGATGGGGCCAGGCTTTTTTTGGTGGTACCCAAAAGTGATACCAGAGGAGACACTGGCCACAAACTGGAACAGAAAATTCCATACAAACTTGAGGAAAAATTTGTTTACTGTGAGGATGAAAGAGTGCTGGAGCAAGTTGCCCAGAGAAGTTGTGGAGTCTTTTTCTGTGGAGATATTCAAAACCCATCTGGACACTTTCCTGTGTAATCTACTCTAGGGAACCTGCTTTACCAGGAGGGTTGGACTACATGATCTCCATATGTCCATTCCAATTCCTATCAACTTGTGATTCTGTCATTCTGTAATTTCCCACCTTGAAAACTTTAAAATTTTTGTTTGACAAGACCCCAAACACTCATTTTATTCAGACATGCTTTTCATTTGTTGGTCTAGATGACTTCTATAGATTAACCCTTTTCCATTTGGCATGCTTTCATTGTGAAATCAAAGGGTAAACAGTGATAGACAAAGCTAATAGTTTTGAACTGATATCAGTCAAGCTGACAGATGCTTGTTTTTTTCTTTTCTCTTTCCTTTTCTCTTTTCTTGAAAAGAATTAACAACTTAATTCAGTTTGCCTATGTTTTCTCAGCCTGAAAGTATTTGGGTGACAAGTAGTCCCTGCATGCATGCTTGCAGATAGCAAATGAAACTTGTTTCTGAGAAGACTTAGAAAAGTAGTTTTATGGATGCACACTCACGCTTGAGGGCTTTTCAAGAGATTGAACATAGGATGACATATCAGAGGAATACACTATTCTCGTGTCAGACTACTGAGAAGAAATTAAATTCAGAATGGTTTCTCCCTCTTCAATATGAGCACATCACCTAGATTCAGTTAGAGTCAGTATGAATTGTACTAGGAATATATGTAATAAAGCTTGATATGAAGTGAAGTGGTAATGATACCATCCTTAGGGAAAGAATGGAAAGAACTTTGGATGTATTAAAAATGTATAATTAGGGATGGTCACTATTTAATATATGAAGGAGGGAAGAATTCCTGTAATATCAACTTGAGTTCTATGATAACTCTCTTGAATCCTTCAAGAGAGATCAGAAACACAATTACAAATGTTTGCAAATAAGAAAATGCAACATACCTTAGTAATGTATGTTCACGTATTTGATGTTTCTTTATCATACTTCATTAGAGAATATAAACAGAGAAAAACATTTTTTTCTTACCTACCTTGTCACTGTTGTTCTTTTTGATCATTCTGAGTTATTCAGTATAATATTCAAAGTTCTGTGGTTGGCTGTTGCTGTTATTGTTGTGTTTCATAACCTTTCCCAGCCTTCTCTTAATTCTGCGTAAACTAATTGTAACAAGAGTTCACAAGTATTGGCCTTCACAACACAGATGATTAATTTAAGGTGGTCGGTGACAAAGAAGTACTTGTTTTAAAAGAAATAGAGATGTAAACAGCAAGGTTTTTGACAAATTATTAACTGGCAGTACAAGCGCTGTGAGGACTCATTCTGAAGCTCTCAGAATACTAAACTATTGTTCAGAAGTTATTCACCTAATTCAAAGAAAATAAATTTGCTCCGAGTCATGAATTCAGTTGTGATAAAGTATGTGGCATCATCCCTAGAAAGTAAATTACTACATTTAAAATTCAAAATGTTTGAGAAAGTAACAGTCACCCCATTTACTCATCATGTATCTCAGATAAGCACAATTTCAACTAGAGTAAGGAAAAAAACAACATACTTGAACTAGTTTGAAAGCTATGAAAAAGGGCTTAATATAGATTAATTAGGAAATATTGTATAGAACTGCTACCTTATAAAATTTATTCAGTTTGGTTTTTTTTTTTTTTTTTTTTTTTTTAATAACTGAGTACATATGGAATTCTTTAAAACTGATTTTAAATCAGAACACTAAATGCCTTTATGGATTCTGATATTTTTTACAGGTCATAAATTGAATACTATTTTAAGTGCAAATGACTGTATTTTAAAAGTAATTTTTATAGTTTCAGTTTAAATTACACGATCTACTTAAACTTGGAATTTTTAATATGGATGACATTTTTTGATTAAAAAGGGTGTGCCATGAAAGTAAAAGTGATAAAGTGTGAGATATTACTGTGCTTCATTTTAGGTAATATTTCCAAAGCAATAATAAAACACTTTACCAATCAACCAGTTAATGACCAATGTGAGTTGTTATAAGACAACTGGCAGAGCTTAATTTATCTAGTTGGCCATTTAATCATCAATAAAATGGTTATTAGTCAAGAGTGTAAAAATTATTCATATAAATCTCAGTTATGTTATTAATAAAATATCAAATTACTTTTCTGAAATAATTTACTTTGTACCTACGAAAGCGTAGTGCAGTTAATTTATTATGAACACTTTGTTTCAGTCAATATTGTCCCAATAAACAAAGATTTGTTCTGATCGCAACCCTGAAACATGAAAATAGAATTATAATGAAGAATTTGTCTTAACCCTACTCTGTGTAGCTACTAACACCATTAAGTTCAGGATGCAAATATTGGTCTGCTAGGATGCAGAAATCAGAGAAAGAATATTTATGACTTTTTTCCTATTTGGTTTATAGTCTTCTCAGTAGAAATATTATTGTTACATTAGTACCTCTAAAGTCAGCTTTATAAGCCCTTCTAAGTAAATTAAAGAGAGCCAAAGAAATGCTATTGATGCTTTTTAGGGAATACATCACTAATATTTGCAGCAATTTTGACTTGATGAGTGTAGACTTGGAGGTGATCACCAGAAGTTTGGAAGTTGGTGCAGGATCTATTTTTTTTTCCCAATAGAATCTTGATATGCATGCAGAAGTTGCCATATCTGTGACTGTATTCATTATGCCTTTTCAGACCTTGATCTGAAAATCAAACTTGCATGCATGGCTAAAAATTACTCTGTTTCAAAAATGAATTTACTCAATGTAATTGATACTAAGTGGAAGTCAATGGAAGTCAGATCAAATCAGTGTAATATTCACAATATCTTTTTAGCAATGAAACTACTGAGCAATGGAAATACCTTTCTTCTTAAAATGAGTTTAGGCTACACATCTGCAAAATAATTCTAAACATGTATATTGTAAAACAATTGCTGTCAAAGACATTTTAAAATTTTTTCTTTGTGTCTCACTGTAGAACACATACACATCTTCTCTGAATTTTTCTTCATTTGAACGACACTAGGAATTAGTAGAATGAGATTTCTATAATATTTATGTAATGAACATAAATGGAAGCGCAGGAGAAAACCCTTTAGGCATTTGTAAATGTATCCCAAAATGTGGCTAGTACAATTATTCCAGATAGACTTAATAAGCAAACACCATGAAGACTTTAATTAAGAAACAAGCATTTAAAAAAAAAAAAAAAAAAAAGTAATTTCCTAATTAAATTAAATGCACTTGTAAATGGGTTACAAGTGATTTTGTTAGTGGTATCATTGTGTCTTTTAGGTGTCATGTGCAGTTTTTAACAGGCAATTACTTACTTCTTGAATAGTTAATCCAGTAATGCTGTCAAATGTTACACATTGCCCTCTGATGAAAAATGATGACAAAAGTAGTACGTTAGATCTGAATTTGTCAGAAGAAGATACATACAATAGCAAGTTAGGGTAAATTCACAATCATGTCAGTGCATTTAGGGGCATCTATTTTACACCTGCACTGCTTGAGCAGAGTTGAAAATCCCTCAGATCATGTTTGTTTATGATGCATTTCTTGAACATTTATGTAAATATTCTAAAAATAATATACCTACAAGATAACTGAGGCAATTAATTTGGAGAAAAAATAAAGGAAAAAAAAAAAATTAGGAAACTAATCATTTTGCCTAAAGCAGCACAACAGGAAAAGAATTAGAACCTAAGTCTCTTAGATGACAAGGTCATATAACAGAATGTATTTTTTACAGAAGAATCACTCTTACCTTATATACATTCAAAAGGAATATTGTCTCCATAATCAATTTATCTGGTAACTTGTCAATGTTTAACATGTCCAATAGTCAAGCTCTTCATAAAAATGGAAGATATTGATTGGAAGTGTTTTGCTCCCTAGCAAAGATAAAATGCAAGGCTTGGCACTACATGCTTCTTCACGTTAGCTCATGAGAGGCTCAGATGAGGAATGGTAATTCCTAAGCTTTTGAATTGCTGTATACTTTCTCCCATGAGGTCTCTTCCCTCTTTTAGAATCATAGTACTATAATGTTGAAAACTCATCATTACTTTACTTTCATTTCCCTCAAATATATGGAGATTGCAGATATATTTTATGAATTGATAGAATAAATTAGAGGAGACAGATTGTAAGAAATTATTCTTTTATACCATTGTCTCAAAGCTTGCTGAAGGACACGGATGAACAAGTTCAAGAAAGTCCTGGTCAAGGGTTGAGAAATCCTTTGTCTGAGGGACACAGATGAACAAGGCCAGGGGCAACGAGAAAGAGATAAGCTGCAGATGAATGGCTAGGAAGCAGTCTTTTGTGTGGATTTATCTCAAGGAAGATGGCCATCTCAGGGGGTGCACCCAGGGATGTCATGTAGGCAGGAAAAAGGGAGGATAAAAGAGGGATAAGCAACATGAAGTTAGGTTTCTGACAACAGATTCCTCATGACCTGAGACCTGCATGCTGAAGAAGAACAAGGAGGTGTCTGCCATCAGATCCCTCACTATGGAAGTCCTGCTTGTTGGCAGACTCTCTGGGACCTGCTACCTGAGTCCTGTTGCCTGCTCCTGGACTTACTTTTCAGCTTCTTCCTGCTACCCGGCTTGCTGCCCAAGGCCAGCCACGCTGCTGCTGTTCTCCCCCCTGTGCTTTTGCCTTGGACCATCAGAACATCTTGCAATGGGACCATTGCTGGATCCTGGTGGTTACTATCCCCGCTTTACACAATTCTTGCCTCTTTCTATCTTTCCTATCACCTGCCTTCCTTCCCCATCACTCTAAATTGTCCATCCTCCCCCTCCCCATCTTCCTGATTAAGGTTTGTAATAAACTGGCCAGACCAACATTTGAATCATTGTTTCTTAATCTCACGCCGAGTATACATATATCAAAGGTCCTTCTCTCCCTCCTATGAATTGGAGTGAGACACAGATATATATATTTAAAAGTCTAGATTGCAAGTAGTCGGTCAATTAGCTCTAAAAAGTAGTGGCATTACTCAGTGTTTCAGTATTAGGCTTTCTAAATAGACCAAAACATGAATAACATAAAAATCTTTGGTTCCAGGAAGCTTTAAGAGTTTAGAAGCTCTGACAACTTTTTTCCCTTTTATTTTTTTTTTCCCTTCATTATTTAATAGGGATCTCTTCTTCATCCTTCTACAGACAGTTGATGTAGAAGTCTTCTCAGTTCTTATCACCTAAAAGAGGCTTCATTGAGCATCCTGCCTCATTGACTTCTTTTTTTATCCTCATTTAATTCTGAAAGCTATTGACTGTTCCTTAATTTCTCTCCCCAAAAGTTATTGCCTTTACAACTCAATGATTTAATTTATAACCCATATCATGTCTATACATTACTGCTTTCTGTGATTTATGGCATATGCATTCTTCTATTGTTTAACTCCATAAAGGTACTTTGGATTAAAATTCTGCCACACAGCAGATGAAATCAGCATGCACTACTGACTCCTTAGTCTCATTAAAATACAGACACTTGTTTACCGACAGGAATGGATTTTTAAAACCATTCTGACTGAAGGTTACGGCACTGCTACAATATTACTGGAATTTCTGCAGTCTGAAAATTAGTAAAATGACAAAAACAACAACAAACTAACTTCTTGAAACTACTTTAAAGCAAATAAGAATGATGAAACGTTATTTCCATTCCTTGGGAATTTGGGTGTTCCAGAACATTTGTGGACCTGTTAAAGAGCTAAAAGGTTTAGAAACAGAACTTGATTAAGGAAGAGAATTAGCAAAATTAAAAAAAAAAAAAAAAAAAATCATTTGTCTACACCTCTAGATCCTACAAATATTATTTTTTTCTGATTAAAAATAAGATAGTTCAGTACTTTACAGAATTGGGAGTCAGAAAGACCCTTTTCATTCACTCATTCATTCATTCATTATTCACTTCTTGTCTCCTCACAATCTATGCAACTAAAAGTTACAACAGAAGATTGGAGATTCATTTCCAGTGTACACCTGCTTGTAACTCATCAGCTGCCATTTGGTCAGCAAAAAAAAAAAAATAATTTTGGTGCTCTAATTTATATGTTAAAAATATTTGTATGTTAACTCTGTTTAAAAGGATGGGAGCTGAGGAAGGAAAAAAAAATGATGTTTACATACTAGATATGCATAACTTTCTGGTAAACTAAAAGTACAGGAAGACAGCAAAAATTCAGACAGCATTGTATATCTTATATCTTTGTACTGGCCTAGGCAAAATCATTGTCTAGGAGTCCACAAAATTCAAACAGCTATTTAGTGCTTTTACATATGGAAACTATACACTTCACTTGTAAGAGAAGAAGGAAGATATTTGTTGATATAATATAATACAGTGATTTAGCAATGCTTGATTGCAAATAAGACACTGACTTAAGAAGACTTGAGGTGGCAAGATACAATGATTATTTACTGCATAGAGGGTAGAGTTAAACACACTCATTCAGGACTTAATCCCATGGAGTCACATGGTCCACTGTGAACCTCTTGCTATCTAAACACCTTCTCAGAGGAGACTAAATCTGGCTGGTTCCACTCCTGGAGGCACACTTAGTTAGTGCTTTGTGTCTGAGGGATTATATATGTACAATCAATCTCAGATATAAATAATCTTAGGGAATCTAACAAAGACTAAACCATTAGTCACTTACTTAGGGTTTGTATTTCTTGCTGTCAAGGCGTACAGCATCTCTGCATCAGGTACAACCCTGAGAGGCATCCTTACACAAGAGGAGATCCTGTCATGCAGACAGCTGCTGTGCAAGGGAGCTCAGGGGGTTCTTGGGCTGCTCTCCATTTATAGAGTAAGATGATTGACTCAAAATATTATTTCTTTTGGCACATGCTCAGCTGACCCTGAACCAGGTGTCTGCCATTGCCACATCAGTACCCAGTTTGAGCCAGTAATGTGGTTGCTAGCTATCTTAGTGAGTCCTTGAATGCAACCAATACTGTGCTTATCATCTGCCTGAGCCTTGTGTGTAACAACCAGATAAAAGGAGGAAACTGGGGGGGAAGGATGAGGTGGAGCATACTGTCTGAAGTTCTTGCCAAAATATCTATGTTGGATGACTAAGTGTCAGAGATGAATGGAACGTGATACCAGTACAAAATTAATTGTGGAAATGATGAAAAGAATTGTCAGTTTGAGATGAGAATAGGTATAAATGAAAGTCCACCCAACTATCTTTAAGATAGGAAAAGAAAAAATATTTTACAAGGGTGTCCAGTTTCCTGACACCCAGGAGTTGTAGTGGGACTTCAGCTAGATCAGTGGTAATACAAGACAAATAACTAAAGACATGAAATATTGTGCCTGCATTCTAAAGTGCCCAGTAGGAAAAATGCAGAGAACTAGTATAGGAACACAGATTGTCCAAAGTGATCATTTCTCTGTCATGTGCTCCTAGCATCTGACAGTCACTGGTACAGAAATTCCACACTTCATACATCCTGGGGCCTCCATAAGTCATTACGTCCAGTGTGCTACACAAGGCTGTTATGATCATAATGGAGTTCTTAAGAATTGGTCTGGACAAGTTTTGAGCATCCTCAAGAGCGAACATCTTCTACAGCTTATCTGTGTCCATGATAGAATGCGTAAAAATATTCAAGCTATTTTTCTTTAATTATTATTATTAATAATAATAATTTATTTAATTATTTATTGTATATTATGTGCTTCATTGCTTAGAAGACTGGATGGCAAAATGTTGTTATGTAGGTGGGGGCAAAATCTAGCTGTTCGGTAGAGTATTGCCCAGATTTTGAATTAATTCTAATTAACATATGAAAAACTAGGAAGTCTCAGTCTTATTATGTAGTAAGTATATGATATATTTACAGTAAATATATTTAAATTAAAATTTGTGGCTATATTTTCAGCATGTTGAATCCAAGCAGTTTCTACCTGTTCTTAGAGGACAGATACAGTGATCGGATACTGAGCTTAAATAATGGGAGAAAAAACAAGTCTATAATTAATTAAATCTTTTTTTGCCTAACATATCTAAATCATGTCATAACTGATTGAACTGCAGAATGCACAGCTCAGATCTAAAAATTCAATACCATAAACATTTTGAGTTATGGGCTGATAAATATAAAGAGTAATAGCAGTGGTTATCCAGCAGACCTTCCACAAATGAGTGATCTGTATTTACATTAGAATTTAAATGATTTACAAATGACAAAGTGCCACATTTTAATTTAATGATATACATATATCAGGTGTTTTTTATTTAACATATCACATCTATAAGACTTTTAACAATATTTCATATAAAATAAGAAATGGGTGAGAAACTAAATCCGAGTCACAAAAGAATCAATGGCAAATACCATGAAAACAAAGCCATGTTTTTGTCATTATGGTTGTAAAAATCATTCTTTGTGTTCAGGAAGGAGACTGGTTTCTAGAAAGATTAAGAAAGTTTGGAAGCATTCATCATTATGCTCAATTATTTTAATTCCCCACTGTCAAAGCTCAAAACATTCAGGAGTTGTGAAAATATTTTTGGTTAATCTTTTAGATCCTAGAATGCACTGAAAGATTTGCCATCATCAGGGGACCTTCAGAATTTTTCCTAGTGTATTTTCAGTATGATTTTCCATGTCACAATTTCAGATACAACCCACAGAAAGTGGTTTGGTGATTTAAAGGCACAAAAAAGAAACGTATAAAAAGTATGTCAGAACACAAGAAAAATAACTTCCATTTTTTCTTCCCAGCAGTAAGATATTAACTTTTCAATAACATATGGGGTATTACTCTACATACAGTAGATGAGGCATGACATGGTTAATGGACCAAAACAGACAGCTAACACAATATTATTTTATAATTTACATCAATATGCAAATATACGTCAGAAATCTACCAAGAATTAGTTGAATGGGATACAGGAAAAAGAAAAAGAAACAACAATAGCAACAACAACAACAACAACAAACGAACCCAAAAAATAAAACAGTCTGTAAGTATAAAGCAGCAATGTGAAAGATCACAGACATTTTAAACAGAAAAAAATATCAGGAACTCTGAGGAGTCCAGGGAAAAGACCCTTTTTCAATGTAATCTGTTCTCACTTTATCTCAGAGCTCTGAATTAACCATTGTGTAGAATCAATCAAATCTAAGTACTTTAAGGTTGTTAACTAGTACCTTAAAATGGCAGAGAATATCTGAAATGAATTTAATGAATGACAGTTCAGACGATTTTCTGGTAGGAATGTGGAACTGTGATCAAGAAGAGTTGTTCATACTTATTATTTAAGCTGAAACTAGAATACTAGAAAAATATTAGAAGAACATGCAGCTTATCTGAGAGAACGGAGAAAATCATGCTTCTAGTGAGTTTACAAAATGTCTATTAAAGTTTCAAAATCTTTGGTTACTCTACCATGCCAGAACTCAGCAGCGCTGAGCCTGTTTGGAGGCTTACAACTACTCATATTAAAAAAAAAAAGAAAAAAAAAGTAAGCATTAATTTTAAATTAGGCACAAGCACTGCTCTGGTGCTGCTATCAATTCAATGATTTTGTTTGTTGTTAGCAATAAATGATAAGAAGAAAAAAGCAGAAGCACCAGTATTTATCTATTTATTTATTTATTTACTTACTTACTTATTTATTAAGCAGCAAAAGAACTTCTTTGAAGGTGAAAGTAATTCAGTGAGTTTGAAAGGCATGCATAACTTATGAGGCTGGCGCCAATCCCTCACCATTAACTTAATTTCTTTTAGGTAACTGACAAAAGTGCTGTCAGAAATTGAAGGTAATAACTGCAATTAAGAATAAATAAATAAATAAATAAATAGGCATAATACACTGTTGTTATACTAACTGCTAAAGAGAATAGCTAGAAAACTTAAAGGTTGTTGGCCAGAGTTTCTTTCTCAATGTCATCTACCAGACTTAGTGCCATGTAGAACATCAAGCATCTTACAAATAGATATCAAAGTACTGAACCATGGATTATATTTAGTGTCTTTTGCAAAGAAGAAAATAAAGTTATTGGTGACTTGAATTTTTATCCTTCTGACAGGCACCTAACAGGTGCTTTTTAGCAGCTATATAAATTGTTCCTTGATTTCTTTGTTACCTTGAAAAAATAAAGCCTAACATGTGGGAATTAATTTGTTTGAGCAGGAACTCGGTATTTCCATGAGTAAGATCAAGGGAAGTTAATTGGCAGTCAGAGTTAAGGTAAAAGTAGTAGTCAAAAGTCTTGACTGAAATTCTTCAACAAATGATGATATCATTTAATTAAATAGCTACTTTGCTGAATAAGATAAGAGTATTTTGGGATCTAATGCATCTGAGTAAAGCTTTAAGCCTTTCAGAGGTTATTTGCTGTGCTCTAGCATATGAATAAGTCTGCTACAAACATCTGGAGTTATGTATGAACTAAATGAAGATATCTCTCATAGATTTTCTGACAGAATACATTGGCAAAATTGACATAGTTGAAAGGAAATAAAATTCTATGTCCAATTCTTCTCCCTCTTAATAGTGAGAGGGCTTTCACAGGTATTTGAAAACACATTTCTGTGTTCCGAGATACTGACTACGCTCCTTCCCTGGAGGTAGTTTAGGAGCCGTATTTTGAGAAAGCATTTACTTCCTTACATGAACAGTGTGTATCTATCACAGTATTAAATTTCTGTTTCATCTTTCCAGTTTCCATGTATTTATTTCATATAGGCTTCACAATATTATTCCATCCTTCTAAATCATATTATCCAAGATACATTAATACATTATTTTTACTTGTTACTGATACTGTCAACAATCCCTAATTTAATATAATTCAATAAATTCATTGAAATATTTGCATTTCTTTAAATGTTTTTTTTTAAATAGTTAAGTAATGTTACAGGAATAGAAATGGATCTCTCTTAAAAAAATAATAATAAATAAAAATAAAAAAGAGAGAGACATCTTCCCTCAATTTGATATTGTTTTTTTTAGCACACTTTTCTGCAACTCTCAACAGCATGGTTAGTGTCCACGTGTATTAATGTTAAGGACACTAGTTTCTTTTTTGGTTGTTATTAATTTTGGTGGAAGACTTTTGCTCTCACTTTACAAACAAGTTAGTAGCATTAGATGTTGATTGTAAGCTTAAGTGAGGCTTTCCCAGTGAAATAGAAAAGGGTTATTTACTTTCTACAAAACATTGTTAAGTCCTTCTCTAGTACACTTAGTATATCCCTGTACAAAAGCAGGTCAGAGTGAAAACTCCATCTGATCAGAACAGACAGAACAGACTGGAATAATGTGGCCTGTTTAACTAACAGAATCATAGAATCGTTAGGGCTGGAAAAGACCTCTAAGGACATCAAGCACAAATGTCAACCCACCACCACCATGCACAATAACCATGTCCCTGAGTGACACATTTCTTGAACAGCTCCAGGGCTCGTGTCTCCACTGCTCCACTGGGCACCCTATTCCAATGCTTGACAACTCTCTTTCAAAGCAGAAATCCTTCCTAATAGCCAAACTGAATCTCCTCTGGCACATTAGGCCACTCTCTCTCATCCTATCACTGTTACCTTGGAGAAAATACCGACCCCCACTTCACCACAATCTCCTTTTTTCCGGAAATTACAGTGAGTGATTAAGGTCCCCCTTAGCCTTCTCTTCTACAGACTATATAGAATCATAGAATCATAGAACCACAAGGTTGTAAGGAGCTACAAGATTATCTAGTCCAACCGTCCTCCCATCACCATTGCTACCACAAGCTACTAAACTATATCTCGTAGCTCCTCATCCAGATGCCTCTTGAACACTGCCAGGGATGGCGACTCCACCACCTCCCTGGGCAGCCATTCCAGTGCTCTGAGAGAAAAAGCTTTTCCTTATGTCTAACCTAAGCCTCCTCTGGTACAACTTGTGTCCATTTCCTCAGGTCCTGTTTGTTGCCTGGGAGAAGAAGCTAAAGTCCTCCTCATTACAACCTCCCTTTGGGAAGTTGTAGAATGCAATAAGGTCTCCCCTGAGCCTCCTCCAGAATAAACAGTCCCAGCTTCCTCAGCCGCTCCTCATAAGACTTGTGCTCCAGACCCCTCGCCAGTTTTGTTGCCCTTCTCTGGACATGTTCCAGGGCCTCAATGTCTTTCTTGTAGTGAAGGGCCCAAAACTGAACACAATACTCAAGGTGCGGCCTCACCAGTGCTGAGTAGAGGGGGATGATTACCTCTCTGCTCCTGCTGGCCACACTGTTTCCAATCATAGAAATAATACCTGCATTCTAATGCAGGCCAGGATGCCATTGACCCTCTTGGCCACCTGGGCACACTGTTGGCTCATGTTCAGCCAAGCATCAACCAACACCCCCTGGTCCCTTTCTTCTTCAAGGTCATCCAGCCTCTCAGCCCCAAGCCTATAGCACTGCATGCGGTTATTGTGGCCAAAGTGCAGGACCCGGCACTTGGCCTTGTTGAACCTCATCCCATTCACCTCAGCCCAGTGAACCAGCTTATCTAGCTCCCTATGAAGGCACTCCCTACCCTCAGGCAGATCGACAACACCTCCCAACTTGGTATCATCCACAAACTTACAGAGGATACACTCAATCCCCTCATCGAGGTCATCCAGAAAGATATTAAGATATTATCAAGAAAAATATTTCATATCAGCTGCATAAAGAAACTATCTTCCACAGACTCTAAAAACCTCTTGGACTGCTTCCTCTGTGCTGTATTATATTTCCAACATATATCAGGGAATTTGAAGTCTCCCAAGAGAACGAGTGCTGGCAATTGCGTGACTTCGGCAAGCTGCTCACAGAATACTTCATCCATCTCTCCATGCTGATTAGGCGGTCTATAACAGAACCCCACCAGGATGTCACCCCTACAGGCCTTCCTTCGATCCGTACCCACAGGCACTCAACTTTATCATTCCCAACCCCAAGCTCTTCAACATCAAAACAGTCTTTAATATAAAGGGCCACACCACCGCCCTTCCTTCCTCTTTTATCCCTTTTGAAGAGCTTGTAACCATCTATCACAGCAGTCCAGTCATGGGAGTGGTCGCACCATGTCTCAGTAATAGCAACTAGGTCATAGTTAACCTGAATCACAATGGCTTCCAGCTCTTCTTGCTTGTTGCCCATGCATTGGTGCAGATGTACTTCAGCCTCATCCCCAGCTCAAGCATCATTCCCCTGGGCTCATATCTGGTGAGTCCTGTTTTGTCGCCTCCCCACGTCGTAGCTAGTTTAGAGCTCTTTCGTTTAGCCCTGCTATCTCCTGTGCTAGGATTCATTGCGTCCTTTCAAATAGGTGGGTTCCATTCATGGACAACAGGCCAGGGGCCGAGCAAACTGCCTTTGATCAAAGAACCCAAAGTTTCTGGCTTGACACCAACCTTTGAGCTGAAATTTTGTCAATTTCCCAAAAAATAATTTTAGAAAATTATTCACTGCTTGTGTTTTCCAAGCCCACTCCGTATTCCTCACTGCCCCTGAAGGTATAGAACAAAAAATCACTTGTGCTCCCGCTCCTTGAACTAAACACCCTAAACCCCTGAAATCTCTTTTCGTAGTTTGTAGGCTTCTCTGAGCAATTTCATCACTGCCCACCTGAACTATGAGTAGTGGAAAATAATCAGTGGACCTAACCAGCTTTGGGAGTTTCCTGGTTATGTCCCTGATGCAGGCCCCAGGAAGGCAGCACACTTCCCAGCGGCTTGGGTCTGGTCTGCATATGGGGACCTCTGGTCCACTGAGAAGGGAGTCACCCACCATGACCACCCTTCTTTCTTTCATGACAGAGGAAGTCTCAAGGCATAGGGGTGACTGCCTCACCTTAGGCTCCCTCCTAGGCAGATCCTCCATCGTCTCCCCACTCACCTCTCCTTCAATTTCCAGCACCTCAAATCTATCGCTTAGAGGGAGCTTGGGAAGCAGGCTAGGCAGGCAGCGGAGGCTCCCGTGATGCTGAGTCGGGACTCTCTTCCAACCCTCCTCATCAGTCAGGTCTGTCCAACTGTGAAAGGGCAGGGGGTCAATCACTTTTCTGGGAGTTTATCCCTGGCACCCTTCCCTAGGACACGCCAGTGAGTCACTCCCAGTTCCCTCAGCCACTCTCTATAGGACTTGTGCTCCAGCTCTTCACTAGCTTCACTGCCTTTCTCTTGGTAAGTTCCAGCTCCAATGTATTTCTGTGGTGAAAGCTTTTTCTACATTCAAGCAGAACAGCACTTCCTCCCAATTTTGTGTCACCTGCACACTTACTGAGGGTGCTCTCACTCCCCTTGTCCAGACTATCAATAAAGATATTAAACAGCCCCAGTACTGACCGCTAGGGAACATCACTCCAGGATAATACTGTGGGAAAGAGAATCAGAGGCTTTCTTAAAGTCTAGGTAAACTATCTGAAACAGCCTTTCCCTCATCGATGTAGGTCACTTGGTCATCAAAGGAAATCATATTGATCAAGAAGACCTGTCTTTCATGAACCCATGTTGGCTAGGCCTGGTTGTCCTGCACATTCTGTGATCGCACTCAAGATGGTCTGCTCTGTGATCTTCCCTGGTACCAAGGTCAGGCTGACAGGCCTGTAGCTCACCAGATCCTCCAACACTTCTTGTAGTCATGAATCACACTGGAAAGTCTTCAGTTGTCTGAAACCTCTACAGTGGACCATGTCTGCTGATAATTTATTCATAGCTGCTTGTCAAGAATTTCTGCCAGCTGCCTCAAAACCCTTAGGTGGATCCCATCCAGTCTCATACTCTTGTGATAGTCTAGGTGGAGTAGCAGGTCACTGTTTCCTTCTCAATTATGAGTGTTCTGCTCCCCATCTCTTTTAGCTCAGGGAACTAATACAGAAAGATGAGCACAGGTAACAAGGGTAAGATTCAGCTTTATTAGTGAAAATCAATGTGAATGCAAAAGCAAACATTCAGCCTCAATGAGCATAAGTTGGCACCTTGAAGGTGTTTATGTATACGTATATATTCAAAATCTGGAAAATGAAATGAATTAAGATCTATCAGTTTTTAGATTTTATTTTCTGCTTATGTCCACTGATTTAAGCAGAGAACTCTTCCAGTCTATATCACTTTTCTCTCTATATTAGATTTAGTCTTACTGACAATCACAATTTATCTTCTAAGGGGAATTTGAATTGTATTAAATGCATTGTTCAATAATTTGGAAGGGTATGTAGATTGTAATACTGTTATAAAATAAACCTATTATTCCTTTTTCATTCTTTACATAAGCTGCTACTGGATACTGTCAGAATTTTGGTAAGTTATGTATTTGATCTGACATGTAGAGAAGCATTTACTTTTGTTCTTGTGCAGTCTGCTGACAATAAGAAAGATACCAATTTGTGCCACTTTCAATATATTATCACCACTAGTTGCTAAGACATTACAAATCTCTACAGAATAGTACTATCTTGAATTAAAAAGAAAAAGACTTTTCTACTGACTGTTTTCCATTCATAGACTAACAATCTTGACACTCTTCATTAGTGTCATTTTTTTTTTTTTTTTGGGGGGGGGGGCTAGATTTTGCAATTCTTGTGAAAAAATGTTAAAAATGTCATTTGTGAAGAGAACTCTAATTGTTAAATATACTTGATTGGAAAATAGATCAAAAGCAGAGAGAAGAAGAAGATATATACTAACATGAAAGCAACTGCAGTGCAATAAAACTTTTTTTTTTTTCAATTTTTTTTCTGGATTCTGTGATAAAACAAAAGGTAATACTCTTCCTGACACCTCCACTCACAATTCACTCAGTTTTGTAATCTGAGATTGAAAGAGTATGTAACCAGTGAACACAATGAGAAGAGCAGAAAAGGTAAAAACTATTCAGATACTTATTTTGATATATAAATTGACAGCAGCACTAGTTGTCTGCATAATCAGAAAATGCTTGGTGCTTACAAAAAATATAGACGCTTTGTAAATTATAACCAAAAGAAGTGTATATTTACTGTTAACTTCTGCAGACCGTATGCCAAAATAACACTTAAGTGTGTTGTGTGGCCTTCATGCCTGAAGTTCCATATTAATTACAATAATACATAAATAATATTATCAAAAAATAGGGTTCCTTTAATGCACCTTCAATCTTCTGACCAGCAACACATAATGCAAATGCAATATAAATAAAATGATTTATGTTCATTAATTTAATCATACTTTAAAACAAAGGGATATAAAAATTGATGAATACCCTTTTGTTCGGGTGAACAAAAAGATGATAATTATTTGAATGTAATAATAAAATGAAAATGCTTTATAATGGATTGTTGTTTTATGATTGTATATTTATTTCATGTAAGGTGCATATTTTAAGACAAAGTCAGATAATTAATTTAATAAAATAACAAAGGCGCAATACTGCTTATGCTTAGTATATCCATGGTTAAGACAGACTGACTAGCTTTTGTTGAAAGTAAAAGAGTTTTTTACACAGCCACACATTCTAACTGATCTAAAGTTTCCATTTCTTCATAGTTTGGGTAGTTGTTATAACTGGAGAGTTTTGAATCAGTATTGGTACTACATCAGCATAACTTATCATAAGGAGATTGCTTCTGTACTCCAGAACAAATTCTCCAGCATTGTCCCAAGGGTAGCTGAATGGCAGTAGAAGAAGCTGGCTGTTTGATTTATTTTTAAGTGGGCTAGCTCACTTACAGTTTTCCTGAGATTCTGCACAGGAACAACACTGTTGAACCCATTCCCATTTTACACACATGGAGATAGTAATTTCTCCATTATGTGTAAAGTTAGTGAACTACTATAACAAGTGGGTCCTTCTGGAAGAGCTGGGGTGAATGCAACATGCTGCTGTAGGAAAATACAGGATCAATAGCCTCTACATTTAAGAATGAGGCAGAGGGAAAAAAAAAAAAAAAAAAGTGCCAATCAACATTCTGTAACTCTAGAAGATGTCATTAATACCACCTCCCAGAGTGAGCTGTCAGGAAAAACTCTGAGACTCCATGCTGGGCTGGGGGCTGATCTGATATAAATAACAGCAAAGAGTTTCAATGGTTTTAGGTCTCAACTCAAGTTTATCAAGTATTCTTGATCTACATGGCTTCTTGCTAGGCATTTATTGATTGCTATGAAAATAGTTGGTTTGGTTTGGAAAGACTCACAGGAGGACTGCCAGTCTTACTCTAAATGATGACACTGAGTTGGCAGGAAGTGTATGCCTGGGGGACTAGAGGTCCTACAGAGCGATCTGGACAGGCTGGATCACTGAGCTGAGGCCAGTGGGATGAATTTCAACAAGATCAAATGGTGGATCCAGCACTTTGGCCACAACAACCCCAGGCAATGCTACAGACTTGGGGCAGAGTGGCTGGAAGTCTGTGTAAAGGCAATGGACTGGGGGATTATGATTGGTGTTCAGCTAAACTCTGGCCAGCAATGTTTCCAGGTGGCTGAGGCCAATGGCATCTTGGCTTCTGTCAGAAATAGTGTCACCAACAGGAGCAGGGAACTGATCAACCCTCTATACTCAACACTGCTGAGGCTGCACTTTGAATACTGTGTTCAGTTTTGGGTCCCTCACTCCATGAAAGACATTGAGGCCCTGGAGGGTATTTGAAAAAGGGCAATTAAACTAGTGAGGGGTTTGGATCACAGTTCTTATGAGGAGTGGCAGAGGGAGCTGGGATTGTTCAGTCTGCAGAAAAGGAGGCTGAGGGGTAACCTTATCACTCTCTATGACTACATGAGATGTTGCTGTTCAGGTCTCCGGCTGCAGTGAGTGCCTGAGCCTGCTCTTGCCTGTGGAGGGTGGCAGGGATTCCACCTGCATAAGGTGTGAGCAAGTGGATGAGCTGCTCAGCCTAGTGGTGGAGCTCAAGGAGGAGGTGCAAAGGCTAAGGGCCATCAGGGATCGTGAAAGGGAGATTGACTGGTGAAGTGACTTGCTGGTGTGCTGAAGGGAAGGGTGCCAGAGGAATACCCCCAGAAAAGGCCCTCTACCCAGTCACAGTCAGACAGGCCTGACTGATGAGGAGCCTCCCTGTAACAACAATAGTGGGGGGTTGCGGGATGTGGGGCAGTGGCAAAACCAGTCTAAATCTTTCCCTGAAAGGCATCAAGATGATATTCACCAGCCAGTGGTGGGCCCCCTGCCCTGTTGAGCACAGTGAGGCAATTTGAAAGATGAGGAGGAGTGGAAAGAGGTACCGGCTTGGCTAAGTGGGCATCCCGCATCCCGACCATCCTCGGTGTAGCCTGTCTCCAAGGGGTAAGAGGATCCTAGCCGAGGAACTGGCCAAAGGTCTTTAAATTAGGTGTGAAGGGGGAAGGTGACAAAATGAGGGCCTCTGGGGTTGAGTGGGTAGTTCAAGGCCTTGTACCAAACTTGATGGGCAAAGAGGGTGGAGTGCAAAGGGATGGAATATGGTGGTATGACTCCCATTACTAGAATACCACCATTGAGGGGTATCAGCTCTTCAGAAGGGACAGGCAAGGTAAGAAGGGTGGGGGAGTTGACCTCTATGTCAAAGAGTGGATAGATTGCTAAGAGCTGTGTCTGAGGAACAGCCACGATCAGGTCGAGAGCTTGTTGGTAAAAATCAAGGATCTATCCAGTTGATGCAGGCATCTAGTGGTTGGGGTTTGCTGCAGGCCGCCTGACCAGGGGGAGCCTGTTGATGAAGACTTTTTGCTCCAGCAGCAGGAGGTGTCCTGTGCACGGGCTCTTGTACTGATGGGGGATTTCAACCACTCGGATGTCTGCTGGGATAGTGGCATGGCGGGTGGCAGGCAATCCAGGAGATTCCTGGAGTCTGTCAAGGACAACTTCCTGGTCCAGGTAATAGATGGACCTACCCGAGATGAAGCCCTACTGGACCTGGTCCTCGCAAATGTGGAGGAGAACATTAGAGAAGTTAAGATTGGAGGCAGCCTGGGCTGTAGTGATCATGCCTTGGGGGAATTTGTGACCTGGTGGAATGTGGGCCTGGCAAGACCCACTCACATAAAGCATAGTAGAACAAATGGGGATATGCTTTGACTCTCTGCCCAATCATGTTCTTAAGAAAGAGTTTTGTTACAAGAGTAATACTGTAAGACACTGATAAAAACAAGGAATATATCTTAGGTGTTGGAGCCCTTGATGAGGGTACCATCACAGATGAGAATCTAGAAGGCTTGTTTTGGTATTGATAATGAAATCCAAGGGAGTTACATTTTTGATGGTCCCACAAGATATACTCTCCAAGAATAAAAATACATATGTGTCATGGAGTTATCTAGAGCAATGTATGTCCGTGACAGGGGGGGCAGTAGGCCCGTGGGCCCCCTGACACCAAAAATGGGAAGGGAAAAGGTAAAGGGTAGGGAGGTGGGAGCTGGGCTCAAGGAAACAAACAGAGCAGTGGCAACGATCTAAGGAGGAAAACTTATTTTACTATGATATCGGAATGCAAGATAACACAATATAATACAATCTAATTGAAATTGAGGCTAATAAACCAAGTAAAATAAGAGAGAGAGAGTTTTGCGAAGACTGAGAAGCCTACTTTGAAATTGAAGGCACATGGCTTGGAAGCACACCCACACACACTGCCAGGCAGTAAGAGAGAGAGAGAGCGTCACTTCTGTGACGTATTTTCCTCTCTGACTGTGAGGTCTTCTGGGATGTGTGGTTCTTCTCTGTGCTCCACATGATGTCATGATGTGGAATACCAATAGCAAAAATTACAAAACCATGACAATATGATAGAAATAAATTCAATTATTTATCTCCATTATTATAACTATCTATAACTTATTATCTATAACTATCTATTATCTATAAATATCTATAACTAACAGTGAACTTACTGATTTCTAAGCACTATCCCGCTGTCTATTGGAGGAATAAGTTACTTGACTAATATTAGATTTTCTTTCCTTTTCCACAGTTGTGAAAGAACAGCTGCTGCCTGATATAATTATTCTAATTGTTTGAATGCTATAAAACTGTTAAAAGCAATTTTAATTTTAACAGTAAATAGGTTTTATTGTCGAGTTATTCCGCTGTTTATAGCTATAAGATGGAAATGGGTGGTTAAGAGTATATTTGATTCTGTACTATTATGCCTCCTGTATCCGCCATATAATCAATGAGGTGATATTATTTTGCCCTTAGGATATTTAAAAAAAAAATGCTAATGGAAGCAATTAAAAGTTATGAATAATACTGACACCTCCTTATTATCTTTCAGGTACATTCAGAGTTATCCAACACATTAAGTGGTAATGATGCAGTTCCAGTTATTTTCCAGTTGACATGATTAGTTCTGTGGCCTAGACACATTTATCTTGTGCTTTGAAGCCTTTCACATTTGGTTATTGGATTTGGAAAATAAAATAAGTAGATATATGAAATGACCTCATAGAAAACTTCTTGAGTGCAATTTTGAGGCTAGTATTCAATGAAACAAAGCTATGAAACTATCAGACTATTAGTAATGAACTAGAAGTCTGAACAGGATTTAAAGACGTTCATAGAACAGTGAACTAATCTTGACTGAAGGGGACCTTGACATTCCTTCCCATCTTGTAACTCTTGGGATCTTTCCAGACTTAACACTTCCATGGAGTCTAGACTATTGATTTACTAGAAATAGAAGCTTTAATATGGGCCAAAATGCAGCCATTTTTTCAAGCTTTTGGGATAAAATTTCAATACAAACTAATATGTGCATCTAATGGTACAACTGAAACTTAAAATGCAACTTTGTGTTGCGTATCTTAATATACATTGCTGTCTATTTCAGCAGTGAAATTATAGAATAACAGCACACACAAAAATTTTTATTACTCAAGGGGGAGGGGGGGGAAAGCTAACATTCAGGTTTCCTTTTATGGTGCTATATAATGTCTTCAGTGTTTCCTGTGTGTATTAAATGCTTGTCCTAAAAAGAAGTGATACCTTTTCTCCAAAAAGTAATAAGACCCCGTTTATAGCTACTGTGATTCTGTATGCTGGAAGTCACAAAGCTTCCCCACCTGCTGAAGGTAGGCTCTGGGTAACAGCACTACTTTGCCTAGTTTGTGTGCCATGTATTGTATTGCTATTCATAGTAACTATGTTCTTTGTACACTAGATAGTTACATGTATTTCTAATCATTAATCAGCTATTATCATGTAATTTATTTTATTCACCTCATTATTACTGTTTATTACGCCTTCATAAAAGATGCTTTTATTTTGCTCAAATATTTATTTTGCTAGCCTGATTGGCCTGTATGACCAGCTGTTTACTGATCATGATGAAAACGTGAGCTTTCTGCTATGTCTTCCACATGATCAATCAGTCAATAAGGAGATCAGCATATTTTTTATTGTTTTTATATGCGAGAATACAATACTATACTTCATGTTAACTATCACTCACCAATTAAAGGCAAATTGACAAAAGAATAATAAATTTAAGAAGAAAAAATCTCTTGCTTTGAATTGTATCCAGATACTTGGTTTAAGAAAAGGCTGGTGTTTAAATAAGTAATATAGATGTAGTATATTTTTCAAGTAAAAAAAAAATATATAAAAAAATCATAATCAGATCTACTAGTTAAAGCTGCAGAGATGAAAACTTCAAAATATCTCAAAGCTGTTATATCCAGCTGTCAGCAGCTTGGTAAGCAGGACATTAGTTCTCAGCGTAGCAGACTTGTAAATTAAGTTCAGAGCCTCTAATAAACAAACAAACAAACAAACAAACAAACAAAATATGTATAAAGTATAAATAAGCAAATCTCATTAAGTTAAAAGTGAGAAAAATCGAACATAAGCGAACAGGTAGTTTATACAGTAGCTAGAGGTAGTACATCCTGAGCTTCTCTTTTAGACACAGTATGTCCCACTTGAACATTTTCTCCTGTAAAAGAACTGCAGACACCGGTTCATGTCCCAGTTACTGAACCACTATATCCTCTCTAATCTTTAATAAAAATTTAGTGCCTGATCGTCAAGAGATGTTTTCTCAATGCACTGCCAATTTTCTGGAGAAGTGACAGAGCTAGTCATTGACTCCTCTGTGAGGCACAGGAAACTCAGAAACGGTTAGAAGACTCAAGCAAAACAGTATTTTTATCTCTCAGTTCCATTTCTTCATGTGGCTTCATGAAAGTTAGGAATGACTTCAGATATGAGGAAAATTATCTTGGATTCTTGTGGAGAGAGAGCTGTTGTTATACCTATGCAAGACCTCCACCTACGCCAACATATTAATTTCTTAAGTTTGAATTCTCAGTGGAAGTGAAGCAAAGGGATGACAATTTTTCAAAACTGTTTGAGTTCTGTATGCCACCTCCAACCATTTTTTCTTGTTAATTTAATTTAATATGTTTTTCTCTTTCTTTTACAGTATGATCCTCTATTGCTTAGATTCTCTGCTTAGTTTTACGTGGGGTTTTAACTAAAAATGAAATGCTAATCTGTGTTGGAAAAAAAAAAAAAATACACAACACTCAGATTGTAACAATAGATAAAAAAAGTAAATATTCATGAGCATTTTAAAATGTGAATTTACTAGAAATATAGCACACTGCTTTGGGGAAAATGCAAAGTAAAGGAAATAATTAATGTTCCAGTTATTTGTTTCATATTTTTATTATTCTTTAAGGAGTTGCAGTAGGTTTGTGCATATCCCACATGCAAAAAGAGATAGATTTTTTTTTTTTCCTGTACTGAGGAAAACATTACTCATTTTAGAAATGATGTATAAAGCTGGATGTAGTCCAGAAATAATGCAGATGTAGTCTTAAAATTAAGAAATCAAGGTAAGAAGCACACTTGTTGGTTATTTCTAATGCTCCTGTTTCCCATAATTGTATAGCAATATACACATTGTACTTCTGAAAGAATGCCTTTTTGTCTACACAAAATGGCAAGTCACTGCCTAAGCACACCCTGCAGCACATTCTGCTAAGGACGAACATGCAGTTACAGAATCACTGAATCAAAGGAATTGGAAGAAACCACTGGAGAATTTCTAATCCAACCCTCCTGCTAAAGAAAGTTCCCAACAGTAGGTTGCCCAGGAGGGCATTCAGATGGGTACTGAATACCTCCAGAGAAGGAGATTCCACAGCCTGTCTGGACAGCTTGTTCAAGTGTTCTGTCAGCCTCAAAGCAAAGATGTTCCTCATATTCATGTGAATCTTTCTGTGTTTCAGTTTTTGTACCCTTCCTGTCTCTGGACACCACCAATAAGAGTTTGGTTTCATTCACTTGAATCCTATCCTTTACATATTAATAAGCAGTGATAAGATCTCTTCTAAGTCTTTTCTACTCCAGGTTGATCTGTCCAAGATCTCTTATCCTTTGCTCATATGAGAGATGCTCCAGGTCCCAAATCATCTTTGCAACCCTCCACTGGACTCTCTCTAGAAGTTCCCTGTCTTTCTTGAACTGGGGAGCCCAGAATGTGGACACTGTACTCCAGATATGGCCTCACTGGGACAGAAAAGAGGCAGAGGATCACCTGCCTCAACCTGCTGGCCACAATCTTTTTAATGCATCCCAGGGTGCCATAGACCTTCTTAATCACAAGGGCACACTGCTGGCTCATGACCAACCTTCTTGTTCACCAGTAGACCTAGGTCCTTCTCCACAGAGTTTCTTTCCAGTAAATCAGCCAATCATCTGCACTACTGCACTTAATTATTCCATCCTAGTTTTAGGGCTTTACAGTTTTCCTTGTTGAACCTCAGCAAGTTCCTCCCTGCCTAACTCTCCAGCCTGTTCATGCGTTGCTGAATGGCAGCTCAGCCTTCCAGTATGTCAGCCACTCCTCCTAGTTTTGTATCATCAACAAACTTGCTCAGTGTGTGCTCTATCCCTTCTTCCAGGTCACTGATGAAGATGTTGAACAAAACTGCACACAGTACTGGTCCCTGGGGATCTCCACTAGTTTCATGCCTCACACTGGATTCTGCACCACTGATCATCATCCTCTGAGCTCTGCCCGTCAGCCAAATGACTTAAAACACCTCACTGTCAGCTCATCTGTCCCAGAGTTCCTAAGCTTACCTATGAGGATGTTATGTGAGACAGTGTCAAACACCTTTCTGAAGTCAAGGTACACAGCATCAGTGGCTGCTTTCCCCTCATCTTCCCAGCCAGTGATGTCATCATAGAAGGCTAACAGGCTGCTCAAGCACAAATTTATCTTGGTGAATCCATGCTGACTACTCCTGACAACCTTTCTTTCTTCCACTTTCTTGGGGATGATATCCAGAATAAGTTGTTTTTATAAGTTTTTCTGTAACCTTTCCAGAGATAGAAGTGAGGCTGACAGGCCTGTAGGTCCCTGACTCCTCTGTCTTTCCCTTTCTGAAGTCTGTTGTGACATTGGCATTCTTCCAATTTTCAGCCACTTTTCCCATTCTCCATGATTTTTCATAGATCAGAGAGTGGTTCAGCATTCAGTTCTGACAGCTCTCTGAGAATTTCTGAGTACATCAGGAACCATGGAGTTGTGTGTGTTGAGTTTGTCTTGATAATCTCTGACCTCGTAATAAATGGAAAAATAATGTTGGCATTATCAACAGGTAAGAGGAGAAACACCTCACAAACATGGAGGCATTATGGGTAAGATGAAATGAAGCTGGCAGTGTATCAGCACAGGGAAAACTATTCAATGGTAAGACGGAACATCACCAAAGAAAGTTGTGCTGCAGGAGGGATGGTGGAGCTTTCTAATACGGGGAGGAGTGGGGTGAGGGTTTGAATCTGAGTTCAGAGATATTTTGCTCCTGATAACTAGACAGATGATTTCAGTTATAAAATGTAGGAAAACATACTGAGGGTTTCTTTGTCTTTTTCTTGTAAATCTGTTTCTATGTTTTTTTTTGGTGAGGTATTGCTGAGTTTATACAGACAAACCAGATCAGAAAGTTATGTAGTTTAAATATGTGACCTTTGAATTCAGGGGTGGTGGGTTTTTTTTTTTGTTTTGTTTTGTTTTGTTTTGTTTTTCCCCTCAGAGAAAAATCACAGAATCACAGAATCGTAGGGGTTGGAAGGGACCTCCAGAGATCATTGAGTCCAACCCCCCTGACAAAGCAGGTTCCCTACACCAGGTCACACAGGGAGGCGTCCAGGTGGATTTTGAATAATCTCCAGAGAAGGAGACTCCACAACCCCCCTGGGCAGCCTGTTCCAGTGCTCCAACACCCTCACCATAAAGAACTTCCTATGCTCCAGTTTCTGGCCGTTTCCCCTTGTCCTGTCTCCACACACTGCTGAAAAGAGGCTGGCCTCGCCACTTTGCCCCCCACACCTTAGATATTTATAGACCTGGATCAGGTTCCCTCTCAGTCTTCTTTTCTCAAGACTAAAGAGACCCAGTTCACTTAGCCTTTCTTCATAGGGGAGATGCTCCAGCCCCTTCACCGTCTTTGTGGCCCTCCACTGGACTCTTTCCAAGAGATCCCTGCACCCCAGAATGCCATTGGCCTTTCTGGCCACGAGGGCACACTGCTGGCTCATGGCCAACCTGTCATCCACCAGGACGCCCAGGTCCCTCTCTGCAGAGCTCCTCTCCAGCAGGTCATCCCCCAACTTGTACTGGTGCATGCAATTATTCCTCCCTAGGTGCAAGACTCTACACTTGCTTTTGTTAAACCTCATCTCTTACTGCCCAGCTCTCCAGCCTGTCCAGGTCTCTCTGAATGGCAACACAGCCTTTAGGTGTGTCAGCCAATCCTCCAAATGTTAGTGAAGTAGAGTAAGAAATGAGATGAGAAAGAATAAATGAGCTTTCTCATAAATATGGAATATTTATCTCTAAATAATTATCTTCAACAGAATGGATTGTAAGAAGCTTGTGTTTATAACAGTGATTGTACACATACATGGACTTTTTAAAAAACAGTGCCAACTTATTTATTCTCTACTTGTCTGTAACATCAGATAGATATTCCTAGATATGTTAGTGAATATGTACAATCAATGACAATGTTGTTAGCACATACATTTCCAAAAAACATCTCCGTGACTTGCTTTCTGACTAGTGATCAGTTTGCTGGCAATCAGATGGCCTCAGTACTTAAACAGATTTTAAGTCTTGGAGCTTTCCATAGACATGTTCTAAAAGGTAAATATCTGAACACTTTCAAAAGTAGTTTTGAACATGTATATACTTAAAGGTAACTATGTTGTTCTTAATATTGTAAGATGTGATTTATACTCCTACAGTAATTTTCCTTTCTAAAACATTAGTTGTTTTTCTGTAATGTCTTTAATAACCTGTAAAATTTAGTGCTACACAATAAATGCAATTTGATATCTGGCAAAATTTTTTTGATCCAGAACAAAGCTAGGAAAAAGCTTGCTTATTTTGTGAAGTTAGCTGGAATGCTTTAAGAACAAATATTATGAGAGCTAACATTTCATTTATTATCATTAAAACGAAATGATTGCTACTACAAATGTAGTCCTCATTGACAAAAGGTGATCAACATGATTTTTTTTTAGTGTAATCCATCAGAATACAAGTTATAGTGGAAATGTTTCTTTAATAGTAGAAAAAAATAGTTAGTAACCCCTGTTTTCACTACTAGAAGTGTCTGGTATGAAAGTCTTTGTGAAAATGCACATCAGCTAACCCAGCAAGCATACATATGTTTTTAAAACTCTCACTATTGTGCTGAAATACATAATAAAATTCAAATAAATATTAAGACACTGTGCTCATCACTGTGATCTTGAGTTAGAAAGCAGAAGAAACATCGCTAGATAGAAACTCTGGTGTGAAGCCAGGTCAATCTCCCATAGTATATTGTCTGTAGATCTGCAAGATTTTTTTTATGAAGGTGCAGGTGAACATACACTTGTGATTAGGACATATGCTGTTTAAAAAAAATATATATATATATACCTTCTCTGTTTGGATCTTGGCATAGAACTATGTTTTCTTGAGGAATTCAGTCTTCTGAAGAATTCTATCAATCCCCATTCATGTAATGGTCATGAGAGTACACTGCAGAGACATAACAGCATCTTGAGCTGGATCAGATGTGACAACATGTATTTTCTCCGAACTTCACATTTGTCCAACTAGATATTCACACGCTTCCTTCATGATTATGGTATTTACAAGCATTTTAATTCTGAAATTTGTCCACATCCCCAGGAGTTTTCAGAGATCTGCTGTTTCAGCCTCCCAGTCTGCCCCCCTCCTGGGGATTGCTGAAGAATTCTCTTTTTGAGTTTGAAAAAAACAACTCTCTATGCCTGTGTCCGTAGAAGAAGTTCTCCAGCCCTCTTCTTATCATTCCTGTGGTCCATTCTAACAGACCTATGATGTCTTTTTTTTTTTTTTTTCCCCTGGAGGGATCCAGAGCTGAGCATGGCATTTAGTTATGGCAGAGGTTTCACTGATAAAAAGTTCCTGTACTCACTCAAGGAAATTATAGTTATTCTGTTCTCTCCAGTTACCTTTTGGAAGATTCTAGAGGTCAGAAAAGTTAGAAGAGATGAAGGTTGTCCCATTATCAAGCAACACATTCACAAAATCTTATTTTTGTGAACTGCCCGAAACTTTTCTAATAGAGAGCAAGTATCTACATTGAGTATTCTCAGCTAACTTCGTGTGAATGTGAGACAAATATGCTGAACGTTTTTATTTGATGAAGAAAGATATTTGAAGGAAGAACTACACAGAAATTGAAATATTCTCAGTATTTTATCCTCATTCAGAAGGTTATGTTTAATTGTGTTTTGCATGTGTTTGAACATTTGTGTGTGTTGTTATGTAGGCATTTGTAGAGAGGTAGTTGGGAGAAAATTATCAAATTTTAACTTCCTTTTTCTAATTAGAAGAGGTGGTATCCAATGTTCCAAAACATTTTTCTGTTACTCCAGTGGCACATGGTTTTGCTTTGTTATTTAACAAAATTAAAAAACATAGATATACCAGTTGCATAATCCATTTGTTTATATATTTTTCTCTTTCATTTCAACTCTGATATATGTCTTAGCAGCCTTACTATGTTTACAGGCATATAATTGCAACATGAGCTAGTCAACTAATCTGTACAAACAATTTTATTGGCTCGGGAGTGTTGATTTAAAATTCTCTTTAACCATCTGGAATAGAAACAGAGGAGACTTTCAAGCTCTACTTGGCTCTTGTTTTGGTTTAGGTTGGACTTGAACAAGTCTCCAGTTTTCATTATGGGATTATAATTACCATATAGGCTAAGTGAATCATGTAAAATTAAAAAAAAAAAAAAAAGAAAAAAAAAAAGAAAAAAAAAAAGAGTTTTAGGGAAGAAATCTAAATGTAGGCATTCTTTCCCTGTCACTGGAATCTTAACATGGACCTCTCACTTTTTTCTCCAGTTATTATTTCCTTCTGTGCACGGGTGAATAAGTCCAAAAAGAGAACATCTCCTAATTAATCTTCTTCTTGAAGATTATTAGAAATAAATAAATAAATAGATAGATAGATAGATAGATAGATAGATAGATAGATAGATAGATAAAGATAGAAGCATTGGGAAAAGCGTAGTTTCTTTTCCTTCACCACAAAAAAAAACAAAACAAGCCTGCTCGACTCTGTGACAGCAATAATGTACGACTGTTTTAAGTCTGGAAGCTTCCTTATTTATGGAATGGGCTGCTTTTCTCTATCATTGCCTGAGGAAAGTTGTGTTATACTCGGCACTGGCATCAGTGAAACATCAGGCATGCTCTAGAGACTGCCTAGGGATTTTTCACAGAAGACTTGAGGTTTCCTTCTGGGAATGAGGGAGCTCTGAGTAAAGGTGTCTGCCTTAAATGAAGCGTACATAATCTATCCTATTCTTTAACAAGGTCTCTGAAAATCCTGAGGTTGGTGGCAGTGGAAACACCTGAGTGTGGTCGAGAGGGTATTAGGGTTACTGCCACTCACAAGGAGGCCAAGATCAGGTGCCTTTACACTAATGCACGCAGCATGGGTAATAAACAAGAGGAGCTGGAGGCCACTGTGTGTTCAGATAGTTTTGATGTAGTTACCATCACAGAAATGTGGTGGAACAACTCCCACAGCTGGAGTGCTGTGATTGAGGGCTACTGACTTTTCAAAAGAGACAGGCTAGGTAGGAAAGGCGGTGGTGTAGCTTTCTATGTTAAAAAAGACTGTGAATGTATGGAAATCAATGGCAGTGATGGTAGGGTTGAAAGCCTGTGGCTCAGAATAAAAGCTAAGGCCAACAAGACTGATGTTACTGTGGGAGTCTGTTACAGGCCACCCACACAGGATGAAGAGGTGGACGAGATGCTTTATAAACAGTTGGGCAAGGTTTCAAGGTCACTCCCCCTTGTTCTGGTGGGGGACTTCAACTTCCCAGACATCTGCTGGAATTATAATACAGCTAACAAGGAACAGTCTCATAGGTTCCTAGGGTGTGTGGGAGATAACTTCTTGACACAGCTGGTGAGGGAGCCCACGAGGGGAAACAAAATCCTGGACTGCTGTTTGTTAACAGAGAAGGTCTGGTGGGGGATGTAAAGGCTGGAGGCCGTCTGGGACAAAGTGATCATGAGATGCTAGTTGTCTCTATCCTTGTTGAACCACAGAGGGGAATCAGCAGAACTGCCACCTAGGACTTCTGGTGGGCGGATTTCAACCTCTTTAGGACCATGGTTGAGAGGGTCCATTGGGAGGTAACTTTGGAGTGTGTGGGAGCCCAGGAAGGCTGGGAATACTTCATGGAAACTGTTTTAAAGGTGCAGGAGATGGCCATCCCGAAGTCATGAAAGATGAGCTGATGGGCAAGGAGGCCAGGCTGGCTGAACAGAGACCTTTGGCTGGATCTCAAGAACAAAAGGAAAGTTTATGGTCTCTGGAAAAGTGGGCAAGCTACTTATGAGGATTACAGGTATGTAGTGAAGCTGTGCAGGGAGAAAATTAGAAAAGCCAAAGTGCAGCTAGAACTGAGCTTGACCTCTAAGGTAAAGGAGAATAAATATTTTTATAAACACATCAACAGCAAGAGGAAGGCTAGGGAGAATCTCCATCCCCTGTTGGATGCCGAGGGCAACTTGGTCACCAAGGATTGGGATAAGGCTGAGATACTTAATGCCTTCTTTGCCTCTGTCTTTAATAGTAAAACTTGTTACTCCCTGGGAACACAGTCCCCTGCACTGTTAAGTGGGGATGGGGAACAGAATAAGCCCTGCATGATCCATGATGAGATAGATAGTTTTGAACCTGCTGTGAAAGCTGGATGCTTACAAGTTCATGGGGCCAGATGGATTGTACCCTAGAGTGCTGATGGAGTTGGCAGATATGGTTGCCAAACCACTCTTCATCATTTTTCAGCAGTCCTGGCTAACCGGGGATGTCCCGGTGGATTGGAAACTGGTGAATGTGATGCCCATCTTCAAAAAGGGCCAGAAAGATGGTCCTGGATGTTACAGGCCTATCAGTCTCACCTCAGTGCCCGGGAAGGTTATGGAACAAATAATCTTGGGAACCATCATGGACCAATTAAAGGTCAACCAGGGGATCAGGCCTAGTAAGCATGGGTTTATGAACGGTAGATCCTGTCTGACAAACCTGATTTCATTAGGTGACAAGGTGACCAGCTTAGTGGATGAGGGTAAGGCTGTCAATGTGGTCTACCTGTACTTCAGTAAGGCCTTTGACACTGTCCCCCATAACATTCTCATGGAGAAGCTGGCTGCCCATGGTCTGGATGGGCGTACACTCTGCTGGGTGAAGCACTGGCTGGATGGCAGGGCCCAAGGAGTTGTGGTGAATGGAGTTGAATCCAGTTGGTGGCCAGTCACGAGCAGTGTCCCCCAGGGCTCAGTGCTAGGGCCGCTTCTGTTGAACATCTTCATTGATGATCTTGACAAGAGGATTGAGTGCACCCTCAGTAAATTTGCAGATGACACCAAGTTGGGAGGGAATATTGATCTGCCAGAGGGGAGAAGGGCACTACAGAGGAACCTGGATAGACTGGATCAGTGGGCCAAGCCAAACTGTATGAGTTTTGATATGGCCAACTGTCGGGTCCTGCATTTTGGTCACAAAAACCCCAGACAACCTTACAGGCTCAGGGAAGACTGGCTGGAAAGCTGCCTGATGGAAAGGGACCTTGGTGTACTGATGGACAGTCAGCTGAATATAAGCCATCAGTGGCCAAGAAGGCCAATGGCATCCTGGCTTGTATCAGGAATGGTGTGGTGACCAGGACTAGGGAAGTCATCCTGCCCCTGTACTCGGCACTGGTGAGGCCTCACCTTGAGTTCTGTGTTCACTTTTGGGTGCCTCAGTACAAAAAGGATATGGAGGTACTGGAGCAGGTCCAGAGAAGGGCAACGAGGCTAGTGAAGGGCTTGGAAAATCAGCCCTGTGAAGAGAGGCTGAGAGAGCTGGGGCTGTTTAGCCTGGGGAAAAGGAGGCTGAGGGGAGACGTTATTACTCTCTTCCAGCATCTGAAAGGAGCTTACAGTGAGAGCGGGGCAAGTCTCTTCTCACTGGTGACAGGTGACAGGACGAGGGGAAATGGCCTCAAGTTACACCAAGGTAAGTTTAGGTTGGATGTTAGAAAACACTTCTTTACAGAAAGGGTATTTGAACACTGAAATAGGCTACCCAGGGAGGTGATTGTGTCACTGTCCCTGGATATGTGTAAGAGCCATTTGGATGTGGTGCTCAGAGATATGATTTAGCAGAGGGTTGTTAGGGTACTAGGGATAGGCTGTGGTTGGACTTGATGATCTTTAAAGTCTTTTTCAACCTGAGTAATTCTATGATTCTATGATCATGTAAGATGATAGTCATTTTAGCATAACCTGAGAAGCCATCTTGGACACCCCTTGTAATACTAGTGGAATGTATGGCAACTAACTTAAGAATTCCCTCCTGCTTATCTCTTTATGCTCAGCATCCCCTTGCTCTGCTCACTGTGTGCTATTTTGCTTTCCAATATTTGCAACAACAACAAAACAAAACAAAACAAAACAAAAACAAACAAAAAAACCCACCTCATCAACAGTTTCTCAGCTGTAGAGTTTGAGAAAGAACTGATTAATCACCTCCTGGCTTTTTGTTTCTGAGGCTGTGTGTGAAATCATTCACCACATCTAAACAAACTCAACTCTTGGTTCAACAAAGGAAAATGCAATCTATGTAACTGCAACTCAGCATGAAGGCTTCACATATGCTGTGAAGTGCACCATTATCCAAAAATAAACAGCTGGCTCCATTAGAAATTAAGGAAGGAAACTGATAACAAGACTGTTCTCAGTAGGATAATAAACACCTATTGACTTTGTAGGCAATAATTCAGAAAACTTAAATGGGTTCTTGCCATTCTGTCAAGACAGGTTTAATGGTAACAACTGAAGATTAGTTTCTACTCCAAATTACTGCTAATTGAATCTTGTTCTCTGTGTTTGTTTCTGGCTTTATCTGGCTCTTCAGGCTTATCTGCAGCTCTGTAAATGTTTTGTGCTCATTCCAACAGAGTCTCAAGAAAATTCATTGTTTCCAAAATCCTTTTTCATTACCTATATGTACTCATTTTCTTGCTCACTGGTAGTTTAAACAAACTAAATCAAAATGAAAGCATTAGCAGTCCTGACACTCAAACGTTCAAGTGATAAAGTGGCTCTAATTTCAAGTCAAATTCCTGATGAACATATTTGAAATTCCTGGAGCTCTTCCTGACCCAAATGCAGGCTGAAATCTATTCTTCAGTTCTCAGACATGAAAGAGGGATGCAAAAGTTGCAATCCTTTGTTTTAAGTAAGGGGCAGAGGGTCTGTACTATTCCACAAATTTCATCTGACATCAGAAACAACAAACAAGCAAATAAACAAACAACAACAACAACAAAACACTTCGGTCTTTTTTCCTTGTAAATCTATAGCTCTTGTAATTAGGTGTGAAGATAAAGGGCAGTTGAAGTCAGTTTAACATCTTATGTTAACCCTGGTACTTCTCACAAACAAAATCAAAGAAATCCAAAAAGTAATGATACTGTCATCTGTTACAGAAAATTAGTATGACAGAGATCCCAAATTGTACTTTATGTTGTTTATTGCAGAATTTCCCTGTGCACGTTGTTCTGCTCTGCTATTTGGTTGTCTGGCAGGATGCTCTGTCACATCATTAATTGGTGGAATGCTACTTGGTATATTAATTTTGTTCCATTTAATGGAAATTTATCAAGTTTTACTAAAAACAAACAAACAAACAAAAAACAACAACAATGACAACGACAACAACAATAGAGAGAGATGATGTAACCCAATGCCCTAGAATTAATGTCATATTCACTGAAAAACTTTTACCATTCTAGACATGCAGGCTTTCAGTATAGATTTAGGTCACATTACTCTCAACTTTCGTTCATTTCCCCAGCTGAACTTTGTGCAGAATATGTTTAAAAGCATTGCAATATTTCCCTGTCTACAGTTTGATTTCTGTGATGTTGGAGTTTGCTTCTTGGCCTGCAGTTGCATCATTCTTTGCTTACAAAATGATGAAAATAAACTGACAGAAGAAACTACTTAAAACAGCAAATGTTAACCCATTCATTGAGTTTAGACTTTTGCCTGACTTATTATCTTAGGGTGCCTTTCATATCAGGAATGACAGTTTATGTGTGAGGCATAAGGATGAAGGAGGAAAAGTTCTGCATAATTGGCCAAAGGCAAGTCTAAATGAAATTAAAGTGTAAAACTGTTATTTCAAATTAATTATTCTACAGACTGAGCAGTGCAGCAGAATTAACTGCTTCCACATCACCTATATAAATAAAGGAAATAGGGTAAGTTCTTAGCTTGCTCATGGTTACCAGCCAGTGCACAATCTTTCCTGGTAACAAGGCAAATGAAGGGTTGCTTTTTTTCTGTTCCATGTCTTTCAACCAACTGATTATAATGGAGTATTCTGATTTTTGCTTACTTTGTTGGCTTTTCTTGCTTCTCCACTGACTGTCCAGTCTTAGTTTAAATATGCTTATTCAGGATGGATGAATACTTCATTTAATAAAATTTAGTAAAAGAGATGGCATTTTTGATGAAGAAAAAATCTCAGCCTGTTAGGAGATGGTAACTGATAATGTTTTTTTAATGGATTAAAGTGATCATGTGATAAACTGAACAGAACAAATAACACTTTTCAGCTTTTAATTTGTAGACTGCTGATGGTTTATTAATTTCCACCATTGTGTACTGTATCTGGGTAGAATAACAGCATTCAATTTACTGTACAACTCATTGATTCTACAGATACAGACATCACACAGATTCTCTGCCACTGGCTTTGTCTGGGAAGCCTAAACTCAATTAAACAACTCTAAGCAGGAAAAATCTTGGGGAAAACAAAAATCCTGCACTATGAAATTCTAGAGGGATGAAAAGTTCATTCTATATTCTATCAGAAGATACCAAGATCTGAATTATTATCAGGGCCAGTAAAAGCTGCAACAGCCACCTAAAATTAACTGTTTTTCCTAAAAGGTTTGTCTGGTCTATCACCATTAGAGGGAAGAAAGAAACAAGAAAGAAAAGTCATTAGAGTCTTTTGCTTTTCTCTACTCACTACAGTTGGAAACAAGATTATGTCTTTAAAGTAAATGGTCAGATTTTCAATCACTTAGGAAAGATGATTCTTACCAATGAAAATTCCCTTACATGAAGAAAATTTTGGCTCCAATATTCTGAGGAGGAATTTCCCCTTGGACAGAAAATGGCAAAAAAAAACATAACTGAAAGTACATATGCTTGAATATATCTCAGTTATTCAGAGCAGGGTGAAAGCTGTCACTGCTGTCACGTACTATAGGAATGGATACATATCAGAGCATCTTCCTAAGCAGAAATTTATTAAAGTACTACATTCTTATTTTAGTCCCAACGGATGTTTTAGTTACATTTTTCATATACAGGGGAAAAAATAAAAGAAAAAAAAAAAAGAGAGAGACAGAGAAAGTAGGATCTCAGGACATGTTCCATCACAGATTATGACCTATTTCTCTCTGTTGATAGGACTGCACAGCTTAAACAAACGGTCTTGCTGAGAAGACTGAAAAGCATTCTCAACTCAGAGAAATGATAAAAGGTAGCAAAACCAGGTACAAGAGTAAGTGCTACCAACCTTCAGAAATACTGAAGTAAGGATTTTCCTTGCTCTGACATTAATTCAAGCTTCAGCAAGTTTAATTCTTCTGAATTTTAAACAAAGTAAAATTATAGGAGCGCCTGTGAAGTCTGATTGACTAATGACCCTCAAGCTCCTTGAGATTCTTGGATGAACCTTGCTAAGAAAGCTATGCAAAGTAGAAGTACTGATAGTATATCAGTATGGTATATTAATGTTACATCAGCTTGAATTTAAAAGGTGTTTATTATGATTACCTCTGCCTGGAATATACTCATTTTTTACAAACTACAGCTTTAATTGCAGACAGGTGCTTTTGAATGACTATCTTGTAACCTCAGGTATGTAATTAATATAAATTTTAATCAATACATGTTATCTTGACCTTTTTGTCTAAGCAAACTGTGTATTAACAGGAAAAGCTACCTTATTTCAGCTGATGAGTCTACAGCTGGCACATGGATGTCTGTTCCCCAAGGATGTATGTAAATCTAACAATGCATGAAAATCCCTGCTTCCTTTTTTTCTTTTTCTTTTCTTTCTTTTTTATTTCTACTGCTGTGATTCAGAGATTAATACATTAACCTTTTTCTAATGCATAAACTTTTAGTATCAGGACACAAAGACAAGGAAGACACCCATCCACTCATCCTGTAAAGATTATTATGAAGACAAGTGCACAGCTTACCTGAAAACACAGTGGCCAAAAGTTCAAACAAGGTGTTTGTTGGATGGTTGCCTCTTTATTTAAGCATGCATTTGATTTTTAAAAACATGCTGAGAATTCATCTTCTCTGCTGTGAATATTCTGTACCACTAAAACTCTTGCTACTGCAAGCTATAGTTTATAATTATGACTTATGATACTTTATCAAAAGGTTTATTAAGTAATTCTCATCTTCTTAAATCAGCACTGATTGTCCTAGGTGGAGGTACTTGACACAGATCAACTTTTCAGTTATTAGTAAACACACATGGTGCCATCGCAAAATCATTTTGTGTTTCTTGTTACCATTGTCATCATTGATGAATAAATTTCTCTTCAAGGCTGTAACACTACACGCTGACTTATTAAAGAAGATGCTAGGTCGGACCAGATTCATCATTAGAATTATTACGGTTAGAATCCCATAGAGTACAAACTCTAAGCTAAAGATAAGTAGTCAAAGACAGACACTGCAAAAGTAAGTTCCTTTTATGCATTAAAGGAAAATGTGTCCACTATGAAGGTGGTCAAGCATTGGAACAGGCTACACAGATGTTCTAACATTGTCTAGCTATGATACTGATCAGCTTCATTTAACACTGAATATGTATCTAACACTAAAGTTGTCTCTTTGTGATCTGAGCTAAGGCACGAATTCACAGATAGGTAAGCTGGAAATTTTAAAGGCTTTGAAAAATCAAAGCACTGAGGTTTTCAAGCAGCTTTCAGGTTTGGAGACACAAATCACAGATAAAGGAGAAAACATAAATAGATTTTCGGAGAAGACTATATTAGATAGTTCTTTTCATATCGGGGTAATGGAAAGAAATACTTACGCTTTCTGTTTCAGTGAGACTTGTCCCAGCCTTTTTGCTAAATGCATGAAAGATCAATTCAAGTGCTCTGTAAGATAAACATTATGAAATCTTACAGACGCCCATCTTTGACTCTGATTTTCTATTGTCATCTTCTATATTACAGATAAGAGACAAGAAGCTGAGTTTAAGACTACTATCTCTCTCTCCTATGAAGGTGTATTGTAAAGATGATTCTGAAGAAGAAATATAGTTTAAAATCAATGTACTTTATATTCTGCTTCTATGATTTTTTTTTTTTTATTTGCTTGTTTGTTAAAAAGATGTAGTCCTGATAATTGTTTCATGGAGCTAAGTTGAAGGGAAAAAGAAAATGCAGTCATACAACATATGATTTTTTTATTTATTTTTTTTTTTTTTTGCTCTTCTTAAATTACTATTGTTCCTTCTTTGGTGTCAGTGGAAATACAAGTACCATTACTTGCACAAATACATATCAAATTGCATGTCTTTCTTAATGAACTCAGTGTTGCTTTCTTAAAATGTCTTTGATTAATCAGAATATTATATTGAAATTACTTAATTACAGAAAAAACTATTGCATACGCAAATTTTTTTTAGGTTTTGGACAGGAAGAAAAAAAGCTGATTGCAAAACCAACTGTAGGACAGGTTATTTCTCATTTGAAATGTAAATTACTTATCTTTCTCATCACATCTTTAATGTATAGGTACAGTTCGCAGAGAACTGATGCTTTTAGAGCTACTTGAGGTGAGAGCAATAATTAAATACTGTGAACCTTGGGTTAAGTAGTTCACATCAGGATTTGGGGAAGAAAGCTGCAAAAAAATTCAAGATATTTAAAGGTAGTGATTTCATGTGACATCTTCTGCTGTATAATTTTGATTTTTCTTAAAGTTTCTTATTGTGATTTATCTATGTGAAGTGGACCATGGCTCTTTCAATTATGTATATTTTTTCTTACCATATTCATGTGCAGAACCTTATTTTTGTTAAATCAGTTGTATTCATATGCCTAAGGGAAGATCAGTTTTCAAGTTATCTCTCATTTCTTTATATTTCTAACCTTCTTGCTTCAATATAAACTTTTTTTCTCTTCTGAAAGCTGACTTGCAGTAGGAAAATCTTACATAAATGTTGAAGTGACTACTGCAAACAAGAAACAACACTCTTCTTTAAACCTTGTAAGAATAGAAATGTAAGATCAAGTATGATAAAAAGTGATTAAAAAATCATAAAATTTTGATATTGCTTATACATGGCAGAACATATGTAGTCTTATGAGAGCAAGTATAACACCTTGAAGCAAGTTTTTGGGCAGTCATCCCTTTTAGAAAGGCCACATAATATCAGAGGCAGAAAGACAGATAGAGAAGATATATATATACATATATGTGACAATATGTAGCAGATCAACAGAAGTACTTTATTTATGAAACGCATGGGATTGTCTCAACAAGCACTTTCAGAATAAGGTCATCACTAATAATAATTGAGTGTATGGTTGGAGAAGGGAGCACTGGCCTTCCTCTGAAGTAAACTGGCCTGTTCAATCAGAGTTATTGTCTGAGGAGTTTGACTGCCAACTTTTTGACAGTGAACTTATTGATGGTAAATCCCTTAAGTCTAACAGGCATAAAAAGATGCCTGAGACTTCAGAACTTCAGAGATACTGGATGATAACTATTGGAGATAGATAGAGCATTGCCTGCTTGGCTGGACCAACTTGAGGACCTGGACCAATGATCTTTGTCTGTCTTCCCTCTTCCCTTTCTCTCCTTTCTTTTTCTTTTTTAAAGCTGTTGAGAAATGCAAGTGTTCTTTCAATTTCTTAGAAAGTTGCATGGTTTAGCCACACAGCTTAGATAGGTATAATGGACAGAGTGCCAATACTTTTAAGATAATTGTATTATAAACACTCTCATTAATGTTGATGATTGTGTTTCACCTTGAGTATCATTTCACCCTTATCTAACCAAGGGAATTTGCGAATCTGATCACTTCCTCCCTACACAGGCAGGATGTAACAGTATAATTGTAGCAGACCCAGGGGCTTCAGAATTTAAAACATTAAAAGCAGTTTCTCATTTCTTTTCCACCTCTCTCCCTCCACCCCCCACCAAAAAAAAAGAAAAAAAGAAAGAAAGAAAGAAAAAGTTATTAAGTTGCTCAATTTCATTTGTTCCCTCTGAAATTATGAGTACCATGGGATAGTGATAAGTAATATATAGGGTTTTTTTAAATGTTATTTAAATATTACCCAAACTGTCTTCAATAAATGTGAGTGCTCAAATTACTGGACTCACTGCCATTGTTGGATTTGGATTGACATCACATTCCTTCTCCAAATATCTTGTTTTACCACGTCCAATCTCTCCAGTTTCTTCTACTAATGAATCAATGTATATAAGGTGTGTCCTACCCATGTAGTTATGTTATCATGAGTAAAACAGAACAGTTTATTTGCCTTAGTTCCTATCCTTGCTCTTCGGTCCTATAACTGTGAAGATGCTGATGAAAATTTTCAAAATTTGCCAGCTCAAATGCTTTGTGATACGACATTATCTTCAATGGGAGCCACAATAGTGTCATGTTTTGGTGCCTTTTATCTCTCTCTCCACCGGTAGGTTAAATAATTTAATTTCTGTTACATTTATAAAAATCCTGATTTGTCCAACAGTTTTTGAAATTTACGTGCTTTTCAGAAGTGTTAATGGAAAAAAAAGTAGATCTTATGTGAAAAGTTACACACAACTGAGGCCAGGTGGTCTGATAAAAATCAATCCGAAGAAGATATTGTTTTGATATCTTTTAATTGTATTTTACTCACCCTGTCTTGTTAATTTCTTGTCAAGAGAGACACAGTTTATCATGAGCTACAATTTCACAGATCTTTTCTGGACTTTGCAGTGGCCTCTAATTTCAGCCTTTTTGCAAGAAGTATACACACAGCTGCTAAGTATAAAGCACTCATTGAGTAGCAAACATAAGCAAAAGATTTTAACAAGCTATGAAAATAGCCATTAGTTCTGATGAGGCATCCAAAAGGTTTTTACTGGTCAGGCAGGCATCAGGCTAGAGGGAAAATATCACCTCCATATCTGCTTGGAATTGGTTCTCAGTAATACTGTACTCAATGTTTTCAAGTCTCTCTTGGACTGGAATGCTCTAAACAGGCATAATACTTCTGGTTTAATGTCACCAGTACTGAGCAGGAAGGCAGATTAACTATACTTGATCTGATGATTGTGCTTTTGTAATGTAGTCCAACGTGTAAACTGTCTCATTCACAATGAAAACACGTTCTTTGCATTCACAGGCACCCCGTATCCCTTCAGCCAAATTGCAAGTTAATTCCTGGCCTATAGCAATGTTGGCAGGTCTGCTGGGTCCTGGAGTGCATCTTTGCATTTTTTCTTGTTGAACATCAAAGTTTTCTTCATAACCGAATTTTCAGTTTTAGCAAGGTCTTACTGAAGTGAAGGTTTACTGTTCATTTACCATTCTTTTTCTTCCCTACTATTGAAACATCCAGAAATCTGCTGAAGAATCACACTTCCTCAGCATCTAGGTAGTTGATGACTATGTGTACTGAACAGTATTAGCCCAAGCATTGATGTCTGTCATGCTCCACATTTTACCAGCTGCCAGACAAACATGAAGTCATTGATCACCCTCTGAGTCTAGCTACTGGGTTAACTGTCAGCTATTCTTCTGTCAATGGAGCTCTGATGGCAGAGTTTTACATACAGTTTCATCAAAGTCAAGATTCAAGTTATTCCCTTTTTCCCTTGTCCATGGAGTGAATCATAGGTAGTCTGTCATAGAAAGAAATCAGATCAGTCAAGCTTAATTTACCCACACTAAAACTGTATTGGCCATTCCCAGTCTCCTCCTTAGAGGACTTGCTCCATGTCTTTGTAATCAAATTGAAGTTATGTGAAACTCCCTGTTTCTGCAATCCATCTTGATTTAGTCCTTTTTTATTCTAAATAGTGCTTTATGGTTGATTCGAGTCTCTACCGCAGTTTTTTAATGAACAAAATCAATAAAATACTTTCTTAGCCAAGCAAGTTGCTGTGAATAGTCTCAGTCTTCAACAAGAGCAAGATGTTTTACTCCTTGCCTTCATGGTCTCTTAACAAGCTAAAGCCTGTTCTCCTGAAGTTCAGAATCCTACTTCCCTTTGGCTTCTCTCTGAATGCTGAAATCAGTGATAAGGATCACATCCAACCTGGCCTTGAATGTCTCCACCCACAACCTCTCTGGGCAACCTGTTCCAGTGCCCCACCACCCTCTGAGTAAAAAACTTCTTAGCATCTATCCTAAGTCTTGCCTTTTTTAGATTAAAGACATTCCCCCTCTTCCTATCCCTATCAGACTGTAAAAAGCTAGTCTCTCTCCTACTTGTAAGCTCCAGTACTTGAAGGTACTGGAAAGCTGCAATGAGGTCTCCTTTGAAACTTCTCCAAGCTAAGGAAGCCTAACTCCCTCAACCCTGAACAGTATAAACTATGAATTCTTGAACATTATGCTAGTCACAGGAGTGAGTCTGAAATAAAAATAGGTTCATGTAAAATGAGAAAATATTCCTATCTAAAGACTTCATTATTATTGTTGTTGTTGCTGTTGTTGTTATTGTCATTTACATTTTTGTAAAAAGGTTGTTTTTTCCTGTTTTTTATGTTTTTTTTTCTTTCCCCCCCCACAGATAAATGTCATGTCTGATGGACCAAATATATTGACACAGATGTAGCATGATATAAGGTGATGTTTAGCAACACATTTAAAGCCTTGTAGTGACATATCTTTCACCATAATAATAATAATAAGAAGAAGAAGAAGAAGAAGAAAGTAATAAAGAGAAAAAAACATTTTGTGGTGATGATATACTTTTATGCGAGCTTCTGCTCACTCCATTATATTTTGTTCAGAATGCTTTCTGAAGGACAGTGGTCCTTCAGAAGGAGGGATAGTGAAGGACAGAAGAAGATCACAAATATTCAGATGAAGCATCATAACTCCTTACCTGTTTAACCCAAGGAATTTGTGTTCCTGATCACTGAATCACTGTGCCTGTGGAGTCTAGCGGAGTTGCTGTTTACCTTCTAGATTTGCTTTAAAGACACAGAACATCCACCACATGTCTACATCTGTTCTTAGAACAATTAATTCTCCATGGGTATGAGATGTGCAGAACTCTGAAAGGATTAATCACTGCACCCTTCTTCCTCCTTTGCTTGAGAAATAGATGAAGGTAGAGAATTACATGTAAAGAAGATTAAAATTGAAGTTGAAATGTCCCACAGTTTTTGCTAGGAAATACTGCAAAGAAGTGAAAAGAATGTTAGAAGTAAAAAGATCTGATGATACTCAGACAATTGAATGAGGGTGAAAAGGGCTCGAGGAAGCAATAACACATCTTAATACAATCATAAACCTATAGCAACTATAAGAAAGGAGTTTTGCCACCATCTATTGGTGAATAGGAGAGAGACAAAAGAGGCAAGCCTTTACATATTTCTTCCCTACCTTCACAATTTATTTATTTTTTCCATGATTATCTTATATTCTCACATATTTTGAATTTAAGATAATGGATTGTTGACGTCCCTGCTACGTGACAAAGAATCACTTGCTGCCTGTAGTATGCTCACAGTGAAGTTTCACCCTAATCAATACATCTTTAATTTTAGTATCAATAACTGGAAAGGAAACAAAGAAGAAAAGAGCAAAGGACTTTGATCCCATTAGGGGTTGTTTTATAGGCAATACTTAAGTTGTAAATATTTCTGTCTTCCTAGAATGAGCAAGGATGCAGAGCTTAGTTGTTACTTTCCATAGCTGCTGGTTACCTCAATCTACACAGGCTGAACTGTACCAGTTCTTTGCTTGAACTGTTTAAAGCTGTATGAAGTGTTTTGGTACAAGAAGATAAACAACATTGTGACTTTAATATGAGGTCTGCTCTGGAAGTAATGCCTCCTATTTTGTTATGTTGGACCACAACATCGGAAATGGATGTTGATGGTATGGCAGTAGATGTTGAACTTTCCACTAATATTCCATTGCATTTTGCTGCTGTGTGACAGATGGCAGCAGAGGCGCAGGCTGACACAATGGAATCTGACATGGAAGTGCATATGTAACAAAGGTGTGTCATTGAATTCCTCATTGTAGAGACATTTCACCTACTGAAATTCATTGACAATTGCTGAATATTGCTGGAGACAAAGCAGTGGATGTGAGGGATTGGTTAGTGCATTTCTGCAGATGACATTAAAGATAAGTCACATTCCAGAAAGCCGTGAAGATTTTTATGAACATGACATGCAGGCTTTTGTTTATTGCTGGTGAAAATGAATAGCTGATGGTGGTGACTGTTGACAAAATATTGTTTTGTATCAGAGAATGTTATTTTATCCACTACTGTTACTGTGTTCTTTGTATCTGTTGCAGTTTCCAAGAAAAAAAATGGGAGATGTTACTTTCAGAGCAATCAGTATATATCCAAAAGTTTTATCTGCGTGTCCCTAGAAGAGGAGGTACTTTTAAGAGGATCACAGCAGTAGAATCTTATCTGAAAATAATAGGTCCTGAACTAAATCAGTTAAATAAAAAAAATAATTAAAAAAAATCAATATTCATAAAATCTTTGCATGCTTTGTAAATTCTCTGTAAACCCTAATAGAATCTAGTGGATAATATAATATATATTATATTATATATATATCTATTTTCAAACAGACACTATGCTGTTGTCAGTGTCCATTCTCAGTTATATGAAAAAGTGTTTTCAGTGAAGAAATTAGTTGGATATTACAAGAAAAGTTGACATGCATTAGAGTTGTATTTCTTCTTTCTCCTCTAGACAGAAGTTCAGCAACAAAATTCTGCGTAACATGTGCCTCAGTACCTTCTTGGATCAGCAGGAGTTGTAGGGGGAGATTCACATTTCTCAGCCCCACTGCTTTTACTCTTTTTTTTCATTTCACAATATCAAATATCTAAGCTCTCTTAAATTCTCTTAAACAATGTCAAGTCCCCAAAAATAGGACTCAAAGAAAGCTGCATAATTTTGCAAAGTGCTGCTGACATCTGCTTCTGGTGGTGGTAGAAAACATTTCCACCTTTCTTTTAGGCTCCACTCATATTCTCTTAGACCGATAGAGCTAAGAAAAAAATCAATAAAATGTGTTCTCTCCAGTGCTTAACTCAGTCACCTGGTCCCCTGGGAGTGCATACGCATTAGTTGTTTAGTATGCAACACAAATATATTTTTTACATAAACCTTTAGCATCTTCATTTGATGCTTCTTGGGTTACACATTTGCTATCATGGCACAAGTTTTCTTTTTGTTTCTTTTTTTTTTTTTTTTTTCCCCCCTTTTGTTTGTTTGTTTGTTTGTTGTGAGGATAATTCTAGGCAAAGAGGAAAATACTGAAAATATCACCTTCTGCTGTTGTGCACGATGTGGGCATGTTGATGGTATCAGGCTCCTGTGACTATGGGAGAAGCCAACAATTAATGGTTAGCTTCTCCAAATTCACTTGGTCAAATTCATCAGTCAGTTTTATTGGGTTAACAATGAGAGTGACCAATAAATGTCCTTGTGAATACCTATCGGTGTTGATTTGAACTGTTCACTACCGCTCCTATGTGTACCTGTGGGACTTTAATATTAAAGCCTTATGGAGGCATATGTGTTCCTGAAATCTTAGGAATCCAGGTCTAAACCAGTAACACTTTAACGGCCTGCTGATAGCTTTTCTGTTGGTATTAGAAGGTTTTAAATCATGAGACTCAAAACACCCAAATCAAAAAGTCTCACTGAAAACTTTTTGCTGGAAATACCTTACAAAATATGAGATTAAATATGAGAGAGAATGTCACAGTCCATGAGTATATTCTGGAAGTCAAGGGGACATGGTCAACCACTTTTCAGCAATCTGTGGGGACAGGACAAGGGAAAAAGCTACAAACTGAAACACAAACTGAAGGTGACTGCAGCGAGAGTGAGGCTGGTATTTTCTCATTGGTGACAGGTGACAGGACAAGGGGAAATGGCCTCAAGTGCACAGGGTAAGCTTAGGAAAACTTCTTAATAGAAGTTTTATATCAAGAAAAACTTCTTTACAGAAAGGGTTGTAGAGCACTGGAATAGGCTCACCATGGAGGTGGATGAGTCACCATCCCTGGATGTATTTAAAAACCGTTTGGATGTGGTGCTCAGGGACATGATTTAGCAGAGGATTGTTCGAGTTAGGGTAGTACTAGGTTAGGGTTAGGGATTGTTAGAGTTAGGGTTAGTACTACTAGTAGGGTTAGATCACTGTTGGACTTGATGATCCTTAAGGTATTTTCTAACCTGAGCAATTCTATGATTCTATAATATACAAAGAGCAACAATCTCTGAAAAACGGAAGCTTTCATATGCTACTGTAAGAAGAGGATGTGATAAATAAAATGATGAGCTCTGATATATTCCGACTGAGATGCACACAGAAAGAGAATAACATCTAGGAGGAGGAGGATTGCTGTAAAACTTGCCTAGAAAAAATGGTAATGTGCCTCTGTTGGATTGCAAAGGACCCCTGTATCTGTTTTCTTTCCCCCTGAATCTTCATTAACGTAGTTGCATGTAGGACTCCAAGTGCAGCTTGGAATGTTTTTAAAGAGCACAATCATACACGACATCCTTAGGACTGCCTTGAGACCAGAAAGAGAACTGGAAGAAGTTAGTTGAATATTTATACAGCACTTCTACACACTGCCTAAAATATTCTGTTTCTTTTAGAGACTTACCAGGTATTTCTGAAAAGCTGATCAACGTTTTTGCTGCGTGGATATTTTTGAAAATCCATAAAAACTTCTGTCTATATGCAATATAAAACCCGACCTTAAATCATGTAAAAAAATGGCTTTATACAGCTTTTGTGACAGTGTTAGCTCTTGTTAGGAGATATGCCCCACAAGATATGTCAAAAGATCTTGAGCATATGACTAATAATCAGAGATACGTTTTTGGAATTTCCACGTGTCAATATTGCCATTAAGTAAATTAATGAAGACCAGAGAGAATGGAATATTTATGTAAATTATCATAAGCAAGTATTTTCAATCTTTTCAGAGCTTATAAGTCTCTATTATAATAGCGCTCTTGACATGTATCTCACATGAAAGCTACATTAGTTATCTCAGCTATGTTAATCCAAACGTCCTTCTGTTATTTGTTTGTTTATATATTTCATGTTTAGAGACACATAGAAGCAACTTTATTTCTCAAAACATTTGGAGTTTACCTAAACTCTTAAACTGGCAAGCACAGATGGCTACAGTATTAAAAGCACTGTCACAGGGTACATATTTTTAATAACCTTTGCTAACTCTAGTTATTTATTTGTGCATTTTCTTCTCTCCTCTGATCTACAAATTAAGGCAAAAAAACCCATATTATTTAGATTTCCCCAAACTCCCATATTAAAATAAATAAATAAATAAATAATATTTTTAAAAAGGTGGTTTTTTTTCTTTTTCTTTTTTTTTTTTTTTTTTTTCCTTTGTGAACTTGTGTTTTTTATGGGAATTGGGCTGGAGGAAACTGCATGTTTTAGCTATTTTTTAGAATTATTATTCAAGTCAGTAAGGTGTCATGAAAATAACACTTACAGAAAAGTCATTTACTGCTGTTGGGACTCTCCATATTCTTCTAATTCTATGTCTGAGAGTAAATAGAGATCTTGATCTCTAAGGTGGAAGACTCAGCAAACTTTTTATGTTTGTATACAGATGTAACCTACAGCTATGATGTAATGCTGCTACACAGCAGATGATCCCCATGCTACCAGGTATGTGAGGCATTGCTGGTGTCTTTTCTGGCCAGAGCTAAAGGCTCTTTTCTACTTGTCTTTATTGATCCGTGAAATAACCTCTTGTAATGCTGTGTGACAGTCACAGATGATAAAGTATTTTACTCAAGATTAGCTGTAATGCAGAGAAAGCTTCATGCCTGAAGTTGCTCCTCCACTCACACAAGATGTCTCCTTTTGTTCCCCCCTATAAAAGCACAGACACAATATGTCATGGGAAAACTAACTGCTGAGAGTGTTGATGAAAACTAAGTGCAGATGGCACTCAGGACTTCTTGTTTGCAGAATATAAAAGACATGTATTTTTAAGCAGAAGAATGATCCATTAATCAAGTGAGAATCCATAAAGTAAACAACCATTCACATGTATTACTGCTCAGAGACACCAAGTTAGTACAGTTGCTAGCCAGAATGCAAGAAGGGCTGTATAAAGTAATCCTTAAGCTCTTCACGTTATGGGTAGAGGAGAAGAAAATGAAGGATCACTTCAGTGCCTAGCATCTCCAGGGTCAATCTTTAAAAATCTACATAATGCTTTTCAATTTGAAGAAAATCTAAATATAAGAGATTTGTTAGTCTTTGCTTTTCTGTTTATTTCTTTATTTATTTTATTTGGTTTGTTTTGGCTTTCTGATTCTTTTCCTAACAGCTGAACTAAGTCAAAAGAGAGCATGAAACTGATTATGGCATCTAAGAAAAGTTTAGGGTCAGAGTGGGTTTGATGGTTTGTTGCCTTCACAATGATTGATTAACATGCTTTTTACTTTTTTATTTTTCCTTTAGAATTGAACTTGTGATTTTATTGTCAACTTGATTGATTTTCAACTAGATTGATGAATTTTCAGTTAAAGATGAAACATGTAAGGACCTCTGCGTGAACACATGAGGGAAGCAGAATAAAGATTAAAAAGGGAGGAAAGATAACTTATGGGTATCTTCACTTATACTGGCGGAAAATAAGGCTGTGATGTGTTGCAATTACAATAGAAATGCTGATGGGCAGAATTGGATGCACACATAAGTGCACATAAACAAGCATACCTTTGTGTTGCCATTTGGAATGGTCTTAATTACACTAGTGAACAACAATAACAACAAAAAAGGAGTATATCTTTGCTAAGTTTCAGATGAGATTAAATTTGCTCTATCATTACTTTCTGAAACACAAATAAAGCTCTGAGCTTAATCTGAGTGCTGTAAAAAAAAAAAATCAGAGGCTAAAAGGCACCAGTTGGTAAATTTCTATCAGGCTGCAGTACGTACCTTTAGATGCAGTGGAGTTGAACAGAAAGGGAGAAGAAAATGGTGTAATTGAATGGGCCAGTTCGTTTTTCTACTTCCAAGTCATCTAATAGCAGTTATGTAAACAGAAAAAGAGATGTTCATCCCAGTAGACAGATAAGTTACTGAAAAAGTACTGAGCTGACATTAAAACAGTAGAGTGCATACATGAGGGAGATCAGCTTCTATCTGTCAAAAATCTGTGAACACTCAGGGTCCCAGCAAGTACCGTGTAGAATTAAATGAGACTTTGTTGAACATTTATAAACATGTATTTTCCTGGTGTTCTGTTGGCATCCAGATAGAATGCAAATAACTTCCATGTCATTTGTGATATCTGTCTCCTACCAAGTGTCCAAATCTGTTATCATAATTTAGATTTAAAAAGTTGTCTTACTACATTTTAATTCCAGGCCATTATATTTTTACCATCTGTGTTCTGGAATGTCTTCCAGTAATGTTTTTCCTAAGTCTGTAACTTCAGTTTGTGTTCCAGTAGATCTCATACAAGAGCAACAGGAGTTTTTGGAATAAGTTGCAACTCAATTGGAAAAGAATATATTATATTATAAAGACTATCAGAATGTTTTAAAGGTGTGAAATAATAGAATGCACAATAAATAACACACCTTAAAAAAATCATTAATATGCATAGCAATAATGATATGGAAAACAACAACAAAAAAAAAGACTAAAGAATCCAAAGTCATCTTCTGTAGAATCATGAACAAGTTTCAACAGGAAAACAGTTGTCATTTGTGCTCCTAATGTTTCTGTCTTTACTTTTAATTCATAGTTTCCATGGCAAAGGTGAAAAATATGGATATCACTCCAGTAAACCACCAAGAATTGAAAACTTCTTCACAGTTAAGATTCTTTCCATCTAAAAGTCCTGATAGTGATGTAATTAATAGTGTGCTCTGTCCATTTTGGGGGTAAAATAAATTGTCTATGTTTATGACAGAGGACCAGGTCTGATTAGCACATAAATGCATTTATATACTCACACTCAGGAATTTCTGGCTTTGCGTTTTATATGTTAGCATAATGTGTGAGGATAAAAGTCATGGAATTTTGCTAATGCATGCCACTTTATGAATGGTTGCCCATTCAAGAGTACAAAATGTCCCAGAGTTATTATTATCTGTAACGTGTAAAATACACGTTAGTGGACAGTTCACCTTCTAAGACCTTCCAGTTCTAACAAAGTGGTAAAGACATTCGTAGCAAAGAATAATAACTCTTAAAAGATCAGTTTTTAATGTTAAGACTCTCACTTGCTTTCTTCCGGTGCTGGTGTTCGTGATTTCTCCCTGCAGCTCCTCTGGTGAGAATAGATGTGTTGTTTTTGTAGTTTCTAGTTTTATCATCTATTGGGGATTTTTTTTCATGAATATTATGTACACTGATCTAAAAGTAATGCTGCCTATTTCATAGGGTCATAGAATCATAGAATCACAAGGTTGGAAAGGACCTACAAGATCATCTAGTCCAACCATCCTCCTATTACCATTGCTACTGCAAGCTACTAAATTATATCACGTAGGTCCTCATGCAGACGCTGTCTTAAAAAGATGCCAGGGATGATGAATCCACCACCTCCCTGGGCAGCCATTCCAGTGCCTGACCACTCTCTGAGAGAAAAAGTTTTTCCTTATGTCTAATCTAAACCTTCTCTGGTACAACTTGTGTCCATTTCCCCTGGTCCTGTTTGTTGCCTGGGAGAAGAGGCTAAAGTCCTCCTCATCACAACTTCCCTTCAGGAAGTTGTAGTTTATTTCCATGGAAAATACAACAAATACAAAGAGCACAATAACACTATCTGATACAACAAATTCTCAGCTACAAAATACTATTTTTTCAACATAATCAACACCATTAGCTATGCAATTTTTCCATATATAAATATATATACAACAGCCTGCATGCCATGCTGGTAAAAATCCGAACCAGCATAAGCGACCCACTGTTGTCACTTCTGAAAAGCACTACTCACCACCTCACTGTGTTAGCGTCCACTATTTTCCATAAACATTCAGTTACCACTGATGAAAATCAATGATTGCAATGTTTTTCTGCATGGAGGAAGTCAGTGTCACACACACTCCGTGATAGATGTCAAGACTGTCACTCTGCTGCCATCCCTTTCACAGTAATAAAACGTAACAGAATTTTGTAATTTTGTCAGGAAGATTCAACCTCTACTGCCACCAATAACTGCCTCTAACTCTGTGGGCCAGCATCATAAAGCAGCAGGTGTTACTTCCAAAGCAGTCATCTTTCAGATTCCATTTCTGTCAGGTGCTTCTCCATCTGCCATATACACCGATGCTGTTGTTACATAACTCTGGCAGACCATTCTCTTCTAAAATACTGCTGCTATAGACCATTGTCAAACCTGGAACCAGTATTTTACAATGAAATTCAGCCACAGATTAAGTTACCAAGATCTAGGAAGTTATTCAGCAGGATAAATCTAAGTATTTGCTTAAAGAGAAGCTAGATGACCCTCTAGATAGTCTTGATTACATTATCTGTATGTTTGCCTTGAATATTTAATCAAGAGAATGTAGAATGCATTTGGACTTATAGAGTATTGCACTTTGAAATTACTGTGGGACACTTGCAGGCTTTTAGTAGCAGTTCTTATTTCAGGTAGAAATTCTGGTTACACTAAAGCATCCTGCATCATACAGGAGAGTTATGTTTAGGTATTCTATGCTCAGGCTTACCGTACTTTTTCTTCCATCCCTCTGGACTGTACCTTTCAAAAAATTTCCTAGCTTCATGCATTTGATAAGCTTCTGTGTTACTTTGTCTGTATTAGCAAGACTGTTTTTCAGCAGAAGAAATTATTCTAGCTACTTACAACATTCATGAAATTCAGGGACTACTTGTATTAAGCAATCTAAGTTTGATATTGTTACCTAGCTCACTGGAGCGAGAATACCCATTACAATCACATTTTCTGTTCATTTTGAAGAATAAACCATTCAGTTATTGCCAGCAATTGCAATGTGCTTAATTTTCACTGCTCGGTTTACTATGGTCAATGTCTGGAAAACAAGCAATCATCTTCAACTCCTAACGGGTTTGTTTATTTATTGTTTATTTGTTTGCCAGATAGGTATAAAATTGTTTATTTGTTAGAAGAAAGAAGGAACTTGATTAATTCTTATTGTGATAATAATAGGAAAATGGGACAATGTGTGATTTTCAAGATTTAGCATTTCTCACATTAGAATAAATAATATCATCTCATAAGCCAGCAAATCTGTCAGTGAAAACTCACAAGAAACAGTCTTTCTTTGTCAGTATGATCACAACATAAATATAGCATAATCTTTTCCTTTTCATAAGCAATTTTTTTAATTAATTCTTAGCAAAGGCATGTCCAGGTGATTTTGTTTAAAACAAATAATACTGTTGTAAAAGGCAGCCTGAAAAGAAAATACCTCACATACATCCCTAAACTTGAATTACACCTGCAAGCAGTTCCACCCACATATAACCTTTTGCTGACATTTGCATAGATACATAAGTCTGTCCAAACAAATTAATCAACAAGATCATGAACAGGAGGTGGAAGTCAAAAGCATGAATGATAAGTGAGAGCCGTGACCTATACTCCCATTTCCTTCTTCGAAAAGATTCCTCAGTGGAAAGACCAGAAGCTATTTAGCTGATGTCTGTTTCATGATGGAAATGCAGAAGGCATGACTGGGAATGTGGTAAGACATCTGGGGCAGCATCTTGCACCCAGTTCTAGGAGAGGAAGCATGCTATAGAAAAGAGTTTCTGGAGGCAGTAATGAGCAAGCAGTCACTGCAAGCGTACAAAAAAATGCCAGCTATGGTTGCAACCTCTCAAAAATAGCTTTCTCACAAAAGAAATAATGCAATTTAGGCATAATGGAGTTACATCATGTAGCTACCCAAAGGCAGGTGGCAACATGACAAAAGGTAGTAATTTACACAGCACTTTTGGTAAAGTGAGTAGTGTGATTATGAGCCAAAAAAACAGACGGTACATAGAAGCAAAGACATCACACCACATTAAGATAATAGGGAGAATGGGATTTCTAAAGCAAACAAAGCATGTGCAAATAGAAGTGAGAACATAATTTGTATCTAGAGCTGACCTAAATTTACATTTAGGAGAAACAGAAAGAAAATAGATCTTTATCAGTCCTCGCTGGAAACTCAAATGAGAACATACAGACTTTTTTGTTAGATGAAGTATATTGGACTATTGAGAAAGCAGACCGGGTCTTGTTAGCAAGACAAAATGAGAATTTCAAGATGATAGGAAATCTGATTTGAATGTGTAATTTTAAAACATTGGAAATCCTATATGAAAGGTGAAATAACTTATGAAAAGGTCCCTCCTGAAATTTATGTGAGAAATCAGTAAGGAAAATAAGGAACCCCCTTCAAAATTGACCTAAATCCTAAGAAAAGCTGAATTTCCCTGGAAAATGAAGAGAGAGAAGAAACCATTTCATGCAGTAATTTTGGAGTGACAAAACAGAAGTAATATAAATGAATTAACACTGAGATCACAATTTCATCTTCAAATATCTTCAAATAACACTGCAAGCAGTAAGAAAAACATGTGGTCCCTGAGAATGATTTGGGTTTGTAGGAAACAGCTCAACTCATGTCCCTGCACCATGCTCATTTAAGTAGTGTAATTATTCCCCACGTTTTAGGTCAATATATTAAATTATTCTGTGCTAAGCAGGTAAATTAGAATTATTGGAAATTATATTGTGATGATTCTTTGTGTTGGAGCATGGGGGTGAGGACAGAAAATGGAAAGAGCAGAAGGAAATCTTTCACAACATGTTGAATGCAAGCTGAAGTTCTGAGAAATCCCATGCATAGGCTTCTGGACCACATTGTGCAAATTCCTATTAATTTTAATGGGGCCATGGAAGAAGCAATTAATAAATCTTGCAAGGAAAAGATATCCTTGTATTCACTGCAAGTTTCTCTGAGGAGGTCAGTGATGAAAAGATGGTAGGAAAACCAGATCATGAATACAATTCGGGAATTTACATGAGCATTGCAGAAGAGCAATATTCCAAACTCATGGAATATATATTTCCTTGTATGGTTTCTCCTTGAGGGGGTACATCAGAGGAGCAGACAATTCAGACACGAAAGAACACAACTTAACATACCTCCTCCGATCCATATCACCTATTCTCAAGTAAACCAAATTTGTAGCACGGAAACTTTAAACTTCATTTTACTGTAGAATAAGAGAACAAGAAAGGTAGAAGCCAGAGATATGATTTATTTTTATGAGGTCTTAAATACTCCTAGAATCATTATGGACTTATTACTACCAAATGTGAAAGGAGTTCTGCCATGTGTATTGTCTGCTCACCCACTCATATAGCACTGAGACATTTAACATACAAGCACTACAGGATATGAATAGAAAGAATCTTAGAAATGAAAACAAAAAACAAACAAACAAAAAAAGTCTAGAATTTATTATCCTGTAAATCAGTAATAACTTCTACAAGTTTCTCAAAGTGAATCAATGCTGACACAAAGCATCTTTTATTCCTAGAGCTCTGTCAGACTTGGCAGAGAAACATGAAAAGCTGAGGTAATACAGTGCTCTCTTAAAAAGAGCAATTTACTTCACCTCTAGATCCAAAGATCCCCTGTACTCAGCACTGGTGAGGCCGCACCTCGATTACTGTGTCCAGTTTTGGGACCCTCACTGTAAGAAATACACTGAGGCCATGGAGTGAGTGTGCAAAGAAGGGCAACAAAGCTGGTGAGGGGTCTGGAGCACAGGTCTTATGAGGAGCAGCTGAAGGGGCTGGGATTGTTCAGTCTGGAGAAGAGGAGGCCCAGGGGAGAACTTATTGCTCTATATAACTACCTGAAGGGAGGCTGTTGTGAGCTGGGGGTCAGTCTCTTGTCTCATATAACTAGTGATAGGACTAGATGGAATGGCTGCAAGCTATGCCAGGGGAGATTCAGGCTGGATATTAGGAAACACTGCTTCTATGAAAGAGTGGTCAGGCAGTGGAATGGGCTGCCCAGGGAGGTGGTGGAGTCACCAACCGTGGAGGTATTCAAGGAATGTTTGGACATTGTGTTGAGGGACATGGTCTAGTAAGAACTATTGGTAATGGGCGGAGGGTTGGACTGGGTGATCCTGTGGGTCTTTTCCAACCTTGGTGATTGTATGATTCTACAATTCTATGAAAGTGATTGTGTAATGTGACCATCAGCTTCAGAAAGGATGTTGAAGGTGTTAAAGATGCTAAATGCACCCAAATTTTCTATAATCTGTGCTACTGAAGCCCTAATGTTGTTATGGTAAGAAGTTGTTCATATGAGATTCTAACATTGACGAGTAGACTGAGTAAGAATAATTTGTAATGATACAGCACTGCTAATCTTACATCCACACTCTCTTGGGCTGCCTTTTGAATGATATCCCAAGTGTCATAGTCATCACTGTATTGCTCATAAGGAGTTAGGAAAGCTTTTCAGCTTTACATAACACAGTATTAGTGTCTCCTGACTACTTTCCTCAGAGTTTCTAGTTTAGAACATTATAAACCGTGATAGATGTCATAGAATTCCCATTAAAAATATTAAATGATATGCATGTCCAGAGCTCAGCAATCATTATACAACATCTAGACCTGATCAAATGCACGCCAGTGATTGCTAATAGCGTCATAAACAGGAATTCTAATGAGCACTAACTAGGCACGGTATTTATAGAAGGGCAAATGAAGAATAGCAGCAGATAGATGGAACACACAGATGTACAAAGGTAACACCAAATGGTAAAGTCATGGTCTGTAAAAAGGATTAGAGAGAAACTGAACAATCCACTTCTGAAAAAAAATGCATGAATCTCAAAACATTTCCTTCACTTCCTAACAGTTTTTCAAATTTTGGTATTTCTAACCCAAATTATTACATTTCATTTTCCCATACATCAAAATACTCTTGTCTTTTACTCCCTGTCATTTCTTCTCCTACAACCATCCAGCAGCTCCTGCTCACACTTGAATCTTATTTTTCTGCAGCTTCCCTTATTTGTGATCTCTCAAATCTATATTCTCCCTACTACATCTCTCTCCTGAATTCAAAACATTTATTTCCCCAATGAAATACTATTTTATTAGAATCTCACTGTTCACAGTTAGTAAGAATTGAGAATTTAAATTAATGCTTGAAATAGTATTCTGACCTCATGAGTTATACTCTGTGAACCCTGTCTGTCCCTTCCAACCTGGGATATTCTATGATTCTCTGAGTTTTTAAAACATTTAAAACACTAAGTATATTAATGATAGTTATTGTTTTGAGGTAAAAACAAAACAAAACAAAACAAAAAAACAACCCCAAAAACACCACTATTTTTCTGTATTAAATATCTTCATTAATCTGCATTCATCTTGCCTTTGATATCCTAATACAAGTAGGCTGTTATTCTCATTGATGTTAAAACAGGGTGCATAGAGATATACATTCATAATTACCATTAAACCTGACGAGGCTGATTCCTGAACTTCTCCAAGTACAAAGAACACATATTCTCCACTCTGTACTAATAAGTCATATGAATGACCATTTGCAAGAATTAATGAACTGCATAGCTTCTTTGTTCAAAGCACTGTCTAGTTAAAGTTATACACAATGATAAGAAAAATGTCCTTGATAGACTTCTGTGGTTATTTAAAATTTTGAATTTTGGTGACCAATTCTCTACTGAAATGAATTGGAATGTCTTGCAAGAATCTGTGTCAAGTACTTAATTCTAGGGTTGTTTAACTTTTTCCTTCAAATCGTAGTAGCTGGTGTGCATTTTAAAGCAGGCAGTTTTATTACCTATCTTCTTAGTTGTATTTTACTTTCTACATACCCAGCCTATATTGTAGAGTTCAGATCTCCAGTAATTTGGAGAGTAACATTAGTCATTAAATCTATTAGAACAGTGAACATAAGCATTGGGGAAAAAAAATAATAACACTAATTAATACAAAAATAGCGCCAAACACTGTTTTTAACAATCATCTCCTTGTAAATTAAAAAAAAAAAAAAAAAAAAAAAGAGAGAGAGAGAGAGAGAGAACAGTATAATTTCCAGGCATTTCTCACCAAGATAAAAACACTAGTATTGTATTTTAGATAAGCATAAGGAAATATAGAATGTACACTTATTTTACTGCTAGCTGTTGTCCTTGGGTCTAGCTAGTGACCTTGTTCCAATAGGATGTGAATACAGGAAAAATTGCAAGATTTTTCTCTCTTACTTCTACTTAATGATGATAGATAATTATGAGAAGCATCTGGGAATTATCTAGTATTAAAAAAAGAGATTAGCATGCATGATCAGAATCTTAATACATTCAACTCGTATCTACTTTTCTTCATATGTCTTGGAATATTATGAAGGAAATTAGTAAGTGAATGGGAGGTATTTTGTGTTGGTTTTGTTGGTCATATTTTCTTCTAAAAACACCCTCCCCTTTATTGCACATGACACATTTAGAAAAGAAAAACTACATTAAACTAATTGCTTAGGAGGGTTACCAAAAATGTCCAGTAATTATGAGCTAGTATTGACTAAATGGGAGCATAATTTTGTACTGAAAGTGGAAATAGAGGGAAAACAACAACAACAAAAAACTATACCAGTAAATAGTCAAAGCATAAAATTAAATGTACAAGAGTCACCCACAAGAGTCAATCAAATCCTCTGTAATCAAATGATCTATTGGCTCTTGATAAATATAAAAATAGTGCAAATTGAAAGGAGGCTTATGGAAGATGAAACTGTTGGTCCTATAGATTTGATGTACAAGCTACACACATTTTGAGGGATTTTTAGTCCAAGGGAAGTGAATGCCCATTTCCAGATGAAATAAGTTAGGTACTTTTTTCAAAGATTAGATTACTTCCCATTAAATACTCAAACTGAAGTAATTTGTAATAGATAAAATGACTAATTAATTAATCAATAACTAATGTAAATGCACAATATTGTCCTACAAACTTCACCCTCATAGCTATTTTTTCAGATCCTTGTACTAACCATCAAACAGTACATAGTCTGTACTGATCGTCAGCTCCTTTATTACAGGTGTTGTCTGACTATCTTTACTCATGCAGTTTTTAGAATGAGTGTAGTACAGAAGGCATTTGCTCTGGACATGTCTTAGTTCCACATTAGAAGTAGCCTATGAATATACTGCATTTTTTTTTATAGCATTGTTAAAATGAAATGATGACAAGTGCACTCTCAGCAAGTTCACGGTCAATACCAATCTATGTACTGCCATCAACATGATGGAAGGAAGGGATGCCATCCAGAAGAACCTTGATAAGTTCAAGTTGTGAGCTTTTGAAAACCTCATGAAGTTCATGAAGGCCAAGTGCAAGGTTCTGTACCTGGATCTTGGCAATCCCAAGTACAAATACAGTCTTGGCAATGAATATATCAAGAGTAGCTCAGCTGTGAGGAGACAGACTTACGGATGTTGATGGAAGAGAAGCTCAACACGAGCCAGAAATGTGCATTTGCAATTCAGAAAACCCGTTATACCCTGGGCTGCACAACAACAAGTGTAACTAGCAGGGTGAGGAAGGTGGTTGTCTTCTTTATTCCTCTCCTATGAGACCCAGCCTGTAGTACTGTGCTCAGCCGTGGGACAACAAGCACAAAGAAGATCATGGTCTTGTTGAAGCAAGTACAGAAGAGGTCATGGAGGTTGGCGGTCCTGCCTGCAGTACTGGGGTTGGAGACTGATGATCCATGAGGTCCCTTCCAACCCAAGCCATTCTATGATTCTATGATTCTATGATTCTATGATGATGATGTGGGAGACAGTGCACCTCTCCTATGAAGAAAGGGACCTAGGGTTGATCAACCTGGAGGTAAGAAATATCTATGAAGACCTTATAGCACTCAGTACCTAAAAGGAGGTCTATGAGAAGGATGGAGAAAAACTCTTTGTCAGGATGTGCAGTATTTGAAAATGGGAAATAGTTTTAAATGAAAAACTACAAATTTAAAGTAGATATTAGGAAAAAGTTCTTCACAGTGAGAGTGGTGATGTGCAGAAACAGGCTGCCCAGCAATATTGTGGATGTCCCATCCTTGGAGGTGCGAATAGTCAGGCTGGATGGGACTTTGAGCAACATGGTGTTGTAGAAGGTTTCTTCCAGTCCAAACCATTCTATATTTAGACAATTCTTAATGAATATATATGCACGTGGCTATGGTCACTACGAGGAAAATCTGGATACCAAGCCTGAGAAACCTGAAGACATTTGTCAGTCTTACACTCTAGACACACCTAAGCCATGAAACCACACTATTACAAGAACCTTATATTTAAAGTTATCAAAATCCAGACTCTGAGGCAAATGATACCCAGAATGGCATTGCATACCTTGAAACTATGCCAACTTTCAGTGTGCAAGTTTCAGCTTCAGAGTATTATGAAGTGACTTGAAAATGAGTTTATTATATTGCAAGAGGGAGCCATCTTTCTACTGTTTCTACCTGCAGTAAGAATAATAGGCAATTAATATTTTATAAAACCTTGTGGAGCATGTAAAGCAGCAATTACTGTATCTGTAACAACTGGTCTATGAGTATGTATGTCATAACTTTCAAAATAGCTGTATACATGAAGGACTTGATCAAGATACATTAGTACAGGAGTGAAATGGAATATGAGTCTTTTGAAAACTGAATTTCACGATATTTTGTTAGGAAATATTCAACTGTAAATGTAAACTAGTATAATAGAGTTTCATGATCACATCTTCTGGAAATGAAAACACTTGGGAATTTGCTATAAGACTTAATATTCAGTAAGTTAGGATTTTTTACAATGAATTAATCAGAACATTTCAACATCTGAAAAATACTGAAATGATCATCCTATCCTCTTTTTTTTTTTTTTTTTTTTTTTCCCTTCATGTTATACTGGCAGATGGTAATTATCTCTGTCAGGTAATTCCTAGACCCAATGGTATTCACTAAAATTACAGTATCGTTGAAGAGAAGGAATATAAAAATATTTCCTTCTTTAAGATCAACAGAAGGGAGTTGCTAAGTCTCACTGGATGGAAAAAAAGATAAGATCCTATTCTAAGCTGCTGAAGTTGTGCTAATGGGTAGTTCATACTTTGGCAGTAGTGGTTTCATTCCCACAAAAAAAATAATTAAGCTTAGGTAAATTTTTATTTTCCTCCTGTGCTACACACATGAGGTGCACATCCCATCACAGAACAAACTCCATGCAGAAGATTATGCTGGAACTGTATCCTGCACTCATTTCTGAAATCCCAAGCTAAAAATCTTTGTAACAGTCAACATGCATGGTTCTAGCAAACTGTTCTCGCTGCCTTTACCAATAACATATCTCACAATCTCCAGTGAAATTATTCAGTTGTGTTGCTTTTTACCTCACATTTTTTATAAGCTAGATGCATTACAATTTACCACAGACTTCCCTGATTATGATGTGGACTATATATGAAGCACTCCGTGATACACTGTGATACTTCACAAGTTTGTCTAGCAATAGAGGAGGGGAAGGTAGCTATGGAGGCACTGGGTTTAAAGGATGATAAGACAGTCATTGGCTCACTTCTTGAGATTTAGGTCTGAAAATCTTAGTATTCCCTGGTAGACTCTTAAGAGCTCTACCGACAAAAAACTAACAGAATCACAGGAATACTTCACAATTTGTCTAGAACAATACTATATTTGACTTACTGGATTACAGTAAAGATTGTCAAGTGGCATAGATTTGAGGATGATTCCAGGTTGGGACCTAATTGTTGCAGACACAGTCCAAGCAGCAATTTAGAGCAAAGTGCTAAATTAACTGAGTTCTCTTGAACAAAGAAAAGGTTTGGAAATTGGTTAGAGGTATTGTGTTTTTGTCTGTTATAATCTTTTAAGATCCTTCAGCTCTTCAGATGGTTTCCACAGGGCCATCTGAAATCCTTGGAATTTTCACTTTCTTTGTATGTATTTGCAGACTATATTTTTATCTGCCGGAAAGAAGATGTGTCCTTGAGCCTGGCTGCTATTCACTGAAGACATGAATACTGTCTTTTCTCTATGCATGTAAGAGACAATGTGAAGGCAGCAAAAACCCATTCTCAGAAACTCAGTATTCAGTCAACACTCCTATTCTTCAAGATCCTTTAGGGCTATCAGAAGGCAATGAAAGTAGTGTCCAGCAACAGAACTAATCTAATGTGAGTGTTGCCTAGGATCCAACAAATTTAACCCACTGTGCTGCAAAATGATGGGTTGATCCACACAGTATGACCAAATACAAAACACTGAAGCACCACCTTAACTGGCAAAGGCATCAGGAATAAAATAGCACATTTAATCTACCATGCTGAGGTGAAATATGACTTTATTTTACAAAAAGCTTTACTAAGGCTTTATCTGAAACCACCAGATAAAAGAAAACACTGGTATTGGGTTAAGGATTAGAATCATATGATTGCTAATGAAAAATACATACTGAGCTAACAAGCATGTGCAAATTAGGTTCTTTTTTTCCATCCTTCTTAACACAGCCTATAATATTCTATTTCACTAAGTGATCCTATCAGAATATTAAATTTTTCCATTAGCAGGATTAGATTAGGTCTTAATATTAAACCATGTACATCAGTCCTATTAAACAAGATATGTCTCCCAGACCTACTGCTATCCTGGTATTATTTCAGCTAAATATATATATAAATATATATATTTATTTTGAACTGGGACTTGGGCATGGCACAGTTTTTAATAGTAGATGCTGTCCTGTGTAACAGTGTATAATGAAGAGCAACAGCTGGGAGGTAAATCCTTCACTCAAATAGGCTTAGACAAAAATAACGTTTTTAATTTTTTAAGAAAATTACATGGAATGCCTGATATATGGATGTAATGAATGTGACTTTCTAAACACATAAACAAGATCGGGGATTGGGTTCATTCCTTTTTTTTTTCTTTTTTTTTCTTTTTTTTTTTTTTTTCCCTAAAGCACAGCAGAAACAAATTAAATTTGCTCTGAGATGCTCTGAGATTGCTCTGAGACATAACGATCATCTGTGCTGTAAACATCATATCCATAATCAGAAATTCAGTGTTACAGAAAGCAAAACCCACTGAGGTGTTAAGGTAAAAGGTAGATGTGAAATAGAGTGAGCATTTCCTGTAGAAAACATATGTCTTTTTCCCAACTGAAAAACCTTAAATAAGGTTCAGTTAGTGGATAACTGGTAAATGATGCCTAATGTTCAATTAGGAAATTGTCTTAATAACGTTGTGATGACTCTGCAGCCCCAGGGTGGACAATCTATTTCAAAGATATCAGGCACCTGCTTTTTATTACTAGTATTACTTGATAAAATTTGGGCATACATTAGTCTGAATGGTCTAGCAAGTGCCCTTTCCTTACAAAGCCCTCCAGAAAATCCTTATTAATATATTAGAAACACAGTGGAGCAGTGCAGTAAAACATCTGAAGGAACACATTCAAGATGGTCTGAGCCAAACAGGTAACGGGTTCGAGTACAAGTCACAAAGTTGTTTTAAGAGAGACTAAAATGTAAAATACGAATAAGAACAAAAGATCGCAGTCAGACACCAAGAATGCCCAACTTAATAATTCCAAGGAACTATAGTGATTAGTAACAAAACAGAAGCTACAGCTCCCTCTGATACTATCATAGCTGTCTGTGGTTTCCAGATCTGCTTCATATAAGCATCATGAGACATCTCAGAAAGGGAAAGTTCATGGTTACAGCATCAACTAATGCAGAAAGTAACAGGAAAGAACCTGTTCTCTAAATACAATGCCAATGTCGTGTTCTCAAAAAGTTCATTTATTGAGAATAGGAAAAAGCACTGCCACAGTAGACTTTGTGGTCTAGAGAAATGGTTACATGAATTGTCATTCTGCTTTTCATAAAGAATTGACATGTCCATTTCAGGAGGAAGACAGTTAAACAGTGTTAACTGTTTCATCTGTATCACTGCACTCAGTCATAACCTTGTAGAAATACATCTTCTCATTTGGGCAGTATCTCAGCAGTGTGAGACGGCAGCTCTATATTGAAATTGAACTTTGTATGTGTTTGTGCATATGTGCTTACATTCATGGCAGAGGAGTGAGGTAAATATTTCTGAAGCAGTTATAAGATATACATCGCCTCCCTTCTCTTTCTCCTAACAGTAGCTAGATATTGTTTTGTAACTAACTTGATCAAGGGTCATTACTGTTGCTGTGACACACAGCAGTTGTGTTTCCACCTTGGTTGGAGTGGTGGAAGAGTATACTCATTCACTGTAACCTGACAAGGATCACACATCTGTTCCTTCTGGCGCTAGTAAAATGCTAAGCCATTTTAACAGAATTACAGGTGATTTAAAGGAGCACAGGGTAATGAAATCAGACCCAAGCTCTTTGTAAATTCCCTCCACCCGAAGCTGTTTTAAATGAAACTCCTGATAACAAAGTAATTCCAGTGAGATGTTAATTTACAGGCAGCAGGGTTGCCGTAACTTGCTATTTTATTATGAATTTCAATATAGTGAAATCCTTTGCTTGAAATCAACAGTAAATTTTCCGTTGACTTTGGCAAAGTCAATATTTCACTTCTGTTACCTTTTGTGTAGTCTGAGGTTGTGAGACAGTACACATTTTAAAATAATAATAGTTGTAATATTCTGGCTACATAGAGAGTTCTGTATATTGATAAAATAAAATCTGTACATGTTTTTTAATCTCATAATTTAAAATTTTTATAGCCGAGATACACTGTCTTTCAATGTTTTGACTGCCGATATTAAATGACATAACTTCTGAGTAGAATAGATCATCTCCTGAAAACATATTAATGTACTAAGCAATCAGCTCAAAATTGTTTGAAATAAACATGTCTACTTATTTATATGAAGTCAGTTCATTTTCTTCGTCTGGGTATGACTTACACCCTTCCCCAAGCACTTCTATATTTTAGCATAATTAAAACCCTCTAAACAGTAACTTCAGTTAAACATCCCCAGCATCACTAATGGATCCTTTTTGCTCTCAGTGATCTAATGATTAGATATAATATTTCTCTGAAGAAAAGTCATTCGTATCAGAAGTACATGCTAGAGCAAATTTAATTTGCAACTTATGTGCTGTAAATATAAACACTGCACTGAAAAGATTTGTACTGTTTACAGTTTTATGTAGATACATTAGATAAACCTGTTTTCCTACTGTTTATGGTATTCATTCAGAATTGAAATGTCACACAGTTTATATGACTACAGAGACCTGCTTGCTGATTTAGCTTTTCATTATCACCCATTACCCCTAACGTTTCTACTTCATCAAGTCTGCAGAGTAGACTACATTTACCACTTACAACTTACCATATTCTTTTCCTTTAATTGACAGAAGATAACTTGATCCTACTGGAAAGATGTTTTATAGGGGGAAATACACAGAGACATCTGATGCACCTGGCTGCTTTTGTTGTTCAGTTGTTGATGAAGATGTGTTTGATTACCAAGAGATAATTCCCTTTGTATTCCAAGTGCAAGATCTTGCACCCTCCACAATCAATACAAACTGGGGGGTGAAATCATAGAGCAGAGCCATGCCGAAAAGGGTTTGATGATACTGGTGGAAATTAACCTGGACATGATTCAGAAGTGTGCTCTTATAGCCCAAAAAGCCAAAAAAGCCAACCATACCCTGAGGTATATGAAAAGAAATATGTCCAAAAGGTCGAGGGATATGATTCTGCCCCTCTGCTCTTCTCTGCTCTGTGAGATCTCATTTGGAACTCTGTGTTCGTATGCGGAGTCCTCAGTACAGGCTAGACAGAGACCTGCTGGTGTGTATCCAGATGAGGGCCACAAAAATGGCCTAAGGAGTGGAACACCTCCCCAGTAAGAACAGGCTGAGAGAGCTGGGGCTGTTCAGCCTGGAGAGCATAGATCCGTTGAATTGTGACATTGTATCACCCTCCTTTTGCCAAGAACAGACACTTTTAGTTGATTTAGGGCTTACCCCACCAGCTTCAGAGAAAAATATTCTGACCTTAATACAAAGTATTGACTAATTAAGCTATTCTCACTGAGTTAATAAAGTCAGAATTTTGTTATGCTACCAAATGCATCTGTTACTATGCATAAAACTGAAATTTCTTTCTTTTCCATTCCCTCTTACTTTACAGCATCTAATAAAAAAGGGAAAGAAAAAGTTAATTAAATTCACGTGGAGTGTGTCAAGCATTGTCAAGATTTCAATGACTACTTTAATCAAAAGTAAAATGCATGTTGATTAAAATGGGTAGTAATTAAAAGTCTGTCAGGAAAAAAATAAAAAAGAAAAAGAAAAAAAAAAGAAAAAAGAAAAAAAAAAAGAAAAAAGAAAAAATGTTTTGATAATAAAAACTGCTCTGCATTACCAAATCTTCATCAATTTGTTGAGCAGAAAATGTTAAAGTTGCTGAAAATACCTAATTGAAATTAGTATTAAGTTACTGTAGAACATCATATAAAATAAGCAAAAAAACATTTATCTTTTTGGGCATGGATAAAACAACTTTAGGTAAGACTACTTACAATGACTCCAATAGTAGAATTTGGTAATTCACTGTCCAGAATGGCAGTCATTGAGACAAAGAATTCTTGTTCATTTACTTTTCTAGATCACTAATGATGATATCTGTCTCCTTTTTAGCATTTTGTAATATACCTCGAACAATTCATTATATCATTTAACATTCAGTTAACAGGTAAAGAAACTGAAGCATACAGAGGTGATAAAACCTGTCCAAGATTTAACATCTCATTGGCAAATTGATGAAGACATCAAAGTTTCTAAGTCATAGCTCTGTGGTCTGTTCTCTCAACAAAGCTGATGCTACTGAAGTTCAGTATTCACTTGTCCAACATTAACAACATGATGTTTCAGCACACAGGATGACTTAGTAGATCCCTCATCTTCAGAGACTCTTAAGAGAAGCTTAAAATTCGAAACATGCATTTGAAGCTTCAATGAAGTTAAATATTGCTGTGCATAAATAAAGAAAACTAAAATAACATTCCATAAGTACCATCATTAAATGATTCCTCTTTAGAGGAAAACTATAAGGTGAATGAATGTGAATGTTCTGAATGATTTGTGAAAGGAAAGCTCTTGATGGAGATGGTATAAACAATACAAGAAAGTAAAATAAAGCAAAACAAACAGTTGCAAGTGGTGGAAGGCAATGAACCTGAGGGATCAGTTCACCTTAGCCTAAAACGGACATGCAGATTTCATCAGAAAATGTCTCTTTCTCTATTGTGGAGACCTAGACAGCCAGCTTGTTTCAAGTGTATCAGTTCAACCCATGCAAATTTTCTTTATTTTTCCACTAGTGCTGCCTGTGTTTGGAAAGGACCTCTGGAGATCGCAAGCTCAATCTAACTGCTAAAGCTGTTGTCTTAGGGTAGGTTGCACAGGAATGCATCCAGTTGAGTTTTGAATGCCTCCCAAGGAGGAGATTCTATATCTATTCTGGGCAGCTTGTTCTACTGCTCTGTAAACCTTAAAGAATCATGGAATCATAGAATCATAGAATTACTCAGGTTGTAAAAGACCTCAAAGATCATCAAGTCCAACTGCAGCCTAAGAAGGTCTTTCTCATGTTCGGATGGAAATTCCTGCATTCCAGTTTGTGCCCATTGCTGTACGTCTTGTTAATGGGCATCAAGAAAAAGAACCTGGCCCCATGCACTTGACACCTGCCTTTAGATATTTGTAAGTATTGACAACATCCCCTCTCAGTCTTCTCTTCTCCAGGCTGAACAGTCCAAGGACTCACAGTCTTTTCACGTATGAGAGATACTCCAGACCCTTCAACATCATTGCAGCCCTCTACTAAATTCTCTCCCATCTTTCTTGAACTGGGAAGCCAATGCTCTTTTTAATGCATCCCAGGATACCACTGGTCTTCTGATATTGCGGTTTAACCTAGCAAGAAGCTCAGTACCACACAGCCCCACACAACACCACAGAGGACGGGGAAAAGAATTTTTTAAAAAGTTCCAATTCATAGGTTGATATAAAACTATTTACTAAAATAGAAAGGGAAGAAAGAGATAATAGTAATGATAAACAGATATATATATTTAAAACAAGAGATATATAACACAATTTCTGACCACCCACTGAACAATTCCCAGCCAGTCACCAAGCAACAGTTTGCCCTATGTATATAGTTCTACTGTGAAGAAAATCAATTCTGTCCAAGAGGTATCCAGGATATCTGGACATGAAGACACACTGCTGTAGGCCACTGGGGCACCTGAATTCTTTTTCCACCTGGCTCCTTCCCAGCAGGTCAGATCCTACCCTTTACTGATGTACATAGTGATTCCTCCCCAGATATATGACTCCACTCTTGCCCTTGTTGAACCTTAAAAGCTCTTTTCTGCCCAACTCTGCAGCCTGTTCCGATCTCACTGAATGTCATCACAGCTTTCTCATGTCAGCCACTCCTCCCAGCATTGAATTATCAGCGTGTTTGCTGAAAATGCACTCTATTCCTTCATCCACATCATCAGTGAAGATATTAGGCAAGACCAGACCTAGTATTAGCAAGTGGAGCAGCTGGGGAACATCACTAGATACACACCTCCAGTGAGACTCTGCACCACTGGTCACAACCCTTTGAGCTCTGCCAGTTACGTTTCAATCCACTTCACCATCGACTCATTTGTCCCACATGGGCCCATGTGGTGGGACCAGAAGTCGGCCCATGTGAACCTGATGAGGTTCAACAAGGCCAAGTGCAAGGTGTTGCACCTGGGCTGAGGCAATCCCGAGTGTTTATACATTCCGGACAAAATACCCCTTGAGAGCAGCCCCGTGGAGAAAGACTTGGGCATGCTGGTGAATGAGAACTTGGACATGAGCCAGCAGTGTGCATTTGCATTCTGGAAGGCCAACTGTGCTCTGAGCTGCTTTAAAAGGGGGGTGGCCTGCAGAGAGAGGGATGTGATTGTCCCCCTCTACTCAGCTCTTGTAAGGCCTCATCTGGAGTACTGTGTCCAGGCCTGGGGGCCCAAGTACAGGAAGGACGTAGAGCTCTTGGAGCAGGTCCAGATGAGGCCACTAAGATGATCAGAGGGCTGGATCACCTTTCCTATGAGGAAAGGTTGAGGGAATTGGTCTTGTTTAGCTTAGAGAAGAGAAGGCTCCGGGGAAACCTCATTGTAGCCTTCCAGTTCTTGAAGGGAGCATATAAACAGGAGGGAGAATGGCTGTTCACAAGGGTGGGTAGTGATAGGACAAGGGGGAATGATTTTTAACTGAGAAAGGGGAAATTTAGATTAGATATTAGGAGGAAGCTTTTCACTGAGAGGATGGTGACACACTGGAACAGGTTGCCAAGGAAGGTCGTGGATGCCCCATCCCTGGAGGCATTCAAGGCCAGGCTGGATGTAGCTCTGGGCAGCCTGGTCTAGTGGTTGGTGACCCTGCACATAGCAGGGGGTTTGAAACTGGATGATCAATTTGGTCCTTTTTAACCCAGTCCAATCTACAATTCTATGATTCTATCACTTCCCCATACATTTTGATGAGCTGCAGCATTTAGTTTACACTTGACAGCAAAGTCATTGACAAGCGTAAGATAGTCAAGGAGCTAATTGCCGAGCAATAAGCATTTATGCACTCAGTTATTCTATTCTATGAGTGCAGGCACCTAGACTTGAGCTGGGAGCTCCAGAGCTGAATTTATTGACCTATTTCTCTTCTTTCTTATTTACATCTTGAAATATCTTCTACTGTCACCAGTGACTGGATGCTGGAGCAAAAGATATGAGAGACCAGGTCCGTTCCTTTCTGATGCCAAACATTTGATGGGTCACATACCCAACATATGCCTTTCTCTGCACATTTCTTGCATTTTCAGAAGCTGATATCATGAGTGCTGGTAATATGTACCTTCTGTTAGATTTTACAAGTTGCACACTTTAAAGCATGATTTTACATAAATATTTTATTAGAATTAAAGCAGTCAGTATGCCAAGATCTCCACACAGGGTGTTTCTATGACTTCCTGTGGTGCAGTGTAATGAGGGAAGGACTGTAAATCAATTTAGAGTGAAATTATTTAAATATTTTTTATTTAATTAATATTTGAAAATAGTACTGAGGGGAGGAGAGTGGAGCTGAAAGGAGAAAACTGAATATTTTTTTTTAGTCTTTTTCTCTATAAACAAAGAAATTAGCATTATTTCCTTACTAATATAGATTTACATAAGAAGGTACAGTTACCTATGTGCACATCATAAGATGTATTCTGAATTGTGTCTAAGCTTGATTAAAATTCAAGCGACATATGTAGTTGGCATGGACAGGAGTCAGAAATGATTGTGTTTTGGGTGTTCTAAACCACGATGTGTTTTTGATCTTGAACTACAAAACACAAAGTAGCTTCTGAAAACATCTATGTTTGCTCAAGTGAGTGAATTAGGAAGCATGGGTTTCACCAACTTCATGTTTTTTTTTTATACAAATAAGCATAAAAAATGTAGTATTTTTAAACAGCACAAGAACTTCTTAAAGGGAAAAACATTTTTCACCTGTATGCTGTTTCAAGCCACGGTACCTTACAATTGGTACCACTGAACTTGGTCCTTCTCTGGACTTCCTTTGTGGCCCTGATGAAGCCATTTGACATCTTTGTAGGGAGACTCAAGTACATGGGACTGGATGTTGCCCTGGGCAACTTGATCCCCTGACCACAGCAGGGGGACTAGAATTTGATGATCTTTGGGATCCCTTCCAACCCAAGCAATTTTATGATTCCATGATTATTTGGTCTAAGAACTAGATGTTCAGGGTACTTGTTCTTGCACTTAGTTAGATGTCAACAGTAACCTAGCTGCAAAGCCAGATGCCCTTGAATTATGTCACTTGAGAGGGGGCTTCCTTGAGATTTCATTCCTCTTGTCATTATGCGATTGCATAATCCCTCTCTTTTTCAAAATAAAAGAAAAATCTGTGCTTACCAGAAGTCTTCCAGGAACCAGATACTGCACCAGAAGTCTGATTTTGTTAGAAAGATCAAATTTTAACATCACAGCCTCTCCTGCTGATGTGAAGGTGTTTTCTTGTGGCAGCAGACATACAGAAATCAGTGGTTACACAGCTAAAAGAGTATGTTTTATAAAATATATCAAGAATCATAAGTGTAGCATTTTGAAAGGTTAGCGGGAGGCTGTGAGTGATGAACATAGGTCAGAGTAGGAGAAAACTATTAAGATTTGGAGAACAACCTTAAGGCTCTATAATGATAACTGGGTGATGAAGGCCACATGAAAGAATGAAAATGTGAACCAGCACCAGTGAGGTGTTTGTTGAACTCTGACTACTGGGAAGTTGTGATTCACACACAGTTATCAAACATTTTTGACACAGCAAAAACAATAGTGGAGGTACTGCACTTCTATAGGTCATTTCCGAGTGAAATATGAACCAAATCCCTTACGGATTTGCTTTATGAGGGTTTCAGCTCATGTACTTTGCACTCAGTGTCTGCAGTAGATATAGAAGGGGGGACAGACATAAGTAGAAGAGATGGGGGAAAAAAAAATCAAAAGAAAGCAGCTGCTGAGTTTTAAAATTCCATTCAAGATTTACTTGTACTGCTCAACACCAGGAGGGAAAACAAAAGTATTCAGCAAACTCAGTGGGAATGTAGATCAAATCCAAAGTCAAATTGATGATACCACAATGACTATAATTCACAGGGATTTAGATGGTAATACTTTACATTACAAGGAAAGTGTGATAACCACGCACGTAAATGTTAATTTCCATGGAAATTACAACAATAAAGCACTTTGAGGTACTATCTTTCATGCTGCAAAGGTCCCTTGGTACTTTATTATTCAAAACACTTTAAAACAGTATCAGAAAAACTTTTTTTTTTTTTTTTTGCATTTGATTTAGCAGTAGAAATAAAAAAAAACAACTTTCTTCATTTCTGAAAATGATAAACATTTCCAGACAGTAACAACACTTCTGCTGTAGTCTTTCTGACACCTTTGTTCACCTCAACTTCCTACTTTTATTCTACGTCTCTGCTTGTTAATGTTGCTGATTGGACCTTCTTTCTGTTGCTAAACATCAAACCTCCTGCAGGCTACAGCTTTTCAGCAGTAAAAACCTACTAAATAGTATTTAAAGTTCAGTCTGTCTTTGTGTCTCTCTCTACTGGTGGAGAAGATGTCTTCCAAAACAGCATTTAAACTTCAAATGTCACCAGAATATTATATTGCCTTAGGGATATCAGTCCTTCAGTCCTTGCTCTACAGTGCTCCATAACTCTAGTTATGAATTATGAGGAATGAACCCTAGCTGCTGCCTTTTTTTTTTTTTTTTTTTGGCATTATTCTCACATTAAATGCTTCTGTGATTAAAAGGTCTTCACTGGAAAAACGTTTTGCAAGTTTGGCCTCAGTAGGCTAGTCTCTAGCAATTATACTTTAATTTCTCACCCTCTTTCACCCACTTAGGAAGATGTACTTCTTCTTCCTCTTTGGCTTTCTTATGGATAAATATTATTTTTTTTTTTTTTTTCTCTTTCATGCTATAATATATGGAATTGCAGAGAAGTGACTTTGAAGAGCCAAAGAACACCTAAACTCTCATATGCCTATATTGATGTTACATTTTATTAGCTGCTGATCTTTACTAAATGTTTTTGCGCACTAAGCTTGTTCTAATTATAAATCCTCTTTAAATGCTCTCAAATTAATTCTCATTAAGCTTCAGCCAAATTTGGGATAGGAAAAAAAGATTAGCCTGATGGAATGTCCTCACAAGAAAGTACTTAATATTAATTGCCATTTACTTGCATATCAGTGTCCAAAAGGCTTTACCTATTTTCTAGCTAGTTTACAGTGAGGAATCATTCGCCATGCAAAGATATTTGTTGTGTCGAGGAAGTTAATTGAAATGTGAGAGTTATAATACAGATTAAATTGCTAATTCTTGCTAAGTTTGCACCAGTAAAAAAAAATAAAATACTTCTGCATCTGGGGATGAGTTAAAAAAGCACAGTTCAACTGTTGGCACAAGGACTGGCTGTGTTACCATGAGTCCTTGTCATCTGACTATCATTTCCCTAGAGGAGATGATATAGTTCCTTGACAGTTGACAGCTTTCTTCCAGGCTTACAAACTGTCCAAGACAACTATTTTCACTGCAGTCTGTACATGGAGATAGATATTGCAATCCAGAACATTTCCTCCATTGCTTGTGCCACCCAGCACACTTCAGAAAAGTGGAACTGCTGCCACTGTTGTTTATACTTCACTCCTTGCAGTGTCATGAGAACCCCATATCAGGAATTTGTTATCTGTATTCACATAAGCTATCTCATGCAGGTGAACACTGAACCCTTTTGTTGTTGTTGTTGTTGAAACAGTGGGCAGTTGGGTCTTCCAGCGTAAAAATAAAGCATAAAGCATTTGCATTTGCTTCCATTATGACACATCATTAGATTGTGTTACTAAAGAGGTCAGTTGTACTAACATTGTTTTTGGCAATAAAGTCAGTTTTAGAAATTTCCTTTCCCTGACCCCAGCTGCTTGTTCTAGTCTCCACGTCACAGTTTGCTGCCTTCTCATTTGTGCCAGCGCCATCTGGTTTTGTTGCTGAAGAAAATATTTCTGTAATTACATCCCAGGCTGCCACAGTGTAGCCTGTAAGTCCCATTGCCTCTTTTTAGCTTGTGAGATGTACAGTGGTCACAAGAGCAGATGGTGTTAACTCATTGGAAAAAAAAAAGATGAGATTGGCCTTACTGAATTGGGCTATAGATCCATTTCATCCTCTGTTTCTGATTACAGGCAAAATCAGGATTTTAGAGGGAAAAAAAAAAAACAAACACCAAAAAAACATGCTCTGTACAAGTAGACAATTATAATTTTGTTGTCTGTTCTTCCACACGTGGCAAGGAAACATTCAGAGGAAGAGGTTTTATTAGCAGCCTCATTGAGACTCTCCTTTATCAATCTGTACAGCTTGCTTTTGAACTGAGGCAGATTTTGGCATCAATGACAACCTTGTAGGAAGGTGAAGGATGCTTGAACATGAATCATTTGAACTGCCACCTCCTCAAGCTAATCATTTTTTACCTTTCTAATACTATCTTTATCTCATCGCTCACTAATCTTTTCTCTAGATTATCGATTTATTTCAGATGCTTATCTATGGGGAAGCGTACCTACTCTGGATGCAGGAATACCTGTACATACACTTTGGCACACATTAATGTAAGGACCATCTCATAGCAATCTCATTTCCTTTAAAACTTTTGTCACAAGGGATTCTGATAAAATATATATTATTTTTTTTCAGAAAGTATTTCTTAGACTATATAAAAACACCCAATTCCTCTTATCCATAAGTTATTCAGCCATTGCTTTCACAAGGTACAATGGTGCTTCAAGCTCTGCAAAAAATTACCAAGCTGAGCCATTAAAATCCAAACCAAGCAAAACAAAGCAAAACAAAACAAAACAAAAGAAAACAAACAGAAACAACAAATGTTTTGTAATTATTCAAGTACTTATAAGAATTTCTCTGAAAAATCTGAATACCACTTTTTCATCTGTACAGGATGGAGACAGCTTCTTTGCCCTCAGATAAAATAAGATAGAGTTCAGAGAAATAGTTTCAGAAGAGACAAAATTCTTTAATAAGCTAATAATTTAGAAAAACTTTACTAAAATTGGTTGGCTATATAATGCATATCATTTTAATATCAATTAATACGTTTTATGGAATACATAACTGCATAATTTGATAAAACTAACAAGATTAAAGATGCCATGAAATCCTAACAGAATAGCAGAATGGTTTTTTCCTGTGACAAATCTTACCTAGAATTTCAGTTATAGTTGTGAGTAATTAAATAGTGTTTTTGTACAAAAATGGGAAAATGTTAGGGGAAACAAGAGTGAAATGACAGAGGAATGCTTCTTCAAGGCAAAGACCATTTACCTTATGCTCACTAACATAGTACTGCATTACAAAAAGTGTGCATTTCAATTTCTAGCTTTTGTTGATTTGTGTGCTCTATATAGACCTGAGTAGTCTGACTTTAATCTGTGACCATCTATATGTATGGAATTGAAGACTATCCCTTTTACAAGTTGTCTACAGCCATTGCATTCACCTCTAGGACATTTGTGTCTGCAGTTAATGACTGTTCCTATGGAGAGAAAATCTTTATTTTATTTGTATTGAATGAAGTCCAGCTTTTTGTCAACCAGAACCAAGTCCTACTACTCAAAGCTGCTTTAGAGGAGTTCCTCTCCCAGTCTGTACTCATGTCTGGGATTTCCCTGATCAAATGCAACACTTTGTGCTTGGACTTGTTGAACCTCCTTTGGTTCACATGGACAGTTTTTCAAACTTTGTCCTTCACTAACCAGTTATGAAACAGGTGTCTTCATCTCAGTAACCCAAGACTCCTTAGTAGTTTGTGAGGAGAAGTAAGAGTCTCTGAGAGTGAGTAATTTGCCTTATTTTTATCCTTTACTTTAGACTAAAATGGTTCCCAACTAGTCTTCATTGACTATATCAAGAAATTTATTAAAAAGCATGAACTGTGCCTGTGCAGGAAATCTGAGCAAATGAAGTCTGAGCACATCCAAGCGCAATTCAGGCAGACACAAAGGAAAGAATATCCCATCAGTTCCAAACACCTCTTCCGGATGAGTTGCCATCATCTCTAATACTAATAGTCTGCCTGCTCCTTGGCACATTCCCAAAGTTTCCACTGAGTTCTTGGTATATCTTGTGTTTGCAAGAGGGTGAGAATACACTCTGTTGGCATTAAACAATACTTATGATGTCATATCAGGACTTTATGATTGAATGCTCCATCACTTTCCAGAGCACAAAAGTTGTTTCATTCCTGATTAGAGAGCAGGTTGGTGAGCAGATCTATTTTTTTTTTTTTAATTTATTTTTTAATCTTAATAGAGAAAATAAACATTATTACTCTTCAAATCAAGATCATAGTCGAATAATCCAGAAACTTCATTATGAGTTAATAACAAATTCCAAGGGAAAGGGGAAGAGGAAAACAGAATAAAAATCAGCTGATTTAACATGCAAAATCTGTGTAAGACATCAGAACATAGTGCCTGTGGAACTTACTCAGAAATGTTTAAAAAGAACAGATTGCAAAAAGTAATACACACAGTGTAATACTGGATTGAAATCACCCTGTTTTTCTGGCAGACTCTGGCTGTTTTTCAAACCACTTTGTTGACAAGTCACTTTTTATTCTCTTGAATTGTCATTGAAATGGTCTGTATACAGTGATACAATATTCTGGCACCTTACATTTGCCTACCAGCTTCATTTCTTAGTCTGAATTACCATTTCAAGCACTGTCTATAAAACTCCTGAGGAATTTACTGATAAAAGTGAGCAAAAGATCATCTGCCAAGTATAATAGAACTGAAGTGATGTGTAACAAATTCAGCTGCATGGAAATTACATTTCAGAAAGGAATTCGGAACGAGCTTTGAGTATTTAAAAAGTTCCATAAGGGAGAAAGAACAATTTAAAGGTAATCAAAATATTGTACTTGTTTTTTAACTATCATAATGAAAAATTTCATCATGAGATAAAAGGTGAAAGCCTGAAAATTTCCAGAGACTCTTGCCTCTTTATAAACAATGATCTGGACTTCTGTTTTTCGTGTCATTTCTCTGTTTTTCTATGACAATATGATATTCGCAGGCATGATGCCTTCCCAGTTTGGGAAAAGCCAATTAGTACAGAATACAGGAGCAAAATGAGAGTTTTCACTGCATATGCTATTTTCCCCTCAGGGAAAGAATAAAAGAGAAACAATACGTAACAGCGCAGTCATGTTTTTTAATGCACTACTGGAGGGCTATATTTGAGTGCAGACCAGTCAAAAACTTAGGAAGAAAATAGTAGGATGTTTTGCTCCAAAAATGTATATATGAAATCTGATGGTGGGATTTTTTCTTTATTTTATTTCATTATGAAATGAAAATGATTCATTAAATATTTTGCATAAATGAATTTTAAAAAAAAGAAATCGTGTGATCAAGCAGATACATTGAATGAGTGGGACTTTTTTTTTAACTTTTGTTTGTTTGATTCTTTGGTTTCTGATATTTGTAAAATAAATGGACCCATCTAGCAAAAAAAAATAGACCCAGTTTTCTTCTTGACAGAAGTTAGTTCCAACTAAGATTTTCTCATAATTAGCATTCAGTGTGGTTTAAACTGGGATTGGCTTTGAAGGTGGTGAAATTGGACTGAAAGAAGAAAGAAAAAAATGTGACTTAGTGCCATAAGGTGAAGTCCAGCCATCCTGAAAAAGAGAAGTGTTATTTCTACATTTTACCTACAAACCTTTTCATGGTACCTGAATCTGTCTCTAGCGTCGACCATTCATGTCTTGTGGTTTTCTGTGTCTGTAGCTAAGACCATTCACATTTTGAAGCCCGTCTTTCAGAAACAATACAGAGAGAAAGTGGTTTTAGAACATATTCTCTGCGGGGGAAAAAAAAAAAAAAAAAGAGTATTCATTACCATTTGAAGCAAAACTTTGAGCTGAGGAAAAATCCGTCCCTACACAAAAAGATTTCACCTACTCTCCAATTGCAGTGTTTCCCTCTGTCTTTACTCCCATCTGTCATAATGAATGCTGACACGTTTAGTGTGTACACTGAGTGTGCATAGCTTGAGTTTTCAAACACCATATTTGAAAATCAGCAGGAATTGGAGTCTGTATAGTTCCTCCTTGCTGTCATCTCTTTTCCTGTTTCTTTTCCTGCTTCACAGCTGCACCAGCAGTGAATTTACCTGTCCATATTTGGTAACAAAACTTCCATTCTCTTCACTTAGGTAGGATCTGTAGCATCCCCTTATCTCTCAGGGGACTACAGGAAAACATCCTGCTGGACTAATCATGTTAAATCTCTGCAAAGCAGAACAGTTCCTAATTACAGAGGAAGAATTCAGAAATCTGTGTCATTTTTGCATCACTTTATAGACAGTAGAGACAGGCTTGCAGTGACTGCTAGTGACAAAAAAGAGCAAAAGGCTTTCCTTTGCAGATGAGAGAAATGAAAATGAAAGGAAGGAAAGCTGAAAATTTATTCTTGTATGTTCAAATGGCTCTGTGAAATTTACCCCTGAAAGCCATAGGGAAGCCATATGACGTGGGGGCCTGGGAAGTTAGCCCAGGACTTGCAATACAGCCAGTTCTGTGAGATGCTGATTCCAAGTAAACAACTAGCAAATCGATATTATTCAGAGTACAATCATAATGCACTTCTGTCTGTTCTGGTACTGATCAGCTCAACCAGATACTGAGCTCTGCAAATCAAGTGTGGCAGTGAAGGTAATAAAGCTGGTGACTGGCTGAGAGTGGTTTTTTTTTTTTTTTTTTTTTTTTTTTTTTTTTTTTTTTTTTTTCTAGAAGTCAGTACTGGGGACTGTCCTGTTTAATCCCTTGATGACCTGAACAATGAGACTGAATGCACCCTCAGTAAGTTGGCAGATGACATCAAGTTGGGAGAAATATCAATACACCAGGTGGTAGGAAGGCCCTACAGAGGCACCTAGATAGGCTGGATCACTGTTCTGAGGTCAGTGGGATGAAGTTCAAAATGACAAAGTGCCAGGTCCTGCACTTTGGCCACAACAACCCTAGACAGTGGTAAAGGCTTGGGGCAGAGTGACTGAAAGACTGTATGGAAGAAACTGACTTGACTGTGTCTGCTGATGCGCTGATGAACATGAGCCAGCTGTGTGCCCAAGTGGCCAAGAAGGCCGATGGCATCCTGGCTGCTATCAGAAAGAATGTTGCCAGCAGGAGCAGGGAAGTGATCATTCCTCTGTATCCAGCACTGGTGAGGCTGTGCCTCAAATACTGTTTTCAGTTTTGGTCCCTCACTACAAGAAAAGATATCAAGTCCCTGTAGCATGTCTGGAGAAGGGAATGAAGCCACTTTGGTGTCTAGAGCACAGGACTTATGAGGAGTAGTTGAGGAAACTGGGATTGTCTAGTTTGGAGGAGGCTCAAGGGTGACCTTATCTTTCTCTGCAACTGCCTGAAAGAAGACTGTAGCAAGGTTGGGGTGAGCCTCTTCTCCTGTGTAACTAGTGACAGGACCAAAGGGAATGGCCTCAAGCTCCATGAGGGGAGATTCATTTTGGACGTTAGGAAAATTTCTTCTCTGACAGAGTGGTCGGGTGCTGGAACAGGCTGCCCAGGGAGGTGGTGGAGTCACCAACCCTGGAGGTTGTTCAAAAACTGTTTAAATGTTATACTGAGGGACATGGTTTAGAGTGGGTATGTTGGTGGTTGGTAGATAGCTGGACTGGATGATCTTGGAGGTCTTTTCCAACCTTGGTGAGACTGTGATTCCATGATTCCATGATGACAAGCCTGAGTGTTGTGCTGCAATCCCACTACTAATTGCAGCTGCAGCATTTAGCTAAGACCCTATGCATAGGGGAAATGAAATGAAATGGACCAGCTTTAGTTTCTGAAGGGTGAATTCGTGGGTTTTATCGCTAGATGCTAAAATAGAGCCATCAAAAGGAAGTGTGAGCCAGCGCCACCCGATCAGCATCTGTAGCGATTCAACAGCTGCTCGGTGACATCTAGTGGGAAGAAGCATCATTAGCACCAGGGAACGGACCATAGTTTTGAAAGCGCCTCATCAGAGAAGTTATTTCATGGACTTTTGCTTCCTTTCTGCAAGAAATTGAGCCTTGCTCCTGTATGCATAAATACATACTCATAACATGCACATCAGTTCAGGAAAGTTTCGTAAAGCTGTTGCGTTTTGTTTTTGTTTTTGTTTTTTGTTTTTCTTTCTTTCTCTTGCAGAGAGAATCCGCTGTTTCTTATCTTGCAGCTCCAGCTCTAATGGATATAGTTCTGCAACAGTAAGCATTAGTTAGCTGCAAAGATTTCTACCTGTTATTCCATTCCTGTTTTCTGGGAGCCAATGCTGAAAAAAAGAAAGAATAAATGAGAATGAATTTTTTCATGTGGTTAATGATATTTGCAGTGGACTTGTCTTGTTGACTGACTAATAATTAACATGTCAAGGACTCTTTTCACTCGGTATTTCTCTCAAGTCCAGGCTCTCTAGTTTACTCACATTGAACACTGAAGAATCAGTGTCCAAACTTTTATTACTTTGACATATTATATTAAAGCTGAAGGAAATCAGATATACTGTTTAGCTGTTGCAGTTCTTAAAAGATCTGTGGGGATCTGTGGGAGACTGAACAAGTCTGTTTAGTATTTGGCCAGCCATCTTATCTCTCTTTGATTTGGATGATCATCATTTCCAAGTAATTGCTGAAATTATTATAGGTCACAGGTTCACTTGAGCTAAAGACAAGAGGCAGAGTTAACATGCCTTCTTTCTATAACCAAAGTGATATTTCTTATTGTGTAGATCTTAATCTGGGAGAAACAGAACAAGTCTCATCTCCAGGAAAATCACTTTAGGGAAAACTGAGAAAATTCCTCTTGATCATTTTTCTTACATGGCTATGTGGAGTTACAAATTTACCTTGTATTTCTTTTAAACCTAAATGCATCTGTAGGAAAGAAACTATAGTAGTCGGTCTACATTAAATATTTTATCATCTTCATTCTTAAATCAATAATAAGGCTACTGCAACTTATCCTATAAGAAAAATGTGCATCTACATTCCTAAATGCAGTTCATTTCTACTCATCAGACTCGTTTCCAGTAGCATGAATGAATGAATGGGAGCAGTCCCACTTCTTGCCATCAGATCTCTCTGACTTACTGCTTGCCTGATTCTACTTTGACCCCATTTCTGAGCCAACTCGGATCACTAATCTGGCAGGAAAACAGTTCAGCCAAAGGCAGTAGATAATAGGGGTAACCTTTTAAGATTGAACAAAGACTTTAAATAAATAAATAAATGAATAAATAAATGTTTTCACTTTCTTTTTTTCCATTAGCATTTAAAAAAATCTGAACCATCTCAGCGGTCTTGTGACAGCACTTGTTGATCTTCTGCAGCTAACCTACAGGGTGCCTTTTCTGCATCCTAGAAATCTGAAGAGTTTGCTTATTTTTCAGAAGGGATGACTTTCAACTAAGACTTCAGGACATGGAAATGCAAGACAATCATAAGGTAATTTAAAAAATACAATCAGCTGCCTCAGCAAATGGATCTGTGAGGGGGCTCAGATTCCAGCAAGGTACTTCAAGATACATATCTGAATAGTATGTTTTCTACTTAAATCAAAGAATCATGGAATTGTAGGGGTTGGAAGGGACCTCAGGGTATCATTGAGTCCAACCATCCTACTAGATCAGGTACCCTCCAATAGGTCACACAGGTAGGTGTCTGGGTGGATCTTGAATACCTCTGCAGAAGGAGATAATATATATAGTATATATAATAACAATTATAAGAAGATTAGTTATCTTTGAACAAATAGCTTAAATGCTCAAAGTGGGTATTTTTTCTCAAGGTATGACCGAATCTGGCTTAGCTGCCAGGTCTATGTTTTATGCTTTGTGCTGGCTGATAGAAAGATCTCCTTGCTCAGGAGCTTCTTCCTTGGGAATTTTGTTGCTGTGCATTTCAACTCTACATTTAGGGATTTAGTTAGGGAGGGTTCCTGTGTTTATTTCAGCAGGGGTGATGAGGAGAGAGTGCATGAATTTTCTTCAAAGTAACTGGGAGCTCCAGGGTAGAAAGAGAGAAATTGGACTACCCGTTTTCCTGCCTGCTATGTTTATATACTTTTGTTGAGGACAATTCAATAAATATGTGAATACATAAACCAGGGAATGTTTTTTGTTGATCAGTTGGTGAGTCACATTCAAGGTTATACTCCCTCTTGTTCATTTTCTGATCAGAAGGCATTTGTTCCACTTGAAAAGAAGGTGATGACAATTTTCACCAGCATGTATGTAGGACATTCAGAACTTTTAGACATTCAATACCTCTTGAAGTCTTATTGCAAGGTAACACAGAGTATGAAAGTTGTTCTATCTTTAGAAAAACATGCACAGTTTTAATTGAAAATTTTTGACATCAATTATGTGTTCCAGGAATGAGGTCAGGACTTCTAAGACACACGCACAACATTGCAAGACTATAAGTGTAAACTAACAATGAAGATGAGTTAGATAAAGCAAACAGCTCAAGAAATGATAAGCATTGATAGAAAGTTGTTTTGTGAAAGTCAAGATTTTTTGAAGTGTTTAGATGATTTATGATGCCAGTTGCATTTAAGGACATTTCAGAAAGTGCTGCTTATGTGAGCATTTTGAAAACACTACATAGATTGGAAATTTTATGAGAAAAAATTCAGATTCTCCTGAATCTAATTCACAGATTTTTATTATTTTCATGAAGGGGGTGACTGATTTTCAAAATAGATATCAATTGTTTGGATTTTCACTTGAATACAGCTCCACAGATATTGCAGTAAATTCTTGTACACCTGCTGTATCCTTTGAAATTTAGTTGCACTTTGGGACTGAATCCAATCTGGTTTTTCACTGTAATAGGGCAGTATGTGAAAATTATAATATTTGTAATGGTCCTAGGTATTTTCCAATAGAAAAGTACAATGACTTTCTCCACTGATCTGGGGCTATCTGGGACTCTACCAATATTTTTAGGGGGGAATATCTGATTAGTCTATGCTGAAGTGAAAAGAGAAGGATTTAGTCCTCTGTGCATTGAAGACAATGGCAAGGATACTGCTAAGGCAGGTGCTTTCATCTGTGATTTGCCAAATAAAGGAAGGAGCACATGAAAGGCTACGACAGCAAGCATGGCAAAAGATACCACAGAGGAGAAAATAAAAACCCTCCCATGCATGTTGTCAGTCCTGTATGCTGGTAGTTGCTTCTCTCATCAAAGTATGCAGGTGTTTCCCTCAGAACTCCAACACCCACAGGCTTTCCTGAGGGCCTCTGCCCTAATCAGAGCAGGAGGAAAGGATCTAAGATAAATACAGGTAGTTACTGAGCTCTGCAAGAGAAAAAAAAACTAAAGTCAGTTCATTGAAGAGAGGCTAGAACAGAGCATATATGAAATCTGCCACCTGTCTTCAAAATAGGAAGACAAAAGTTTTGTTGCTGAAAGCAGGCACTTTTTGGTTTTATCTGAGATATTATGATCAAAAAATAACAAACATAAAAATGGATATTTTATTTGACCTGAATGTTTAGTTCTGAATTTTTTGCAGGGGAAAAAAAAGGGGAAAAAAAAAGGGAAAAAAAAAAAAAAAAAAGGAAGAAAACACTAATTTTGCCTTGAAATGCTTATTTCAGTGGAATACTTTAATTATCAGTTCAAATTATGCCACTTTAGAAACTGTATTTCCATTTTGTTGGTATTCTAAATTTATTTCAATGGAGTTTGAAAAAAGAAATAAAAGACAGCACTCCTAGAAGAAATCAAATATTTTATTAAGGCTAAACCATCAAGTAAATGAAGAAATAAATAAATTCAGGTCAGCTAGTGATCTAAAACTTTCTAACTAAATAAGTAATTAATTACTAAAAATTCCACTCTTCCTTTGTTATCACTTACTGTGTCTCATATGTATGCACTGGTTTGATCTTTCCATAAAAAAAGTAATCACAAATCACTTTCAAACTTGAAATATGTCCTAAGGCTTGACATAGAAGGAATAAATTCCCATATATAAAAATCTAAATTGATATTATTTTATTTTCCATCATGTGATAGTAAGTGTTGTAAGAGTGAGATCCAAGTGTTTTAATACTATTATTTGTTTCTAAAGCAACAGAAATACTCAGAAAATCAACTGATTGTGGTTGACTGAAGTTTTCATAGCTTCATAACATAAAATGCCAGAAAAGTGCTGTTCAACCTATCCTCAAAAAAAAAGTAGAAGCTCCACATCCAAACTGTCAGAGCTTTTGCTGTTTCAATACCCTTTCTTAATAAAAAAATAGAGACAAAAAATATCACTGAGGCTTTGGAAAACATCTGGTTCTGTTCTGCCACCCACAGAACTTTCCAGGCATAGAAGATCTTTTCATCCTTCAAGTTTTTTTAAAAAATAACATTCAGGCATTTTCTGGGAATATTCAGTCCTGCTGTAGTTGTTCCATACTTACCAGAGCTTCCGATACGGTGAGTTTTCATAAAGATAAATTCATCCCATATGCTTCAAAAGTTCCCGTGATAGCACATTATAGAAAGCTTCTGTAGGAGATGCTGCCTACAATTTTAATTTTACTTTTGGCCTTTGAATTCAAAGAATAACTTCTTTTTTCACTTCTGTAAACTCTGGAGCATGCCTCTGTAGGAGCACTTCTTCTGGATGTTTATTTCTTGCCTGTGAAGAAGAGTAATTTATAATACAATGGTGGCAGCCTTAAGCTTTCAGAAATGAACTCATGTTAGATGCAAAGTTGTTGACTCCTTATGGTGGTCTAAGCTATCAGTAGATTGTAAAGAATGGCAAGGATAGCTAATGAAGGGAAAGAAAGAAGGACTGTTCTGCAGAAAGCAATAGAGGAGGAGTCAGCGATGCTGGCAGACTCAAGCAGACATCTGCAAAAGTACATGTACAAGTTCTCTATCCTTTGAGTGGCTGGATGGGAAATTAGCGTTTGCCTCTGATAAAAGCTGTGCAGTATCAATAGCTTCCAAATGTAAATAAGACTGTTATCATGGACTGTGAGGTGTATTGAGAGTTGACAGACTGACAGAGCTCTGGGGGTTGTGATCAATGGTACAGAGTTAGTTCTGTGTCCAACCTTGTTTAACATCTTCATCAATGACGTGAAAGAAGGGATACGATGCACCCTCAGCAATTTTTCCAATACAAAGCTGGAAGTAGAAGCTGACACTCCAGAAGGCTGTGCTGCCATTCAGCAAGACCTGGTTGGAGATTTGAGAACAGAGAAATCTAATGAGGTTTAACAACAAAAAGTACAGAATTCTATATACCTGTACCTATATCACACGCATCAGTACAGGTTGGGGACTGACCTGCTGGAAAAGAAAAAAAAAAAGTTGCGTGTCCTTGTGGTCAAGAAGGCCAATGGCACTCTGGAGTGAATTAAAAAAAGCATGGGCAACAGGTCAAGGGAGGTGATCCTCCATCTCTGCCCTGTCCCAGTGAGATCATATCTGCAGTGCTGCGTCCACTTCTGGACTCTCCATCTCAAAAAAGACAGTGAACTTTGAGTGTCTGGAGGGCTGCAAAGATTATAAACAACACAGAGCATCTCCCTTTTAAGGAAGGACTGAAAGATCTGAGTTAAGCCTGAAGAAAAGACTGAGGGGGACTATCTTATTAATACTTATCAATATCTAAAGGGAGAGTTTCAAGTAAATGGGGCCAGGCTCATTTTGGTGGTGCTCTATGACAGGAGATGGGACAATGGGCACAAACCAGAACAAATAAGTCCCATGTGAACATGACGAAAAAAATCTTAGCTGTGAGGGTGACAGAGCTGGAACAAGCAACACAGAGAGGTTGTGGACTTTTGGAGATATTTAAAACCTTCCTGGACACTTTCCTGTGCATCCTACTCTAGGGAATCTGCTTTAACTATGGGGTTGAACCAGGTGATCTCCAGAGATTCCTTCCAAACCCTACAATTCTATGATGAACTCAGATCTTCATTTCTCTTTTCTTGATTTTAATAGTGGGATTGTGACCACAGATAATCAAGACAGTGCCATGAAACATAACCTAGGGAAAAAGCTATGCCAGGCCTTCCTTAAAAAGCTGGTACAAAAGGAAGATTCAAATTAGTAATACAGATTAATAAAAGCTGTATTTCCAATCTCACAACCTCAGTTAAATTCGGAGAGACTACTGTAGTCTACAAGCCATAGTCTGAGTTTGATACTGGTTTCTTTGTCCATTTCCATGAAGGAACTGTCTTATTCTTCTCTCTGCTAAAATGCTGAAATGATGCTGAGTTGCTTTATCGTAATGACTGTGACTCTCTCCACGGCAGAATGTGAACAAATAAAAAACTACCGAGCTGCATTTGTATTGAGTGAGATGAAAAAAAATAAAAATGAATGGGGAAAAAAAAAAAAAAAAAAGAAAAAGAAAAGAAAGAAAAGAAAAAAAAAAAAGAGAGACAGACAGAGAGAGAGAGAGAGAGAATAAGTTTACAGATACAAAGGTTGGCTTTGTTTTAGAGTCTGGACAAAAGTGATGCTAGAATTTGGGGATTTTTGCATAAACCAGAATCATGCGTTCACCCTTTCCATTTATGGTACACAAGTAGCACCGATCTTTCTTTGTAATTCATGGCCTCTCATTTTTCCTCATAACGTGTCTTCAATAGTAAGATTCACAAAGGTTAGCCTGAACTCTTTATCTCTCTTATCTTTTGATTACTTAAATTCCCTTGCTTTCTTTAAACCATTGCTCAGATATGATAAATAACAGCTCTCCATACCTATAAACTTTTGACTCTAAAAATTCCCCATCTGGGTCTTTTTAGCAACATAGCTTCTCTGGTTGTAAGGTCTGCTAATAATTTGGAACAAGAATGTAAGCTGATAGACGAGAGGTTATATTTTGTCTGTAAAGTTTGATTACACAGGATAAAACACATTGAGAACATAGAACTTTGGGGAATAAAAAGTCTAAGATAAAAAACAAATGTTTCAGAGCTGTTATCTCCTGAATGCTAGCTGTCAGACGTATTCACTACCTGTGGAGTCAAAAGATGAATTAAGGTTTGGACCACTTTACCACTGTACACTTACAGACCATTTAGTCTGAAATGTCTAAGAGTTCCACTTGAAAAGACTGAAATTTTGGGGAAGGAAAAAAAAAAAAAAAAAAAGCATTATCACGAAACACACAGTTTCGGTTTTCTCCCACCACATTTTATCCTGGGGTTGAACTCTGGCCTCCAGAAATCTTCTCAAAAGTCAAAATAAAGCAATAATTTTATGGCAAGTATTCTGAGGTTATGAACACAGAAGATGCCAGTTAATTTCAGATGTATTAATTTGTACAGTATCAATAGAAATCCCCAAACATCCATCAGTAGAAAAGTCATTTTTGTCAAGATCAAAAGTAACAAAATTCCCCATGCATTCTTACAAAAGAAAAAGTCTGAGGTTTAAATCACTGTTACTGAACAGAGAGAACAAAATCTTTTTGGTTAGGCCTGAGATGCTTCTGTTTCCTCTGACGAAGAGCAAAAAAGACGACGCTGCTAACCTTCATCTCATAATTTCACAAAACAGAAAACCTATTTTAGAAGATCTACTGATAAGGTTTGACAGTGGGCAGCTGGTAGTCACCAGTAGCAGAGCGGATGTAATCTCAGAATCCCACAAGGAGATTTTTTTTTTTTTTAATTACTTAATATCTGAGGATAACAACAACAACAGCAACAAAACACAACAACAATGTGTTTTTTTATATTAAATTTATTTTATATTAAAAGCATTTCTTAGCTTTTAATATAAGCATCACCAATCACTTATAATCAATAATCATAGAAAATTCAGAAAGAGAAAAAGATTCTAAAATTAGCCCAGAGATCATTAGTCTGTTTGCTGTTATTATTGTTGTTTTGTTTTGCTTTGTTTTCCCCAGGATTATATGGAAATACACTGAAGCATTGGTGCTTTTTGTTTGTTTGTTTTCTAAATCACATACCATTTTCCTGTCCGATGACACAAAATATATTCTATGTTTCAGAATGATTGTATGTTAATTAAGCTGTACAGAAATAGTTTTTATATTTTAACAAAGAAACAAGAAAAGCTGTACAAAATTGCTTAGGACTGGATGAAGTTTGAAGAAAAAATCATAGTGCTACTCACATATATAGTAGCACATAATGTGTCACACATACAACTCCAGTGATGTTTTCTTTAATGCATATAAAGGAAAACCTTAAAATCATAATGGAACTTTAGTTTGGTATGGTGTTGCAAAATGGGAGGGTAAAGACTCACACTACATAAGTTGGGATAGACATCCGCATGCATATGACCATCTATAATAAGAAACCAAGAACTACAAGAAGCTACATGAATATTTATCAAGTAGGAGGCAAGGAACATATTTGCAACACAGCTGGGCAAGAGCATGAGAAGTAAAGATCTAGCCCTGAAATACCACAGGCAAAGAAACAAGAGGATTTAAAAACTTATATGTTTACATCTATGAAGGTAAAAGATCAAAATACTGTAGAAGTTTTTAAGGTTGAACAGTATGAGATTGCAATGAGACCCATGTTAAATTCAATAGCACTACTGTACCTGTAGATTCTTGACATGTGAAGAGAGCATTCGACATTTGACCAAGGCCCCAAAATTCTTGTATGTCCTGATTACTTTCCATTGATTTTGTAAAGGGAAGAGGATAATTTGGGAGGGATTGAAGAAGATTAAAATTCATATATTATATTTAGGCTGAACTCAAGTAGGAGAATTGATGTTCTAGAAATAAACAAAGTCAAAACGGAAAAAAACAGATTTTGTGAGAAGTGATTGTTGTAACTGTCATGAAAATCTTCACAGGAAATATCACCTACGAGGTGATAAAAGTGTAAAGGTACAAGAGTGAAAAAGATATCTGATTTCCATGGACATCTAGGGCAGATTTATTGAGAAGGAGAGAAGTAATATCAAGGGAAAGGCATTTTAGAGACTGAACAGACAAAGAAGGTATTAAAAAAGGGAAGGAATGGCAAAAATCAGAACAAATATAACTTCCAACATCAAAAGCAACACTGAAATAAATAAAGGTGATGTCAGAAGTCCCAGGTCTGACCTGAGCTCCTGAAGGGAATACAAGTATGTTCTTTGTAACCATAAACAGCATCCCAGTGGAAATTCTGGAGTTTTGTTCAAGCTTCAAACTATATTGCAGCTCTAAAATGCTCAACAACTGTATGTGATAATATTACTTCCTAAAGAACCCAATATTACTTTTATAAGGAAAACTTTAACTGAACAAAACAGCAAACAGATGAATTCTCAATTAGTTTGATTCGTCAGATTATGTAAATTATATCAATATCAGGCTATTTGATTTGCAGTAAAACATATTTTACTTGATTGACTATCACCAAAATGCATAAATATTACATACTTTTGTATAGTAATGCCTAGAAACTTATATGTAAAGTATGTTCATTCTAAGAAATTAAATTTTCATGCCTAAAACTCTAAGTTTGTAATGTTATATGATATGACAGTTCGCTTCTTTTGTCTTAATATTTAAATAAAGAAATCTAAAAGGTGCAAGAGTTCACATTAATTATTTTTATCAGGTTATGAGAAATACCTAAAACGTGCAAGGTGTTTAGGATTTCTAATCTTTGTGTATTTTCTCAGGAAGCTCAACCCAAATATTTGTATTAAGAAATTTCTGTTCCCACTTAGACTTTTAGTGCCATCTACATTTTTGCCAACAGGTGGAGGTACATTCAAAGAAATTGTGAATTGCTGGCAGTAGCAGATTACGGGGCGCCGAGGCACACTTCACACAACTGCAAGTTGATAAAATATCTTTGGGATGTGAAAAAGATATCTTCCTTACCAAAATTTTTAATAGCCCAAGTATAAAAATAACATATTTTGTGGTTTTTTTTTAATGTGTTATTTTTGTTTTTAATAGTATCTAAGGAACCCCACTGATTTCTGAGCCATATAAAGACCATATTATTAAAAGGAATGAATTCTAAGCAAGAAAAAGAAGAGAAGAAAAAAAAAAAAAAGGAAAAAAAAAAAGAAAAAGAAAAAAGAAAGAAAACAAAGAGCCTGTCAACTTTTTTGGTAGATGTGGTCTCAGAAAATGAGAACATTGTTAAGCGAAACAATACCTCACATAGATCTTTGACATGCTCTGCTTTATAACCTAGTCCTCCAGAATAATATCCATCATTGACTAATCATCATACAGATTAGTGGCAAAGGGGAAGAAAATTCAGCAGTCTACAACTCCAACTGGAAATATCATCCATAAGCAAGAAAGGACCGTCAAGTTTATTAAGTCCAACTTCCTCTGTATATGACTTTAAATGAAGTGATTTTGTGTTAAAAGCCTCTAAACATTTGAAAGTAAACCATTTTGCTTATTTCCAGGTAAAAAATAATTGTGGGTACATATCTCTGAACAAAAAGACTAATGACTAATGACCAAACAAAAGTTTTTGAGAAATGCATGGTCAGAATTAGTTTGTTATGTTATGTTATGAACAGATGTTTTGTCTAGACACAGAGTTGAACGTCATAGACTTCAATATATTTGCATAGATTCATCTGTCCTACTTTTTAAACGTTGGACTGACAGTCTAGTTCAAATCCCTATATAGTCATCTTAAAATCTGGAACATTTTCCTATGGTGCCTGTATTTCACCATCAACTACGAAGACAGAGCAATCAGATGCACATCTAATTTAGGCTTCTCAGATAACTGATGGTGCTGTGTCACTAAAATTTGGTCTTAATAGTGAACTCATAAAGAATTTGTCATAACATATCTTAGGGATAATCTGAAATGTTTTCTTTTAGACGTTAGAAAAAATAAAGTTCACATGTAGGTGCTATCATCTAAAAAATGGGAATTTCTAATCATGACCTAAAAGTAACTTCCCAGGATTGATTGTAAATATTTCTAATTAAATCTAATCAACTATTTCTGGTGGAAATATTTCCATCAGAAATTATGCAATGTCTGTTGTATCTACATGAATATATTTATATTACCAGCTGAGTATGGTGAGTTTTCAGAAACATATACCAACATTGACCTGTTCCCCCCCAACAAATCGTTACATCAGCCAACTAGAACACCATGAAGTTGCATAGTATGAGACTGGTCACCTATTTAAAGAAGTGGTCAGTGCATTGATATCATTTTCTTCAGGAAAATATTTGTGAGGATAAGACCCCAAGCAGTAAGCAGAATTCCAGATTTATCTCCTTGCATGAAGTGACGTTGCTTGAAAGAAAAGTAAGGGTACCAGGAAAGGGTACCAACACATGGAAGGGTAAGGTTACTATCATGGACAAATAGTCCTTTTCAGCTCCATCTTTTAGCAGGAATACTAGTAATCTGTGCATTATTCTCAGCGTGAGTACTTTGACTCCTAAATTTTGTTCCAAGAATTAAACACATTAAATCAGCTTTTATTAACAATTGCCAAAATTGCATTCCTGATATATTAGCATGCAATTTTATGAATGCAAGGAAATTATTATTATTATTATTATTAATAATAATAATAATAATAATAATAATAATAAATCCTTCTTCTCGTTAATGATTTCTGTTCTGTGTGTCTCTAATATAAAACTTCCAAATCTCATTAACCATTACCACAACCATTACAACACGCAACACTAATAAATTTCACTAACTGCTGATGTGTTTAGTTTTGGAAATAAATGTATCTTGTAATCACGGTGGAATATCAAATGCTTATCAAGTGCTATTATCTTGATTAATACAGAAAATATCTTGGCAGGTAAAATAATATAGGAGTATATTTGTTTTATGAGTTGATGTAATTTGACATCTTGGATCTCAGACACTAAGGATGATCAGAATTGTGCAGAAATCCATAGCTCAGGTGTGGCCCATATGTTCACAGATTAATCTGTCAATACTTTCAGTGTATTTCTTTATGTTTGTTGTTCTTGCTGCTGTTTTATTTTATCATTATTATTATACATATTTTGAGTAGTATTTTAGTAAAAGAGCTTTTATTCCATATCTTGATTTATAATCCAAGATTTGTCCAGTTATCAAGGGGATTTAAGCTGTTTTGAAAAGCTGAAGGTGCTGAGCATAGTTTTAATACAAATATGTATTATGCACATACATGGAATCATAGAATCATAGAATCACTCAGGTTGGAAGGGACCTCAAAGATCATCAAGTCAAACCGCAGCCTAACCTGAGTACCCTAACTCTAACAACCCTCTGCTAAATCGTATCTCCGAGCACCACATCCAAACGACTCTTAAACACATCCAGGGACGGTGATTCAACCACCTCCCTGAGGAGCCTATTCCAATGTTTAACCACCCTTTCTGTAAAGAAGTGTTTCCTAATGTCCAACCTAAACCTACCTTGGCACAACTTGAGGCCATTTCCCCTCATCCTGTCACCACTGAGAAGAGGCCAGCCCCGCTCTCTCTGTAAGCACCTTTCAGGTACTAGAAGAGAGTAATGAGGTCCCCCCTCAGCCGCCTCTTCCCCGGACTAGACAGCTGTACCTTTCTCAGCTTCTACTCATAGGGCTGATTTTCCAAGCCCTTCACAAGCCTCGTTGCCCTTCTCTGGACCTACTCCAGTACCTCCACATCCTTTCTGTACTGAGGTGCCCAAAATTGAACACAGTACTTGAGGTGAGGCCTCACCAATGCCGAGTACAGGGGCAGGATGACTTCCCTAGTCCTGCTCACCACACCATTCCTGATACAAGCCAGGATGCCATTGGCCTTCTTGGCTGCCAGGGCACACTGCTGGCTCATATTCAGCCGACTGTCCATCAGCACACCAAGGTCTACAACTGCCTGAGAAAGGTTGTGGCAAGCCTGTTCTCCCATGTAACAATAGCCCCAAAGGGAATGGTTGCAAGATGTGTCAGGGAAGATTCAGTTTGAATGTTAGGAAAAATTTCTTTTCTGAAAGAGTGTTCAGGCACTGGAACTGACTGCTCAGGGAGGTGGTGGAGTCACCATCCCTGTTAAACATTTTGATATTTTACTGAGAGACATGGTTTAGTGGGGAAACATTGGTGAGAGGTGGACAGTTGGACTGGATGATCATAGTAATCTTTTCCAACCTTGGTGATTCTATGATTCTATGATTCTATGATTGAAAGCAATTTCATGGCCCACAGTACCCACATCTTATCTTATCAGCTTTTTCCTAGCTATAAATAAGCAAGTAAAGCATAACATGGGGACAACGATGATTGGAATATATAAGAACACATACAAGCTCTCTTGGGTCTGTATATTCGCTTCTGGTTTGCTATTTTTGTTTGTTTATTTGTTTGTCTGTTTGTTTCCAAATGTTTTTTTTTTTTTTTCATTTTAAATAAGTAGCATATAAAAATGTTTTCTACGGTAATTTTCATCAGCAGTAAAATAGTGAGATGTTTTTCTCATAGGGTGGCATTTTAGGTGGAAGAGATGATTTGTAGTAGCACATGTGATGTTGATTGCTATTTGGAGATAACAATTGTCATTGCTGTGAAACAGTTTACACTAATCTTTCAGCACACTTGAGTACAAAATTGATAATCTGGTTGAGAAATGAACCCTTTGCAATGCTCTTGAACCAAGCTAATAAATAGAGCTCAAAGAGAATCTTACATCTGATCCTTCTTATTCCAGGGAGGCTATATCTTATAATGCTGCATGCGACAGTAGTTCAGTTGTAATTAAACAGGAACTGATACAGTGTTTCCTTCAGAGAAGAACAGAACTTCTTACTAGTGCTGCTAATTAGGCAATAAGGAAGGCAACATAAAAAAATAATGACCACTTCACTAATCCCTGGTGTTTCTTGGAGCAGGGAAGCAGGATAGGAGGGGAAGCTGCGAGATGTTTCACTCATTCCATGCTGACAGTATGAGAGCAAGATAAATGCTATTTGGGTATAATGGCCCACATTTTCAAATGAATAGCGTATCACTTATGTGGATTTCACTTGAAACAGAGTGGTACTGGATTTCATAATAGCTTTAGAAATCACCCTGCTTATGTTTACTCTTAAACATGGCAAAGTAACTGATGTTGATTCTAAAAGAAAAGTGCTGCATTGTTTAGACAAAACTGAAGAAAAAAAAAAAAAAAAAGATATATATACTGGTTAACCTGCTTTTACTTTCATAACAGTTTCCAAAAGGTTCATGCTATGCAGTAGTCTTTTATGAGAATATGAAATACACTCCTAGCTCTCCAGCCTTTCACCATATTTTTAATTTTTTTGTTTGTTTAGTTGCTTGTGTTTGTTGGTGGTGGTGGTTTCTCTGATTATTGGGTTAAGGCAACACCGCCAGGTGAGATGATGGCACGTTCTCCCTTCTGAGAGGTGGGTCAGGATTGTCTCCACCTAAGCAGAACAGGGGACAGCTGTAAGTGGTGGCATTTTAAACTGGCACCATGGCATTTTGTAAGATTACCTGACAGGGTCCTATGCTTTAATACACTCTCATGAGGACCTGATGGGTGTCTATCAGGTTTGAGAGAAAGCATTAGAAACTCTGGCATCGTAACAGCTGTACACACCAAGATTATAAACACACAGGGGAGGAACTAGCCTCAACTAAGAAATCGGTATGTAAGCTATGTTTTTGGAAATCTTGGTCTACACAGTAGATTTGTGCTAAGATTTCCCAGGTCTTTTTGTAAAACCCACAGAACAAAGAGAAACCCCATAGGAAAAAATCAAGGCAGCTATTTTAACATCACAGCTATACTGATAGGGAGTGAAAGATGGGCAGGAAGTGAATCATAGTCATTTTCTCCCCTGTAAATTTGAGGATAATTTAACTTTGCCAGTACACTTCCTTACCCTTCATGGTCCTGGAAAACCATCTAGAAAATAAGTGATTTCTGGTGAAAAAGGACTGATCTTCCATAGTTACAGGTACGTGAGACCCTAGTTTTGTGCTCCAGCTGCAAAAACATTTCTAAGTATTATTAAAACTTTTCTTTCCTTCTCATTTTGCCTGCTTGCATTGTTTTCTTTCCTCTGTGCCCTTGTATTCCCTTGAGGTTCCCATACATTATGAATCATTTTCCTTTATTTTCTTTCATTTTCTCTTTTTTTTTTTTTTTTTTTTTTTTCCCTCCACCTCCTATAATTGACTGTACTGACTGGGTTCGTTCCAGCAGAAGTCAACAGTTGGTGCCACAAGCACTAAGAAAGACTATTTAAGCTTTTCAGCTATTTGGAATGTTCTCTTTCATGTTTTCTGGTTTTAGATACATGACACTGAGTTTAATTATTATTTACACTAGGATTTGTTTTATTATCTTTCATTACACCCACTAACAGTAGACAGACTATGATGCTGGGAAGCCCCAGTGTCTTCCTGGAGTTCCTATCCTTTTACCTTGTGCATTATAAGTCATTTAATGTATTACTAAAGGAACAATTTTTTTAATTTTTCTGAACAAGTTAGATGTGATCACTCTACTAATACTTTCAATGTTTTATAAAGACCAAAAAGCTGATTGGGTCAGGAAAGCTTTCCAAGAAGTCTGCACCGTGCAAACTAGGTTAGGTGACCTCCAGGTCTTCTTAGCTAAGCTCAGTGTGGATCCTGCCTAGTCAGACAGTAGCTAAAACTACCCTCAGAAGCCACAAAATTCTCATTTTAATATCTTTTTAAAAATCTTTTTTTTAATTATTATTATTTTTATTTTTTATTTTTTAATCTTTTTAATAGAGTGGCTGCCTTCAGGGTTAATTTTGGGTATATTTTGGATAAGTTAGTAAAAGTATTTCTTCACCTTTTATTCTTTCACTCCAACAGGATTTTGAACTTCCTTTGCTTGCCCCAAAAGTATTTTCCTTGTGACTCTTGCATCTCCAGCACTTATCACTTGTTGTTTTATCTATCTTGTATCTCCACAACTTGTTTATTTATTTATTTGTTCATTTATTTATGTATTTATTTCTTTATTTAAATTTAGAAGAAATAGCTTGTTTTCTAAAATGTCATTCCTGCCTCTTAACAGGGCAGTGCCAGTCATGTTATGACAAATGTTGATGCATACGTGGACAGATTTCCATTCCCAGAGTACCTGCCTTTGAAGAATCAAATTCAGGACTTCAACTCCCATTGCCTGAAATGTTTATTTTTTTTGGTGTGCACTCTGTTTCATGGAGAGATGTAAAGATGTACAAGCTCCGGACTCATTTCATATCACTTCCAGCATCTAAGTGAAGCAAGGGATGCCCTAGTCTTCATTTCTTGAGATTAAAAACAAACAAAGAAATAAACAAACAACTACATAAAGGTTTACCAGAAAGATATCTTTGAAATTTGATTCATTTCCTGAGGACACCTTTTCTGTTTCTGAGAGTTCTTTTGTAGGGATGAATTTAATTCTCAGAGACCATTTCTGAGCACTCTGAATTGCCCAGAAGTACCCCTCTCTCTCTTCTAACTGGGGAGAACCTTTCTTTCAATTGCACTGCAGAGGAGATGAACATGCTACAGCTTTTCTTTAGTATCTTGCAACAAAAGAGCAAGAAAAAAAATTCCTGCTACATTTAGTTGTATTTGTTCCAGAATGTTATTGTTAATAAGGCTTTCTTAAATGGGAAATTAATAAGAAAATAATACATTACATTCCTTCTGTCACAGGGTTGTGTGACTTGTTGGAACAGCTCCAGTGCTCAAGTGAAAGCCTCACTATTTAGTGCATTCCATTTTATCTGCAACTCTCTGAAGAGATTCTTGCTGCAATTAATTCAAGCTATCTACATTTAAAGCATACTAATTAGGCAACCATCAAAAGAGAAAATCTATCCTTCCAGGAAATTGGAGCCTTAAATATAACTCAGATAATTTAACTATTTGGAAATTCAAAGGGAAACAAAAGGTATTTCAAGACAGAATCTTACAGGCAGACAGAAAAATGTATAGCAGTCTGGGTGAACAACATAATTTCTGCTATGTCTTTAACTCGTTGCTACAGCCAGTAAGTTAAGGTGATATTGAAGAAGGTGCAGAACCAATAGAACAAATTACATTTTCCTACACCATGACGTTGAAGAACTGTAGATAAATGTTCTGAAACATTTATTGAGACTGAATGTTGAATAAAAACTGTAAATCAGGTTTAATGTTGTTTACTCCTAGGAATCATGATGTTCTCCTTAGCTACCCTGTATGTTTGTAAAATTTAATGTGGCCCATGAATTCCAACTAGTGAATTGTATGGGAAGTCCTGTTGTTCTTTTACTAAAAAAAAACCCCGAAAATATTAAATTCCACCTAGTAAAAAATTCCTTAAAAAAAAAAAAAAGTAAAAAAAAAAGTAACTGCTCATCTGATGATTTTTATTTTTTTCTAGTAATGGCCTACAGCAACGTCTGTGAAGATTTAAACTGGAATTAATGGCATTTCAGCTTTCTTGTATCCCACAACACTACTCTGTATGGCAAGCTGCCAGTGGGATGTCTCGCCTGTCATAGTTTTATGATTTTGGTTATCGATATTCCACATCATAACATCATGTAGTGCACTGGTAGTTAAAAAGTTAATGCTCCAGTTCCAGGTACCTGTCCCAGAAGAGAAGAACTACATACCCCAATAGTCTTTGCGTTCAGTGAGGAGATAAAATCCCTAGCAAAGTCACAAGTCACTTTTCCCCTTTTATCTTAGCAGCATGTGAGCTCCCCAGATTGTCTCACCTCAGCTTTAGAGTAAGGTCTTCAGCTTTCAGACATTCTCTCTCATTATATTTGATTTATTAGCTTGAATTCTAATTATATTGTAGTATACTGTAATATAATGTGTTATCTTGCATTTCGATATCTTATTTAGTAAATTAGTTTGTTTCTCCTCAGATCATTGTCACTGTTTTGTTTTTGAGTCCATTTCTCTACCCTTTTCCCCTTTTTCTCTTATCCCTTTCCAGGGTGTGGATCTGTGGATCCCTCCACCCCGCTAGTCACAGAACTGGGCTGAACCAGCCCATAAACTGTTGACACTCACCCTAAGAATACTCTTGAAATTTGAACTTTCCAAACTGCTTATCCAGTAACCAAACTGAAAGCCAGATATGCTCTCCTTCTCTTTGAGCAAATCACAAAAAGAGACAGAAATGTACATGGGAGTTTAAAGTTTTTCTTTTCTCCAATTCCCAAACACAATTTTTTTTTCATTACTAATAACTGAAAAGCTTTTTAATGAGAGTCTAAGGGTAAGGCATTTTCATTAAATTCTTGTTGGATAATATATTTCTCTTTCCTGTCTCCCAGTACTTTAATTATGTCACAATGAGTCAAACAATGGTGGTAGGACCCAAGGAAAAACAACATCCAAATACGCTCTCATTCAAATGAATTTAGGAATTAAATTAACTGACAGCTTAGATAACATACCATTAAAATGTACAGCTGATCTGCACCCTAACAAGGAAATATCAAGTGGAATGAATGCTTTAATATTTGGTTTATTTCCTAATCTTTTCAAGTATTTTTCTGTTCCAACTAGTCCCACATGAATCTAAATTAACCCATCCAGTGTTAGTGTATTTAATATACACTGTAATATTCATTGATTTTGAGGAAGCAGGTATGGGATCTTAATTATTCTACTTGCCTGATGAACAACATTGTAGTTGTCAGATTAATGTCAACTGTAAAGAGTTATAAGCAATTACCATTTTTTTTTTCTTTCGTATGGCTTTTTTTCTTCTATTCATCCTGCTTAAAACTTGTAGATCTTCATTCTCATTATTAATAATAGCCATTTAATTATTTTCTATTTGGGGAAATATGTAGGTGTTTTTTCAAATTTCCTTAACAATTTTCAGTGACAGATCAGAACAGTTACTGCCCTAGCTTTTTATTTGGATTTACACAGCATATATATATATATATATATTATATGTATATATATTTGACTGAATGATGAACATGTGTATAGGAGCCTATCAAACTTACTTTGAGTCTGATTGTACATGAACAGTGCAAGTTAGCACTTCATTAAGAGATCTTTAGACAGGAAGAAAAACAAATGATCCTGTAAATACTTTCTTATATTACAAAAAAATATCAGAAGCATAAGCAGGGCTGGTAACTCTGGACTCTTATTTTGATTAATTATATGAATAAAGGAGTATTGATATTTGTGTCAGTGAATTATTTCGATTCCCAGCAAAACAGTCAAGGTAGTTGTAAACTATACCTATGTAACTGGAATAATTCTTCAGCCTAAGAATCTTCAGGTTGGGATTGCTCAAGGGAAAATCATACAGATTCCATATCATACCAGTGACTTTTTAACACTGTAGATTTGCTTCTGCACTTTCCTAATATGCGCCATCCACAAAATGCTTGGGAATATTTTAAATCATATTGGTCCGGGTCCTAGAATTCGATCCTCATTTTTCAACCTCATATAATGTATATAGGATTTCCTAACAAATTGCCCTAAAATTCAAATACTGTAAAAATTCTGTCAAACAGAAATTTAGAGAAAATTGACTACCAGAATACTTCTTTGCCACCTGAAAGTCATTGTTTTGTCTTTCTCCTTTTTCTTTTCCTTAAAGCAATAAGAAACATTCAAACTATGGATATTACAATGAAAGAAAAGCATTTTTATTTTTTATCTCAGAAAAAAAGGATGACTTTTATAGCTATTTCGTGTGTGAAGAGGAAGTTTTGACAGAAAACAATTCTGTAAATAGAAGTACAGCAAGGAATTTTCTATTTTTTACAACTTGTAGATGTTGTTGTTGTTGTTTGTTTCTTTTCTTTTTTTTTTTTCTTTTTTTTTTTTAACTTCTAAATCATATCTAATCTCTTTTAGTAACGGACACTGTAGAATTCAATCCAATGCTATAGAAGAGACATTTCTCTAAGTGGTCCTGGAGAATGGGAGAAGTGCCTGAAGTACAGAGGACAGCCAATTTAAATCTAGCTTTCAAAAAGTAAAAGAAAAAGGATCTAGGAAACTACAAGCCAGTCAGGCTCACCTCTGTCCAAGGAAAGGTGATGAAGTAACTTATTCTGAATGTTATCTCCAAGCAAGTAGAAGAGGAGATTATCAGGAGTCATCAAAGTAGGTGAGAGGAAATCATACTTAACTAACCTGGTAGCCTTCTATGAAGTCATCACTGGCTGGATAGATGATGGGAGAGAAGGGAATGTTGTGTACCTTGATTTCAACAATGAAACTTAGGAATTGTTGAACAGATGAGTGAACAGTGAAGTGGACTGAGAATTGGCTGACTGACAGAGCTCAGATGGTTGTGATCAGTAGTGCAGAGTCTGGTTGGAAGCTGTAACTAGTGGTGTTCTTCAGATGTCAATGCTGGGTCTGCTCTTATCCTACATCATCTTCAGTGGTGGAGGGATAGAGTGCACTCTCAGTAAGTTTGATTACGATACAAAGCTGTGAGGAATAGCTGACACATCATAAGGCTGTGCAGCCATACAGCAACATCTGGATAGACTGGATAGCTGGGCAGAGAAGAATCTGATAATCTTTTACAAGAAGTGTAGGGTCCTGCACCTAGGGAGGTACAACCACATTCAGCAGTACAGGTTGGGGGATGAAATTCTGGAGAGGGGCTCTGAGGATAAGGACCTGGATGTGATGGTAGACAACAGATTGGCTGTAAGCCAACAGTGTGTGCCTGTGGCCAAGAAGGTCAATGATGTCCTGGGGTGCATTAAAAAGAGCATGGACAAACATTCAAGAGATGCAGTCTTCCCCTCTGCTTTGCCCCAGAAATGCCACATCTGAAGCACTGAGTCCAGTTCTAGGATCCTTGTTTCGAGAAAGACAGGGAACTTTTAGAGAGAGTCTGTGGGAACACCACAAAGATTATTAGGGGCCTGGAGCATCTTCTGCACAATGAAAAGCTGAGAGACTTGGGAGTGTTCAGTCTGGAAAAAAAAGAAGACTGAGAGTGGATTCATCACTGTTTATTATTATCTAAAGTGCAGGAGTCAATTGGATGGGACCATACTCTTTTTGCTGGTGTGCAGGTATAGAACAAAGGGCAATGATCAAAAAACTGAAACACAAGAAGTTCCATAAAAACATGATATCTTTTTTACTGTAGGGGTGGTGAAGCAGTGGAACAGGTTGCCGAGAAAGGTTGTGGAGTCTTCTTCTCTGGAGATATTAAAGATCTATCTGGATACTTTTCTGTGCAAACTGCTCTAGGGAATTGGCTTTTGCAGGGAGGTTGAACTGAATGATCTCCAGAGGTCTCTTCCAACCCTTACAGTTCTGTTTCTGTGATATCTTGGACTCAGAAGAGATATACAGTGAAATTGCTTCAAACACTTTTGACTGCTAGAGATCATTAGGTAGTATGACCATGGATGATTGCAATCATGTCTATCCGGTAGCATAATTATAAACTATAGTTTGAAATGGTTTAGCATCATTAATAAAACTTACCTTAAAATGATATTTTATTCATTCCAATAGCCTGTTAGGTGTCGGTCAAGATGACTTGCAATCTCAAATGAGAACATTTTAAATATACTCTGCACTCATGTTAGCGTATGTCAGAAAATACGATTGTTTCTGACTCTTGTCAGAATTTATCAGTAAATCAGAAATTTTGAATATAACCATGTAATTCATTTTTACTTACATCTCTTTTTACACTGCTATTTTGCGTTTCCTTTAGTTATTATCTGTTGTATCACCTGTAGTTCATTGATATAACTGTTTTACTCATCAGTGAAGAAACACAAATGCTGTATAATTTTCTATTTCACGCTATAGATCTATCTTTATTCATCTCTAAGAGAGCAAATAATATCATACTCAGCTCCCTGATAGGCAAGAAGGTCTTAATTTAAATTTTGAGAAACTCTTAAGCAAGATTTGGGAGGTTTGGTTTGATTCCTGAGATGCCCGTTTTGAATGACATGTTTAAAATTCCAGAAAACAACAAAAGAGGAATTGTTTTTAAATGTTTATATAACTTCAGAAGAAGAAACAAATAACAACAATCTTGCCATCTGCTTCATACATTTTAAAAAATGATTTTTAGTAGAGTGAGTAACTGAAAAATCATCAAGGATAGAGATTGGGGAAATGCAACCCTTGAGGAGCAAAAGGCATTTTCTGACACCTGCAGATTAAACCTAGCATGAAATAGCTAGTCTTTACTTTCATACTCCATGAACTTTAAGCAAAATATTAAGATGTATTTATCACTGACACTACAGGAGTTCCAAGTTTCCTGAATACGACTACAATAAAGTTTTGATAAAAGCATGAAGTTGGGATACACAATCATTTTAATGGACTTTTCATTTCCTTCTGTTCACTTCTATCAGAGTGGTTAAGTTTTCTCCACCTTGTTAGGAGTGTAATCGCTTATTTGTTACTAAGATGGATCACTCAGTAACATGTTAAGTAATACATAGCATGTATCATATTGAAAATACAGTACAACACTGGTTCATTCAGAAAAAAAAACAAACCAAAACACATAATATGGATGAGGATCTGATTTTAGCAAGCTATTATTATTACTTAATAAATTGATTAAGGCTTATTATTTATGATAAAACATTACAGAATTTTTGAAATAAACAAAATATTAAAGATCACCTCCCCCCCCCCCCCAAAAAAAAGCTATCCATTAGAACAATAGTCAACCAAACCAGAAAATGAGAAAGAAAAAAATCAAAGAAAAAAATAACTTAGAGTACTAGTAGTTTTTCTCTCATTTTTGTAAATGATTCAAGTTAAAGGGAAAACAAAACAAAACAAAACAAAACAAAAAAAAATAACCCCCCCCCCCCCACACACAAGAAAATATTTCCAAAAAGCATTTTCAGTATATAATCTGTTTTTAAATGCTTCTCAAAAGCAATTTCCTCTCCAATCTTAATAAATAAATAAATAAATAAATAAACCGATCGATTGAAAATAATATTGACCTATATTATTTAATTAGTGATTGAATGAGTAATTATGGAAAAAAGAAAAAAAAAATTCTTTGAAATCACTCATTCTTTGAAAAAGCAAATGAACAGTTAAGAAAGGATAATGAATAGGTGACATGAAATACTATTACAATATGTATTCTTGCCTTTAGACAAGCCTTAAGGAAGTTATCTGTATGTCTCCTAGGAAATAAGTTCAGTTTTTGTCCTTAAATTAATAAAATCAACATCTCTGCTCCCAAACCATGCTATTTTTCTGCGCAAGGCTTCACTTATCAACATGAGTACTTTTCCCCACACGCTTTTCTTCGTAAGATCTGTAAAGAGATCCTTAACTAAAATATTTCACTACTTATAAGCCATAAAATATTCACTAGAGTGACTTTTTATGAGTTAATTTCAGCTTCCATTAAAATATCTGACTTTTTTTTTTTTTTTTTTTTTGTGGAAGCCTTAAAACTTTCAAGAAAACTCTGTTTCAGCATTGTTCCGATGGAAGATTTACAGCAGGATATATCAATAAATGTGGAACGTGGCTGTGACCAAAATTCAGTGTTACATAAACTGAGAATGTTATGTCTTCTAATTATGTTGTCTCTGGAAATGATTGCAAAAGAGTTATTGATGCATTTCATCTAACAAATATATACATTTGTGATGGATTTAGGAACTACAACAGGAGTTTAAAAAGCAGACAGTTGTTTCAGGAGAAAATAACATGGAATAAGAATGAGCTATAAAATACCTGAGGAGTGTTCAGCAAGTTTGGTGAGATTTATTTTAAGAAAAGCTAAACAGAGAACTTTAAACTGTATGTAAAATAAATAAATAAATAAAACCCCTGCAATTTCTTACGCATTACGTTTATGTTAACTAAGATCTGCCTTGTACTTACTGCAACATGAACAAATGTGGTTTGCATAAAAGCAAATCCAAAAGAAGCTCAAGATTTCGGAACTCTCTTTAAGTGGAAACTGATCCTGTAAACAGCAAAAGGTGCTTTAATCTGAATAACATTGTCCTGAAAAGGATTAGGTATGTTCCCGTTTGCAGCTTTTGCTCTCTGCTGAGATTCTTCCACTAGGATAGGAGGAGGAAGAAGTTTGTTCTGATGCAACCTTCCCCTGACATTGAGAAATATCAGCTTCTAAGTCTGTGGAATTAAAAATACCTTCACCATTCACATGGGTGCAGGTACAATTAGCTACATCTTACCATCACTCTGCTCCTAAGAGATGCTGAAGAGATATATCTTACTCGTTTATTCTGGGATAGAGGTCTCATCATCAGCCATTGTGCCTGTATAGTATATGCATTGGTGAATAGCGTGCTGCTCTGCCCCTAATTCATTCTGTAGTTTTCATACTCCCTACACATCACAGGCCGATGCAAGACAGATTAGGAAGAATAGCACAGACCTGATTCTGTTGTAGGTCAATTCCACAGGAATTTCTCCAAGGCTACGAAAATAAAAAATTCAGATATGCACTTAAGAAAAATTATCTAAGTCAATTACTAACTATTATATTTAATTTACCTGCATAATTGCACGTATGATAGCCTGGAGAGGTCAGATTTGCTTTTCAGAATTATGATCATTTATCTCTAACCAAATTGTGTTCAGAAATATCCTTTGTAATTGGATTTTCATGGAATGACACAGAAATTTCTGCTTTCACAAAGTTAACTGGAGCAGCTTATGAAGTTTTTGTCTAGTTTGTTCGTTACTGCTATAAAGCTGTCTGCTTCCATCCCCAGAGCTGAGCTGTGGTTAAAAAAAAAAAAAAAAAAAAAAAAGAAAAAGAAAACAGTGAAAATATTCTTAGTTTGCTTCAGTGCTATGTCAGTTAGACAGTTTTAAATCACCAGCCTCTCTGATTTAATGGTCTATTAAGCTGACTGACCACACTGAAATCGATTAGAAGCAATCATTTGATCTGTTACTGTGACTTAGCAAGGAAGATGGTTATGAACTAATGGTGGTTAAGAGCAGTTTTAAATCCCAACAGCAGTTTCCACAGGGATCATATATTTGTGTCCTTATTTCCTAGTGCTGAGTATGTTTTTTTTTGTATACATTATTTGTGTATCTCTGTCTTTACCACCTAGTACTTATTATTATAAATGTCACATCAATTAATATTTATTTTTGTCATAATACACAATGTTAAGACTCATAGTTTGGCCACTTTAAGATTACTAGGACATGTTCCCTATTTTTAATAGAAAATAAACAACTGTGAAAATATTAGTATGTATTCTACTACTACTAAATGGCAGAACTCTTTGTTTTTAAGTTCTTCACTATGAGAATAAATTCATCTTTCTCACTGCAAAGTTTGCAAGGTATCCATTATCTCCAGATTAATGCTAAAAGCTTTTGATACAACAAGCAAGTAATTCATCCTGTTTACCATCGGACAGCTAATTCTCTTCTGCTCGTGCTGGAATACAAGTGTTCATTTTGTCACACTAGCTTTACCCTGCCTGAACTTCTTTCCACAATGCATGCTTGTATCAATTTCCAGATTGTCTTCAAAGTGAGAAGGTGTCCATGCTCAAATTTTAGCAATTCTAAAGTATTGATACAATCTCTGTGGAGTTTAGAGAGGACTTTTAACCATTCAGTCAATCTAGTTTGAACAACGAGCACAGACTGGGGAAGTGGGGTAAACAGAGTTGGGAGATAATTGCTTTCAACAGTAAAGGCAAAAATCCATTCTGGATTTTAAATTTATACATTTTCATTTGCTTCTAAATGCCTTTGTAGGGGAATATACCAATTGTCTGAGTAGTATCTTTAGCAGTTATTATGTTTTTACCTTCTTCCATTCAAATATGGCCAGACCATGAAGAAATGACTATGACGCGTATGTTTTAGTCTTATCATTTGTGAGATACTTTACTGAACAATAATTTTGCTTGTGAATTACAAGTCATTTCATTTCATGGATGCTTGAATCAACTGGTCTGCTGCTAAAGATGGATTTAAACAGAATCAGAACTGGCTTTTAATTATCTATATATTTGGGTGGAAAAGCGGTGTGGGAAACTTGACTGCATAATATGTGGGGACTGCATTCATTCTCCAGCCTGTTTTGCCATGCCTCAGCACGCTGCAGTGATTTGTGCCTCTTTAGGATTGCCTGAGAGACAGCAGACTTCTTCCAAATATTCTGCATTTTTTCCCTGATCCTATCCCTTATCCCGCTGGGAATTGGAGGATTGAGCGAACAACTGCATGGTGCTGAGCTACCTGCCAAGTTAAACCACAACAAGTGAAAACAAAGTCCTCAAGGAAATAGATATGTTTTTCTTATTTAAATGAATTTCACTGATAAAATATTCATGTTGCTTTGACAAGTTACTTAGTTCCTTATGACTCAGACACAATAGAAAAAGATTATGTCCACCTGTCCACCAGCTTCACAGAATTTAGGCTAAATTCAGATTCTAGCACAGCACTGTTTGTTTGCAAAACATAACTACTGCCATAATCAACTACTCAGGAAAATCTATAATTTGGGGAACAACTGTCTGTTCATGAACAGGCCTTAGGGCTGACCAACACTAATAGACTCTGTGATGTCTGAGTTTTTTCTCAGACATCTTCTGAAGCATTGAAAAGTGGAATAATAGTAGAGTCCAGATTTAGATCTGATTTGTTTAAATGCTGTCAGGACACAGAAGTGAAATCCTCGTTGAAGCCACTGGAGACATTGTCCACTCAGATGTTCTCTAAATCTCAGAGACAATAGTGAAGAATTTGACCTGCTCCAAAGACAAAGAAAGCAACAAGCTTCCCTCATGTCTTTGTGTATATTGAGTTTATGTGGCAAAGTTTGATTGCCTGGCTGTGAGAAGAGTGCATTAGCTTCCCCATGTCAATTAGCAGCTGGTTCCAGATGGCTTTATAGCAACTACTACTGGCCAGGGCTAAGTGAGAGATCTTCGCTATGCCTTCGTTTAAAAAGATTTAGGGAAGAAAAAAAACTACTGCACCACAGCATCGGAGAGAGTGAAGTGAGAAAATGAATGAGAAAAAGCCCTACAGACTCCAAGGTCAGGGCAGAAGGAAGACAGAAGAAGAATAGACTTTCTCTGCAGCCCAGGAGAGGACCATGGTGGAGCAGTTTGATCCCTGCAGTCCATGAATACCACGTGGAGCAGATCTCCTTGTGCATCAGTGAATGTGGCCTGAAGGAGGACACAGCCGGTGGAATCCCTGCTCAAGCAGGCCCTAGGCCAAAGCTGCATCCTCAGGAAGCCTTGGGGAGCTACCACCCTTAAGAAACCTGTGCTAAAGACGTTCCTGAAGGTTGAGCCCCATGGCATGGAATAAAGCTGGAGCAGGGTTACAAGAGCTGCAGCCTGTTGGAAGCTCACACAGGTGGAAATGTGGCATTCTTTGAGAGAGACAGCACACTGGAGCAGATGTAAAGAGTGACCATGAGGGAGCAGCAGAGACAAAGATTTATGGACTGATTGCATCCTCCATTCCTTTGTGCTGCTCAAGGAGAATAGACAGGACAAGGCGGTTGGGAAAGATGTTTTTAGTTGGCTTTTAATTTTAACTGCTCTATCTTGTTAAGTATAGGCAGTAAATAAATTACATTAGTCTCCCTTATGGTAAGTCTGTTTAGACTGTGACAGTAGTTTCTGACTGTCCTGATTTCAGTCAAAATAGTGTTAATAGCACACTGATGTCTTGGTTGTTGCTGAGTGATGGAAATCCCCCAGTTGTTTTAATCACTATGCTTAGATATCCATATTTTATATAGTTCCCATCTGATGGGATAATGTTGTACCCTTTAATTATGTAAACTGAGTTCATAGAATCATAGAATCACCAAGGATGGAAAAGACCTTCAAGATCATCCAGTCCAACCATCCACCTATCACCAATAGTTCTCAATAAACCATGTACCTCAACACAGAGTTTAAACATTCCTTGAACACCCCAGGATCAATAACTCTACCACTTCTCCGGGCAGCCCATTCCAGGGCCTGACTATTCTTTCAGAGAAGAAAGTTCCTTTCATGAGAAAGTGTATTTGAAAATACATACTAGAAAAAGTGCTCCAGAAGTACTCCAATATATGCCAATGTAGTACCATGTTACTGATATATTAAAGACACAGGATGAGGTCATAATTTGAAGTAAACCCCCTGAAATGTCAAATAACAGATGTTAGGTCCTCAATATCAGCTGTTTTGCTATATACGTATGCTCTTATTAATAATTGTGAAGACTGTCACCATAGTCCCCTGAAATTACACCAATTGTAAGCTTCCGTGGGAGTTATTCTAATTTAGAGAAGATTTAATCTGGGACGTGACAGAGAAAAACATTTGCTATATATGGGCCCTCTACTCTAGTTTATTCAGTGAGACATACTGAATAAGAATTGACTCTCAAATCAGAGCCTGTGAGGCCACTGTCAGTATGCGGGCATTAAAATAATTATGAAGATATAACATTTCAGGTATCTTGTAAATAAATAGATAATTTTATTGTTGTCTGCCATTAATACACACTATAGAACCTGTAGTAGGGTCCTGTTGAGTGAAGTCCATATGCTTCATAGCAAGACCTACTGCAAAAAATTGCAAAAACAAACAAAAAGTCATTGAATCAGTTATCATGCACATATTCTTCCCTTAATGATGGAAGAGTAGAATAAGGCAGATGTGGTTGATATCTCTGATACTTAGAGCTAGTGAATTTAAGGTTTTGCTCCGTGGGGTATAAGCAGCTCTAAATGTAGACATACCTGAACAGACCTTACCAAAACTTAAGCAATTCAAGGACACAACTTGTGTCTATCAAAATATATTTTGCATTATTTTGATCTTAAGAAACATTTTTCCTCTGTTCAGCTCTATTCCCATCCTACTTACAAGAAAATACAGTCTCTTCAGAAGCTTTTGTTTTTAATGTCCTGTTTTTTCATCTGAATGTAACAATGGAGGATGATTGAAAAGCTGTGACCCAAAGACTCTTCAATTTTCCAAATTGGTTTAATTTGATGAAGAAGGAATGCTACATTTTGCTAAATTATATTATGATAAAGAGGAACTGGTAGCTTCTCAGCATGAATCTGAAAGCAAATTACTTCCACAAAAAAGGACGATGTATTTAACCAGACAAGTAATTATGCTGTGGTGCTACTATTTCCCCTGCTTCAGATTAGGGGAAAAAAAAAAAAAAAAAGAAATAAAAAAGAAAAGAAAAGAAAAGAAAAGAAAAGAAAAGAAAAGAAAAAAAAAATCAATTATCACTCCATTAGATAAAAAAAAATAATTTTTGTGATACATTCAAACTGAATTCATTTATTCCTAAGCATGCTCTGGATTAACCTTCATGCATTTTACTGATTAGAATCTTCAGTCAATACTTTTAGTTAAAAATCAGCACTAACTTGCTACAATTTTTATTTTATGTTAACGTATTCCATTATTGATTTTTCTACATGCATTATACAAAGGCTGCACAAAAAGTAATGCCTCCTATTTTATCGTATTTGTCCACAACTTCAGCGGCAGATTTACTGGTATGATGACAGGGATAGAAACTGCCAACCAATATTCCATTACATTTTGTTGCCATATGACTGACTGCAGCAGAAGGTCAGTGTGACACAGTGGTGTCTGATGGAGGAGTGTGTTTGAGACAAAGGTGTGGAATAGAATTCCTTCATAAGAAAAAAAGATATTGTACCCATTGACTTTCATCAACACTTGCTGAGTGTTCATGGAGACAAACCAGTAGATGTGCACGCAGTGAGGCAGTGGGTGGTGCATTTCAGGAGTACTGTCGGTGACATGAAATACAAGCGAAGTGCTGAACAGGTATGCAGGCTCTTGTTTATTTCTGGTAAAAATGCAAAGTTGATGTTGATGACTTTGTTGAAAAATAGTGTTTTGTAGCTGAGAATTTCATAGAATCATAGAATCACCAAGATTATTAAAGTCCTCCAAGATCATCCAATCCAACCATCCACCTATCACCAATATTTCCCCACTAAGCCATGTCCCTCAGTACATCTAAATGTTTCTTGAATGCCTCCAGTCATGGTGACTCCACCATCTCCCTGGCCAGCTCATTACAGAGCCTGACCATTCTTTCTGAGAATAAATTTTTCCTAACGTCCGTCCTGAATGTCCCCTGGCACATCATGAAGCCACTCCCTTTGGTCCTAGAGCTAGTTATGTGGGAGAAGAAGCCAACTCCATCTCACCACACCCTCCTTTCAAGCAGTTCTAGAGAGTGATAAGGCCTCCCCTGAGCCTCCTCTTCTCCAGACTAAACAATCCCAGTTTCCTCAGGAGTTCCTCATAAGACATATGCACAATACATTAGCATACTGAAGAAGCCTAATTGCCTGTAAAAATAGCTTAGGCAACTTGACTGAAACGTAAGTTTGATTTTAGATTGTTTTAACTAGTTCGGGTGATCATTAATCATGACCTTTCCTTGCCACTGATTTATGCAGATCTGCTTTTAGTCCTCATAAATCTGTTTTTGAAATAGCTTCTCTTAGTATTAGAAATCAATTTAAAGCTAATGTAAGAGTTGCTTTTTTTTTTTTTTCTTGTAATCTATTGAAGTTATGCTTTATGGTTACTATGTATTACTAACACAGTCAAAATACACCGACTGAAGTTCCAGTGAATTTACTGTAAGTAGCTAGCTGCTCTGTTTTAACTTTTATTCTGAAGGAATGAAATCAGACCTGACAATTGTTTTTGAAAAAAAATTATGGTGTTTGGCATTTTAACACTTGCTATGTCCCTGGAATTCCAGATGGTTTAAAAAGTTTTGCTTTAACAGAATAAACAGCTTAGCCAGGTCTTTAGGATTTGTCAAGGATGAGTTTTCTGGCCTTTTTTTTTTTTTTTTTCCTTCTTCTTTATTTTTTTCCTTTTTTTTTTTTTTTTTTTAATAGATATATACATATGTGCATATATATGTATTCATTCTATTAATATTTTAATCTCATTAATAGACAAGTTTAATGTATTTTATCATCACTGTATGAGAGAGAATAAAAATAGTGCTCATTTTTAATAAAGGAAATGGCATAAGTACTAAACATTGCAGGAATAATTATCTATTTTACTTTCCACATTTTTTAAGGTTTATAGATGAAACTATGTCCTGAATATACTTTAAATACCTCAGTTGCCTTACCATCATGTAATGAAAATTTTCCTGATGGTGTTTTAAACTAAATAATCAGTTTACTGCTCCTCAAAAATAGGTATAACTTGGAAGATAAGTCTGTTCTCCCTTTTGCTCCTTTGTTGACTTTTATTAAAGCATTTTTGAATTTATTACTTTCCTCATCACTTATACATGTGATACATTGTAAGCAAAATTACTTGCACCTTTGATAGTTTAATATAGACATTTTTTTTTAACAAAAAGCAAAAAACCTTTGAATATTCTTAGCTAATAAATGTTATTATTTTACCATTATCTTCATAATTACTCTCTGATTTGTAAAAGTCACCTATATGAAGGAGATATTGCAAGCTACTAGGCAGCACTTTCCTCCTTCTTTAAAACCTTCAGAAAACAACAAACGTTATGTTAATTTTTATCTGGAATAGAGAGGTGGTCATACATTTTCAGCAGTGCTTTTAGAAATTGTAGTTGAAGATTTTGAATACCATTGCTTACTAATTACTGAAATTTACAGTCTCTTATACTAATTAACTCGTAAATTAATTTTGCCCTTGTTATAAACAGAATCTCCTCTCATTTTCCAGTTCCTCTCTGTTCCTTTTAACAGACTTCACTGAAAGCCTTTTTAGATTCAGAACATTCAGATCTTTAATCCATGTGAAGTTACTACCCTGATCACTAAAATAACAGCTTAGAACCAAGAAGTGGATGTCTCTAAGGTCTCATTCCCACACCACCTACCATCTTTATCTCTTCTAATCTACCTATAGGCTGAGTCCAACCTTCCACTCAGAGAAACTATACCAAGATGCCAGAGATTCCAAGCTTAGCAATAAAGTCCTTTCAACATCCTTTATAGTTCAAAGCTTTAAAGAATATGTTGTAGATTTTTTTTTCCTTCTGTCCATTCTGAGCATAATACTTTAATTTACTGTTATTCTGCTGTTCTTTGAAATTTCATTTTGTTAGTACTCTATCATATTCCCCTTTTAGCTTATTTATTGTATTTTTATAGTATATTTTATATAAAATATTGTATTTTCACATGCTAGAACTTTTCTGTGTGGAGACTGGTTATGAATGAAGCTCATCTCATTTGTCCTAGAATCATAGAACTATAGAATCACCAAGGTTGGAAAAGACCCATGGGACCACCCAGTCCAACCATAGAATCACTCACTCGGGTTGGAAAAGACCTTAAGACCATTGAGTCCATCCACCCATCACCAATATTTCCCACTAAACCATGTCCCTCAACACAGTGTCCAAACATCCCTTGAACACCTCCACGGTCGGTGACTCCACCACCTCCCTGGGCAGCCCATTCCACTGCCTGACCACTCTTTCAAAGAAGTAGTATTTCCTAACATTCAGCCTAAATCTCCCCTGGCGCAGCTTGAAGCCATTCCCTCTAGTCCTATCACCAGTTACATGAGAGAAGAGGCTGACCCCAGCTCACAACAACCTCGCTTCAGGTAGTTATAGAGAGCAGTAAGGTCTCCCCTGAGCCTCCACTTCTCCAGACTGAACAATCCCAGCTCCTTCAGCCGCTCTTCATAAGGCCTGTTCTCCAGACCCCTCACCAGCTTTGTTGTTCTTCTTTGAACATGCTCCAGGGCCTCGATGTTACTTGTCAAGTAACTTGTCAATTTCAAATTTTCACTATCATTTGACAAATATATAGTTCTGTTGTAATATTCATGTCTTACTTCATCTTTATACAATGTGTTTTTATTTGTTTACTGGAAAGTTAGTTGTGCTTTCCATGGTCTCTACCAAAGTCTCTCAATTTTATTGTAATGTGCAATTACTTATAATACAACATGATTGATTATGGTGCACATCATAATCCATGCACTTACCAATTTCCATTAAAACAAAAGAATTCAGATACATATCATATTTTTACTACCCACACCAAAATAAATAAAAATAAAAGCTTGAGTGCCTCAAAATTCCTACCTTCTTTACCTTCTAGAATTCCTGAGTTTCTCTTTAAAACATCCAATTGCCATTACATATCCTTGGCGGTTTATAATGCATATGAGTCCTCCTGGTTGCTCACTGCTGCACAGTCTCAGGATGTCCCAGCATGAACCATTAGTTCCCGCTCTGTTCCTCTGTAGATGACGACCAAGTGCTTGATGCAAATTCCAATCTTCCAACCAGATGGAAACATACATGTATCTCTAAGATTGGTTGGTGCTTCCTTCTAGGTCCTGATATCTACTGCTTATTTATCCACTTTGATACCACACAAAAGCTCCTCTCAAAATGATTTCTTGAAGCAGCTTTCCAAATAGTCTTTTTATACCAAAAATCTCCAAACACTGAAACTTGGGACCTCATAATTTCTCCCCAGTGTTACCACATATGCGTTATAAATTGTTGCAGGAAATAAAAGATTTACATCTTTACTAGATCATTTTTAATTTTCCTTTATTGTTTGTATTGGTTACCAAAGTCCTAAATGAGACAGGAAGAAACCATCTCTTAAGCTCCAATTTGTGATTCCTGTTCAGCTTTGTCATATGCTAGCTTGGCAGTGGATTTATTTGAAACTAAGATTTTGCTCTCACTTTTGTCATTTTATCTAATTCCAAAAACTGTTTGAACAATTTTACTTATATAAACACCTTGAGAATGAATCATGCCAAAACTTTGTTCAAATGAGTGATTGAAGGATGTGTCCTTTTCATCACAGCTCCCTTTCATCCATGTTAGGCACAAACAATCTCCACAGCCATGAAAAAAAAATCATAGAATCTTAGAATCATTTGACTTGGAAAGGACTTTTAAAGTCATATATCCCAATTACCTCTGCAGTGAAATGGAGCATCTACAGCTTGATCAAGTTTCTCAGAACACAGACCAGCCTGACCTTGAATGGCAGGTCAGTCAACTCAGTGGGCAACCCATTCCAGCTGATTCACTACGTTTATCGTAAAGCACTTTTTTTCTTATGTCTTGTAGGAATCTCTCCTGTTTTAGTTTGGTTTGTTCATTAGAAAATTAATATGTGCACAACATTTGGAAAAGTTTTCTCTCAAGAAAAATGTAATAGAGTCAGTCAGACTTAAAAGACAAGAAGGAGAAAGGAGTGAAAGGAACAAGTACATGTGAAATGGTAAGCATGCAGTGGGACAGTGTCATCAGGGACAAGCGAGAAGTATCTACTTTTGTTACCATTGTAATACAGCTATTTCATAAGCAGGAGCAAAATTGCAAGTTGATAGTTTCTTTTAAAGAGTTGACATTTGGAAACAACAAGCAACGTATGTTTCTTGCAATGAGCCTGTGGAGAAACATAGTGAAAGCTGATTAGCTTTAGTGTACACACAGACAACAGGGGAGATGAGATGTTGTGTGAGAGCCGTAAGTGTTGGGAGAAGACGCTCAGCTGAATATCATTACAAACCCAACAGTGCTCTCTGGTTTTCCTTCCCTCCTGCAGTTCATTTAATTTCACGGCAATTTATGGGAACCTCAGGATCTACACCTGGTCCAAACAAAATTGCTGGACTTTTTGTGTTCCAAGGAAAAAATACATATATATATCTGTAGTCAACTGAAACTTTTCTGAATTATTCAAAACTACATTGGAAGTTCATACATAAAATCAGACCAATCACGTGCAGGTAGTGAACGGACAGTCTTTCTAATCTATTTCATTGTTTTTATTTTTTTTCCTCATATCATCTTTTTTTTTTCTTCTTTCCCCCCCCCCCCCTTTTTTTTTTTTCTATTTTAAGATATTATTTTCAGAGTTTCCCAGCTCATCCTCTTTAATATAAGTACCAATTCTTGATTTTTCCTGTTCAAGAAGATCCATAAGAACTTTGTTTTTGTGTTACTGTAATGCCTGTTGACTACTGCATAGCATTGCTGCAAGTATGCTGAAAATAATAAAGGACAGCATGCAGGTATTGCCATTATCCTTGATCATTAAATATCCAAATATTTTCATTTCAAGTTTTTATTTTCTTATCCTTTTTCTAAATAGGGATTCTCCTCAGTTCTCTTTCTCCAGACCTGTGTCTGAATCTGAAACACTGCAATCTACTCCAAAGAAAGAACTGTAAACATTGAGTTCAATATTCAAAGGGAAAGGAAAATTTTTGTTTTGTATTCTTTCAGCTAACAACACTGCAAAACCTTGCCTTATTTTTATCCAATACCATTCCATCTCCTCTTTCTTTTGTCTTGGCAGAGTCAATTACAAACACAGATTGCTACATGGAATTGTAGCACTAGGGAAACTGTTAACACCTAGCTGCTCTGGCACAAGATCACAGTAAACAGCTTATTAAGATTCAGCCACCAGCTCTGATAACTAACATGCAGCAAAGGTCTGGGATTTACTTCCAACTCATTTAATTACTGATATCAGTGAATTCATGGAGCAAAGCCATGAAAAGGAAAATGAACCTGACCTGAACAATGTTTCATCTGAGATCTCAAGATGTTATGAGCAATACTGTACCAAGAATCTATTAAAATTTGAGGGTCTGAACAAATGAAATGAAAACAAAATTATAGAGATATTTGCACTGATCTCAAATTACTTACAGAATTTTACAAATAATTTGACAGTAATAAAAGTTATAAGGGGGCATTAAGATGCTCTGACACAAAGGTTTTACAGACTTCTAGTCGACTAGGGGTCCAATTGACTGTAGTGAAGACTTTTTTACATTTGTTTAGCTACCTGAACACTATCTTGCATCCAACTCCTGTGAAGTTAAGAGAAAATCAGTCAAACTTCTCATTTAATATCATTACACCAAGAATCTGCTCCAACCTGTTTTGATGAAGTTTTTGCTGGTTCTAAATAAAGATAAGGTGTTTAATCTCATACAAAACGTATAATCTGATGAAAACATACAAAGATTTCCTTAGAGTACTCAAACTTGAAATCTCACATAAGGTTGAGTATCTACAAGCTATACTTTAGTATTTGTAGGGCCTTGTGATACACAGTTCTACTTCCCTGCTTCCTCCTGTGAAAGCATAACATTTCGCACATGGTTTCACAACTTATTCATTAAACTTTAATATGTCATATGCCTTGTTTTCCTGCTATCCTATTACTGTGTGATGTTAACTATGAAACCAAACACTAAACAAAGCTTTGGAGACAGCAAGCCCTCAGGAAAACAAAGCAAGAACAAAAGAAAACATATGTAGGTGTAACAGAACGTAAAAAGGGAATAAGGACAAAATACAGATTAAAATTAACCACACTTAAAAATGCAAACAGAAGTCCAAGATATGCTAATCAAAAATAATCTATTATGCAAATGTAACAGTAATTGCTGAGCACATGTTTTTTAATCTCGGAAGAGGAAATAATATGAAACAGCTACTGATGACATATTGAAGATCTGAGTAATTTAGAATATTTGTTTGTATTTGTTTTGGAATCTTCTTCTTGCCTCTCTGAAGAGCACCCTTACTGCATAGAAATGAAAAACTCCATAGCTTTTTCTGAGATTAATATCTTTGGCTTAAAAAGTCTTACAAAGATCTTGTAAGCCAAACAGTACTGAGCTCTGTAGTAAGAACTGAAAACATGGGGGCAGAAATGGAAGGATGATAATCTGAAAGAAATGAAGAAATCAGAAAGACAGTGATTACAAGAAGGATTATAATAAAATTCTGGATTAATTAGCTGGATGAATAATAAAATAAGACAAAGACTTTGCTTTTTAGGAAGGTAAGGATCAAGCCTGCAAGCAATAGTGCTTTAATCAATTCACTATTACACAGAACAGGGGGGGAAAAAAAAAAAAAAGAAAAAGAAAAAGAAAAAGAAAAGAAAAAAAATAAAGTTCATTATTTTGATGAGTGGAAAATACTTATGGTAAAACTATCTTCATGAGAGAAAACCCTGCATTTTATGTATTTTTGTATTTGTCTTTGTAGAGCTTGAAGATAGCTTAATCTAATGAAAAAATATTTATTCCCCATTCTAATGTGTTATTAACATGTCACTGTGAGGTACTGTGATCTCTGGAGATCACAAGGAAATAAGATCTTCATCTGAAACTTGAGGATTATTGATTTTACTCTAAATAATTCCTGACTAAGAAAGGGTTAAATGTTTCTTACCTTAGTTTCCAAAACAGATGAAATTAAAGACAGGTCTGGTTTGTTTTCTGTCAGTCTGCAACTCAGTGAACAATAAATGGGACTATCAGATATAACAGTTGTGGCCAAACCGGTGTGTAACTCTCAGGAGGATGAAACACACTAGAGAAATGCATATCTCCAGCATCATAAGAAGAAACAAGAAATTGTGATGAAATTGAACAGAAAATCCATTATGGTGATTCAAAAGTCTTTTACAGAAACAGCAGAAAAAGAAATTCTTCTCTTACTACCAATATTTATAATGGAGATACCTACAAGATTGCTGCTGTTTTGCAGTGACTGGCAGGATGCAGACTCTGACTGGCTTTTTGGTAGTATGCATGAAGGAGTTAAGACAAATCCTAGACAGCAAGGCCATCCCTTTAAGCTTTGCAGATATGACACAGGATGTATAGGAGACAGGGAGTGTCAAACAGAAGCTGTGTGGGATACTCTGGTACTATACATTTTATTTAGACTTTCAGATAATTACAGTCATTTAGTGTAGAGGGATCTGATACCCAATCCACACACCAGCACCTCCATTTAGTCTATTTAATCTGGAGCAGAATCCTACTCGGCCAGCATTTCCTATGAATACTCATTAAGAGACGACAAAATTTCTACTCTGAAACTTTACACAGTGAAGTCTGAAACCTGGCAGCTGTCCTACTTGCTGCATAAATGCCCAAGCCAGGCCTTCTCTTGCATGTTCTGCATTTAAATTCTGATTGTAGACTAAAATAAGTCAGAAAATAAGTCAGATAAAGTTTTGTAGCAAATGCATAAGTACAACTATTCAGAAGACAACTCTTGCCATGCTTCACACTTCAAGCCCTGCCTCTGCTGATTCTGTTTGGGAAGATTTGCACAGACAGTGAAATCAAATAGTCAAATGGAAAACATTTCCCTAGAATTATTTAAAGTCTTTCATTTTCAACAAAACTCAAGCGATGGTGGTGGAGGAAATTCCTGAGAAAAACCAAGAAGAAAGTCTGGATTGAATAGGTGCATCAATTATGTCATTTTCCTCATTTAACCCCTGAAAACAATGACCCTCAGGTTTCCTGATTGTCTCCTCCGGTTGACATTGCATACATTCAGTTGTGAGGAGATAACGCAAATAGTGGCATCAAAGTTTTCAGCAATTTTTCTCAAATAGAGTATTGCTAAATTATTTCTCAGCAATCTATGTCCTGCTTAACCTGGCATCCATACGATTTTTGACAGAGATTCATTAACATCATTTAAAAAAAAAAAAAAAAAACAAAACTACAGTAATAGAGGATCTACAGACTGTGCAATATATTGCCATCCTTAACAATCCTTGCAGTTAGGAATTTTTCCCTAATGTCCATTCTAAATCTCCTTTACTGCAATTTAAGCCCATTACTGCTTTCCCTAACCCCAGTGGAAGTGAAAAACACTTTATTTATTTCCTTTCTGCAACCATTTATTACATATTTGAAGATACATAGGTGTCACCTCACTTTTTACCTCCTCAAGACTAAACAAATTCCATCATGCTGAATATTCAAGACCTCAATGGCTATTTTCAAAGTGCTCATATATCAGGACACAGGAGACCTGAAAGGCTGTCTAAGCTCCTTAGTGAGTAAGGACTTTACTCTGCTGCCATTGGGAATGGCTTACGTGAGAGAAAAGAAATGAATGTGAATGAAACAGAGGCATTTTCTGAGTCAGTTGAGAACTATGTTAGGATTTAAATGGATACTGTGGCCTAGCCAGCCTCACCCGCATTTGGAATATGAGAAAGAGAGCCAAAGTGTTGCAGTAGTTTTTTAACGAGGTTTGGGAAGCTGATCTTGAGTCAAAAGTGTCATTGCTTCTGCCAAGCCTGGTGGAGAAGTAAAGGACCAAGTATCTAAGCGTGCCATGGAAACTTTGCCTTCCATCTAGAGAACATGAGGCTCCACCTGTAAAAGCTCCCTTGACTTACATAAGCAATGTTAACATAAGATATAATTAATGAACTAGCATAAAACTAAGAGTTCAAGCTGATATGTTGATATGTTGTGTCAACAGCAGTCTGAGTACCAGGAGAAGTACGACTCCACAGGCAAGTTGCAAGAGGCTTTACTGCTCACCCCTCTCCTCTTTGTTCTAAGTGCAAAAGCCTTTTTTTTTTTTTTTTTTCCCCTCTTTCTATTTATTTTTTTTATTTTTTATGTCTTGTCTAATATAGACACATGGCATTGGGCATACTTGAAGAAAAGAAAATCCACAGGCAGTCTTTCCCTCCTGTGGAGAGAGAGAGTTGTACTTGACAGATGCTAATTATATCACTTAGAGTTGTACTAGAAGGTGCTCAGATAACGAAGAGATGGTAATGGGTATATAAATATAGTAGGTCTTAGATCTCATTATGCAGTAACTCCGGATTTGAATAAAACCTAGACTGACTGTCAATTACGCTGTTGCAACTGAGTGGTATGAAAAGGGGAGAAAGTGATAGCATTTCCTTCCCATGTTTAATCTTTACAAGACTTCTTCCAGATAGACAATTCTGATAGATTTATAGAGAATTTATCTTAATTCTACCCTTCCTTCCTTCTGTTTCTAAACTCAGCACCTGAATATTTTCCAGAAATATTCAGCATCGTGACTAAGCATCTGTCAGGCCCTTGCTCTCTCCTCTTCCTCGGGGCAGAAATAGGAGTGTGTATATAAGCAGAAACAGATGGCACGGTAAGTAAATTCTGCATATATGGATGTGGTGGATGCAGTAATACCATTTAAATACCAAATCTCCCCTAGCTTTACTTCAAATAGCAGCATACCATGCTGGGAGACAGAAAGTTGTGGAAATTTTTGGGATAGAAGCCTGTGTAGGAGAGGAGGCAGAGGTCAATTCATAAAGGTACAGAGAAATAAATGATTTTTCAAGGCTACAATAAAAAGGCGTCACTAGATTAATTCTCCAGTCTGCAGATACAGAATTGGTTAGGTACTATTTGAAGGCTTTTTTTTTTTTTTTTTTTTTTTCCTTTTTTCTTTTTAATAAATATTGTGGCATAGTTTACTTGTGTTTGTAGAGTTAATAGGCAAAACTTGACGGCTAAAGTCTGACAAACGTGCACAAAGCAGCAGTCAAAGAGGGAAGGATGTCCTTTTGGGGAAGGCCAAGCTATGGCAAAGAGACAGTGGAAACTGAAAGGAAGGGATGTATGGCCCATTTTGCAATATTCACACTTTATACTTTTAATCATATTTTATCTAAGTATGGACTTATTTTAGGACTCCATTGCCCAAGTCCACCAATTCAGCTGCCATTAACACTGAAAAGCAGAAATTTCTGAAGAATGGGTGTCAGCTATACAAGCACGAATGGATATGGGAGCACAATGTGGGTGAGCAACCAAAGCCTGTTGGCCCTGGTCCTTACTGGGATAGGGAACAGAGCCCTAGGATTTGACAGCTCCAACTGAGACTTTATACAGGAGACAGAAAGGAGCTAGCAGCCTTCAAATTTATTTTTTTTCCATCATAAGAAAATCTTTCATGATTATTGCAGTTCATGAAAGTAGTAAGTAGGTCATTGTATCTTATCCAATTTCCTCTTGTGTTTTGTATTCTTTCCTTCCTTCAAGACAGCATATTTCCTTATGCATTTGATTACTTGCTTACAAATTATCTGAATAGGACGGATAGCTGGGCTGAGGCCAATGGGATGAAGTTCAACAAGACCAGATGACACTTTGGCCACAGCAACTTCAAGCAACAGTGTGGGCTTGGGGCAGAGTGGCTGGAAGACTGTATGGAAGAAACAGATCAGGCTGTGTCAGTCAATGCTCAGGTGAATATGAGCCAGTAGTGTGCCCAGGTGGCCAAGAAGGCCAATGGCATCCTGGCTTCTATCAGAAATAATGTTACCAACAGGAGCAGGGAAGTGATCATCTGTACTCAGCTCTGATCAGAGAATCATAGAATCACTCAGGTTGGAAGGGACCTCAAAGATCATCAAGTCCCACATCACCTACAAGGTGATGAGGCCACACCTCTAGTACTGTACTCAGTTTTGGGCTCCTCACTACAAGAAAGTAATTGAGGCTCTGGGGTGTGTCCAGAGAAGGGCAGCAAAGCTGTTGAGGTGTCTGGAACACAAATCTTATGATTGCTCTGAAAGTAATGTCTCCTATATATTTCCAGTGAAAATACAATAGATATACAAAGAGTACAATAGCACTATTTGATAGATCAAATTCTCAGCTGTAAAACACTATTTTGTAACAGTCATCAACATTAGCTTTGTATTTTCACCAGTGATGAACAGGAACCTGCATGATGTGACCATAAAAACCAGCACCAGTAGAAGTTACCCACTTTCATCACCGCAGCCGAAACACACCACCCACCATGTCATTGTGCTCACCTTTTCTTCATAAACATTCAGTAAGAATCAATGAATGCCAGTGGGTACAATTTTTTTTCCATATGGAGGAATTCAGTGACTCATCTTCATACACACTTCCGTGTTGGATGCCATTTTTGTCAGACTGTCCCCTTGCTACCATCTGCCACGCAGCAAAAAAAAATAATAATAATAGAATATTAGAGGAAAGGTTCAAATTCTACTATGATACCACCACCATCCGCCTCTGACATCATGAGTGAACATGATAAATTATCTGTCATTATTTTCATGTTATATATATATGTGAATTCACTTGTATTTTCCTTTTATTTGGGTTTGATCAAATAGCCAGGACTTGAGTTCTGTACTTCTCAAGTGATATATATCACCTTTCTGTTTCCTAGTCCATAGAGAAGCCCAGTGGAAGCTAATACCAGAGACTCAAGGGAGGCAAGGGAGAAGAGTAGGAAATTATGAGACAATATTAACATCTTCTGAAAGAGGGGAAAATAAGTCGGCTTGAAAAGATTCAATTAGGATAAAGGAAAACTTACACACTTGGGGAATATTAATACTCAGCAAACATACAAAGGAGTAAAGTACAGCAATAACAAAAGTTCTGGAAGTAAGTGAGAAAGAAAATACACAGAAACTCAAGTCAAATTTAGTGTGAGCATGAAGATTTCTTCACATGTAAACGATTCTGTCAGAAAAAAAAAAAAAAAGTTTTTGAAATATTTTTCCCACTTTGCAATAATTACAAAACCCATGAGTGTACAGAAATTAGCACACAATGCTAGGTACTCAGATTTATTCCATTATGTCTTACTCTACTATCTTCCACGGCCTATTTTTATGTATTTGTTGTTGCAAAGGGGTTGAATTCTTCAAGGGAAGAGGCATACGCATATTTTTATGAGTTTCAGTGAAAACTTAAGCAGTAACAGTGTCCATAAAATCCAGCTGTTTAGCTGCAGATCGTAGGCAAATCAAACATTCATAAAAGACAGGTCAGATCCCTAACTCTTTTCATCTAGGGTCCAAATCTCTTTTCATGTGTGCAAAGACAATGGTGACCATTATCACTGAAATGTGTCAAATTAAACACACATGTCCTTACTTGAAAATGTCAGTGCAGATGAAACAGGAGTAAGTTGAAGACAAATTTGGGTTTTATTGCTCCCTCTCAAACACAACTTTGCAGTGGGAGCCCTGTAGAATCTCTTTTAGAAAAGAACGAAACACAATGAGATCTGATAACCCCAAATGATGTAAAATATAAAATCATAAAACCCATGGCTCAGTGAGATATTGAAGTATGTGTTTAATTCCTATGTGACTGTCCAAGTGTGTGAAACACGGGAGATTTGTATTTTAAATAAAAGTGTATGCTTCCCAGGTTACAGGTAGACAGTTATCTAACTTGCTGAATCCGAGCCAAACCTTAGGCTGAACATTACAATCCCCAATTTTAAAACTGACGTTAGAAAACTCATTATCTGGCTCATTATTATTATATGTAATCATTGCTTATTGTCTCTTTTTGCCATGTGACTATATGTTATCTCTTGTACCCTGTGGGGCTCTATGGCTATTTATTCTCTTGCAGAAGTCACTCTTACTGCAGATCTGCTCCGCAAGGTGGTAAAATACAATAAGGCACGTTCTTGCATTTCTGCCCTCCAGTTCACCTTAAATAAATAATAATAATAACAAAAAATCTGAACTGGATTTGATTCCCCCATCAATGGAGACTTAAAACACAGGAGAAACAGGGACTGCTCTGAACACTTTTTATGTGCTTGCTGTTGCCGGGGAAACCATTCCCCTGGTATCCCAATGCTGAACATATCTTGCACTTCTAGCATTCAGATTCTCAGAAAATTAAGACTGTATCATGCTATCACAGTGTGGAGAAACTATTAGGAAATGAGGACAAAGAGTCCTCAAAATAATTGATCCAGCTTAAAAAAATAAAAACAAATAAAAAATAAAAAAAATCTGAGATTAGATTTAAAGTATTCTTTCTGCATTTTTATTCTTTCTGGGACTCAGCTACAGGTTGGATGGAAATACGCTAAGGAGCAAGAATAGACCTGGGGTTCGTGGTGAATATGCAGAAGAGGCTGCTGATATTTAATAGCTACTTTCCCCACTGTAACACAAAATTAGTTGTGAGTCATGTAGACAACAAAGAAGACTATGAATAGCTGTGGTTTCTTGTGTCATATGATAATAAATGTGACAAAGCTATATAGTTTTTATCTGTGGGTAAACATATTAGGACAAATTTATCCCTGATGCAACTCTATTGATTTTGCTAGATTATCCAGGGACAAATTTACTGTGGTGTTTCATGCCAAGACCTTTGAAGCTCTAGAAGTTATTTATGAGGTAGGGAGCAAATAAAGTTTTCCAGAGGGAACCTGACACTTGATCAAATATCAAATGAAAATCCCATATTCTCTGTTCACACAGGCTGAAACTCTTTTTTTTTTTTTTTTTTTTTTTTTTTTTTTTTTTTTTTTTGTATTTTGTTTTAAATGACTGTGGTAACTTTAGTGTAATGGAACATTGTTTTAAGAAAAATAACACAGTCTGGAGAAAGAAAGGTTTCCCCTTGGTCAAGTTGGATGTGGTCAGAGATAATCTAGGCAAACTTGACATATGCAAATCTATGTCCCTCAATGGGATGCACTCAGAAGTACTGAGGGAGGTGGAAGAAGTGACTGTCAAATGACTCTGTCATCTACAAAAGGTTGTGCAGAGTGAGAGAGGTGCTTGAAAACTGAAGGAAAGTCAGTGTCACACTTGTCTTCAAAAAGGCAAAAAAGAGAGAAACTGCAGGTCAGTCCTCCTCATCTTTATCTCCGAAAGGTGATGGTATAACTTCTGAATGTCATCTCCAAGAAAATGAAAGAGAGAAGGTTATTAAGAATAGTCAACATGGATTCACCATTCTGGAAGCCTTTTCTGATGTCACAATTGCCACTCTGAATGAGGGGAAAGAAGTGGATGTAGTATACCTTGATTTCAGCAAGGATTTTGACATTGTTTCCCTAACATCCTTGGAGACAAGCTCAAAAAGTGTGGGAGAAATAAGTGGACAGAGAGGAGGATTTGAGAACTGAATAACTGGCAGAGTTCAGAGAGCTGTGATTAGTGGTACAGATTTTGTTTGGAGGTGTGTAGCTAGTGGTATTTCTCAGAGGTTGGTCCTGGCTACAGTTTTGTTTTACATATTTATCAGTGATCTGGATGAAGGGATAGAGTGCGCCCATCAGCAAGTTTGCTGATGATACAAAGCTGGGAGAGGCTGGGAGAAGTAGCTGGCACGCTGGAAGGCTGCACTGCCATTCAGCAAGCTATTTTGAGATTCAGCAAGGGCAAATGCAGAGTCCGATATCTGGGGAAGAATAACTACAGGTTAAATGCTGACTTGCTGGAAGGGAGCTCTGCTGAGGTCCTAGGTGTCCTGGTAGACAACAGTTTGGCTAATGAACCAGCAGTGTGCTCTTGTGTGCAAGAAGGCCAGTGGTATCCTGGGGTGCATCAAAAAGAGAGTTATCAACAGATTGAGAAAGGTAATCCTCCCCGTCTACCCTAGCCTGATGAAGCAACATCTAGAGAACTGTGTATGATTCTGTGCTCCCCAGTACAAGAGAGACAGGGAACTCCTAGTGAGAGTCCAGCAGAGGGCTACATTAAGGTTTTGGAGCATCCCCCTTCTGAGGTAAGACTGAGAGACTTGGGACTCTTCAGACTAGAGATAAGACAGAAAGAACCTCATTACTGTTTATAAATATCTAAAAGGATGTTGTCCAGTAGATGGGGACAGGCTCTTTTCAGTGGTGTCCAGACATAGGACAAGGAACAGCAGGCACAAACTGGAATACAGAATGTTCCATCTGAACATGAGGAAAAACATCTTTACTGCAAGGGTGACAGAGCACTGGAACAGGCTGCCCAGAGATGCTGAGGAATTTCCATCTCTGATGAGATGGAGATCTTCTTGGACACCCTCCTGTGCAACTTATTCTAGAGAACTTGTTTTAGCAATATGGAAAAAATGTTGTTCTACATTATCCTACCTTTCATAAATTATGCCCAAACACTCACTAGCTAGGAAAATTTGAATCACAGAATCATAGAAAAGCCTGGGTTGAAAAGGACCTCAAAGAACATCTAGTTTCAATGCCCCTGCTATGAGCAGGGTTGCCAACCACCAGATCAGGCTGCCCAGAGCCACATCCAGCCTGGCCTTGAATGCCCCAGGGACAGGGCATCAACAGCCACCTTGGGCAATCTGGGGTGAATGAATGATAAGTCAAGAGATTCCTACTTCTCCTTAGTCATTACAGAAGAATCTGGGGCTTCATCAAGATAATTCCTGTCTTGATCTTACTGACTCTCAGAAAATGCCAGTTATTTTCCCTTGATCACGGAGAAAACACAAGGTGTTTCACTTCAACTTTAACCACACAGTTTAAGCACCTAGAGATGTAAGTCCAGGAGTTAGAGAGAGTTGTTTGGTGTTTGTTTTTTTTTCAGTGCCACAAGTCTGGAGAATTTTACAATATTTTCCACGTATTTTCAAATAATAATATCCTTCTGGCTATGCTATTCATGACTGCTGGATGTGTTGTTACATCCTATACAAGTGTACTGCTGATAATCCATATTCCATGTCATTCTTTAAATAAACATCACAAGCAGAAATTAAGATCAGGAACAGGAAAGTGTAAGAACATACGTGTATCTTAGCAGCTGAACCTGAAAGCTGCAGTCAGGATCTTGGTCTCTTTACAACTACTCCTTCACTTTCAATTCTTTAGTTCCTTGCTGCAGCCAAGAAACATACAGACACATAAAATAACATTTTTCAAAGGATTACTTGAAGTATCGCTCTGGCTACATTCTGATATACAGAGTTCGGTAGACACTTTTAAGTCATTTTTGGGATTAAACTTATCCTGGGTCATTGATAACAAGATAGTTTAAGAGAGGAATACAGACTTCAGTCACGACTCTCTAGTAGTAATTTATTGTTGGAATTATCTAATCTCCAACTTTTCTTGTTATGGTTATCCATATTATCCATATGTATCTCGGAGTATTAAAAAAAATAATAATCTCAGACTCCCTAGGTATTCCCTGTAGATAATGTACACAAATAAATATTGAACCTCTGCTAGAGCTTTGAGAAGAATAGATAAAGGATGACTTATTGTAGAGCTGGGGAAAAGAATCACTGAAAAATCCCACCAAGACAGACACACAAGCTTCACTTGAGGCATATGAATAATGGAATAATTGGAACTTTGTCCAAACAATAGCAGGGGGCAAGAAGAGATATTTCCAACTGAGTGCAGTTCTGAGGAGAACTATTTTTTATTGAGATGAGAATAATTAGGAATGAATAAATGAATAATTGAACTGAATGTCTAGAAAGAACCTTTAACAATGCTTTCTCTATAGGAGCACAGGATATTTTTCCTCAGGGGACTGACAGAAGATCTGGTACTTGAAACATTCAAACTCTGACTGAATGAAGAACTGAAATGTTTACAGACTTTCCTAGGAAGAAGAACTCTCTGTAAGTGTCTTTAATGCAGGTTTTACCTTCTTCCAAATCCTGAATTCATTGAGTTATTACAGGCAAACTTTCTGCTCTCTATTGGAATTGGAACTACTAATAAGAATCTTGTTTATCATTAATATATGGGGATTTAGAGACTTGATTTCATAGAATCATACAATAATAGAATAATGGAATCATGGAATCATGGAATGGTTTGGGTTTGAAGGGACTTAAAGAATCACCAAGTTCCAATCCCTCTGCTGCACTAAGAACTGCCAATCTCTAGATCAAGTACCAGATCAGGTTGCCCAGGGCCCCATCTAACCTGGCCTTAAACACCTCCAGGGAGGGGGCATCCGCAACCTCCCTGGGCAGCCTGTTCCAGCATCTCACCATCCTCACAGCAAAAAATTTCTTCCTAATATCTAATAATATAGTCTAAATCTATCCTAACTTCAACCAACATCTAATCTAAATCTCTCCTCCTTTAGTTTAAAAACATTTCCCCTTGCTCTATCACTATATACCCTTGTAAAAATGTTTTTTGTTGTTTTGTTTTGTTTTGTTTTGTTTTGTTTCTTTTTTTCCTCGCTTTAAGCATTGGAAGGCCCTAATGAGGACCTTCTCATCTCCCCACACCTTTCGCTTTTCCAGGCCGAGCAAGTCCAGTTCCTTCAGCCTGTCTTCAAAGAAGGAGATATAATTTTTAGTGATATAGAAACCTAGATTTGCTGAGAGAAGTTTTCAGAATTTCAATTTGGGATTTAGTTGTCTGTAGCAATCCTATATCTAATTTTAAATTTAATGTCTTGAAAGATTGCAAATCTTCACCTTTCTAAGATTCTTGGAGTGCATATTTCTGGTTCTCAGGCATATTGAGTTCATGCAACAGTGCAGTTTAGGGGATAAGCTACTGGATATGATCTCTGCAGAGAAGGAATTGGGTGTTCTTCTGGACCACAGGTTGGTAATGAGCCAGCAGTGTGGCTTTGTGGCCAAAAAGGTCAGTAGTATCCTGGGGTGCACTACAAAGAGCGTGGCCAGCAGTTTGAACAAAGTGATCCTTCCCATTTGCTCTGGCCTCTAAAATGCTGTGTCCATTTCTGGGCTCCCCAGTTCAAAGAAGACAGGGATCTCTTGGGAATCCAGCACAGGGCCACAAAGATGCCTAAGAGTAGTGGCCTAAAACGTGAACAGAGGGAGTTCCATACTAACATGTGGAAGTACTTCTTTACAGTGTGGTAATAGAGCACTGGAACAGGTTGTCCAGAGAGGTTGTGGAGTCTCCTTCTAAAGAGATAGTCAAGACCCACCCGAACGCCTACCTGTGCAACATGTTGTAGTCTACCTGTGTTAGTAGGGGGGTTGGATTTCTTGAGGACCCTTCCAACACTGCAATTTTGTGATTTTGTTATTCTGTAATTGAATTCAGATGAACATCAGAGCTGTAAATCAGAACTATGCATTTGTGCCTGAATCATGCAAGACTCACACAAAATATCACTCTTCCAACTTCTTCTCACTGAAGTTAAGGCACACAGCCAATGGAAGCAGTCCTTACTTGAATCTCACCTTACCCAGGACTATTAACAATTGCTGAATACCACAGTCCTACTTACTGACATCACTGTGAGCAAAATACAATAGTAGCAGGCTGTAAAACATGCTTTCTTTATAAATACAGTTTTTTGTACTTTCTCGTGGTCCCTTTTAAAAGATGCCTCTGGCCCCTAAGTGACTTTCTTAGGCATCATACAGATGAAGGTTAAGAAGCATAGTGAATTAACTCTGATTAACACAGGGAAAATAAAAATAATGAGATGTATGTGTGGACACTCTCATTTAGAACTAAAGCTCACCCTCCAAAAAGTCAACCCGATGTCACTACTTTTTTGAATGACAGCCAGCATAAAGAATTTTAATCAGCTTTAATTAAATACAATTTATTTGTTTATTAATTTCTTTGTACCTCTTCCTGTAATAAAAAGTCCCCAGGAGGAACTTTTTTTTATATAGCAATCAATCTATCCCTTCACAAGGACTGATAACACATTATTTCTCATGGTAGTGTTATGTTACATAGCTATGCTGTGGTACAAAACTAAAGGGCAAAAGGCAGTCGTCTTACTAAGATATTATACTACAGCACAAGAATTGTTGCTTAGTATCTATCACAACAATGAATGTCCTTTATGTTTCTACTTTGGATTCTTCTCTTCTAAGGCATTAGTCACCTCTCAACCCACCTCTCTCTTAGACTTTTACAGTAAGAATGGGGCTACCGTTTCATTTGTACTAGTGGCTGTCACAGTATCTCCCACGTTGTCTGAGAGTCTTTAGAAATTATTGTGACAGAAATAATACTTCAGCTGCATGCCAGACAGCTTTCACAGCTCGGTTTCAAACAAGGAAAATAGAGAGGAGGAAACACTGATATGGATGTAATTCTGGGCCATTTCAAATCCCTTTGAGGTCACTGGGAGCAGAACATTATAGGCGAGTCCCTCCCCTTCAGCCCATTCAAGAGAAAATCTAAGATTCACACTTGGTGGCAGTGTTTGGCAGAAAATCTGGAGAACCCTTCCCCCCCACCCACCCCCAAGCAACATCAGTGATCCAATAGGGATCTGGGGTTCATGTTTATGAAGATGAAAGATTCAGCTGGAATTTGTGCATCATCCCTGTGCGTGATAATCAAAGCTTTCCCAAAGTCTGCAAAAGTAATTTAAATGGCCATTAAAATAGAGAAGTTTTTGAGCCAGACCTCAGATCCATAATAAATTCTTGCTTTGTGCAACTTTCCTATCCTTATTGTCAGAACACATAAGCAAGTAAACATGGGAGAGGTTTGGCGAGGCCCAGATGCTGTAGTAACCGCTGCTGCTACCAAGCAGGGCCTGTGATACATCTCTCTTGTTATTATCTTTGTTTGCTATGTTTATCTTACACAGAGCAGAGGAATCAATGCATTGCAGAGAGCAAGGTTCTTGTAAAGGAGATTATAGATAACCAGATGTCATTCACATTAAGGCTGTCAGACAACTGATATTTATGTCTATCTATGTGTATGTGTACACACACATATGCTGTTTAAAGAGTTTCTAGAAAAAGTGTACTAAATGTGTTTCTTTTCACATTCTTAAAAATCTCTTATTGTTTGTATTTTTCCTAAGCCAAGCATAATGTTGAGGGCTTATCAAATAATCACAGAAGCTTTGGATGTTCTCCAGGTTAGAATACAACAAACTCCGGGCCCTGAATGCTGAACTACCTATGGAGTAGATACCTCTGCATTTGCTACGTAAGTCTCTTGGTAATGCCCACAGTTTACACCTATGGCTTTGCTTTTACTTTATGTCCACACCTAACACCAGAAATTGTTACTATTTATTAGCATTTCATTTGCTAATAACTGTTTATATATATACAGCTGTCAACTCTGGAGCTTTGTTGACCCTTGTCCACTTTCAGAAATCTTAGACCCCTTAACTAGTAACTTATTTGCTTTATTACTTTATTCATAGTGGCTACGGGGATGCTTTTATCCTTTTATTTTGGTTCTATATTTATAAGCACTCAGATTTTCAGCCTGTAACTAACACTGTTTATAAACTCACATGAATGGGAGGTAATTCAAATGGAAAAGAAGTAATTTCATCATTTCCTAAATCATTTCCTACTACGAAGATAGCACAGAGTTTTCTAGTTCCAAAAGATGCATCAACATGATATGTTCTAAGAAAAAAATTCCCATCTTGTAACATTTTTTGAGGCAAATTGAAAAACTGAAAATTACTATGATGACAATCTGAAAGAATGTAAGTTAACCAGGATTTTTTTTTTTTTTTCCTTTAAGTAATTAAACAAAATTTTCAGTTGAGAAAGTCATTCTATCAAACCAATGACATTCTTAAGTCATAGAACCTTTGGAACACCATAAAGCAAGCATGTTCTATAATATTTTCTAACTTAGAGGTGTACAGCATCCAAAACCTATTCTTTTTATTCTTTATTAACTAATGCACTGATCTCAGGGAAATTAATGATGATGGTTATAGTAATAGTAATAATAAATGATTCAGAAGCTGTACAGCTTCTGGATATAGCTAGTATTTGGATCTTTCAGTTTTTTAGACTTTAGATCTAGACTCTGACAACAAATATCTAAAATTGGAAAATTCTTTCTTGATGCAATTACTCTCACCTGTTCCTTGAGCAAAGAAAACAAGAAAAAAAAAAAAAAAAATCTGCTGATATTATCTTGAATACAAGCACCCAAATAGATTGCATTTATGTACCTAAGAGTAAAGACAAGAGTAACCTGTGGTGGAACTGCAGAGAAAGGAGCACCTAGTTTGCAAATCCATGAGTTCTAAAACTAAAATGAAAAGTTTGTTTGTTTGTTTGTTTGTTTTGTGTTTGTTTTAAGAAAAAAACATGAACATATTAGATTTTGTCCAGAGCCGCTTGCGAAAAATAAAGCTTTTATGAAAGTTTGATGTCTAACTGTGAAATTGGTTACAGAACAGTAATAGCTCTGCATGCTGGTTGTTGATCCTCAGAGAAGCAAATAAATAACTGTAGGATCAGCGGTCTTGTGGTTTAAGAATTCACTCACTATGTGTGAAGAAGTGAACTGGAGCCAATGCTTGATTGCTTAATTTTAGTTTATACAAAATATAAAGTAATTTAACATAACTTAATTCATCACTAAAGATCATTAAGGTGTCTCATACTTGCCGAGTGCATGCAACTCAGTTTCTCTGGATATTTAATTAAGTCTTGATTGGATATTTGATCCCTGAAAACATTTGAGGATCTCTAACTGAAAATCATAGTTATGAGGATATTTGGTCATTTAGACAGATTACAGATAAGCTCTTTAAAAGCAGTTTCCCTGAGGGCAAAGTCATTTTCTGAAGTTCCCAGTCCAGACAGCAGCTGGTTAGCTGCTGAGTGAGTTCATGGATGCAAAACAATTAGTACCTAAGTACAATTAAGTGTGACTACATAGATTTCTCTCCCTCTGATCATCTTCACGGCACTCCTCTGGACCCGCTGCAATAGCTCCACAATGTTGCTGTTTTGAGGGCCCCAGAACTGGACGAAGCACTCTGGGTGGGGTCTAATGAGAGCAGAGGAGAGGATCAGAATCACCTTCCTTGACCTTCTTGTCACACTTCTCTTAATGCAATCCAGAATACAGTTCACCTTTGGGGCTTCAAGTGTGCATTGCTATCTCATGCCAGCCCCAGCCTAGGTGCAGGTCTTTGCACTTGGCCTTATTGAACTTCATGAGGTTGGCATTGGACCACCTCTCAAGCTTGTCCACGTCCCTCTGGAAGGCATCCATTCACTTCAGCATGTGAACTGCACTACTCAGCTTAGTCCTGTCTGCAAACTTGTTGAGGATGCACTTGAGCCTAATGTTCATGTCATCTACAAAGATGTTAAGTAACACTGGTCCCAGCACCGATTCCCGAGGAATGCCACTCGTCACCACACTCCACTTGGACACTGAGCCATTGATTGCAATTCTCTGAGTGCAACCATCCAGCCAATTCCTCATCCAGTGAGTGGTTCACCCATCAAATCCATCTTTCTCCAGTTGGCTGTCAGGATGGATGGGACAGTATCAAACACTTTGCAGAAGTCCAGGTAGATGACATCAGTTGCCAACTTGGAGATATCCAGTAGAAATCAAACCACTGGTTATAATCTTTGTTCTTGTGGAATCTGGTAAACGATCTAGAAAGAAGAGGAAAAGATCATGAGATATCTTGGATGACCATACATTGATAGGCATAAAGTCTATTTCTACAAAACACGTAGTAGTTACAACTCTTTGAAAATCCAAAAAGAAAAAAGAAAAAATAGCAGATCTTAATATACTCTGGGGAACATATGTTTTATGAATTCCTATATTTTGAATATAAATATATGAGAACTACTTAGAGAAAAAAAAAAAAAAAAAAACAACAACAACAACAAAAACACATTAAGCAACAGCACAGGATTGTAGATTAAAATTTAGTAAATATTAATTAGAATAAATGCAATTATACATACATCTGTGAACGGAGAAGGAAATGAGGAAGACAAAGTCAATTACATGTAAATTTAAATTTAATTGAAATTCTACATAGTAGAGATATTTTTGTAAACCACTGAGAGATCTCTGAGCACTTTCGGTTTCTGATTGACATCTCTTGCCCAGCTAATGCAAAGTAATGGATGTTTTTTTTGTGTGTGAAAAAGGAATGTAGTTTGCCCTGTAACTTGTGCTAGTAGCAGTGTCTTTCTGTCATATTATGATTCTCCTGCAGAAAAGCAACAGCATATGTTTAGGACATTAAACATTAGAATTCTACTGGAGTATAAGTACGTTTGAATATTTTCCTACATATTTTCTTGTGTTATGATTGAAATTCAGTCTGAAGTTTTATTGAACACAAACAAACTCACACTGAACAGAAAAATAAAACATTTAAGTTCTACAGATATATTTATTAATACTTTCAGTTTTTCAATAAACTGAAACAAATATTTTGGTCCACCAAGATGGCCTGCTTGCAGTAACTTCTCTATGCCATTTCATTACACCTGTAGGGAACCTGCTTCAGTAGAGTTTGGACTAGATGATGTCTAGAGGTCCCTTCCAATCTTTACAGTGCTGTGATATTGCTGTGATAAGTGAAATTTAAAATGAATTAATAAATAAATAAATCTCTTTTTTTTTCTTAAAAAATGCAATGCTTTTGACAATGTACTGCACAGAAAAAACAAATAATAAATAACCATTTTGCCCCTCCTGAAAAACAACAACAAAACAGAGCTCTACTCTACATACAGCATTTTTTCAGCATAGTTCGAAATAAACAGCACACAAATCAGGGTTAATATTTTAAAGACTACATTAGAACTCTAGGAAAAAAAAAAAATGCTTTTGTATACAACAGTCACATGGTGTTTTTACATCTATATAAGTAATTCCACAGTCTGCATTTATGTTTGAAATTATTTGTGACTGAGCAAATGTCTAATATTGATGTCATAGTTTTCTAACAAATTGCATTATCAGTAAGTAGTGTAGAGGATGGTGGAAGTTTTCAGTTGCTTTAAACATATTGTGGAGATATAGCTGTCTAATGACAGATGGAATTCAACTGGGATACATGTAAGGTTATGCTTATAGACAGAAGCACTCTAAACTTCTCATATGTTTCTCAAGCTGCAGGATTCTCTAAGGATCTAAAACATTTGGAAACTCATGGAATGTTTGACTGAGATATCTGTTCATTGTTTGGCAGCCGTGGGAAAAGCAAATATGATGGTTAGTAACATGAAAACAAAAAAAAGGGAAAGAAGGAATTTATATACAATATTACGCCTCACTGCTGGGAATAACATCCTTCATATGGATTGACTGTGATTCCAGATGACATGCATAGTCATAACTGTCCAGTAGTGAAGAGTAAGGATTTTGTTCAAGTAGACAAGGAAATTCCATACCACAAAATATAGAGACATTCTGGAAAGGAACTGAAGGCTAATTGAAGACTGTGCATCAAGAAGATATTTCTTATTTTCATCTCTTAAAGATCTTGCTCAAAAATATATTAGCAGATTAAAGTGCCAGCATATGAAATTAGGACTGTATAAAGTTAACAGCTACAGAACATTTAAATCACTCACTGCATTTCCCTTCTTTTGGAAGTTTATATGGGAATATATATATATATATATATATATATATATATATATATATACACATATATATATGAAAACGTTTTTACAGGGAAAAAAAAGAAAATAGCAGTCTTTTACCAATTGTATACAGCCTTTGTATGTGCAGGGAAAAATGCAGTGCAAAATGCCTTATTTCAAAACATATCTGATAATATATATAATATTATATACAATATATATAATATATATAATAGCAAAATAATAAAGTAGGATCACTTGGGTCCCTGCATGATCAGTGGATAGATGTCCACAAGATGACTAACTGGAGCAACAACCAACACTCATAGGGAACCTCCTCCTCACCTCCATTTACTTCAAAGGAAGACTCAGAAAATGTGTCTTAAGGATTTAGTTGTTGCCAAAAATTAGAAAGTATGAGTTCTCACGAACACAAGAAACTCAAGAATAAGAAACAGTTATTTATTTACTGTAGAATATCACATAACATATGTGGCTGAATTAATTCATCAGATAAAGCAATGTAACTACACTCAAGTGCAAAGAAACAGGCTTGCAGTGTTTTAGGCAAAGCATTTTTTCCATGTATACTCTTAAGGTAATATGAAGCACTGGAAACACTACTCTGATATCAGAAAAGGCAAATGCAGCATTCATGAGATTTTTGAATGGAATAAAAGCTTATTTTTATTTTAGTAAGGATATTTATAGTTGCAGCCTTTAATGAATACAAGAAGTTTATCTTGCTTCAACAATATAAACAAATTAGATTATTGTAATATTAAGAAATACTTTAATATAAAATAAATGTACAGGATACAAATGTTTATGACAAGTTTGCTTAGACTAAAAAAAACAAAACAAAACAAAACAAAACAAAACCCACTGGAAAAAAGTGGCAAGTTATCTGTGTTATCCTTTATTCTTATAACTCATTTACCTCAGCCTAGCTACAGTTAAAATTATCTTCTCACTGATCAGTGAGGCACATCTCTAAAAATGGGGGGGGAAAAAGAAAAAAGAAAAAAAAAAAAAGAAAAAAAAATAAGCTTTATGATATGTTCAATTTATTCAGAAAACGTTTTAAATGAAAACATTATTCTGAGATCTATTCTGTGTATAATTGACATAAATGACAAACTATCATTTAATTTGATAGGATTAGAACTAGAAAGGTCTGCCATTCTCTGATACGGTAGATCAGTAGCACAGGTCTCTCTAATTAAGCCTGGCTATGGGGTCACAGAGACATTTTTTCCCTTTTGCACCATAACAGTTTTCTAAACCTCAATATTGATAGTCTCTGCCCTAAGTATAGCACTAGGTAAATACTGTAAAAACAGTAATAATTTTGGGAGGACAAATACAGCCTGATTTCCCAGAGTATTTTATCTCATCTATTTAGCTTTGGTGTCCAAGAACATGTAGAATCATTGAATCATAGAATCATAGAATCACAAGGTTGGAAAGGACCTACAAGATCATCTAGTCCAACCATCCTCCCATCACCATTGCTACCACAAGCACTAAACCACATCTTGTAGCTCCTCATCCAGACACCTCTTGAACACCACCAGGGACGGCAACTCCACCAACCCCCTGGGCAGCCATTCCAGTGCTCTGAGAGAAAAAGTTTTTTCTTTATGTCTAAACTAAGCCTCCTCTGGTACAACTGGCGACCATTTCCTCAGGTCCTGTTTGTTGCCTGGGAGAAGAGGCCAAACCCCTCCTCATTACAACCTCCCTTCAGGAAGTTGTAGAGTACAGTGAGGTCTCTCCTCTTTTCCAAACTAAACAATCCCAGCTCCCTCAGCTGCTCCTCATAAGACTTGTACTCCAGACCCCTCACCAGTTTTGTTGCCCTTCTCTGAACACGTTCTGGGGCCTCAATGTCTTCTCTGTAGTGAGGGGCCCAAAACTGAACACAATGCTCAAGGTGCAGCCTCACCAGTGCTGAGTACAGGGGTATGATCCCTGCTCCTGCTGGCCACACTATTTCTAACACAGGCCAGGATGCCATTGGCTGTCTTGGCCACCTGGGCACACTGTTGGCTCATGTTCAGCCAAGCATCAACCAATGCCCCCAGGTCCCTTTCTTCTTCAGTCATCCAGCCACTCAGCCCCAAGCCTATAGTGCTGCATGGGGTTACTGTGCAGGACCTGACACTTGGCCTTGTTGAACCTCATCCCACTCACCTCAGCCCAGCGATCCAGCCTATCCAGATCCCTCTGAAGGGCCTCCCTACCCTCAGGGAGATCGACACTACCTCCCAACTTGGTGTCATCTGCAAATTTACTGAGGGTACGCTCAATCCTCTCATCTAGACCATCAATAAACATATTAAACAAGATGGGCCCCAGTACCAACCAGTAGGAGAAACCACTTGTAATGGGTTGCCAGCTGGACTTAACTCCATCAATTACCACACATTGGGCACGGCCCACTAGCCAGTTTTTTACCCAAGGAAGAGTATACCTGTCTAGGCCAAGGGAAATCGAGTTTCCCCAAGGCTGGCTTGGGGAAGGCCACAGTGTTAAGTCTTGTACAGCATCTTTCTTAAACATGCTGTCACATAGATTCAAATAAGTAAGTAAATACATACATACATACACACATGCATACCTAAATAAAGCCGCCATATAGTGTAGATTTAAAGTAAACAGGCTACTTATAGTTCCCTTCCTGATTTGAATGGAATATTAATCTGATACCCAGACTTTACCTCCATCATAGCAATTCAAGGAGCAGGACTCTTTATTATAAGACATCACCATTATGAAACCTGGATACTTATTCTGGAAACTGTATTTGAGGCTGTTTTTCCTCTATTAGATCTCAAATTTGCCAATGTATTCAAGAGTTCATAGTAGAAACATATTCACAAACATTTGTATATGTATACATGCACATATGTTTCTGTGTGCATTTGAGACTGCTTGAATAGGAGCACATTATATAATAACCAAGAACTGCTCTCTGTAAATAATATGGAGGGGAAAAAAAATGACTCCCTCCCTTTCTTCCCAGCTTACACTTCTTACTAAAGGAAATCAGTATTTGCTCTTTTGTTCCTCTGGTTCATAAAGGCATTTTGTTATCCACTGTACAACCTACAAGGATCTTTCAGACTGTACAACTTGTCTGCCCTATTATCCTCTCCAAGAATGACTGCCTTTAGTTTAAGAATACAAAAAGTCAGTATGAAAAGTATCATTCTCATGAAATTAAACAGCTCTTCCACTCTTCCATCTACACACACCAACTATAAGTTAAGGCTCAGGAGATATGTGATTAGATTTATCAATTTTATTAATAAAGTTTTCATTTCATCCTATACATATACATTACTGGAAAATATAAGGAGACTAGGCGGAAGGAGAACTGGAGGAAAGAGTGACTGGAATTGCAGAGGTGAGAGGTTGGAAGATGTCTGTGCCAGGAGCTCTGTAGCTGGAACCTCCATCATCAACCACCATGACTAAGATTGATTTCAGTGCTTAATATACATCCTCTTGTATTTATAGTGTTTTAGTATTAGTCCAATAAGAGAAAAACATTGATAAGGATAAAAAACAAACCAGAGATTAAAGGAGATAGGAATACCTCCACTATAGGATTGGCACATGGTCAAAGTATCAGAGTAGGACTTAAGTGGCCTCAGGTACTCAGCTCTGCCACAGATTTCTGGTATGACAGGAAGAAATGCTGAATCATTAATAGTAGGAAAACCAAACTAAACCAACCAACCAAACAAACAAACAAACAAAAACAAACAAAAAAAAACCACCACTTTTTTATCAATATGTAAAATATAGACTATACTTCTCCCCCCCAACCCCCTTACTTGTCATATACATTTAGATTAGTATTTCTCCTCAGAAGAAATCATTTCTTTCAGTGTTGCAAAGCCTCTTGTTACAGGGGTCAACCAGAAATTCCAGGCTTCAGTACTGCACACATATAGCAAAATTCTGATACTTTTTGAGATAGTTGAATTGCCAACTACAACTTCACTCTTCTTTCAAGTCACACAGGCAACCTGAGGGACAGAAAATGCATCCCATTGAGTAGCTTCTCCATAGATTGGGCTTCTTTTTTGTGCTGAATACGTTGCTGCTTTTTAGTCTACTTGGAAAGAAAAACTAAATTTCATACTAGTTTTTTTGTCTGCTTGCAAAGCATAGTAAGTTTTGTTATGTTGCTAGATGAACTGATCTGGATGAATAGCAAGTTCCAGGGAGGTCTCTGCTTCGAAAACACTCTTAAGTGGGCTGCCAAATTGCACCCTTTTGTTGTACTGTCAATATAGTAAAATACCATTAAGAGAGGAAAAGGGAAGTTCAGATCCATTGAGCATTTGTTCTATTTCAATATTTCAGGTTGATTTCTGTATGCTGTAAAGACATTTTCAAACTATTCAAGATCTCTTCGTGTTGTTTTTCTTCCATTTGCACTTTAAGAAGCTCCTATAGGAATAGGAATAGGAAAGTAACAGCTTTCCAAGCAAAAAATGAGTGTGAACCATTCTAAAATTTCACAGGGAATGTAATTTTTATCTTCTCATTCATCAAGTTTGTGAGTGTCAGTGCATCACCTTGTTTATCATTCATCTGTAAAATTACATTAAGGCAGCATGAAGAGTTGGAAAGTAAAACTGCAATCCAGAAAATCCATCAGTGCTATAATTTCTTCCTTGGCTCACCCTCTCAAACAGATATTACTTCAGGATATGAAGCTTTGTAAAAGAGACTGCAAGGAAGACACATCATTACCTACAATGAATTTTTTGATATGAAAACATGTTAAGAGATTAAGGCTGGTGTTAAAAGATACTGAGCATTGTAGCATCATCAGGCTTCTGAGACTACAGAGGTTTGGATAAGGGTACTTATTCATGATAATCTATTAGCTGGAGATCTGAACATTAATGAAGTTTTTTCCTTACAGGAGACTGCTGGAACTCCTTCACTTCATGATCTTTTAGACTCAAGCAACGGACCAAGTATGCCAACATCAATATATCCATTAGATTAATATGAATTTATAAAATGGTGTTATTAGCATTCCATCTCATCTTTTGTATAAAGAACGTCAGTGAAGAAGAGGGGGAGACAAGTACAAGAAGACACAATAATTTTTCTCTGAACTTTGCCATCCCCCGTTTCTGGCATTCACATTTTTGAGATGCTGTACAGTAATGCTAGAAGTACTCTCATTCTGTCCAGTACTATAAGAAGGTAGTTCTCAGCACAACCTTACTCTTCATCCAAGGTCTGCAGACTTTTGTTGACATCCTACAAATGGTAACTTTGCTGTACTCTAGAGTGTATAAGCAGCACTGAGAGAAAAAAGAGCAAAGAGAAACTTCACAATGTTCAACCTTGCATTGTTGAGCATAGAAGACATCAATTTACAGTGAAGGAGGAGTAGGAGGGGCCTTAAAAAAGCCATAACAGAATCACAAGATCAGAACACAATTGTGCAAAGCTGTTCACAGTATGGCATAACACCAATTTCATAGACAATATGATGACATGGTGTTCTTTCCAAATAATACATTATTTGAACTACACCATTCTGCTACACAGATGACTCTTACCTGGTTCACCCTGTTCCTTCTGTGATTCTGTGATTCTCCAGTTAAGTTCTTTTTAGGTAGTAGCATTCTGACTGTTTACAGGTTGCTATAACCCATGGCTCGTTGCAGTTTTTCTTCTAGTCTAGGCAAAATAAAGGAATTTAGGTTTTTAATAATATTTTTAAAAAATACAAAGGTAATATGAGTATGTATATAGTGAGACTACAGAACATTTCACAGAGAAAATAATCTTGGTTCCCCGATACAGGTGGTCAGATATCACAGAATCACAGAATAACAGAACTGTAGTGGTTGGAAGGGGCCTTCAGAGGTCATTGAGTTCAATGTCCCTGCAAAGGATTCCTACAGCAGGCTACAAGCTTAGGTGTCCAAGTGGGTCTTGAATATCTACAGAGAAGAATCCAGAACGTCCCTGGGCAGCCTGTTCCAGTGCTCCGTCAACCTTACTGTGAAGAAGTTCCTTCACATATTAGTGTGGAGCTTCCTATGCTCCAGTTCCTGGCTGTTTCCCCTTGTCATGTACTCACAGACCGCTGAAAAGAGATTGGCTATGTCCCTTTGACTCCCACATTTAAGATACATGTAAACATTAATAAGATCACCTGAGCTGTCATTTCTCAAGGCTGAAGAGACCTAGGTAGCCCCTCCTTTCTTCACAGGGGAGATTTTCCAGAACCTTTATCATCTTGAGGCCCTCTGTTGTACTCTATCCAGGAGATCCCTGTATTTTTTGTACAGAGGAGTCCCCCTGAGAAATGAATACAGTACTCCAGGTGAGGCCTTACCAGGGCAGAGAAGAGGGGGATGATCACCTCCCTTGTCCTGCTGGCCGTACTCCTTTTCATGCACCCAAGGATCCTATTGGCCTTCTTGGCCACCAGGGCACACTGCTGGCTTATCCTGTCGTCCACAGGATGCCCAGGTCCTTCTCTGCAGAGCTCCTATCCAGCAGTTCATGTCCCAATCTGTATTGATACTTGCAATTATTCCTTCCCAGGTGCAAGGCTCTACACTTGCTTTTGTCAAATCTCATCTGGTTTATTGTTGCCCAGTTCTCCAGCCTGTCCGGGTCTTGCTGAATGGCAGCACAGCCTTCAGACATGTCAGACACTCCTCCCAGTTTTGTATCATCAGCGTACTTACTGAAGGTGTACACTATCCCCTCATCAGGGTTGCCGATGAAGGTGTTGAACAAGACTGGACCCATCACTGACCCCTGAGGAGCACTGTTAGTGTCACAGGTCTCCAACCAGAAACTGCACTGCCAATCACAACCCTCTGAGCTTGACCAGTCCGCCAGTTCTCAGCCCACCTCACCATCTACTCACATATCCCACACTTTCTCAGCTTCATTATCAGGATGGGAGACAGTATCAAAAGTCTTGCTGGAGTCAAGGTAGACGACACGAACTGCTCTCCGCCCATCTACCCAGATGGTGATGCCATCATAGAAGGCTACAAGGCTGATTTTCCCTTGGTGAATCCATGATGACTATTCCTGACGACCTTCTTCTCTTTCAATTGCTTGGAGATGGCTGTTCAATCACTTCTTCAGGGACAGAGGAGAGACTGACAGGTCTGTAGTTTCCCAGATCTTCCTTCTTGCCCTTTTTGAAGACTGAAGTGACATTGGCTATCCTCCAGTCTTCAGCCACCTCTCCTATTCTGCAAGACCTGTCAAAGATGATAGAGAGTGGTTCAGAATACCTCTGCCAGCTCCGTCATCACACATGGGTTTATCACATCAGGGCCCATGGATTTGTGCACACTGATCCCACCTAGAGGCTCCCTTTTTTGCATTCTGTTAGTGGCACTCCTGGTACACGGCACTCCCTAAGGGCTGCTTTTATACACAAAGGGAGTTGGCTGCCATCTCTCCTGGCTCTGTCCATGCTACGTAAGCACCCGTGTTGGCACAAGCACAGCTCCTGCCCACTTGGGGTAGGCTGGGGCTGCTGTGCTGATCAAATGGCTCTGTGCAATGGGTCAAGTAGCAGTTTTGGGGGTTGGTTCTGATTTATCTCTCTGCCAGGATCCCTCATTGCAGTCTATCTTTGCGGGATCCTTAGTAACATGGTGAGGATCACAGAATCTCAGATGCTTTCCAGACCCTCAGCCCTGTCCGACCTGAAAGTCTTAAATCTACTACTCAGGGACACTGCAGGGGACCCTGCAGGGGTTGGGGTTGGGGGAACTGTGGATGTTGGGTTCAGACACCTCCTTCTGCTTTAAGCAGAGATGAGGGTCCAGTCCCTTTACTCCCATGGGCTGTATGGCCTTTTATCCTTCAGGTGAGCAGCTGGATTGGCTAATTCCACTTGCAGGGCCTAAGGAGGAAGCTGTATGTCTGTAGTGGGAGTAGATTCACACCCCCTTCTTTCTGTGTCCCTCAGAGATTCCCAGGAGCTCCTCAGGCTGCTGATTTCTTGCTGCATCCTGGCCATCTGCTCAAGCAGCTCCTTGAGCAGGACACACCTACAGCCATGAAAGCCCTCTCCTCCCCGGGACCCAGGGGCATCTCCAGATTAGGAAGAAATCCACAGTCAGTAATTTGGACTGCCACCTCACCCCTCAGGTTATCCACCAGGGTGCACGCATGAGCCCGGAGAGGCTGTGTCCCCTCGGTCAGCCAGTTCTCAACCCACCTCACCGTCCCATCATCTATCCCACACTTTCTCAGTTTCATTATCAGGACGTTGTGGGTGTTATATCTTCTTCAAGAGGAATATAATAATAATAAAATGATATAGTACAGACTGGACACTGTTATCATTGACATACACCATGAAAAAAAATAAAAAAAAAAAATGTAGTACTCAGGATTTAAGTCTATGAGCAAATGTCTGCTAATGGAAAGGAATGCCACAAAAATAACGTGAATCAGGTGCTTCAGGAAGTTCAGGTTATTTCTCAAACAATTTTGGTCATCCCTTTACATGTAGGATCTCACAGGATAAGTCAACAGTGATATAGGAATTTGCAGCTCAGTTCTTTACAGAGGAGTAGCATCCCCTTCTGCAAGGGGCTGAGTTTGGCCCCTAGTCTTGAAAAATTCACTTGAAGTTAAACAAGCTTCAGAATTAGTAACACATTTTCAGATCACCAAGGGTCCAATACCAGAGCAAGATCAGTTGCCCCTGGAGGTGAGAATGCAGGAAGTAAATTAAAGCAATCTTTTGCCATTATGCTAGTGTGTACATCTAGATTAATTGTTGGTACCAGCAGGGCTTTGCTGTGAGCATGCTCTCAACAGGGATGCAGTCCTAACCTGTGGCAGTTGCTATAGGGAAAAAAACTCCATCAGAAAGGGGGTGCAATTGCACAAGATGGGAAACACTCCTGGAAATATCCTAAATTAATGCTAATTAAAATAAGGAATGGGTTTCAGGAGGGACATGGCAATGTTAATCAGCATAATATAAGGCAGGGATCTGGAAACGCTCCACTAGGATCTGAGCCTGTATAGCTCAGTTTGTTTACAACAAACAAAATCTTCTCAGCTACTGTTACTGTAGCCATGGCAACAGTATTGAGGTTACATCTATCAACAAAGAGAGCAAAACAAAGATAAGGCTGGTGTTTAATAAAGATGAGCCATGATAATTACATGCCAGGCAACAGAGGACTGCAACAGAAATAGCCTGTACCCCAATGTATGTGACATCCCCTCTACAGCAAGAGAGATGATATGAGCTTGTGACACCAGTGTCACTATATCTCTAATAGGTAGGTGAAAGGCCCTGAATATATTCCTGCTCTCTAAATAGTACATAATGACGCAATGCTTGCCCACTTATTTATTCAATATATGAAGTGTGATGGCTGGATTGCAACAGTGACATCTGAGGTTGTGTCAGCATCAAAGAAGAAAAAAAAAAAAAAAAAAAACACTATACCTCACCAGCACAGTATGTTGGTGCTGGTGAAATGATGCTATAGAAAGAAACAGCACTTTTACCCCTTAAGATATATGCCAAAAGCTACTGGGTTTTATCTGTGTATCTGTTCAATATGTTGCCTTTACTTCTTTCTACTGTTTTCTATTAGCACAAGATGTTCATGTGGCCATTTGTAAAGAAGTCATTTGTAATTCATTTTTCTGGAGACGAAATCAGCTTGTCTTCAAAACAAGAGGCTGAGCAACAGGAGTTCCTTCACATTATGTGTCTAGACACATGCTGAAGCAGTGATCCAGAAATGGAGATGAGAGAAGGAGATGGAAGGATGCGCACTGATGGATGACGTAGGAAGTCCATTTTCCAGCTAATAACACTGATGGTCCCTTTCAAATATGAGAGGACTCTCGGAGAATGACTGTGAACCTAATTTGTAGAAGGTAATTATTATATATTAGGACCAACACAACAGATGAAAAAACACAACTGATAAATCAGCTGATTAAAAAAGAATGAACAGCTTTCTCTCAAAAAGTGGTGTATATTGGAAATATTCTAGTTGTATGTGCCAGAGAATCAGATCCATCATCTGATCACTTGACCTCCAGGCATCTGACAAGATCAAGAGACTCTTGTTAGTTCCATGTCATATCTGAGAGCTCAACAGATGTTCAGGATGCTTTGAAATATAGAAAATCTGATAGAGATATAGTCATTTATACATGGACAGTTGAATTGCTCTCTCAGCAACTAGCAACTTTGGAAATGGAATCAAGGCAGATTATTTAAGATCACTTGACTGCAAATGTCAAAAAGCTGGGGACCCCATCTAAGTAGACTACCTCGTTAGTAGCTACACAGAGATTGGCACCTCCAAAAATGATTCATCACATCTAAAGATAAATGTCTAAGATGAATCACCCTTTGGAGATTTTCTGCTGCACAGAAAGAAAACCTAAAGATCTAACTTTGAACCAGCATCTAACTTTCATCCTAGGTAGAATAAATTTTCTCATAAATTCCATTGAGATTTCATAATTTTATTTAGTAGTAGTTTTATTTTGGACTGGGTTTTCCTTTTTGCAATAGCTAGAGATATCACTTGGGATTATTTTCTTCACAAGTTGCCTTCAGCAGCAAAAAATTGAGCTTTATCATTAAATAAAGCAAGACCAGGAATCCTTCTCTGGTCTTGAGGTCAGTTGACACAGTTTGGATGAATCCACCCAGAGTATTTTTGTATTTTTCTTTACAGTTGAACTATACTTTTATTTTATACTATACTATTAGCACCACTGTAATTGTTAGATAGAATTTTGATTTTAAATGTTTATTTTATTTTATTTTTTTTTAAACAGATGTTGTATAGCATGAAATATTTTGGTTGTTTGCCTTTTGGTGTGGTATGAAGATGTGCAGGGATCTCTTAAAGTAAAAAAAAAAAAAAAGGAGAGAGAGTTGTAGTAGGATTGTGTAGAGATCGGTGCCAAACTATTCTGTCTTATTCATATGATCCTTTAGAAATAATACATAAATCACAGAATCACAGAATCACAGAATGACCTGGGTTGGAAGGGACCTCAAGGATCATGTAGGTCCAACCCCCCTGCTTAGCAGGGCCACCAACATACACGTTTACTAGATCAGGTTGCACAGGGCCCTGTCCAACCTGGCCTTGAACACCTCCAAGGACGGGGCATCCACAACCCTCCCTGGGCAGCCTGTTCCAGGGCCTAACCACTCTCCTAGTAAAGAATTTCCCCCTAACATCCAACCTAAATCCTTCAACTTGGATCCATTTCCCCTAGTCCTGCTATTGCCAGCCCTTTCAAAGAGTTTACTCCCCTCCTGGGTGTAGGTTCCCTTCAGGTATTGAAAGGCTGCAATGAGGTCACCCCGCAGCCTTCTCTTCTTCAGGCTGAACAAGCCTAACTCCCTCAGCCTGTCCTCATAGGGGAGGTGCTCCAGCCCCCTGATCATCTTCGTGGCCCTCCTCTGGACCCTTTCCAAAATCTCCATGTCCTTCTTGTACTGAGGGCTCTACACTTGGACACAGTACTCCAGATGGGGCCTCACAAGAGCCGAGTAGAGAGGGACAATCACCTCCCTATCCCTGCTGACCACCCCTCTCCTGATGGAGCCCAGGATCCCATTTGCTTTCTGAGCTGCCAGAGCGCACTGATGGCTCATGTTAAGTCTCTCGTCCATCAGGACCCCCAGGTCCTTCTCTGCCGAGCTGCTCTCAAGGACCACTCCTCCCAGCGTGTACAGGTGCCTGGGGTTCTTCCGGCCCAAGTGCAAAACCTTGCACTTTGCTGTGTTGAACCTCATTAGGTTCACCTGAGCCCAGCTTTCCAGCCTGTCAAGGTCCCTCTGAATGGCATCCCTTCCTTCCACCGTATCAACCGCACCACTCAGCTTGGTGTCGTCAGCAAACTTGCTGAGGGTGCACTCAATTCCCTCATCAGTGTCATTAATAAAGATGTTAAAGAGCACTGGTCCCAAGACAGACCCTTGGGGGACACCGTTCATTACCGGCCTCCACCTGGACATAGAGCCATTGACCACCACCCTCTGTCTGCGGCCTTTCAACCAATTGCTTATCCATCGAGTTGTCCACACATCAAATCCACTTCCCTCCAATTTGGAGATGAGGATGTGGTGGGGGACCATGTCAAAGGCCTTGCTCAGGTCCAGGTAAATGACATCGGTCGCCTTCCCTTCATCCACCATCGCCGTCACTCCATCACAGAAGGCCACAAGATTAGTTAAGCATGACCTTCCCCTGGTGAAGCCGTGCTGGCTGTCTCGGATCACATGCTCATTCTTTATGTGATCGAGCATGTTGTCCAGGAGGATCAGGATAAATATTTCTTCCCATAAACTCTGTGTCTAATATTGCTGGGCAGCATGGCCAAGAAAAATCTTGGAGTGTATGCTAGCACGTACATATGGTAGCAATACAAATACTTGATGTAGATCTTCAGTACAGACTTTGTCAAAGCAACCATTAAGTTCACTAACATAGCATTTCTCTTTTTCCTCTGCTTCAAGTATTTTGTAGGTTTAAATGAATCTGTGAGAAGGCAAGTAAGCTAAAATGTTTTAAGCTGTGCATACATGTCTATAGGCAAGTGCATAAGGGGTAGAAGTAAGCACTGCAATATACTTTGTTACACTGTTACCTGACAACAAAAGAACAGAAAAAGAAAACAAAGAGCAATTAATAAGGCAACGAAAAACTCACAAAACAGAACAAAACAAAGCAAAAACACCACAAAATCCCTAAGCATGGAAAAGAAACCCAGGAGTATGATATACAGATATACAGACAAATATAAAGTCTGTACCTTTAAAATACGGCTTAACATAAAACCAAACCTACTGACTCTCTTCTCTGACTCTTTGGGAACTGCATTCAAACTCACATTTCAGACTGTATACAGGAAGAACTCATGTGGAAAGGTAAAGTCTGGCGGTATTATTCCCACACTCCTTTCTTCCTCGTTGTGTGAAATGCTGCTTGTCTCAAGCATTAAGGCCCACCAAAATGTCACAGCAGTGCTACAGAAAATCCTAGTGGCAGAATTCATTTTGTCCTGGGCACAGAAAATTTCTTGCTGAAGAGCTTCAGAAGCTAATGTTTTTCCATTAACTGGATATAAACAAATGTACTTGCTTTAGAAGTGCCACTCTATTTGGCCCGTAAACTGAAGCTTTTATTGTATCTGAGGTTGTCAAAGTAAATTTTTCCCAATATTTATAATTCAGCCCAAATGGAATTAACATAGGGCAATTTATTTAGTATTTCATTGCAGGTTGATGACTGCTATCACCATAAGATGGAGAAGAGTCTCCCACTGACATTCTCTGCTTCTCAGTAACTTGTACCTAACCCTTCCCTCGGGGTAAATCAAACACACATCCGTGCTGGAACAGTTTATGGCTGATTTATCATCTACTTCATTAACTGTGAATGTCCATGCTTCCCAGAATATTCTATTAAGTATTTTGGACTTTTATCTAATAATAATACAAGAAGAAGGCTGTTAATTTTCTTCTGGTGCAGGTATTTTACTTTCTGTGCTCTCTAAAATTTTGAATGTTTTGAAAATTTAAGCAATGAAAGAAGCCCTCCTATACAAGTATTATTTGAGATAACGTTACTCCAGATAATGCTTTCACAAAATATTTTTTTTTTTCTAGTAATATATACAAAAAAGAACACAATTCATTTTCAGAACTGAGCATGAGTTTAAGCAGAAGAAAATAACAAAAGGAAAACAAGTTTTGATGAGACTAATAAAATTATAATGTAGTTTAGATATTGGCCTTGATCTTGGGAGAATGGATTTAATTGATGATGGTACAGCAGACTCCTTTTCTTGGGAAAAAAAAGAGGACAATTTATACTTGTGTCTCAAAACAAAAGTAAAATATGGTTTACTTCTATTTAAATTTATTTTGTCTATTTTTCTCAAGTTTTAAGACTGTGAGGGATGAAAGATTGTTATTAACTCTGCTTACCAAAAGTAATACTATGTGCCATAGTGTCAGTGAGAACTTTTACAAAGATCTTAGGAGTTATTAAGGCTTTTCACAATGCTAGGTGAGATTTTATGGACTGGATTCACCACGGGATGCTTATAGCCTAATGCTGCACCTTCTCTATGTCATTATTTCAGAAGTCTCACCTGGAAAGTCTTAACAAGCTGAGAGTCCAATACTGAAGAGAACAAAGAAAAGTCCTTCTTCTGTTACTGCCTTAACTTAGAGATGTCTCTGTCAGAGACAGTAACACATGAAATGTCAGTGCAAATCACTGCTTTCCAATTGCTGCTGTAGCTGCCTTATGCTGTGAACATTGGGACTGTCTTACAGTTTTTTGCTACAGAACTGTCAGGAGTGTCTATATCAAATCAAAGGTGCAGGCACAAGTATTCACATTTAACAGGCTGCTATATATATATGTGTGTGTGTGTGCTTATATGGAATGTATACATTTCTATATGCAGCCTACATATTTTCCATATATATCTCGGCTACTGTTTTAGCCTATGTCACTTATTACACTGGCTATAATTAACCTATCAACTTTTGCATCAACAGTTTTTTTGACAGCTAATCTAAGGACACAATGAGCCTTAACCATGCACAAAGGAATGCTCAATTCAAAATTAAAATAACTTCAGAGTTTATCAGACTATGCATAGTTCTGCATTTGCATTATATGAAGATGGGAGCAGGAGAGGAAGAAAAATAGTGAGACCTGCACTGCTCTGCTCTATTACTGTGGAGATCTCCCTCAGCCACTACTGTATTTTAGCAGCACTGAGACCTAGGTGTAGGAATAGTTACCTCCAAGAGATAATAATAAGAAAATGCATCTTTATATGTGAGCTAGAAAATGTGTTAAGTTGCTATTAATGCTTTAAATATCTAGATCTGGAGTCAGACTTACATATATCTGAACCAGAGATAATCAGGACTAGAGGAATGGTTTCAAGCTGTGGCAAGGGAGATTCAGGCTGGACATTAGGAAATATTACTTCTCAGAAAAGGTGGTCAAGGACTGGAATGGGCTGCCCATGGTGGTGGTGGAGTCACAGACCCCGGGGGTGTTCAAGGAACGATTGGACATTGTGTTGAGGGCATGTTTTAGTGGGAGCTATTGGTGATAGGTGAACGGTTGGACTGGATGATCTTGTAGGTCTTTTCCAACCTTGGTGATTCTATGATTCTATGATTCTATGAATCAATAGATAAGAAACATGGAATCTCTGGAAGATTTTAATGAATTTCAAATTTGAACCTTACTTTAAAACTGCATACCCTACTGAAATCTTTTCCAAACTGCAGCTATCTCCTGTCCTCTTTGCAGCCTTTGGCTTGCCTGTAGAGACCTGATGGTTGGCTTCCAGTTTCAAAGTGCCATACCAGATGTCCAGGAAAAAAAATCTCTAAATAAATAATGGAAAATTTAGGCTGAAACCAAGGGTGAGTGAGATTTATTAGACTGCACACTGATCTCTAGAGAAAAATGGTGAAAAGTGTTGCATGAGTCATTTCAAAGTGCACAGTAAAAAAAAAAAAAAAAAAAAAGTACTGGAAAATACACCACAGGGAGAAATCTTACATTGAATGAGGGATAATGTAAGTAAGTAATTTACACTAACAGGACTTTTCCATCTTTAATTTTGGTGAATCTGTGATCCTTAGCAAGCAGTCTGATTTCCTCAATTTAATGTACCACAGTCTTGGAAGAGAATGTAATGGAAGTGTTTGGAGATGATCTTTCATGCAACCCATTAAATGTCTGAAGTCAAGCTGCCAGCTCTCAACACAATTTTGTCACTGTCACTGATCCGCATACTAAGACAGGAAAGACCTGGGACAGGGTTAGTTCAAGGAGGCTTCTTTTGCATTTTTCCTCCTATTGAGCAAAAGTGCAGGCCACTGAACAGCACAAAACCTCTGCAATAAATACTGAAAAATCCTTCCCATTGCTTTCATTTCACAACACTTCTTTCCTTCTAATTTCTCCGGTCCACAGTCAGTTTGTTAATAGGATGTTGTCTACATTGTATACAAGGGCACTGAAAGCTATTTTGACTCATTGGTTTTGCCCTAAGTGTGCACATTCCGTACCTCTTTCATAAAAGCAAAGAATCACCATCTGTGGGTTTGTGGATTTCTGTGTTGTTGTTGTTGTTGTTGTTTAATCAAACAAATCAAGCTAAATCACTGGAGAGCTGCATTATCCTAAACAATTTATGAGACAGTCTGCCTCACTGCATTTCCCTGCAGAAAGGCTTGTGCTGATTTTATAAATGATTTATTACCGTTTTCTTCTGTGGGCACCAATAGACTAGGCAGAAAAAAAAATCAAAGTAAATTGAATGCAAAGTAATCTGTTTTCTTTCTGTAGATAAGAACAATGCACACACATCATCTATATGAATATGCTAAATATATTTAAAATTTGAATGTAACTATTTGGTTTATGAAACAGAGGCTATAAAAGTCTCAGCATAAAAATATGGATGGACTAACACTGACTGAAAATATAAAAAGTGGTAAGGAAGGAAAGATTTATAGCTGCTTGTGCAGAGAAACCAGCTTGTTTATTCAGTGGCTCAAGAGATGATTGCAGCCAGGTGACTATTCTTCCTTTTCATTTCCCTTCTCTTCTTTCTTTATACATGAATATATATATATATATATATGTATGTATATTTCTTTTTCTCTTGGAAATTCTTTTCTGACTGTTAAGGGAAGTTACAACAGATAGTAAATTCCGATTGAGTTATGACTGTGTTGCAATTTCATATTTGTATGGCATTTAAAACCAGGAAAGAAAGCAAAACAAAACAGAAAAAGAAAAAAAAAAAAAAGAAAAAAAAAAGAAAAAAAAAAAAAAAAGAAAAAAAAAGAGGAAACACAAATGATCAGTCAGGCCAATCCAGACATATACCACTTATAAATAACTACCATTCAAAATCCAAACATAACGAAAATGATTATTCTTGCAAAGGAGTAATTTGACAAACAGACAGAGGAAGGTAAAGTTATTTGGCAATTAGTCTATAAGTCCATATGCTGTCTCCATTATATTTTAACAGTACTTAAGCCAGCCACTTTTTTCTGAGTTTTGGCATACCAACAAAAAATTATATGTGCCAACTTAGAATAAAGGTCCTACTTGTTAAATTTCTTTACAAATGACAAATACTTTGTATATTAAGTTTACCCAATGATTGACTGTGTTAATTAAATTATACTTTCCTTGTTGCACTGAAAATATTTTACCAGAAGGACATAACCTAATGGAAAACCAGTTTTGTAATCTCAAATTATAGAAAGCAAAAAAAGCTTGCAAATACAGAGTCAAGACTGTGTCGGCTGATGAGTAATGTACTACTAAATGTACAATTTTGTCTGTGTTCCTGGTGAGCAAGAAACCACAAAGCCATTTTAATTTTACAGACACAAATTAAAAGAGTCAAGCATCTTCATTACTGTGCAGCTGTCATAAAAACTTAGATAGAAAACAGAAGTGAAAGTATTTTCAAATCACATCCATATTGGCATTTCACAACCGCAGCCTGATTGCATTGTTAATTAATTCTTTAAATGCACAATAAGCTAAAAAGACAAGTTATAAAGCATACTTGTCATTTAATTAGTAAATTAACTTTCTATCTCAAACATTTTTCCATTTAATTAGATGGTACTGAAGGCCAAGATCACGCCAGCTGGAGTTTGTAGAAAGAAAAAATAATTGAATTGATCTAGTTAACAACTTTTATCAGAGTGGTCTGTGGGTGAGTTCTCTTCTGTCTGGATATTTATGCTTTGCCATTATAAAACAGAATCTGGAGATAAAATTTCAAAGATGTGTTAGTATTATAATTCATAGCATCCAGTTTGTAATTATTCATGCCTTCAGTTTTATTTAATTACACTCAACTTTTGTGTTGCCACGTTAAAAAAAAGAAAAAAAAAAAAATCACTCACATGAAGTCAATTAAATGTACAAGCATTTCTTGGATCGGCCCCTCTGTATAAATTAAGGAGATTTGGAAATTATTCTCTGAGAAGTGACTTGTTACAAGATGCTATATACCAAGCACATATGGAAATGAAATGGAAATAGAAATGATTTGCTTGAGGCACTAGAAATCATACACACTCCTGCAGTTTTGCACACATTTATTTAAAGTAGGTTGGGTTGCTGGGGGCTGCTCTAAAAATTTGTTAGATTACCCAGAGACATTATATGTCACTTAATTGCCTTTTTATGTCAGAAGAAGTAACAGGACTGTGTTATCTCGATTCTTGATCCTCACCCAAAGTTAGGTACTTAATTATTTTTCTTTCAAGGAACTAAGTTTGTTTCCAGCTCCTTTTAAAACGCACCTGCTAGAGATGGAAATGTCGTGGCTTCCTTATACAGAGTCCTGCTCTAGGGCATGAAAAAATTTCCCAACAAAATAAAATGACAAAATTATGTGTCTCTCCTTTAGCAGAATCTTTTCTTAGCTACAGGGAGAGCCAGCTCTAGATAATTCTGAGGGATGAGAAACATTCCACACTTCTCTATTTGAGGTTGTGCCAAAGTACAGGTTTTCAGGATCTCAGGCTTGCTCAGAAGCACATTTTTATCAACTATCACTTCAGGGGCCTAAGTATTTTGGGATGCTCCTCTTAGATCATTTTCATTCCTGTGAAGTGAGGATGATAGCACTACCCTATCTCACTGGGTGTTTGAAATATTCTTGTGTAGTAACAGACACATACTGTATCCCTTTTCCTATGCATAAAAAGTAGAATTTACAGAAAAATTCATAATCCATATGGAAAGTGTTTAAATGGTATCTCTTGGTCTTCTGACTCTTTTTACTCCCTGAAACAATATTATTTTGGTCTTAACAACATTGTCTAGGAACATTTAGTGGAGAGAAAACTGGAGTTTATGACTAACTGACCCTGAATATTGATTTCCCCAGTCATGACTCATAGCTTCATTGAAAAAACAAAACAACAACAACAACAACAACAACAACAAAAAAACAGTATGAAAGGAAAAGATGATTTTGAATCACTCAAAAATTTAGTGAGGAAAATATGGAGTCAGAAGAGAGACTTATTGCTATCTTAGACTAACTCAGTGCTTCCATTTCAATAATATAAAAGCTTTGTAGTATGTTGTCATGGCTGTTGTGTTATTTTACAGTCGATTCCTTCCCTCACAGGAGAAAGATCATGATGATCTATTCTGTAATGGATATTGACAAAGTCAAGAATTCACACTCTTAAAAGTCAAAGTTAGCCTAAGAGGAAATCTTCAGCTGTAGGATATTCAAGTTAGATAAACAGAAAAATAAATATTTACAACCCTAAGGCAATCAGACAAAATGCAAAACTGCACATCAGAGTGATTCACTCAATTATATGAAAAGAGACAATACCCTTTAAAAAAATTGCTTAAGTCAATCTGTCTAACAAATTCTTAATAAGGCATGAAAATCAGAGGTATGAGTTCAGATCTGTCTACTGGTTGTTTTAAAATTTTCTGTATAGACATTCTAGAACATGTAGTTTCAGAGGGGCAAGTTCTTCATTCTCCTGCCCCGAAATGAAGGCTGGAGGAAATGCCGAGGGTCAAATCTGGCCTACAAATCTGATGTTCCATCTTGATATCCTACTTTTGCATTATTCTATGAGAATCAAGTAAAGAATTTTCTGACTGTGCCTTATTTATCATTTTCCACTGTTTTTTCTTTGTTTGTTTGTTTTAATTTATTTGTTTATTTATTTCCAGTAGTTACCTCTGCACTACAAAATAAAATAATTCCAGCTCAAGATTTTGGTGAACTGTACCTGTAGATGAGAAAGATGTTCCATAAGTTGGAGTTATGAAAATACTAACAAAATCTTCCTCACAAGATATGTCCTGCTTTGTCATAGACAAGGGTGTCATAAGCATGTCCTATGAGGAGAACTTGAGTAGGCATTTGTCTAGTTTGGAGAAAAGAAGGGTATGAAATGACCTCATAGTTTTTTATCAATTCCTGAGAAAAGAAAATGGAGAAACAAGTGCCAATTTCTTTCCTCTTGTAATCAATGATAGTTGTGCCGGAAAGGTTTACAGTAGACAGTAGGAACAATTTCTATACCATGAGTTTTCAAACATTGAAACATACTTTTCTTTTCTTTTCTTTTCTTTTCTTTTCTTTTCTTTTCTTTTCTTTTCTTTTCTTTTCTTTTCTTTTCTTTTCTTTTCTTTTCTTTCCTTTCCTTTCCTTTCCTTTCCTTTCCTTTCCTTTCCTTTCCTTTCCTTTCCTTTCCTTTCCTTTCCTTTTGCCTTCCCTTCCCCTTTCCTTTCCTTTCCTTTCCTTTCCTTTCCTTTCCTTTCCTTTCCTTTCCTTTCCTTTCCTTTCCTTTCCTTTCCTTTCCTTTCCTTTCCTTTCCTTTCCTTTCCTTTCCTTTCCTTTCCTTTCCTTTCCTTTCCTTTCCTTTCCTTTCCTTTCCTTTCCTTTCCTTTCCTTTCCTTTCCTTTCCTTTCCTTTCCTTTCCTTTCCTTTCCTTTCCTTTCCTTTCCTTTCCTTTCCTTTCCTTTCCTTTCCTTTCCCTTTCCTTTCCCTTTCCTTTCCTTTCCTTTTGCCTTCCCTTCCCCTTCCCTTCCCTTCCCTTCCCGTCCATTCCACACTTACTTTCCCATAGTGTTGAGTTTCTTGAGCAGGAGGAAACTCTACATTTTGAGTCTCAAGCAGAAGTTCAAGTGAAGAGATGGGACTGATTCCTCAACAGCACAATAAATGAACAGTATCTTATCCCCTGAGTTTCACTGCTTTAAAAGCAAAGGTAGTGGGAAGTTCCTAAGACAGGAAAAACAGAACCAGAACACGAGCATGCAAGATTATCTTGCGGTTCTCACATTTGCAGAAGAATGCTGGAAAACTGGAAAGTATTGGAAAAGGTATAAAAGAAATGACTCAGGAAATGGAAAGCATGCCTTGGTTTGAATTTTTTAAGAGGTTCAGCATTTTTTATTTATCCAAGATATATTTAACAGAGATGGTTTCAATGTGAGCTATATATACCAACATGGAAAAGAAAATTATGAAAAGTGTATCTTTAATAAATAAAAAAAAAAAAAAAAAAAAAAAAAGTTAACCAGAAAATTGTACTCACTTTAAAACACCAAAAGTGTATTTGCTCTTACAAAAGTATGTGCTGATTTTTCTATTACTTAAGTTTTTGAAATCAGAACAGGTTTTGTTGATGTTTGTTTTATTTTTATTTTGCTTTCTGAAAAGGTCACACATCTTATGGAGGAATTAGTCTTTTAAATGAAAGTTTTGGGACATGGTTTCTTGATGGAATGATCTTTTCATGTGTTAAATTCTATTATTTCATCATAAAGAAAATAATTTTGATAATTGTGTAATTTTCTCTACAAACTTCCTCGCACCAAATTGAAATCTTTTCTAATCATAGGTTTAATAATATCTTGAAGAAGCTCCTCAACTTAGATGTCTCTAAGCAATGATAGGCAACATTTGTCCACACTTGCATCACACAATGTCATAGAAGGTCCATTGAGAAGACATCAAGAAGACCTTTAGATCCCCATTATATTCACTGCGAGTATCCTCAAACTTCCTGATCTGCAGAAGATGTAAGACTATTGCATTTGTCTTATGCAGAAAAACTGAGAGATAAACACTTAAATGGCATTCATGACTATTATCCAGATTTTATGGATGAGGTTTGCATGCTGAAATGCTTCTATGAAGCCTTTCAAAACCTTTGAAAATCCAAAAACTGGAATTGTACAACTGAGAATGTCTAGAGTGAAGACTATATTAATGGATAATTTTCAGATAATAGAATTACAGAATTATTAAGGCTGAAAATGACAACTAAGAAAATCTAGTCCAACCACCAACTCTTCACCATCATGTTCATTAAATTACGTCACTAAGTAAGTACCACATCTGCATGTTTCTTGAAAAACTCCAGAGACAGTGATTCTACCACTTTGCTGGGCAGTCTGTGCCAATGCCTGACCACTATTTCTGTGAAGAAATCCAATCCGAATCTCTCCTGGTTCAACTTAAAGCCATTTCCTCTCCTCCTAACAGCAGTTCCCCCGGGATAAGAGGCAAACAGTCACCTCACCACAATTTTTTTCCAGGGAGTTGTAGAGGGCAATGTGGTCTAGACTGAGCATCCTGTTACAAATAGAGCAATCCCAGTTTCCTCAGCCCCTTCTCATAAGACATATGCTCCAGACCCTTCACAGCTTTGGTACCCTTCTTAGACATGCTCCAAGTCCTCAATGTCTTTCTTGTGAGGGGCTCAAAACTCAACACAGTATTTGAGGTATGGCCTCACCAGTGCCAAGTGCAGAGACGCAATGTCCTCTAGAAGTGAGAAAAGGAAGGCAAGAGACTGGCATGGCTGAACTGGGACCTGCTGGTCAAGCTGGAAAGCGAGAAAGCACACTGGCAGTGGACGCAGGGACAGGTATCCTGAGAGTTATATAGAGATGCTGTATGTAGTATTATATAGAGATATATAATATAATTATATAGAGTATTATATAGAGATGATGTGTAGGGATGGAGTCAAGAAGGCCAAGGCCCATCTGAATCCAGACATGGATGTCCTCGCATACAATGAACAACAAATAAGGCTTGTACAAGTACATCAACCAGAAGAGGAAAGTTAAAGAAAATATGTCCCCCTTTTGAGATATACCGAAGGGCCGCAAAAATGGTCCAAGGGAATGGAATACCTCCCTTGCAGGTACAGGCTGAGAGAGCCTGGGTTGTGCAGCCTGGAGAAGAGAAAGCTCCAAGGAGACCTGAGAGCAGCTCTTCAGTATCTAAAGAAGAGCTATAAGAAGGAAGGGGGCAGACTCTTCAGTGGAATCTGTTGTGATAGGGCAGGGGGAATTGGTTTCAAACTAAAAAGGGGGAGATGTAGAGTAGATTTAAGGAAGAAATTTCACTGCAGGGGAATTGGACTAGATGACCTTTAGAGATCCATTTCGACTCAAATGATTCCATAATTCTACGGTTCTATTATGCTAACCTTACTAAAGTAAAACAGAGCTGACAGAAAACTACCTATTCATATTTTTATATTCCTTCTTCAGCATACTAAATTCACATTACATTTATTTGCATTTTCTTATGCTCTGACTTTCTTACTTTCCCTTCTCTACATGTCAAGCTTTTCTTAAAATTTAACCTGTGCTTCCTAATCCAAACAAATTATCTCATAAAGGGTAGAAGTGTGCTCGAATTAGTACCTGCTCATCTCATTAACCAACTCCTGTTTTTTTTCCTACCTTTCATTTAGCACACAAAACTAAAGACTATCAAACAATTCAAAAGGTTACTCTGAAAGAAAACCATCACAAGAACTGTTACACTTTCAGAAGTGATTCAGGACAAGTTGCTTTATTTGAGCAAGTGAGAAAGCAAATATAATTTCCATGAAGAATTTCCATACATCTCTGTTAATAGGAAGCCTTAGTAGAGTGTACATTGCTATCTTCTGAAAACAATCTAGATCTCCTAGTGGTCATAAACATTGTATGAATGTTTTATGAATTTTCCTCCTTATAACTCAAAGGTCTCCAGAGGACATTATGGATCACATGGATCCCAGGTCAATGAAACCAAATCTTTTCCATAAGCAAGAGTAAGGCCATTGGCAGCCAAACAATGATCAAGAACATGAGGGCTCCATTTAGATTACTACTTTAACGTTAAATGGCCAACTCAGTGAAAATGACTACTCCTGATGCTTCAAGTCCTTCAAACACTTTGTATGAATCTCTGATTTTTTGTCTGGTTCTCAGCATCACAAAATGGATGTTGATGTTTCTGTAAGTGCCTATAATCACAAGTAGTCAGCTGGATGAGTAGGTTGTTCAAATTACACATCTTTCCATGAAGAAGTTCCTTAACTTCATTGTATAAGTAAATTAAGGTGAACATTCATTATATATATAACAAATCCTTTTTAAAGAGCATTGTAACAATTATAGTGCAGGTGAACTACAGGTACTGATGATTAAAATAACAATAGTGCATTTGTTTAAGGACACCCAAATCCAAGATTTATATGGTTCCTGTTGTAAGGAGTTTCCAAACTAATAAGATTTTTATCTCAAAGACTTATTTATTATTTCTCCAGAAGAGACAGATTTCCTTCTATGTCTCTTCTCATTACTACTAAGTGCATCTTTTCACCATTATTGTAGAATCATAGAATCACCAAGGTTGGAAAAGACCTCCAAGATCATCCAATCCAACCATCTGCCTACCACCAATATATCCCTACTACATTATGTCCCTTGGTACAACATCAAAAAGTTTTCTGAACACACTAATATTTTGTGATTGCTTCATAAAGACAGATAATATTGATGTTATTGATCAGTAACAACTTTTGACTCACAGCTACTCCATCTGCACATGCATACTGCATCAGCTCATTTCAAAAACGATGCCATTATCAAACTCTTCTTTGTTTCCTCAACTACTTGTGTGAGGGAAAAAAAATATAACATATTTCTTTTTTTCTTTTTTTCACTTTTCCTGCTTTTCACTTTTCCTGTGAATCTTCCTGTGATGAATACTTCTTTCATTAAATTCTTTTCCTGAGCAACAATTTGTAATTCATTCAAGAGCAGTAGCTGCAGTATGTTACAGTGTATTACAATCCTGCTAATTGGCCTTTGGGCTCCAAATTCCACACAAGAAATAATTTCCTGTATAAACAAAATACAACAAATGGAGACTCAAAAAGAAAAGTGGCTGAACAGATTTCCTATGTATCAACCTTAGATTTGAGCTAGAAGCTTCGTTGATTGTCCTGAGATTTGATCCCCTTTTTGTGCAACACAACTATCCTTATTATGCCAGTATTATTAGGAAAGAAAAAAATGTAACACTGACCATATTCTGATATTCTTGGTTGTTAACAGATTGTTGTCATCTGAGGATGTCCAGATACTTTTTTTTTTTTTTTTTTTTAATAAGCCTATGCAAACAGGAAGTATAAAAATCTAGGATTTTTTCCTACTCTCTATGTACCTCTAAGTACACAATAATTTGTAGTAAACTAGAGTAGTCTGTGTGCTCAGAAATCTAAAGTGTTTCTTATGAGCAGTCACACTGTATTTGAGTCTAAAGTTGCATTTTTCTTAGACTCATAGAATCATAGAATCACAAAGGTTGGAAAAGACCTACAAGATCATCCAGTCCAACCATTCACCTATCACCAATAGCTCCCACTAAACCATGTCCCTCTACACAACATCCAATCGTTCCTTGAACACCCACAGAGTCGGTGACTCCACCACCTCCCTGGGCAGCCCATTCCAGTGCCTGACCACCCTTTCTGAGAAGTAAGATTTCCTAACGTACAGCCTGAATCTCCCCTGCTGCAGCTTGAAACCATTCCCTCTAGTCCTATCACTAATGACACAAGAGAAGAGGCCGACCCCCAGCTCACCACAACCTCCCTTCAGGAAGTTATAGAGAGCTATAAGGTCTCCCCTGAGCCTCCTCTTCTCCAGGCTGAACATTCCCAGCTCCTTCAGCCTCTCCTCATATGGCCTGTGCTCCAGACCCCTCACCAGCTTTGTTGCCCTTCTTTGAACATGTTCCAGGGCCTCCATGTCTTTCTTGCAGTGAGGGGCCCAAAACTGGACACAGTATTCGAGGTGTGGCCTCACCAGTGCTGAGTACAGGGGGACAATCACCTCTCTGCTCCTGCTGGTAACACTGTTTCCGATGCAAGCCAGGATGCCTTTGGCCTTCTTGGCCACCTGGGAACACTGCCGGCTCATGTTCAGCCAAGCATCAATCAATACCCCCAGGTTTATCTCCTCTACACAGTCTTCCAGCCACTCCGCCCCAAGTTTGTAGCATCGCCTGGGGTTGTTGTAGCCGAAGTGCAGGACTTGACATTTGGTCTTGTTGAACTTCATCCCATTGGCTTCAGCCCAGCTCTCCAGCCTGCCCAGATCCCTCTGTAGGGCTTCCCTACCCCTAGGCAGATCCACACTCCCAGCCAATTTGGTGTCATCTGCAAACTTACTGAGGGTGCACTGAATGCCCTCATCCAGGTCATCAATAAAGATATTGAAGAGGACAGGCCCCAGCACCGACCCCTGGGGAACACCACTCGTGACCGGTAGCCAGCTGGATTTTACTCCATTCACCACCACTCTCTGAGCACAGCCCTCCAGCCAGCTCCTTACCCAGCCAAGAGTGTACCCGTCCAAGCCATGGTCTGCCAGCTTCTGCAGGAGAATACTATGGGAGACAGTGTCAAAAGCTTTGCTGAAGTCTAGGTAGACCACATCAACAGCCTTCCCCTCATCCACCAGATGGGTTGCTAGATCATAGAAGTAGATCAGGTTGGTCAAACAGGACCTGCCTCTTATGAACCCAGGCCTGATCCCCCGGTCATCCCGCACATGCCGCGTGATCTCTCTCAAGACAATCTGCTCCATAACCTTCCCTGGCACCGATGTCAGGCTAATAGGCCTGTAGTTCCCCAGATCCTCTTTACAACCTTTCTTGTAAATGGGAGGCACATTGGCAAGCCTCCAGTCTTCTGGGACCTCACCAGTCAACAAGGAGCGCTGATAGATGATGGAAAGCGGCTCAGCTATCACCTCCACCAGTTCCCTCAACACTCTCGGGTGAATCTCATCCAGCCCCATGGACTTGTGGCAGTCCAGTTGGAGTAGTAGATCTCTGACCGTTTCTTCCAGAATCACAGGGGGTTTAGTCTGCTCCCCAGCCCAGTCTAGCAGGTCAGAGTGTGGGGTACCCTGAGGATAACTGGTCTGACTTTTAAAGACAGACGTAAAGAAAGCATTCAGAACCTCCGCCTTTTCCTTATCCTCAGTGGTCACATTCCCAGCCTCATCCAGTAAAGAGTGGAGACTCTCCTTTGTCCTCCTCTTACTGTTGATGTATTTACAAAAGAGTTTCTTGTTCCTTTTTACCCCAGCGGCCAGGTTAAATTCAAGCTGGGCTTTTGCCTTTCTGATTTTCCCTCTACACATCTTAACAACTTCTTTCTATTCATTCTGAGATGCTCGTCCCTTCTTCCACAGGTGGTAGATTCTCTTTTTCTCCTGGAGCCTCAAGAATAGCTCCCTATTCATCCACACCGTTCTTCCCCGCTGGCTCATTTTGTGGCTCAGAGGGACCACCTGCTCCTGTGCCCTTAAGACTTCTTTCTTGAAGAGCGACCAGCTATCTTGGACCCCTTTACTCGCTAAGACTGAATGCCAGGGGACTCAGTGCAAGTTCTTGGCTCAAGTACATGTGTTTATGAAGGAAAAATGCCACGTAGGTGTGAAATATAATAATTGTAGGACTCAATTTGCATATTTTACTTTTTTGGAAGGTTTTTCTTTCAGTGCAAGCTGTGTATTTATAGCGGTGCCCTCTATGTAGTTATGTGCCTTTATCAGCAGTTCAGTGTATGAATTTCGGAAAGTCAGCTTTCTTGTTCTCAGACATGGATGACTTGATCTGTTCACTTCTTATAAGCATCATATCCACAACTGCAAAAGAAAATAAAACTTGATTTTTGTACAAATATGTATGTTCCATGTAACAAACAGAAGAGAGTTCTGTTAATATTATTTCAGTTGCCAGAGGCTGAGGAAGTTTCATAGAGTATTTTTAAATCTTTAAAGGACTATAACTATGTGTTGTTCCCACTGCCCTGAATATAGAACTGCACATGCTGTAGTAAAATTATTATCCATGGACATCTATACCATCCATTTCTGAATGGTTATTATAGAGGGACTCATGATCAGTAAATTATTTGCATGGAGACATCGTGTACAAGGGAGCACTTGGCTGACTGAAAGAAAATATACATGCCAAAGAGAGTCACACAGTTAATAGGACAAGAAAGCTTTGTCTGTCTACATACAACAACACTGTGTGGTATAAGGAAGTCAAAGGCAGAGTTTTTCTACCGGTCAATGAAAAAGGAAGCATATCAGAACTGTGTTTAGAAGGCTGAAGTGTGTTTGCCTGTTTCCTAAACAGTAAATTTGGTGAGAATGGCCCTGAAAAACTGGAAACAAAAAGTTTTGTGAAAGGAAATTAAACATGAATTTCTGTATTCAACTGGAAATGCTGAACTACAAAACTACAGATCAGGGGAGAGCATATGGGGCAGCAGCTGTGCTAAAAAGGAGTTGCTGAGGATAACAAATAAAACAGTCTTTTTATAAACGAGGGATATGATTGTACGACGTGTTAACAGAAATAACATCAGCCACATAACTAATTACTGTGATCTACATCTAAGTCTTCCTGACTTAGAGATAGAGAGAAAAAGAGAAGAGGAAGGAAAGAAGGAAAAAGTAGCTATTTCTATTTAATTCACAAATTTTGAACAATTTTCTGCCCAGTCTACATCTAGTGATGCTGAATGTATCCCAGGTTTTTTTGTGAGAAACATACATCTGAAGCAATGAAAATGAACAGATCTGGACTGAACTCATGTCTTCAAGCATTGCTTGTTGCTTTTGATTTATTATCAGCTTAAAAAAAAATCTTTGTTTGTTTGTTTCCTTAGTACAACAGAAGTTTATGAAAATGGTGTAACTGGTTAAGTAGTAGTATTGTATTAAGGTAGTATTGTTTATAACTTTCATAGAAAGTAATATTTAAAAAAAAAACAAAACAAAAAAGGCATAGCAGTAATCAGTTGATCTATTTTCACTTTGAGAATAAAACTTTATTAATATTAATACAATACATTCTTGTTAGTTTGTTTCTAAAATGTTGTCCCTTAGGTACATATCAGAAATGAAGCTACTGCTTGTCAGTTAAATTTGAGTATCTCTGCTGGTTTCCCATTGGAGTATCACATTTATTATTATTTTATAACATCATGTGTATACAGTCATGCAGTATTGTATGCATGTTTGTGTTCCTGTGGACTTTTTTTTTTTTTCTTTTTTTAGAAAAACATCAGCTTGCAGTGAGATAAGAACAAATACACACAAAATATACACATTAACAGCTTATAAGGCTTGTAGTATTTCAATTCTTTATTTGTTTAAATCTCGAAAGCTGCTTTTCACTCCTACTGTTGCTATCATGAGTAGCAGTTTCCCATGTGCTTTCTGAAATTTAAAAGTCAGATTCTTTTCTTCTTATGAAGGCTTAAAACACTTCTTTCTATTAATAGTTCCCCAGAATACCGGGGTAATGTGTAGAACATATAGCATCTATTACTTCATTTTTGTGCTCATAGAGTTCACTAAGGACTTCACATGGGAAAGGTCAAAATGTTCTGGAGACAAAAAGTCTATATTACAAAATGGATTTTTCTAATGTAAAATTAACACTGATATTATTTTGACTTACATTTTCCAATTTTTTTTTTTTCTCAAGATAATAATATATAATGACAACGTAGTTACAGTAGTTGTACAACTACAACAGTAGTTGTATAATGTCGTTATACAACTGTTTCATGAGCCTATAGAATCATGGATGTAGCAAAGAGTTTGTGCCCAGAATTTTAGTATAACTTCAGTGTTTTCTTTTTTACAAGCTGCTATAGTTTGGAAAATATATAGTTAATGATGAAAGCAGTAAAGAGCAATCTTAACATAGCATTCTGATTATTATTATTATTTTTTTCTTCTTCTTTAGATCACTGAGTCTTTAATGTTTCTTAATCTGGGAAATGATAAAACTTAAAAAAAAAAAAAAAAAAAAGCATTAAAAACTTTAAAAAGAAGTAGGAGAAATAATAATTATCAAAATCAGTTGAAGTAAGGGAGAATTTTAACCATATGATTCTCTAACACATTTCATTGGGATGTTTGGTTTACAAGAAGAGGTAACATGGGGATGAAAGGCTTCCCTCAAAATATTTTTTTTTCAACATAATCCATGAATTCCATATAGACTGGCTGCTACCAGAGCGGTATTAATCTGGGTCTGTTAAGGAGAAGTGTTCAAAAAGTGTTTAGATGTTGTACTGAGGGACGTGGTTTAGCATGAAATGCTGATGATAGGTGGATGGTTGGACTGGATGACCTTGGAGTTCTCTTCCAGCTTTGGTGATTCTATGATTCTCCTATTCAATGGATGATGACTGTTTCTTTCCCTAGTTTACATATCATGTAATTCTCTTTATGGGAAGATCTTCTACTGCTGTTGTAGCGTCTGAGTATGTGTCATTTGAAATTGCTATAAATAGCCATATGAAATTAATGCATATTTCTTTTACTCTATAATCTTTTTTTTTTTTTTTTTTTTTTTTTTTTTTCCTTGAAAGTGTCTATGAATTTTCCCACAATGCTTCATCTCCACCTTGCAGATGCGTTTTCCCTTAAGTAAAATCTGGGTTAGACTTTACATTTATCACAGAATCACAGAATCATAGGTCTTGGAAGGGACCTCCAGAGATCATCGAGTCCAACCCCCCTGCCAAAGCAGGTTCCCTGCAGCAGGTAGCACAGGTAGGCATCCAGACAGGTCTTGAATATCTTCAGAGAAGGAGACTCCACAATCCCCCTGGGCAGCCTGTTCCAGTGCTCCGTCATCCTCACCATAAAGAAGTTCTTGAGCACATTCGTGCGGAACTTCCTATGCTCCAGAATTTAATTCAAAGTACAAGCAAACTTATCCTTAAGTTTTTAGTTAAGGCAGGAAAGTGTTTGTGTAATGAAATCTAAAACATATCTTAATTTTAATCAAGAAACAGAGGAGGAAAAATAGATGGTACTGTTTGGTATTAAATAAAAATTAACATGTACAACTTTAGGTAGGTAATTTCTTTGGTAACATTAAAATGAAATTCAAAGCATGCAAAAAAAAAAAAAAAAATCATTCTAGTGCCTTAAGGAATCATAAATTGCAATGGCATTACAATAAGAACAACATGATTTGCCCAGTCAAAAGCAATTATGTTAGGGTAAAGTGAAAAAAAATAGGAAAGCTGTGGTCGTAATAAATATTGTCAGCCCAAATCTGCATCTCTGCTCCTCCTAAGCCAACTCGCTTTACTACTTTACTTACATCTCAATGATTTTTTTTCCCTTAATGAAATTGGTCTACCATGACTGCAGAAATAAAGTTTAGTCTCTTTAAGAGTTCATGGTCAACAGTTATTTTATATTTTCTTTTATGTCATCCCTGAAATTTTCCTGTTGATTGGTATATCACATTGCAGACACAGGCACAAATGCCTAATGAACTTCTATAATCTAATGAGGACATTAACCTTCAGACTAATAGAAAGGCATATTTGTCTTTTAAATATGTCAAATATACTGTGCATTGCTTTTCCTCTTGACCTATGCTTTTGATGGCTGTTTTGTTTTAAATGAACTGGTAATTAATAGGGTAAGATTTCTTTTTCTTTTCAACACAGTTGTTCTTGTAAGTCACAAATCACAATCTTGAAATGTGCTGAGCACCTTTAATTGGCAATCACTGAAACTTCAGAGCACTCAGCATTTCAAAGAAGTGCTCAGGACCTTAAAATTACTGATTAAATAATAAAAAGTTACAGAAGATAAAGAAATCAAATGCTGAATCTATTTATTTGATCACAGCACAAAGACAAAAAAGGTGAGAAAGCTAGTTTGAACATACACCAGACTTTCTGGATGAAAACTTGTGATAGTCGTATTGTAATGCTATTCTTATTATGGTTGAATGTTAGGCCAGCACTCCAAAATCTGTTCCCCACCAGAGCGCACATCTACTGAATAAACACTAAGCGATGTATTCTGGTCCTTTCTTTGCACACTATTCTAGTAATTTTTCTATGCCTTAAGTATGGATTGATTGTCTGGATACCAATATCATTTCCCCTTTTCTCTTGTCAGTAAACATTTCTGGCCTGGCATGAATGCAATAATGTGACACGAAAATAAGTCTTTAGGAGCTCCAGGGATAAATCCTATAAAACAGATGAAACATGATCACTGGATTCTGAATGGGAGCTCACTAATTCTGCTCACCATCCAGGGATTTCCATATATGCACTACAGTCAAATCATCTAACAGATCCTTGTGCTGAAGCCTAGTTTTCTAGTAAAGGAAGCAGATCTTCCATTGAAAGGGTGCTGTCAAATTTTGACTATAGAAATAGAAATATATGAAGATGCTATATGAATGATGTCTGCTTATCCATAAAAATAGGAACACCTGTTCATTAATATGTAGATTCATTTCAGGTGTTGTTCTAAAATAATGAATACTTTCCCATTCACTATTAGTAATTGCCAAATAAAAAAGAATAATTAAGAAATCATTTGACCGTAATGATGCTATCAAAAACTACAGAAGTACCATGAAGCACGTTATTCTTTTTGCTTGTGGAGGCCTCTCTACGTGTTGTGCTGACTATACTATGGTGTATAGTAGCTTTTCCATAGGAGATCCAAGTGTCCTGGACACATTCATGTTTCCTTCATTTCCTGGTCACAACTTTTGAAATGATTCTGTGAGCTAAAACTAAAAATAAAATAAACAAACAACAACAACAACAAAACACACAATAAAACAAACATAAAACTGGGGTGTTTGCAGACCTTTAGTGCTGGAAAAATTAAATATGAATGTCAGGATATACAGAAGACGGGTGGAAAAGTTTCATGGTAGGGTTCGATGGTGAAAAACAAAAGGATAAAAATACCACTGATCTGCTTTATACTCTCAGGTGTTGCAGGTTATCTCTAAAATTTTAATTTATATAAGCTACCTTAAGAAATCAAAGTTGGTAATACATAATTGTCTTGGAGGTCTTGAGAGACTTCTATACAACATGGTGACGTATTTTGCATCCCATGATTATGGTATGAAAAATTACACCTGTTCTGGAAAATAGAAACTGTTATAATTATCATGAATACATGTGGGATTGGTTTTAGCATTTCTGTCGCAAATAATGAAATGTTTTCCTTTTCTTCAAAACCTTCATTTTCGCTTCATTTCATTTTTCATTTCAGGAATGAAAAAAAAAAGATTATGTGACCACTACAGCTTTCACTGAGAAGCGTGGGAAAGAAACAGATAAAACAAAAGTCTCGTAAGGATTGTCTCATTAAAAATAAATACATAAATATAAATAATAATAAAACAATTTTTACATGTATCATCCAAATGTACCCTACAGATTTAAATAAAGAAAAAAAAAAAAAGAAAGAAAAAAAAGAGGATGGGGGGAAGGGTGGTGGAAAGAATCTAATCCTTTTTAGCATAAATATTTAAATGTGTTAAATGTGACAATTTTGGAGGGACCTGATTATGAATTCTGAGCACTTGGATTTGACAGTAAGGTCAGACTTCCCCCAAAGTGTTCACGTATCTAAAATGAATAAAGGTACAATACTTCTACTTAAAGTCATATCATTTGACAGTGCATTGCTGTATTCAATATTTCACATCTTCATGCATTAACTATATATGTGTCCTACAGATACCAATTTCTGGGCAAATCCCCAAGGCTACACAGAGAAGCTGAGAAATCACTGTGCCTCTTGATGAACACAGACCTGACAAAGCTTGAAATTATGAAAACCATTCACGTAGAGACAACTGTTTCTATCTGTACATAGGTCTTGCACTCTTCAGTAGGTGACCAGGTAAAAACACAACAAAAGAGCAGCAGCAAACACTGACAAAATTTCTGATTTTTCAGAGAACCGCAAAGGATCATGGGGAAAGAATGACATCTCCCTGGTCAGAGTCATTTCCAAGTTGTGGAAGGAAGCCAGGTTTCATGGAACTATTGTGATAAGCTGTCTGCTAAAGTACATATATCAAATACTCTTGCTACCTCAAGTGGAGGTAGCAGTTAGAGCCAACCAGCAAGAAACGCTTGCAGACCATTTGACATCTGAGAGAGCTGGGGCTGTTCAGCCTGCAGAAGAGAAGGCTCCAAGATGACCTGATATGTGCTTTCAATATAGAATCATAGAATCATAGAATCACAAGGTTGGAAAGGACCTACAAGATCATCTAGTCCAACTGTCCTCCCATTACCATAGCTACAACAAACCACTAAACCATATCTCTTAGCTCCTTATCCAGACACCTCTTGAACACTGCCAGGGATGGCGACTCCACCACTTCCTTGGGCAGGCCATTCCAGTGCCTGACCACTCTCTGAGAGAAAAAGTTTTTCCTTATGTCTAATCTAAACGTCCTCTGGTACAACTTGAGGCCATTTCCTCAGGTCCTGTTTGTTGCCTGGGAGAAGAGGCCAAGCCCCTCCTCATTACATCCTCCCTAATATCTAAAGGGGAGCTGCAGGAAAGAGGGGGACAGACTCTTTAGCAGGATCCATTGTGATAGAACAAAGGAAAATGGTTTCAAGCTAAAAGAGAGTAGATTTAGGTTAGATATAATGAAAAAATCTTTTACAGTGGGGGCAGTGAGGCACTGAAACAGACTGCCCTGGGATGTGGTTGATGTCCCATTCCTGGACACTTTCAAGGAAAGGCTGGATCAAACTCTGGGCAGTCTGACCTAGCTGTGATGTCCCCGTTCAGTGCAGAGGATTTGGACTAGATGGCCTTCAGAGGTCCCTTCCAACTCTAAGGAGTCTATGATTCTATGATTTATATAGGGTCTTCCAGTCAGACAACAGTTATTTAGTCCTTACCCTGATCACAAAGGACAAACTAACAAAATAATTAATGAAGAAACTGAGTCAATTCTACTTACTTTTTCTCTCTCAGGGGCAACTTCAAGTTGTGTTGACCAGTTTCTTATTGGATGACCGTCTTGTCAGTGACCATCTCCAACAATCTGCAAGTAGACATGTGTCCTAGCTTTTTGCTGAAAAGCAGCTACCACACATTGCAGTGTTTTTGAGTTCTTTTTGCAAATTGTAGGAGTCAATCAACATGTCTCTAATGTTTTTTAGTAGTTACTAGAGGGAAACTGTGAAAGTACACATTTGGCCTTGAAAACAATATTTCAGGGGCCAGAAGGCATTTAATTCACATCATATTGCAAGGGCACCACATGTTTTGACAGGCCCTGAGAGAGGTAATTCAATGAGCATCACTTTAATGATATATGATTTAGACAGCTATTTTTTCCTTTTGTCCTCTCTGTGACCCTGCTCCTTCCCCTTTTCTTTTCAGTGCTGCCACAGACTCACTGTCAGAAAGATGTCAAATATGTTGCCAATTGTGTCCTTGCTCAGAAAATAAAATGAAAAGGGTAGAATTAAATGTGCAGATGACTGCGCAGTTTGCAATTCAAGGCAAAGATAATTAATTCAATTCCCTAAATCCTTTTGCTTTTCAAAAGAATAGGTTATACATTCCCATCTTATCCCTCATGAAAGCTCATTGAAATGAATATAGTTTAACAGACGGAAGTTTTACTCAGGACAAGCAATTACTTATGAAGGTGAAATAAATTGAATCAGCACTGAAACACTGGAGCAAATAATCAGGCAAGAAAGTAAATAACATATTGAATTATAAAGTAAAATTCTGTTGTCTCTTATTATTCTTACCTATTATCCTGACGAAAACAAGCATAACGTTGTGCAAAACACTGTGCTAACATTCAACAAAAAAGGTCCTTTTTTGTCCCTTAAATCCTAGAAGCTAGCTAGTCCTGAAAATCAGAATCATCCACTCTAGCATACCTGAAATTCAAGTCATTTGCATTCTCTCTCCCTACACCTGATGATATTCAAAACATAAAAATTATTGAGAGGGATGGGAGTGATATCGTGGGAAGAGACTTTGTATCCTTTATAGGAGACCCATAAAATTTGCAGAGTTGAATCAACTGTGTGTAGTGACTGTTCCTTCATAGCTCAGCCACCATTTGTAAAAGCTGAAAAAGAGGACCTTCTAAATTTTGTGTCTTCAAAATTCTCATTGTATATTAAAATGAAGGATGATGAATCTATGCAAACCTGCTTTTCTCCACACTACAAGTAAAACAATTCAGATTTGGTAATATATGCCTCTATAAGACTTCGGTTACACTTCTCACTTGGTCCTGGATACAGAATTTGGTAATCTGTAGTTGGGTTGCTTATTTATTTATTTTATTTTATTCTTATAAATTTTATTTATATAAATTTTATTTATTATTTATTTTATTCTTTTATTTTTAAATTTCTCTTTATCTTTCACCTAGCTTAATAATTTTATATCCATAGCCCATGGGAAATAATATAAGTGCTGAAAATGTTTATTTATTCATTAAGTTGACTTCATCATCAGTTGAGGAAATGTACTTGCACTTTAATATGTGATTAGTTGATATGTGTAGGCATTAATGAAGAAGTGGTAGTTAACTGTAGGAATGTTTATAAAGAACTTGTTGAGGGAAAGACAAAAAAATGTGACTTTGCAGTCCATGCTGTGTTCTGTGGCTGTGTTCCTCCTCCTTGGCCTGATCTAGTTCCCAAAGAGCTTCCCTCTCTGTGTGGCCAATGCTAACCCTGTTAATCAAGAATGATCAATAGCTGTAATGGCACAGGACTGTGATAGGCAGGGGAAATTGTGGGAAGAACAGAAACAGATCTGTGGGAAGTTTTTGAGATCACAAGGAAAAAGATTCAGATGACTTTTACTGATGAAGAGGATAACAAGCCTTACAACTAGAACTGATGTCTAGTTGGAAGGTAGAACCAATGCTTAGTCAGATTTATGCTGTTTTGAATTTTTTTCATTTGTTTGCTTTAGGATGTGATACACTACTTTAGTTGCCCTCATTTCTGGATATAATGGATTGTAAAAGATTTGACTCTGAGTTACCTTACCTCTCATCACATACTGGCAAGTGGTAGTGACTGCACAAAACAGATTCCTGTTTATAGTGAGAGCCTCATCTGACAGACACCTACATCATAACCAACAATTTCTGATCTAAAGGCTTTGCAAACATTGGTTGTTGGATAAATGTATCTCAAGATGGTAGTACATCTCTCTTAGTTTAGGGCAGCATGGGTTGTCATTTTATCAGCTAGCTTGGACTGTAGTAACAGCTAAATAACATGGAGATACCTAGTTCCCTTCTGTAGTTAGAATCTCAGAATTGTAAAATCTTGTGTTGGAAGAGACTTTAAAGATCATTTGCAAATATGCAGTACATGAGATCAAGTATCCAAAGACCAAGATTACAGAAAAGGAGGAATGGAAACAGAGATTTAATTTTGCATATTCTCCCTGGGCAAGGACCATGCCTTCACTGTATCTGTATTGCCTACACAAGAATAGGATCACGATCCACAAAATCTAAAACAACCCAAATGTAGACAACAAGAGAGAAGTCAAGCAATGATTATTAAAATCACAGAAATGTTTCTTTTCTGGCTTGGAGAAATGTTATATAGTGACTATAAAAATAATTTTCAGATAGTATCAGCTTTTTGTTGCATAAATTCAGCTTCTGCCCTTGATACAATGCTCAGTTAGTAGCAAGAAAGCTGGGATAAACTTGCATCCATTTTCTTTTTGTGAAGGTGATGTGGACACTTCACAGTGGGTTTGTGTATTTTTTCCCATTGGCTTTGTATAGCAAATGCATAGTAGAGATAGTATAGAATAGTATATTATATATGTATATATAATATATGTATATATAATAGTATATATATATGATACATATAGTATCATAGTAAAGAATAAACTGATGTAAAAGCATCCAAGTCATAGTTTTGGGAACTGGAAAAAAGAGTTGTTTTTTATAACTCATATTCCTCATAAGACAGAAAGGGTGTGGGAATTAATCTCTGCACCTCCGTGAGTAATTACTGATGAACAAGGAACAGGAGGTAATAGATGATTTTTTCTCTTCTGGAGATGAGACAGAGATTGTCCTCATGAAATTCTCCACATGAGATTGAACATGTATATGTCCATGGGGCCAGATGATATCCACCCTCGGGTTCTGAAAGAGATGGCTGATGTGGTTGTTGAGCTGCTCTCCATCATATTTGAAAATTAATGGCTGTCCAGTGAAGTTCCCAGTGACTGGAAAAAGGAAACAGTACTCCTAATTTTAAGAAAGGGAGAAATGAAGACCTGGGGAACTACAGGCCGTTGAGCCTCACCTCTGTGCCTGGGAGGGTCATGGAGCAGATCCTCCTAGAAGCTATGTTAAGTCTCATATGAGACAAAGAGCCAGCATGGCTTCACCAAAGGCAGATTGTGCCTGACAAATCTGGTGGCCTTCTATGATGGAATGATGTTTTCGGTGGACAGCAGAAGGGTGATGGATGTCATCTACCTGGACTTCTGCAAAGCCTTTGACATGGTCCCTCACCACATTGTTCTCTCTAAATTGGAGAGGTGTGGATTTGAAGGATGGACTGTTCGATGGATTAGGAATTGTCTGGCTGGATGCAGCCAAAAGGTTGTGATCAGTGGTTCTGTGTCAGGGTGAAGGCTGGTCACAAGCAGCGTTCCTCAGGGGTCGGTCTTGGGACCGGTGCTCTTCAACATCTTCATCGATGACAGACAATGGCATCGAGTGCACCCTCAACAGGTTTGCAGATGAAACCAAGCTGAGCAGCGCTGTTGATACACTGGAAGGAAGGGAAGCCATCCAGAGGGATATGAACAGGCTGGAGAAGCGGGCTCTTGTGAACCGAATGAGGTTCAACAAGGCAATCCCAGGTACTTATACAAACTGGGGGAAGATCTCCTTGAGAGGAGCCCTGCAGAGAAGGACTTGGTGGTCCTGGTGGATGAGAAGCTGGACATGAGCCAGCAGTGTGTGCTTGCAGCCCAGAAGGCCAACTGTGTTCTAGGCTGCATTAAAAAAGGGGCTGCCAGCAGGGAGAGGGAGGGGATTGTCCCCCTCTACTCAGCTCTTGTGAGGCCCCATCTGGAGTACTGGATTCAGGCTTGGGACACCCAGTACAGGAAGGACATGGAGCTCTGGGAGAAGGTCCAGAGGAGGGCCACTAAGATGATAAGAGGGCTGGATCACCTCTCCTGTGAGGAAAGGTTGAGGGAACTGGGCTTGTTTAGTTTGGAGAAGAGAAGTCTCCGGGGAGACCACATTGTGGCCTTCCAATACTTGAAGGGAGTGAAAAAAACAGAAGGGGTAATCGCTGTTTAGAAGGGTGGATAATGATAGAACAAGAGGGTCTTAAACTGAGACAGGGGAGGCTTAGGTTAGATATTAGGAGGAAGCTTTTCTCTCAGAGGGTGGTGATGCACTGCAACAGGTTGCCCAAGGAGGTTGTGGATGCCCCATCCCTGGAGGCATTCAAGGCCAGGCTGGATGTGTCTCTGGGCAGCCTGGTCAGGTGGTTGGAGAACCTGCTCCTAACAGGGGGATTGAAACTAGATGATCATTATGGATATGGTAAATAAACAATCAAACAAACAAACATATAAATAAATAAAAAGAAGACGAGAAAGAAGGCCAGTTAATATGACTAATTTTTTAAATATTATTCTTGCTATTTAATATGTTCTTGCATGTAACCTCCTCAGCTTTGATTATAGTTTTTGTTGTTTGTTTTGTTTTGTTTTGTTTTGTTTTGTTTTGTTTTTCTTTTCCCTAATACTCGATTATTCACTGACCTCTGCAAACATGATACACTAATCTACATTTAAAATACTCTCCATAGTATTTGGGCAGATCTGAGACATTATACCCAGGCACTTCTGCTGGGCTAGATTATGACTTTGATGTCATCAAAGCAATTAATAGTTTCAATATCTAGATACAAAATGCTCTTTCACTGTGTATCAGTCCGCAAGATAATCACTACAGGGACTCATAAAACCTTACTGTTTGGAGAAGCCAAATTAATGATGCAAAAGCTGCTGGCACATGTGATTGCATCAGTGTTGCTACATTTCAGTACAGTTGGACTAAGATCAAATAAAAACCACTTCATATCCACCAATTCTCACAAGGTTGGATTTTTATTAACATCTGTGTTTGTTTATATGAGGAATAAATATTTAAATGGCAGGGGCAGGATCTCAAAATTAGTTTCTTTTTTTTTCCCCACTGCTTAAAACAAATTCGGATGGCTCTCTTTCTTGCATAAATTACTATTATGTGCAAGTTAAATGGGCAAGGTATTGAATAGATACTTCTGAGCTACATATTTAATAAAAATAAATAAATAAATAGATTACTCTGCCAGTTATAGTGTATCTTTTCAATATTTAATGTCAGAAAACATTAAGGATTTTGTCATTCACTCATTAATACATTTAGAAAATATACGTAGAAGAGGTGGATGTTGGTACTGTGTTCTGGACAAATTGAGAATGAGCCAGAGTCCTGGTCCCCAAGGAATTTTTGTCTAAAATATAAATGTGGATGATGGAAACAGGGAAGTGTTGTTAATGTTATTTTGCAGGTGCAGGGAGGTGTAATGAACTGCAATATAAAAGCAACGTTACTACAGTAATTCATCTTTGCTTTTCTAACGACCTAAAAAAAATCACAATATTAATTTAAAATTAATTTCAAAAACCATGAGATTTCATTCATTTGATTATGGCTTTTTTATAATTATTATTATTATTATTATGATTATGACTGTGGGCATAGAAACATGGGGGGAAAAGAAAACAAACAAAAAACAAAACAAAACAAAACAGATAAACAAAAAAAAAAAACAAGTAGATATTTTCTGTTCTTTAGGTATATCTTAACAAATCATAGTTAAATTCCTTCTGAAGCTAAGCACTCACAGTATTATCAAATGCCTATCAGAAATTTTAGTCAAGTCTGCTTTAAAATATTTAGATCTTAAAAATATTTTCCTTAGAAAACAAATTGCTATAGTATTTGATGACACCTTTTTTTTTCTGCATTTGGCCTCTTGCCATTAACATTTTCAACCTACTACAGCACTCTTTCTCTGCTCTTCTTAATTGCATTTGCAGTATTATCATGAAGCAAAAGTTTGAAAATGTCATTTTGGTACCTGTCATGACTTTAGTGCAGTACAATTAATTAATAGCATCTTAAGCAAATTTAAGAGTCCAGTCACTGTGAAATCTTATGACATACGTGCTCCCTATCACAAAGAAAATGATACCAGCAGAGACTCTTGTTGTTCTTGTGACTGTGAATTATGTAAAAGTCAAGAGCGCATTTGAGACCAGGCAAGACAAAGCTTCAAATGCTCCTAAATCAAAAAAATAATTATTCACATTTTTATGAAAGGGCTAATAAAAGAGATTCACTTGTCTCCAGCAGCAAGGAGATGGACTTTGGATCTATGTCATCTTCAATTTTACACTGACGTGATTTGGGAAGCAAGAATGAGTTGAACGTGAGTCTCCTAGGCTGCTGGAGATCTGCTATTCTGCTACTGGGTAAAAGGTGGCATAAAATTTCTGCTTTATCCTACTCTGTTACTCTAGTTCAGTCTTCAGTTCTCGGCAAACTCAAAAGACTATGGTTTTCGTCTGTGTAGGTGACAGCTAGTCCATACTGCACATAAGGAAAATGGAAACAGAACTACCCAAAGTCCTCTGGGGTATGTAGTATGTAGTTCTTCTCTTCTGAGAACCAGGTACCCAGAAATATCCAAGATCCATGAAACAGGAGCACTGACTCTTTAAATCCTAATACACAACATGATATTATGATGTGGAATACCAATAACAAAAACCATAAAGTCATGAGAACTACAGAGGAACAAACAACAAATCCCTTAGCAAAACTCTCTGAGTAGTTGTCACGTCAGCCAAATCCAGACCAAAAGGTGCAGAACAGGGATGAATATTGCAAAGAATATATAGCTAGTCTGTGATCCCCTTAAGGTTACAGAAAACTGCAAATACATGATTGTAAATAATACTTGAGAGAAAAATAGGGCAATCAAGGATAATGTAGAACTCAGGAGAAACAAAATAATTCCGTGAAGAAGAAAGTGCATTTTCAGTTCTTCTCTGCTACACATGACGTCTAATTGCATTTAGTAGGGTATGCATTTTATTTTATTTTATTTTATTTTATTTTATTTTATTTTATTTTATTTTATTTTATTTATTTTCTGCGTGTGATAGAGATCCTATTCCAAGACAGGACAAGGTGTTACTGCCAAAGAAAGAGTTATGATCCAAACAATTATTATTATTATTATTATTATTATTATTATTCCCCAGGTAAATTTATTTACTAAGAATCCACACCTGACTGCTTTGAATAAATATTTCTTATTTGTAATTATGTCATACAACTATATAGAATGACTCCACCACCAGAAGAGTTGTTCCAACATTAATTCACATCTTCCCTGTTCTCATGGATTATGAAACCCTATTTTAAAAACTGTACAATCCCCAGTGCTTGAACTACTACAGGTTACTGCTGTGTTAGAAGTTGTAAAAGTTGCAGACTTTTACATAAAAATTGTCCTTAAGGGACAATGCAAATTTTCTTACAAGAAAGGGTACGAAAACCTGGGTTATATATTTTTACCTGCAGTGGGTGTACTGAAGTGACTGCATGCTGACTTCAAGGCTGTCGGACTATGAATACATATCTGTGTAGGAAAACTGTAATTCAGATAGTGTAAACTTCCACAAAGCTGTTGTGATTAACTTTGCTGTACATCATCTTCCTGATAAATATCAAAATTGCATTAAAAAAAACACCTCAGGCTTCACTTAAGGCTTCTAATAGCAAACAATGCACATCACCAGCAGCTGTCCTCTGGGGAGCAATAGAGCACTTACAGTGGACTCAACTGCGTATTCTTCTCTAGTTACCATCCATAACTTCTCTCCTACTGTGCTTATGTTCTCTGAAGGGAAATAGATAAAGTTTTCAGCAGTGGGCAACTAAGTGCAAAACAAAACCTAGAGTAAAGATCTTTTGTCTCTCATTCAGATAATTATGCATACTAACAGAGCCCTTCAAAAGCAAGACTTCTCTTCCAGTATTTGACATTTCAGGTTACACTTCAGGAAGAATTTCTTCTCAGAAAGAAGTGTCAGCCATTGGCACATGTTGACCATGTTGGTGTTGGAGTCCCTGTCCCTGAAGGTATTTAAGAATTAAATGCTGGACAGTCAGGCATTGAAATGCACTTCCCAGGGAGGTGGTGGAGTCACCGACCACGGGAGTGTTCAAGAAACGTTTCGATGTTGTGTTGAGGGATATGATTTAGCTGGGAAGTATTGGTAATGGTTGGAATAGATGATCTTCTAGGTCTTTTCCAACCTTGATAATTCTGTGATTCTGTGATTCTGTAAGAAAAGAGTAGATGTAGAAGGGATAAGATTTATTGGTGGTAGGTAGTCAGTTGGGTTAGATATTCTTAGAGGTCTTTTCCAAACTTAGTGATTCTATGATTATATAATTCTGTGATCCATAATCTAGTTTCACTTAACTAAATATCCTCTGATATTTTCTTATAATATTTTTATAATGCTATGTGTAGTCTATATGTAAGAACATCCACTTTTTTTTTTTTTTTTTTAGTATATGATTGTTGTGTGCTGGGACAAAGAAAGTGTCAATATTTTACCTGAAAGATATCTTAGCCTTTTAAATGTAGATGAAATCTACTTCAATACTGTGAAAGACTGCTCAGTTGCTCAGTTATAGTGAGTTACTAGGAAGCTAGAATGCATCTATCAAATAGTATTTTATGTCATTAAATTTAAACTTATTTATTTATCCATATTGTTGTTTATGAGCAGAAAATGTGTTATTTGCCCATTTAAACTTCATGATGGGATATCCAAGGTAATAATTTGGACAGTCATTGATCTCCTGGGAGTTGTTTCTGTCCACCGAAGTGTAGTTCATGTAAGGTGAAATGTTCCTGATCACTTTGTGCTGAGTTAGAAAGTTGTTGCTTTGGAAGGCAGCATCTTAAAATTTAAATATTGTGGGCTTCTTTGTCATTGTGATTCATGAGGCAAATAATGGCACTATCAAATGAGAGAGAAGCAGTTAACCTATTCAAATGCAAAGTCTGGGATTAGGGATACTTGAAATATGACCATGAAAGTCAATGAAATTGCCTGACTCTAGCTAATGGAAGATGGAGGCTGCTGGAGATGGGATACCTTGTTAACATCTGTTGTGGTTTTACAGGTGTTGCAAGGTAACCACAGCAAGAGATGATGTGACGCCTAGTGTGGCAGGATTAAGCAAATTAATGTGATACTTCTGAATTCTGAATGCATCATGAAAAGTTACAGAGACCAATTGCTCCATTTCCTGTGGCATTATGTGAAGCAGACTTTTCAAACCTTTCTACTGAGGTCACCATACAAAGAGTTAATGAAGCAGAAACACTCTAGGGATTCAGTGACTAAGCACACTTAGATGTGTTTTATATAAATGTTCAACTGGCAGTAGTGAAATTACCTCACTGATGTTTTAAAGAAACTGTGAACGTTGTACACTTCTAGCATTAAATGGGGTGTTCATAACTAATTTCTTATTTTCTAAGCCAATGTAACAGTTTGACTGTAACTTTTATTAAGCATTACAAAGTTAAAAGGGGAAGAAAAAGCCTAGAGGTCATAAACTCCTTCATGCAATTTAGAGTGCAGCAAGGAGTTATTGCTGTGCTAGCGCTTGTTAATGTATCTGCAGTTTTACTTGGAGTTAACGGGTGTTTTTTTTTTTTGTCACAGTAATTGCCTCGTAAGTGGTTACCACAAAATGCTATATCACTGAGATACAACTTAATGCAAAGATGGTATGAGATGTAATTCATGAGCCTAGGAACGGATGTTGCCTTGTAATATTCCGCAAAGCTCCAAACTGTACTGAAGCTGAAGCAGTATTTCACGAGCCACAGGAACATCTTCCAGTGCCTTAACAGCGTCATGTCTTTAACAATTCTTTAAGCTTGTTAGTATTTCCTGGGAAGTCAAAGGCTGAGAAAGCTTCTACCACATTTCTTCCTGCACTGAACAAAAACAAACAAACAAATAAATAAATAAATAAAATGTCCTAATAAATGGAGCACTGCTATGAACAGCTAAAGAGTACAACTATTAAAGCCTTTGTGGTACTGATTTGTATTATGCAAATTACTCTGCAAACCCTCAGGTTGGCAATGATCCGTTTTCTTTCACCATCTTCTCTCCATTACAGAAATAGAAACACATATCCCACAAGAACAGTTCTTTGGGAATAAATGCCAGATGTGGAGATTTTAAGACTAGAAGGAACTATTATGACTTCTGCATAACAAGCCATCGAATTTTTACAAAGTGTCAAGCCCTTAACTTGACTGTGCTAAAAACCCACATTATGAGTGTAATTCATCTTCCAGCACAGAGCGTGTGAACTGTTTCAGTGCTTTTATCACTTCTATTGCTCTTCCTCAGAGAGTACCAAGGGATCAATCCTCACACTTAGTTTTATCTACCACATTCTTCCTGAAGGCTTGAGTCTTATATGGCAATCCTCTTTCACTCAAGAACTTGATGGTGGTTTTGCTCCTTGAATGTACATCACTTGCAATTCTCTGAGTTTTTCCCATTTCAGTTACAACAACATTATTGATGTCCTGTTGCATGAAAAACAAACAACAACAGCAAAAATAAAATAAAATAAAATAAAATAATAAAATAAAAGGCAGTTCCTCACTTATTCTATATATATTTTACACAAACTCAGTGAAACTAATAACAATTTTAATCACATCCTTTACTTTAGATCCTATAAACAGTGTCTTTGAAGTCAGTGAGATGTTCAAACAAATAATGTTTCATGCTCTCACAGGGGCAACCATGAAAAGAGTAACCCTAGCATTTTTATAAAGATATCTAGGAGGTAAAATATGTCATAAGTCTTAGTGATATGAAGGCCGTAATCGTTAATACATAACTAACATTATGTTTAAATGATCTCACTATTCCAGTTCCAATCTACATGATTATCCTTCTCCATATATTGTACAATAGTCACTGATAAATTCCCTTTTAATGAGATAAGTCAACAGCCTGGCAAACTAATAGATAGAACTTTGGGTTAATTTAGGGTAATATAATTTATACATAGATGTATTGACACTGTACATGTTTCAATAGTGGTAAAATTCATCTTTAACATAGACTATGAAGAAATTTGTTGTGGAAATTAAGACATAAAGTAGAATGATTTCATAATGACAGGTTAATAGGTATGGCTATACTAATGTATATGCAGCTACACATAAATATGCACGTATATGTACACATTTATGCACTATATCTATATTGCTAACATATAAAATTCCATCCAGAGAAATCATGTGATATGTAAGTCATTCTGAGCCAAAGGGCAGAAGATTCACTTGGGTCTAGTTAATCAGCATCTTGCAATCCATCTAGTGCTATAAGAGAAGTCTGTCTCATCTGTTGGTTTTCAAGAATTGGAGAGATTTGATCCATCTGTCACACAATTCCTCCTGTTTCTATTTGGAGAAATATGCAATCTGTTCCATTAATAAAATGTTGCAAGTAGTTTCCTCCTTCCACGCAGTTCTAAACCCACTTGACAGGTGGATATTTTGACCTGTACATGGTGCAAAGCATAGAGTCATTTTAGTAAGTGTATGTCTCCACAAAGAAAAGAAAGATAGACACTAATTAAAACCTGGGTAAGTCATCTGGAAGACTGGTAGCATACTCTGGCATTTGTTAACACAATACAAAAGTCACTAATTATAGTAGTATTGTTAGTGCTATTGAAGTTATAACAGCCTGTCAGAGGTGCCATTATAAGCCACTATATTCAGGTATTCATAACGACAACCATAAAAAAAAATTAAATAAAGCTGAAACTTGGCATATATGATCTTGGTTTGGAGGAATTTTTTCCTTTAAAAAACTGGGATAGAGGGGGGTGGAATGTTTGCATCTGCACATGTTTATATCTAAATTCAGCAATCAAAAAAACTTAACTTGAAAACCACATAAAAAAATAAATATTTTATTCATTAATTAAGATTTTATTATTATTATTATTATTATTATTATTATTATTATTATTATTATTATTATTATTATTATTATTATTATTATTAAAATGATGCCAGATTAATTCATGGATTTATTGTGGGCCAAACTATTTATCTTCTACGTTAGTCAAATTCTTAAATATGCATGTAGCTCTTGGCTGTTGAGGAATTTGATAGAAGTAGTTATCTTTGAAAGGTAGTAGTTTAAACACTTTCATGCATCTGGTTATTAATTTCTCAGTTCTTCATCTCTCTTCTTCAAAAATCACCTCATAAGAAAGAGGAAGAAAAACAATGTTTCCTTTTCCCATCTCCCTTTTATCCTTTTCACAGACAGGTCCTTGGGGTAGGAGATGTTCTTTGCCAGTGTTTATGCAGCAGATGGCCCAGTGGGATTTCAAACTTCAGTCAGGTAAAGCACAATAGGAATGCAAATACTATATAATGGAATGTTTGCAAATATTTCCCCTGCTGGTGGCTGCTTTTAGGGTTTTATAAAAAATCAATTACTCTTGCAACATGCTAAAGTGGACCAATTGAACAACAATTAGCAAAATTAAACATCCCAACCCTTAATTTCTCATGATATGTTAGTTCATGGACTTAATGAAAGAAAGCAGTTTACATGTTACATTTATATCTGCATTAGAATTATTAGGTCCCATAAATTATGCAGGACACCATTAATAAGTTTCATTTTGCGTTAGATTACAATGTCCTCATTCCAGCATTAGTCTTGGATTAATTACATAGCTATCACAGCAGAGCTGACATTGTTAGAGATGGGGGATTACCCTGAGTGCCCCTCAGTGCAAGCAGCCATTAATATGATGGCACAAGGATTTGGGATAACAAATCACCCTTGGCTAGAATAGACCTGAACTCATTAAAGTTTAAACATTGAATGGATTTAGTCTTTCATCTTAAAAAGTAAACACAGGGGGGATCTGCCTGATAATGGTGCCTTGGGTTTCCCTTTATCTACATAAATCTACTTGTGGAAACAACATAGGAAAATAATAAGGAAACTTAATAAGATGCATCAGGTAAGTACATGACACTTGGCTTCAGTGAATTTACTTCTTCCATTATTTTTTTAACCACTTTTCTTGTCTCCTTCCCTTCATACAACTAGATAAAAGAGCAACTCTTCATCATACACTACTCTAAACTCCAGAATCCCGGATCACGCTTGTTATTCCTATGCCATGTCTGTTATTCACATAATATAATGCATTCTGGGTCTTAGCCCAAACGACATCAACTGGCTTGCATCCATTTGAATTGCAGGCGATGGGATCTAAGGCATATTGCTCTGTTTCATGCCTGCTTTTGCCAGCCAAGGGTACTAATTGGCTCATTCAAAATCAAAGCCAGTCTGAATGAGCACATATGGATAATTTGCACACTGGACCACTGAAGTGAAACAGGAATACAGATGAACTCAGTGGTGTGTGTGTATCCATAATTTTTTGATGACGTCAAAATGTCAAATTTAATTTATACTCAGTGTGCGGAGTTTTTTATGTTCGTGGTGGAAATAGAGAGTGAAAGAAGGAAGTGAAAGAAGGAAGTAAACAAATGCGAAATAGATAAGAAAATTTCCAAAAGAAGGATTTATCCTGATGATGCTTATACTTCCAAGTGAACATGCCAAGCAAACATCATATTCACTGGAAACTTCTTGAATGGGAAATGAAGAATGAGAGGTATTGCTGCATGTCAACTGAGATCTTAAATGGACTAAATCATTCCTTGGGAAAACTTATTTCCCCTAATCAAGTGACTATTATAGAATGAGTAATGTGAGAGAACTTTAGGTTGGTGACCAAACAGAGAAGACCTTTCACCTTTTATTATTTCAGTATCCTTCTGCCTGAAACACTATTTTATTACAATATTAAGAACTTCTATGTGAAAATAGTCTCTTACTGTGCACTAGCCAATAGGCAATATTAAAGCCTTTCTATTCTGTTTCAGCAGTGGAGGAGAAGGTCTTTAAGGTATTATTTCCTACATTACTGCAACAGTTAGACCTCATGGAGGAATTTTATCTGTCAGGGTTTCTTAGACCCTGATCTGTGATATATGGAAAGACAGAGACTATGAGTGGTAAAATCAATTAGTGATCCTGCATAAGGAAAAAAAAAAAAGTACTGATATAGTCCTTATCCTACGTGAAGTGTCAGCACCCCAGCAAGACAGGAGAGAGAGCCTGAATGTTCTCACTTGAATTTTTCAGAAAACACAAATGCCACATTAAACTTAAACTAGACATTAAGGCTGAAATTGTCAGGGAAACAGACATATTTCTGGACTTTGAAATGCTGCCAGGACATTTAATCCAATACATTTATTGCTCAAGAGATTTCTACATAACCCTTTAGTACCCAGAATTTTTGTTCCCATGAATGCTGCTTTCCCACCATGCGAACAGGGACTGAGCTAGTACAAGCCAAGAGGCAGAAGAATATTTAGAAAGTAATCTTATTCTTGCAGAGTCTTTCTGTTCTTCAGGATGAGATTTATGTAATGAAATGAACTGAACGAGGAAAGATGAATTCAAACATGTAGTTAAGATAATTGTAGCTGGTAAGCAGGATATACTAGTATCTGACACTGCTAAAATAAAAGGTTTGTCCCAAACCAGACGTTTCATTTTTGTTCTCCATAATTTTTAATAGAAGTTCTTACCAAATTCACAGTGTTCCCAATGTTGTTCCTGGTCTTGACTTGACTTATTTTGCTCTTTAGGTACTCATACCTGTAAGATTCAAACATTTCTCAGATGTTTTAATATGTCTGCTTCGTTATAGTGTTCAGACAGGGACTGAATCAGAGAGGAGTTTCTGAACAAGGAGTTACTGAAATCCACACAGTTTTATCTGAAGAAAAATCTGAAGAAGAATCTGACACAGAAGCCACCTAGGAATTCTTTGACAAAGCAAGGAGTTTGAGCCCGGCTTTCCACACACTGAGTGTAATAAAAAAGAGTGTCAGTTATTGCATTGGTAAACTATTCATTTAACAAATTCAGGTTCAAGCAATTCTTGTTTTCGATATATACTCCAGAAAACACAAATAACTGCAAAAAAAGAGCATCCATGCATCCTTTCTGAGGTCACGTAGAAGTACCCAGTGTCATGGACATTCTTTCCTCTACAGACTTAATAGAAAGTGAAGTCAAACATTAAAACAAAACAAAACAAAACAAAAAACAGCAAAACAAACAAATAAAAAAAAAAAAAACAAAACAAAACAGCCAACTAACCTACCTGAAAAGCTTCAGGACAAGAAATATCCTAGGTTACTCATGATATTTATCAAGGATATTAAAATTGTTCAAAAACACAGATCTGACCTACACAAAAACTCCTGGCCCAATGCGCCTCGCCTCGCCTTGCCTCGCCTTGCCTCGCCTCCCCTCGCCTCCCCTCCCCTCCCCTTCCCTCCCCTTCCCATCTGATCCCATCCCCTTAAATATAAGTTTTCCATCATATCCTGCTTTTATATTACCATGCTTCTGTAGGAACATTGTCATTTTAAATTCCCAAACTGACTGTGGGATACCAGTTTCTTTTGCCAGACTATACAATGTTTGTTCTGTTTTTGCAGGGAAAGAATGAAGCTGCTGAGTGTCGTTTCCTAGCACAAAAGTACTTCTGTGCACCTGGGGTGCTGTCAAAAAGTTCTGTTCCCTATAAACTACATGTTTTACTCATCTGCGGCCATTTCACATTCCTGACTATTTTCTCTGGGTAATATGAAAAAAAGTAGAATTCCTTTCATCTTTCTGGATACTGACCTGGTGAAAGCAGAAAATTATCCTGTTGCTTCTGCTAGCTGATATTGCGAGCCTCATGGATTGTTATAGTGCTTGTAGTTTAGTGGCAATTATGTTTTGAGACAAACAACCATACTGCCTATATCTCTATATCTACACATGAAAAAAGCTCCCATAGCAAGCTTGGTACCTGAATTTTCATATCTCCACTGGGCAGAGGTAATTGCTGACTTCACTATATATCTTTGTCTTGCTGTGCCTGTTAAGATTTCAGCTTTATTTCTTGAATAAGTTTCCCCCTGCTGCCTTTTTTTTCTTACTCAACCGCTCAAGCTTGTATCAAACATTTTTTTCACAGCCTCTTTTTAATTCATTTTTGACAAGTTCCACTTTCTGAGCATTTTTATTATGTCTCTTACAAATCTGTCTCTCTGCAAAATAATGAACAAGCCCATACTCCTATCAGAAATGAATGTGACTGTGAACATGCATGTACAGGAAAAGAAGTGAACCAGTGAGGGAGCATTTTGAAGCCACTAATAATTTGAAATTTTCCTTTCATAGTTGGTCATGGTCAACATAAGAAAAAATTTCAAAGGCAAAGGTTACCTGGGAACAAGATACCATTTATGTTTCAAGACTACAAAGGCCAAATGAAAAAATAAAATGGCCCATCAGTTAGTGCATTAGATCAACATTTACATCCTATAACCATTCAAACAGCACTAATAGCACTAAGAAAATCAGCCCATTAATATATATCTGCCTATACGTGTATTTTTTCCGTGTACAAATTTAAAAGAAGAGCATAAGATTTACTCCAAACAAACAAACAAACAAACAAGCAAACAAACAACAATTTGTTTTCTCTCCCTGAGAAAAATGAAGTGGAACTTTATCTGCTTTCAGAATAGGTCTTAGTCTTTTAGTTCCTTTGCTTCTTCAAACATAAACCAGGAATTACAGCACTCCTGTGTCTCTCAGGGATATTCTGTAGATAAATACATTAAAGACTGAAAGGTGCTCACCTCCTAGATAAGTATTTTAGACAGTGCTCACAGAATTCCCCAATGTTTGTTTTCTTAAGCTGTGTAAAATTACTGGGTCCAATACTTTTTGCTCTGTGTTGGCTTAACATTTGCCCCATTCAAATAAATCGGGAATAAAGCAATGCCTGTTGGAGAGTGTAGTCTTTTACACCAATGTGTAAATGTTTCCCTGAGATGCAAGGATCAAACTTTCAGTGTCCATAGCACTGTATGATAAAATCGTGAAGTAAAAGCAATGATATAAAAGCATGCCCAGGAGAAAAGGGCTTATCACTGCCTCTTACTTGAACTGCGAGAAATCTCTACCAGATTCCTCCAGAGAAGTAATATAAAATCTAAAGATGTTTCTGTGATGTAAGCTTGAAAGAATCAGAGATGACATCTTCATTGCTTCAATTTTCATTAGCTGCAGGTCATTAAACAACCATTTGCAGGCATAATTCCTTATCATAATACAACTGAAATATTCAGTACAAACAAAGTGAGTGAAAATTCAGCACGCCAATGATTTCTACATGTGATATTTTTAAATATAATGATATAGATGGCCAAAGGTCTTTCTCTTGACCTCTTCTCCTATTACAATACTGACATAACAAGCATTACAGGTAAAAAAAAAAAAAAAAAAAAAAAAAAAAAAAGTGCTGAAAATGCTTGCTGGTACATTTTTATTTATTTATTTATTTATTTATTTCCCTCTGAAAATGAGTGTCTTAAATTAGCTATGGCAAACATTGAGTGTTTAGAAAAAGTGATATTCATTAAAAAATCCTGATGATGTAAAAACTGAAATGGAAAAGACAAGTGATCGGGGGGGGGGGGGGGGAGGGGGGGGGGGGGGGGGGGGATGTTACATTCCCAGAATGTATTTTGTTAGGAAAACATCAGGATGGAAAGGACACATATTTGTGTACTGCATAAAGTGTAGCTCTGATTTTGCTGAGGCACAAAGGACTTAGAACCTACACAAAACAAGTAAGAACATTAAAGTATATTTCAGCATCCTAGGTAGAAGCAATACCTCTCAGTTTCTGCTGGTATTTGCGTAAGTACCAGCAATTCAAAAAGGTGAATAATAATAATAATAATAATAATAATAATAATAATAATGACAATAAAAACAGTACATGAACAGTTATCTGTTCATTCCTAGTGGAATAGAATAATTGAATCAAAGATTCATAAAATCCTTCGAGTTGGATCTTAATAAGTCATCCAGTTCAGCTCCCCTGCAATGGTAAGGAACACTTATAGCTCCATCAGATGCTCAGAGCCCCATCTGGATTGACGTTGGATGTCTCCTGTGACAGGAAGTCCACCACAGCTATGTACAACTTGCACCAGTGCCTCACCACACTTATTGTTAAAACACTCTTTTCTTACACCCAATGTCAATCTCACCTCTTGTAGTTTGAAATCATTTTCCCTTGTCTTATCACCACAGATAACAATACCAAAACTTCAATCAGAAGTAAATCCTTGACTCCAACTGGAAATTTAGAGACGTCACCACAGATTGGACTGCTGACATAACACAACATGGTAACACCAAAATGAATACACAGTGCACCCTGAAAGGCATCTGGCAGTACTTCCATCTGCAGCCCATTCATACAGTGTGGCGAAGTATTTCAGAACACAGTCTCTCAGATGCTTAAGATTTCACATGTTGATGATGGAAACAACAAAAAATTGCTTGGCAGGTTGCTATTAGCTCAAGGCTTGTGTCTTTAATTGGTGTAAATAATTAACAAGCACTGTGCACAGATGACTAAGCGTGATAATAGAGATGTTTCCATTTGAAGTTGAGATTATATCCTTTATAATACTAAATAAACCAGACAGTTTGTATGAGCAGATTATTTCTTACTGATTTGAACTAGAAATACAGTTTCAGTAATCATATTCCACTAACCAAGGCCCTCAAAGCAAGTTTCAAAAATAGGAGTGAAAAGACTGTTGTTTTCAGGGCAGGAAAGAGAAACAGTTTTCAAAGTTTTTAAACCAGTTGTCATCATACCATATAAATATTTCCCAGCTACTCTGGATCTCCAGTTATCTTATGTAAGTAAGACATGAAAATGGATGTGTTTTTTTTGTTTGTTTGTTTTTGTTTTTTTTTTTTTTAAGAAAGATCACCAGACTGACACAAAATTTGCCTTGTACTAAGTGTAGGACAGCCAGATAAGATTGCATGATTTTTGTAAAGAAAGAAAGACAAGTAAGCAAACAATACAGAGAAATATATAAGCAGCCACAAAAACAGCAACAATCTGGTCAGCAGGATTTCCTATAACAGTTGGTACTAGTAGTACTACAAGATACACCAACAATTCGAGAAGCACTGAACAGGAGCTTCAAATCAGGTTGGCAAGTCATTCCTGCAGTCTGCATCAACACAACTTAACCAGAGTCTGCTTCCCTTGGTTGCATGACCCGCTACCATGTGTCCAGGACAAGTGGCTACAGCAAAGACTTTGACAGCAATGATTTTACAGGACACAGGAGTAATACATATTATGGAAAAGACTATTAAGGTTTGTATCTCATTGAGCAGCTTTGCACGTTGTTTTCTGTTTTGTTTGTGGTTTTTTGTTTGTTTAGTTTGTTGTTATTGTTATTGTTGGTGATTTTATTTTTTGGGGTTTTTTTGTTGTTTTTTTTTTACTCTGGACAGAGCAGATGAACATGCAGGTAGGTTCATTGCCATTTTTTCTATGTTCTTTGTTTTCCAGGTGAATAAAGGAGTTTAAATCCTTGTCATTTAACAGGCCTAAATAATAGTTTCAAAGGCCAGGTAATCAAAGTATTAGGTTTATTTCAGAAAGACTTAAACTCTTTTTTTAAAAAAAGAAAGCAGAATGTGATCAATCTCTCTGATATTTATCATGACACAGAGTTTAACAATAACTGGATCTGTAGCTGCTGAAAATTGAATTTTCTGTTGGAAATTGAATGTTCTTCATGCAAGACAGTATAAGATAATACGTTAGATTCTGTCCTGCAGCCAACTTATCTCAGGTAGCAAGAGGCTTTTACAAAGCCAAATACCACTCCTCAGGTGCCTGTGCCATCTCCACAGTGTTTTCAAGGCTGCTGAGAGCTGCTCCAAATTGTACTTTGTGCCTTCATTCTATGTGTAGATTTCACTGTTTTTGTTAATCCCTCATGTCAGGCACAAGGAGGCTGGAGGACAAAGTGCCATACTTATCCATTTTTTCTCAAGACAAAAGGAGGTGCCTCCTGCTTCTCTGTAGAAAGCTGGGATCATTCTTAGCTATCCATTTTCCTTCTTTTTACTTGATAAGTAAAATGTTAATGGTTTCCTCGCTGGCACTCTACAGTTATGTAAGTTAGCATGAATTCTCTCTGATCACCACCTTTGCCCACAGCCTTACTTCAGTAAATAGAAGATCAAGGGCTTTCTTCTCAGTCTTCTTGGATTTCTGTGATGGAGCATGTAACTATAATTTTTCACGCATTACATGTAAATTGATTCTCCACTGTTATGCAGAATTATAAGGGACAGGGCTTCATCCTCTTTTTCTATAAGGAGCTCTGCCCTGCAGCTTTGCTTCTTTTTACATTTACAACTTTTACATTTACAACTTTTTCCTTCTCTATTTGTAGCATTCACACAGCACATGCTCTGTAAACAAAAACTGCAGGACTCTAACTTCACTTCTAATTTGTCTTTCTTAATTCCACATTTTTTATCAGTCTTTCTTATGCTTCCTTCTATGTTTCACAAACAAAATATGTATATATATATCTTTACAGTTTTATGTAGCCTCAGTAGCACTATGCTTTAACCATGAAGTGACAAACAGGTTACTACATTTTTTTGTGGGTATTTACCTCTCACTCTGGCCTCCTTTCCAATATGGCAACTTTTCTTACCAGGCTTAGGATCTGATCTTTATCTTTCACATTTCTCCATTGCTTATAGCTTTCTAAATCTCAACATTTCCTCTAGGATACACAAGACCAGCTACTAAGGACAGTCTTCTCTACGTGAACCTACCTGAGTAACGAGGTTTGGGACAGATGACCTCTTGACGTCCCTTCCAACTAGTAATTTTCTGATCAAGATGGCATAGACATTTGATTACTGAATCTTTCTGACTGCCTGAACTCTCTTAGCAAAAGTGTCCTCATCTCAGCCCTTCATCTTTTCTCATGATACATTCTTCCCACAAATCACCCCCCACATACATATATGTTCCTCCACGAAGCATTATGCACAGAGGCCTCTCTCAGAACTGATTCATGGGACTGCTACCTTCATTCAGGTTTCCCTCCAAGACATATTTTTAAGATTATTCATTTAAGACACTGGCCTATTTGTATTCAAATATGGAAAAGATGTATAGAGATAATAAGAGTTTGAATAACAGCTTTTTATTATTTTGCCTTTTAAAATGCTATGTATTTTTTGTGTGTGTAGCATAGATCATGATGATATTCAGAAGGAATTCCATTCATGGAGGGGGTAAGTGAAACTGCCAATGTAACTTTAAAAGCTGTGTTTTTTGTTTGTCGCTCACAGTCACTTGTCTTTCATGATAGATATTTAGAATTAGATTATTAGGCAGCTAAGCTGACTTTCATCTTACAGCACAGTATACAAATTGAAGTTTATTTCCTGTATCCCTCTTTGCACATGAAGTGATAATTTATACACTCCTGACAAGACAACAAAGTATTTCCATTTCCATAACTCAGCCTCCTGGTTAGGAAAAGAAAACCTGAATTCTTTGCTATTTCAGTATTTGCTTGGAAATAATCTAAAGTGGTATGTATCCAAGGAGGTTTGTGCGTGGCATTTCTCTGTATTACTGTTTTGAGGTGAACACCTTCCAGAGCAAAACTTCCTGTCCCAAGTTATATGTGCAGATTCCGTATCCATGCATTTCCTAATGCATCCAAGATTTCCCTCCTTTTAGCTATGACCTACGTCAGCACTTCAGAGGTCTCAATCTTTCCTGTATTGTTGCTCGCTTTATTGTCTGTGAAGTGATCTAGTTTTAGTCAGCATACCCTTGGTTTCACAATAACATAATCCTTCTGAAATGGCTGTTTGATGGGCTCAGAGATATTGCTGTTATTATTCACAGCAAACAAACTTTCAAGGCTCAATCAATAATAAAGACTGATTTCCTGAGAAAGTATTGTTGAAGTGATATTGTGATGTTAATTGTGGACTGATTCAACTTTAATTTATTTATATTGCCCTTCGTTATTCTCCTTCCTGTAGTCTCAGCACCCTTGTCTGCTTACTGTTATATGTTAAGTTTTTTGGTCTGTAGATCTCCCTGCCTTGAATCTTAAGAAAGTGAATTGTAACATTGCTGTAAATAAAAGAATTATAAATATGTGCAGCAATCTGTAAAGATCTCTAGGAGATAGTCTGCAAATGTCTGTCAGATGCAATGAATTGTCCATGATAATCCTTCCTTGTTATTAAAGGAGATTTCATCTGTTTGTATATTTTTCTCCAGGGCAAATGAACCATTACAAGGGTAACTCGTTTTTGTGGTTTAATGTTTTCAGTGTTGATGTTACTTACAACCTGAAGCCATTATGATGACTCATATACACTCAGAGCTCAGAGGCAAATACATGCCACACATCCTAAGACTTTGTAGGTATCAGCATCAGCATACACGTATACATAGCTAAACAAATACATATATACATACATACATACATAAAAAATAAAAAGATCAATATCCAGTAAGAAAAACAAACAAACAAACAAACAAACCAAAAAAAAAAACCAAATCAAAATGAATAAACAAAATGCACTGCAAGAAAAAAGAAAGGTTGAGGGGAGGGGGTTGGAAAATGAACGTTCCTTTATGAATCTAACTCATAAGATCAAAACCTGAAATGTTTTATAGAGATGTTATTGCTCCCTTATAGTGCTGGTTAATCTTATTTTAAAAATATGGAGAAAAAAAAAGAAACATAGGCATACATCATTTTAGATTGCAAGGAATTGAGTTTCTCTGTACGTATTAAATAATATAACTAGTTTGCTATTTTCTGCAAAATAATAAGGACATTTTGTGAAATTGTATATTGGCTAACACCCAACAGCTTCTCCTTCTTTCTTGTTTTTTGTTTTTTTGGTAAAATATTTTCAATGAAACTTTTCGGGATGAGAAATCAAACCAAATCTGGAATACTCAAACTTAATGAGCAAGAACTAAAAAAAATATGAGAAAACACAGCAGTGGAATGGTTTGTTAGTAACCCGGAAGATTTAATTGATTTAATTGAATTTAATTTGGATTTAATTGAAGTGCTTAAGGATCATAGCAAGTATGAGTGATGCTATTCATAGTACCCAAACTAGAAACCTAAAATTAAACAAGACAATCCTTTTACTCACTAGAGCACATGTATTCACTCCCATTGTGCTCAAGTCTTAGTATGATAATGGAAATCTAGATGGCTTCTGTGACTAGTAGATAGCAGGCCATTTTTCTTCCAGTAAACGTGCAGTATTTTTATGAAAATGTTAATCATTCTTCAAGATTTTCATCACAAATTATCCACTTTCAGGTGGAAAATAAACAAGCCAAAAGGAAATCATATAGCTCCTGAAGATCAAATTGATCATCTGTAGTACAATAGTGCAATGGAAAGATTTCCAGGACAAATGGAACAGCTCTGTTTGCTTCAGTGTGGGTGTCTTCCTGACTGCTCTAATCTTTTCATTCAGGAAGAAAAGATACTGCCACTCTTTTTGCTTCATTCACTCAGTATATTAGCTCCCTTCTGACGCTTAATGGGAAAACGTCTGTGAACACTTGGCACTGTGCTCTATCAAGCTTCACTATAGACACTGAGTATTACCTATGCCATCTGGGATGTCACTTCATTCAAAGCAGTAGACAATAATGAATTTGGCTTACTTATTTCTTATTAGTTTGTTTTCTGTTGAAAATAAAACATTGGTCTGGACCAGTAACAGTATTAATGTTAGCTTCCTGGCATGCTAAGCATGTCCAAAAGTGTTGTGGTCTGAAAAATAAGAGTTATCTTAGCTGTTCATTTTGTTAATGTCTTTTAGTTTAAACAGTGAAGCTGGCTTGGTGATCCAGTGCAACTAACCCCAGACTCCTCATGTGCAAAGCAAACGTAGCAATTATAACTTATTTGTAGGAAACTGAAAACTACTGCTAAAAAGGCTATCTGTAAGGTCTTTAAGTTTATTGCAATTTTTATTTTCTCTATTTTGCTCTTGATATCTGATGTTAATCACGTGAGCCTTTTCTTATTATGGGAAAGGTTTTTTTTTAATATATGATGATTACACCTGCTATTAATAACAATACCATGAGTGAAAAAAACGTGAACATCTGTAGTGGAATCCTATATTCTCTTAAATCTACACTTACTCCTATCACCTGAAATGAAGGCAAAACTATTTTCTTGCTTCGTACCTGTCATGTAACGTATCTACCATGGGATTAGTAGGCATAGGGTAATGCCTGGAGGCTGTGAGCACATTTAAGCATATACTTAGTGAAGCTCTAATGAGCTTATAAAGGAAAGACAAACAGGAGAAGAACCAGGATCGGTAGAATGGAAATCATGAAACGCTCCACGCAACACCCATTTTGTAAGTAAAAATATGTACAAAGAATCATAGAATTTCTCACGTTGGAAAAGACCCTCAGTATCATCAAGTCCAACCGCAAAAGAATTTAATTTCATTTCCTTGTTTTCACAAGCTATTGAGAACCATGTTTTATTGCCATTTTTGTTGCCTTTGAAGATGAGAGAGTGGAAATAAGAAACTGGTGCTAATGTCAAACTTTGAAAAGGTTATTTCTCTTAACATTTGAATTTAAGACCTGAATTAACCCATCCCAGTTTCTTCAAATGTTTCAAATGGTAACTGAAATGTAGAAAGCATTCATTTTGGTATTCTGTAATTTCCTTCATTTAAAGGAGCAGAGAAGGTTTGCCCCATAGGGGAATAGACCTCCAAAATATCATTCTGGGAGGTTAATTCACCCAAATGCCCTATTCTATAAGATTTAATGGTCTGCTCAGACTATTACCAGAGGAGCCATTAATAGGTGCAAAACAAAGATAGTGAACAAGTAGTAATACAAAATCCCTTACGTGCAAGGAAGACTTTCTCCCTGGAAATAAGCATGCCTCACATGAAAGCCCAAGAAAGACACTTCAGAGACAAAAAGCACTTGTGAAACTGCTGAATTCAGTTGCTGGAGGACTTCCGAAGAAAGGGATCGCTGAGTAGCATCATGTGCAGTTTTTTGACAGCTGTTCCCAGCTCCCCCATCCACAGCACAGCACCTGCTGAAAGCATGGTTTGTCTTAAATGCTGGTATACCTGAACCACTGAGAAGGTTTTCAGCAGAAAATAGTAGTATACAATGTCTTGATAAGTGTTATATCATATTCAAGAGATATGGTAGGTGCTGGAGGCACAGACATACAGTTAAGTGAGCAAAAGCAGTTCATGCTGTCGCTGGCTAAGCAAGGTTTCTCCCTTTCTTTCTTCCACATTTCTTCAGAACCCTGTTAAATTAGCTCAGAAAGCCCACACATAATCTTCTCTGGCTTCTGAAGATCAGGCAAAATCATCTTTGTTGTCAGTCATATAAAAAGATAAGCATTTCATGCATATATACACCCTTGTCCCTCAACACACATTACTTTTCATCATTTCTGTTTCAGAAATGAGTCATGAATGTTTTGAGTTGAGTTTCTGCTTTGTGGAACATCAAAATTTTATTTACTCAGGACGATTGGCTTACACTGATTTCAGATGGCATGATATTCATCTTTGTTGTCTGCTTTCAAGTTATAGCTCTAGGGATAATTACTAAAATCCTGTGTTTCAGAAAACTGGCCTCATTTTTCCTCTCTGCCTACAGTTTCCTCTTCTCAGACCCCAGTTCCCTCATGCTTTACACTGAATGTTGAGCTCTTTTTCTATATTCATCTTCCCATCAAAAGCTGAGTATTATCATCTAACCAATATTTTAACACAAAAGAACCTTCGGAGTCTGGATTACCTCTATGAGTTGATGCATGAATTAGGGAAGCCAAGAAAAGGAGTTTGGCATGAAGTATAAGAAGAAAAATGTAATGATTGTCATGAAACTGTAGTGGATTTCTTTTGTTGTGCCCCTGGGCCCCAGTAGATGTTTAGGAAGAATGACATTTCCTGACGTTTTATTTTTTAAAGCCTACCTTGACTTGGCAGCTCTTGGCTTCTAGGCAACTTTGGTGGCATCCTCCTTGTCCCTTCAGTTTCTGAGAATATTGTTTGTGTGTTTTGAGGATCTTTTTCTGTGGTGGCTCTGAGACATTTGTCCTAATCCTCTCCTCACTCAGTCTTCTCACACTGATATCTCATGTTTATGAACAGAGCTCTTTTTATCTTGATCTTTTAACCTTTACCTTATAAAAATCTCCCTTTTTTTCAGCTACTGTGAGAAGCATCATCTTCTTCCCTATAAAGAATTTGACATGTGCTTTGGTTCTCCTTAGTGAGATTTTCTTCCTCGATGGCACTAGAAGCACTCACGAAGACGTTCATCATCTTATATTTGAAATATTAGCTGAAGAAGTTGTATTTTATTCTACTTTCCTCTTACACCAGGAAGAAAACATTTTCCCTATGCTAAAAGAGAGTTCTGATTTTGGATATTTTCTAGGAAAGGATCCCAGACAGAAAGTGAATATTATGTGCAGTAGACTGCGTATGTGTTTGTGAACTAAATATTTGGTGTTTCATTGTTGTTGGTGGTGTGTTTTTAACTGTAATAAACAATGTGTGTATATATATATATATATATATATTTCTTCTTCTTCTTCTTCTTGAACTGTTTTTCATTCTCACTTGGATCAGTGCTCACAGTTCACTCCAAAAATGTTTGTGGGACTCCTGTAGGACTCTGTGGACTGAAGCAGGGATGAGAGCTGTTTCCTGATCAGTATTCTTCTGCAAGAAATTGTGATTAAATTCAGTGTGAGAACTGAATTAAGACTGTCCATGAGTGTAAATTCAATGTAGTGCCATCACTATCCGTATCTCCATTCACAGCAGTTACACACTATGTTTCCGCAGGTTCTCTCTGGTTATATATTAACAGTGTATTGAATAAGATTAAGGGTGCAATGTCATCCCCTACACCACCTTCCCTCTGTCTTTCCTCAAGTCTGGATAAATAGTGCCAAAACTGCTGCAAAGAGATGACATTTGCCATGAGTCTTGTAGGCTGTGGTGGGATCCCAAGGTATACATCCTCAGAAATGCTGAAGAATGTACACAGTACAGATATGTTTAGCCTGAGCTTAACTGAAATAATACATACATACATACATACATACATACATACATACATATATATACATACATATATATATATATGGGCATAAGAATCAGAAATCAATAAATGCAATAGTTTAATGAGATTAACTAAAAATGACAAGTGAAATACAAGCAAGAAGCAAACCAAAGCTACCAAATTAACAACATCATCAGCAAAATATTGTACCACAGATTACATGAAGTCTGATTTTTGAAGTTAGCCATTCTATTTTATTATTATTATTATTATTGTTGTTGTTATTATTATTATTATTTTGAATAATTCAAAAAAGGCAGGCTGGGAAATTCCTAATTAAGTTACTTAAATCTAGTCATAAACCTCAAAAAGAAGTCGAACTCCATTTATGTAAATGGATGTAAATAAGGACTCAGTGTAAGAAAGATAACAAATTTTTATGTATATTTTCTCCATAAACTGCTTGATCAAAAATTAGGAGGACTGCAGAATCAATTGGACAGTAATTTTATGCCCTATGTAAAGTTTTAAAAATTTGGAAGCTACTATTTAGTGAGGAAAGTACGCCAACAAAGGGATTCTCAGTCACCAAAGTGTAATGGGAGAAATAGGTCAGTCACAGAATCAAATTCAAGAGAAAGAATGTAAGAAAAGTACTTCTAAATAACAGCTTCCATGAAGCACAGTGAAGAGAAACTTAAGGGGTATTAGCTTCCGCAGTTTGGTTCTGGGCAAGAATATTCTATTTTCAACCTAAAGCTGGAGGATTTCTATTTTCATGAATTTGTAATGTTTCCTTTTGTTGTCTTTTTTTCTTTGTTTGTTTATTTCCTTGTTTTGCCTTGCCTTGCCTTGCATTTGACAGTTGGACTAGATGATCTTGTAGGTCCTTTCCAACCTTCTATGATTCTATGATTATGATTCTGTGATTCTATGATTATGATTGTTCGCTTGCCTTGCTTTGCCTTGCCTTGCTTTGCCTTCATAGCCTGTTTTATACTTATCTCAAAATGAACACAAGAAATCACATGCTCACGACATACATATGTATGCTTACACACATGAACACATATGTATTTAAGGTGTTTTTGTTGCTGTTTTGTAAATATATGTATTTACAGTACATGTTTCAACTAAAGGTATTCAATATGTTCCAGGGGCAAATTTGTTCCAACGTTTCTAATAGCGATATATCATGAAGAAGAATGATTTTCTAAGCAACAATACTATTGTAAATGTCTTAAAATTAAAAGAGAATCTTTAGGCAAACTGATGTATAACAATGATGTATAACAAATAGCAAAAAAGCAATTTGTCACAAAACTGTACACGCCAGAAGGCAAACATTCTCATGTTCAAAGACAAAATACAGCAAACAACATACTCTAGTTTTGAACCCTTTTATCATATCTCTCTCACACAGACAATAAAGATTATTTTTTTTTTCCATCAAACTGCTTTCTTTCTAGCAAAGTAATCAAGCTCTACATCATTAACCTTTCTGTTTGCTTGGCAGATAATCTGGGAAAGTAGCAAGTGACTACTCCTCCGGGCTTTGGAGGCAAGCCAACACAATTACTCTCACCCTGTTGTCTGAGGTGGCAGCTGCAGCAAGATCAGGATGCAGAAAACAACCATGAAACCAAAGGGTTACAGACTTTGGAGCCAACTCTTCATTCATCTGTCGATCAAGTAGAGCTCCAAACTTGGATGACAAACCCTTGCCGCTCAGTCTCTGTGTTGAATGCTTATGAACCACCCAAAGCAAAGAAAGCCCTCATGAAGGTCTAATGTCAGCCTCACTGTCCTTCCTCCTGTCTTTATTTGCTGATGGTAGTAGTAGTAGCATGAATATGTACCAGCGCCAAGAGTATGCTGTCTTGCAAATTCTGTTCTCCTAATATGTCTGGTTGGATGGTGTTATTATATAAAGTCTACTGACATTCTGCCAAATGCCAATTTAGATTTTTTAAAATGGTTTGTGTTTTGAAATTTACACACATGGAGGAAAAACAGTTATCCATTTAAATGCCTCAATTCTTAGTTGGAAAAGAATTGGCAGCTCTTTTGTTTCTGTGATGAAGGTAGTTAAGGAGAAGATAGTTTACCTGTGAAAGACAAGCAGTGAGAGGAGATGACACCTAGGTCCTTTGTCTGGGATCTGCATCTTTATTTGAGAAGAATAATTTCATTATTCACAGGCAGTGATATCTTCAGAGTAGCTACTGAAACATTTAGTAAGAGACAGGATAAATAAATGTACAAAGGGAGAGAGGAACACAGAAAGGTGAAGTAATTTATCCAAGTCATGCTAATCATGTTGGGCAGAGAAAAGATTCCAGACTTTCTATGTCCCAAGTCTGTATTCCAGTTGCTAAGCAACTGTCCTGAATATGAGGGTGTCCAAAACACTGTATATCAGATACTGTAGCACTGGCACACTGACACCTCTGTTTTGATTCATGCCATAACTGATGTCTAATAAAGAAGATAAATCAGCTTACTCATCTGTCTGCAACTTCATCTCCTCACTGTTTAGTCGCATAAACAAGAACTCTAAATTAGGAGACCAGTTATACTACAAGCTTCATAACAGCAGAAATAAAAGAGCAAATCTATGGTGGGCCAATTGTATGATCTATGTTCTGAATGATTTCATAGAAACCTCACTCTTACACACCCTAATGAGGGAAAAATGAATGACTAAGATCCTAGAAGAAGATGTATCAGCCATAGAGATAGTAGTAGATTAGACAGATCTTGGCTTTGCACTCTTAACCATCTGCTTGAACACATCTTTCATTTCAGTGAAACTGACTGAAATTACACAGAATCACAGAATTGTAGGGGTTGGAAGGGACCTCTAGAGATCATCGAGTCCAACCCCCCTGCCAAAGCAGGTTCCCTACACCAGGTCGCACAGGTAGGCGTCCAGGCAGGTCTTGAATATCTCCACAGAAGCCGACTCCACAACCCCCCCCGGGCAGCCTGTTCCAGTGCTCCGTCACCCTCACCATAAAGAAGTTCTTGCACACATTCATGCAGAACTTCCTATGCCCTAGCTTCATCCCATTTCTCCTTGTCCTGTCCACACGCACTACTGAAAAGATTCCCGCCTCACCACTATGGCCCCCACACCTCAGGTATTTATAAACCTGGATCAATTCCCCTCTCAGCCTTCTTTTCTCAAGGCTAAACAGACCCAGTTCACTTTTAGTCTTTTCTCATAGGGGAGATGCTCCAGGCCCTTCACCATCTCTGTGGCCCTCCACTGGACTCTTTCCAAGAGATCCCTGTCTTTTTTATACTGGGGAGCCCAGAACTGGACACAGTACTCCAGATGAGGGCAGAGTAGAGGGGGAGGATCACCTCCCTCGACCTGCTGGCCACACTCTTTTTAATGCACCCCAGAATACCATTGGCATTTTTGGCCATGAGGGCACACTGCTGGCTCATGGCCAATTTGTTGTCCACCAGGACACCCAGGTCCCTCTCTGCAGAGCTCCTCTCCAGCAGGTCATCCCCCAGCCTGTACTGGTGCATGCAATTATTCCTCCCCAGGTGCAAGACTCTACACTTGCTTTTGTTAAACCTTAGGTTTAACAAATAAAACCTCATTTAATAGGTTTTGTTAAACCTATTAAATTCTTAATATCTTTGAAAAATAACTGGGAATTTTCTAATGGATAGAAATGGATTCTTAGAATTATAAATCCAATGTCTAGAATCCTTCAGTGACAGTGCAATTACATGACGTGTCTGCTATAGCTGACTTCTGGATGTTTTTCAATTGGCAATGCAGAGGCATCCATCAACAAGCAAATATAGCTCACAGGCCTAAAATGACAGCTTATTCAATCCTGAAAGACATGAAGACCAGGGGGTTGTTCACCATAATGAATTCCACATGAGTTTGTAAAGGAGACAAAGATTTGATTGTGAAAAGGCTGAAGGACACCAGTGAAATGATTCAGGCAGCCATACTTCCACTGAGTGCTGACAAAATTGCTTCTATTTACACAGCTCCCAAATGCTGCATTCCCAAAGTAGAAACATCAAAATTTTCCAGGGCACCATGTTTGTATAGAATGAAGCTGAGCTTGAGAGTAAGGCATGAAGTTACCAGAGCAGAATACACTTTGGAAAAATAATATGAAGAAATTCCAAAGAGAAGTTCATAGAATTATAGAATCATTATAGAGTTGGAAGGGTTTAAAGACCATTTAAAGACCATCTATCCCAACTGCCCTGCAGTGAATAGAAACAACTACAGGTTGTTCAGGTGCCCAGAGCCCGGTCCAGTCTGACCTTCAGAGGTAGGGCATCCACTGCCTCTCTGGGCAATCTGTTTCACTGCATCATCACCCTTATTGTAAATAAATAAATAAATAAAAACCTTCCTTCTTACATCTAATCTAAATCTCCCCTCTTTTAGTTTGAAACATTTCCCCTTGTATTATCACAACACACCCTTCTAAGGAGTCTGTCCTTTCTTACAGCCCCACTTTAGATGCTGAAAGGCTGCTATTGGGTCTCCTTACAGCCTTCTCTTCCTCAGGCTGAACAGCTCCAACTCTCTTAGTCTGTCCTCATAGGAGAGGTGTCCCATTCCTTGGTTCATTTCTGTGGCCCTCCTCTGGACATACTCCAATGGATCCACATCTCTCCTGTACTGAAAACTCCAAGCCTGGATGTAGTAGACCTCATTCCAGGTGAGGTCTCATCAGTGCAGAGTAGACAGGCAGGATCACCTTCCTTCCCCAGGATAAAGTTGACTTTCTCGGCTGAGAGGATGCATTGCTGACTAATATCCAGCCTGCCATTCCCCAGTACCCCCTAATCCTTTTTGTCAGGACTGTGCTCTATCCCTTAATCTCCATTCTTTAAACTTCATCATGTTTTCCTGGGGCCTGTCTAGGTTCCTCTGAATGGCATCTCATTCCTGGAAACATAAGTGTGTTCAGGTCTGTCAAAGTCTAGATGAAAGCTGGTTTGTCTAAATCTAGAATGCTTTAGACCTGATCCTAGACTGATGGTCCAGCTGAGACTGAATGAAATATAAATGTTATTTCTTTCTCCAAGGGTTATTCTCCTAGGCTTATGAACATACCACAGACATATTTATATTATTGGGTGAAGTTTAAAAAGAAAATCTAAATATTGCATTCAATAGTGTTGAGGGTGGAATCCTGATTTTCATCTTAACAGGAGAATGCATTTTCAAGTTGCAGCTCTTTTTGTTTTGTTTTGTTTTGTTTTGTTTTGTTTTGTTTTCCCCTTGGCTGTCCTTTCACAGTGGCACTGTAATTCTGGGTGCACAGTGGTTCTGGATCAATACCATGGACAGGGATTTCTGATGCCCTTGCAGTTAAAGAGGCTTCTCAGGAAGTGCCACTAAGTAGGGCCTAGAAGTTGTATTACCTTCCTGGGAGGATAATATTGTTTCTGTGATATTCTGTACCTCTACTTGGAAGGAGAAACATGGACTGAATTGTCCTTTACTTACCTTCGGCATGGTCAACCTGTATACTGATTGGACGAAGGGTTAGGGAAATCATGTTAGTAGATAAACCGAATCATATGCAGAGAGGATCAGGCACACAGAAGGTCCACATGGAGTGACACAGATTTCCTCTCTACCCTGTGTAAATAGTCTTTTCCACTCACTATGAGATTTTATTTTTTTAAGAGAAGACCAGTTAAAGACGACAAAGTATTATGTTAATTCATCTTTATTCTCCATGTACTCAAGCCTCTAATTAGAAATTGGATGGCTGTCTCAGAGATTTGCTCTTGAAAACCTTAATGATTTGGTGAAAGAATTAATTTGTAGAATTCCTCACTCTTGTTTTGCAAAAAGATCAGTAGATGATCAGAATAGTTCCCTTTACTCTTAATCTACTTATGCACTTGACCATAACCATGAGAGCTATTTGTCAGCTTTGGAGAAACGATTCTACTTTCACAAGCAGAGATACTCAATAGCATTCTAAATGTGTCTTATAATAATAATAATAATTAAAAACAATGCTTAAGTATGAGAGTTTTAAAAAAATAATAATAATAAAAAAATCAGATAGATCTTACAGGCCTGTATTTTAAAAAATTATTTGTGGAACAAAATCAGTAAATTAAACAATTATCAGTAAGTTTGTTCACTACTGAAATTTAAAATAGTGTTCAAATGTTTGTTGTTGCTGTAACTCAGATTTGTTTTTAAAAGTTTATCTTCCTTGCTGTTTGTTGCTTTCAAGTTATTCCCATCATGATGCAGCAACAGTATAACAATGTTGGCTGAATGCCATCCCGAGAATAGGCTGAGCCTTCAGCAGATTTTTGATGCATGAATATTTTGAGGGAGCATTTAAATGATGTTTGTGCTTCTCATTGTGAAAATAAATAAATAAATAAATAAATAAATAAATAAATAAATAAATAAAGCCGCACTGCTAGGTTGTTGTTTTTTTTTTTTTTTTTTATCAACTGGAAACAGTCTATCATAATGCAGAAACAGCTGAAATAAGTACATTCAGGTAGATTCTTTCTATTCAACTATGTACTATTTTTTTTCTGTGCTCACAAAAGAGGTTTTCATTCTGCTGGGGCAAAGTGCATACAGTTATTGATGGTTCAAGTATTTACTCCTTAAAGTGACAGTTTTGAAAACATGTTTCTCTCACTTTCAGAGACAAGAAGGGAGGGGATAATTGGAGAAGCTGGAAGAAAAATGACATTCGTGTCTACAACATGACGTTTGTTTTAATGACTATAAAGAGGATTCTTGAGAGTGACCAGACAGTGTAAATCTGGATGTCCACCCACTACTTGCCAGATGTTGTGGGACTCTAGGTTGGTATTCATTATATGATTGAAGGAATATGTCTCTTCTCCTCCTCCCCAAGGTAAGTAAGATAGACTGGTACTGCTCAAAGTTTACTGACTAGCAAAACCTGAGACACTGAAAAAGTGGAAGCTCCATTGTGTTTGACAGCCTACAAACATAAAGGTATTAATCATAACTCCACTTCATAAACCTGCATTTTGAAATATAAATATTAATGATTTGGTGAAGTAAGCAATCTGTGTGAAAGGGAGGACAAGCGATGGTAGTTTGTGTTGGTATAGACAGCCCAGCTCTGCATGTAGTTTACAGGAACACATATGTTGTTACACTGGGTCAGAACTATAAAACAGCTAGCCCAGTGCCCTGCCAGCACCATGTCTCTAAAGATTTGGAACCATGAACACAAGATTTATCAAGGATCCTTAGTGTCCTGTGGTATGACCATGCAGAGTTTGAACTAGAAAAGCCCAGGCTGCTGGTCTTCTGGAAACAAATGTTTGTTGTATAGGTAAGGTAATATTCTGTGTGAAGAACATAAAGTCTGATGCTCAACATGCATTGCTCTCTAATACAGAAATCATAACCTGAAGAAACACTTGTGTAAGCTGCCGGGACTTTTCCATCTGAAGACTGTGGGATTCAAGGACAGAACTAAGAGAGTTCTTCAAAGGAAAGTTGAGGAAACCTGAACTTAAAAGATAGCTTTCAAATACTTCTCAACAAATAATTGTCTTTAAACATTTATTTGAAGTATCCTTTAGTTTTCACTTTTGGTGTTTTAGAGTGTTCTCTGGCTTAATCACTCATTTTAGGAAAAAAAAAAATAAAACAGTTGCCTTTTATCCGTTTTGAACTAGCTACCCTCCTTAATTTCATTGCAACATTCTCCTGTCCTGTCACAAGCTGAGGAGAAGCACATCTATCTATCTTTTCTAAGTCATTTATTTTTATCCTTTCGTTATGTTCTCTTGTCACTCTCTGTTCTAAAGCAACTCTTACCAACATTTTCAATCCTTTTACATGTCATATTTTGTATTTTTTTTCAAAGGCATGTCTTGTTTTTAGCCATCACAGGTGACCCCTTTCTTATTTTCTTAAACATTCTTGTTATTATTCTGTTTTTATAGTAGAGTAATAATATTCCATAAAATTTTCCAGATGAGACTATATTTGATTTATAGAATGCCAGTGTAATATTTACTGCACCATTCTCCATCCCAGTCCTTTCAAACTCTCACATCTTGTTTGAATCTTCTTTTTTCTTTTTTTCTTTTTTTTTTTCCTTTTTTTTTTTTTTCTTTTTTTTTCCCAAACTACAGCCACATATGGTGTAGAAATCTGTCTTCACTGATACCCAGATCCCTTTCCTGGGTTGAGACAGTGAATGTAGACCCCTGTCAGATGTACAAGCGCTCTAATTTATTTTTTTCCCCTTCAATATGCCTTACTTTGCATTTATTGGCATTGAACTTCATTTGCCCTCACTTTAGTCCTCAGATGGTTTAGCTAAGTTTCTTTGAAGTTCCTCATGAACCACTCTGGTCTGTGATAGCTAAATAACTTTGTGTCATCTGCAAGTTTTGCTAACCTCAGTATTACCCTCTTTCAAGATCATTAATACAGATTTCAAACACAAGATCTAATGCAGAACAATGAGCCAAGGCATCCCACTGTTCACCTTGTGCCACTGACTATTTATTCCTTCCTTTTGTTTCCCATCTTTCACTGATTTTCAGGCCATGTTTGATGTTCTCCAAGAGCGCATCAAGTAAGTGAAACCATAAGTGTGGTTAAGCATCAGCATGCTCTGTTTTCCCCGCTGCTATGAATACATTTTGTGTGGTAAATACAGTTCATTTCAGTGCCTTTCCCCAAGAGACCTTTCTTTATTTTTAACATCTCTGGAAGTCCATCTAGTGGGCCTGAACTTTGGAAATGTCAGAAAGATAAATTAGTTTAGAGTTATGAGTATATTTTAACATGTCAGAAATTTCATATTTCTTCTTGTACACATTATCATCTTCCTCTTTAAGTAGTTAAGGATAAGAGAACTATATACAGAGAATTTTTAGAATTTTCTAGTGCAGTTATAGGGCCCTTCTAAGATATCACTGTTATTTCTGTCTCCAGGAGAACAAAACTATTCCTCTCTTGCAAAAAAAAAATTATATATATATATATATATATTAGCCTTGTTTTTAGCACCTGTCTTAAGATAGATGCAAGATGAGTTTGTGAATTTTCAACCTACTTTCAGCTAGTGCCCTGTCCACCCACACAGCACAGTCACTGGTAATGTGCACTGTTAAGTTTGCTGATACTAATGTTACAAGTCAACAACAGGGGATAAAAAACCTTAAAATTGGTCCAAGATCCTATGATATGCACACACATGAAGAGACCTGGATGTGCTCAAAAATGACAGAAAAAAAGAAAAACAAATAGTAAAGTAACTAGATGAAACAAAGGGATGGAGCCAATGTCCTAAGTTTTTGAGTCTGCCCTTATTTTCTGTTACATCACCTCTGTGCTGCTGCACTAAAGACTCTTTCTGCCACTTTATGCATAAATGAAGCTTGTAGAAAACAAAGCTACTACACTGCTGACGCTCTCCATAATGATTACAAAACCTCTTTTCAGCAAACCCCCCCTCGCACTCCCCCAAATACTAAGCATTATGAGCATAACAATGAGCTGGTTCTGCAAATAATCCTGCCTATTAATTAATTTGCTGTAATATCAAGGGAAAGAGAACATTAATAATGTACAAGCACTATCAAATCAAATACATTTAGTACTTGGAAGGAATGTTCATAGAAAATGTTTGCTATGTCCAAGCATCTCTGCTCAGAAGCCTTCATAATGTTCTGAGAGAAAAGGGATATTCTATCACAGTGTTGACACTGAGGATGATCCTACTTTCTCTTTTTATCTTGGACATCTTATTTTACATTTCACAACCATTAAAGCATGAAGTTCCTCTAACAGTCTATGGGAATGTATTTTTACATTTAACAGCTCTTTGACCGCACTGTTCATTAGCACAGATGAATTTTCAGGATTCTGGCTTCTGTGGAAACATCTGCACACTGGGTTTGATACGTGGGAGTAGAAGGAGTGGTAAAATAAGCTAGTCTGTAGGAAATACTGAGGAACTTCCCTGTCTTTTCAGGATTAAGTCATCTTAACTTTTCCTGCAAAGATTTATTTATTACCAGTTGGGATTTTCAGTCATAATCCCTCCATCTCTTCTTTGATGAAAACAAACAAACAAGCTCTGTCAAAATTCCTTATTTTTAAAGCTATAATGAAAAGAATTAACTATGTTTTTATGACTAATCAACACTTTGATCTGTCTTTCATCATGTGGAGGATCAGAGTTCAGGTCTCTGCAGTGCCAGAGGAGGTTGAAACGTACCCTTATCTCCCGAAGCAGAAAATGTCAACTGCAATGATTCAGAAAGCCTCATTTTCAAGCACCTAATATGTCTTTGGTGTGGGTACTTGACTGTAAAAATAGATCTGATTTAAACTCTTTCTTCAAAGTTGTAAGGATGGGCTTCCAGTAACAGATCTCTTTGTTCGAATGCATTAGTTTTTTTGCCATCTGTCACCAGAGTATCTCTGTTTTCTTTTTGAATTGATTGACTTCCTTCTGGTGATCAGCTCCAGGAGGTTAGCCATTTAGCTAATTGATAATGAGGTTCAATTTTCCTTTATTTTTCCTACTAGAAATTTTAGTGGACTCTTGTATAAGTCTGCTGGGATCCTCCAACCCAGTTTTATTCCCTTCCATTATTTCTGCAAGGAACCAAAACACTCTAATCTTGGTGAGGTATAACATTTTCTCTAAAACTTAGACAATTTCATTTGATATCCCTTTGGAAAAAGCTCTGGGCTCCCTTGGGTCTGAACCATCTGGGACTGAATTCCCAACTCATTTGCAGCTTGAATCACAAAGTGATGTAGTGACTTCTGATTTTCATTTCAGTTTTAGGCACATAAATCCTCCTGTTATTGTCTCTTATCTTGAAATCTGTGAGAAACTTGTATCTCCATTCAATTTGTGTTGAGGGTGTGTTTTGAAGCAAATCTTCTGATTAAGCCCAGCTATTGTTCATTGGTTCTCATTACAGATGGGTTATGAAGTCTTTTAAATGAAGAAAAATTTAAAAATGTTTTCAAAAACAGAATTGGTATGCTGATGCAGCTACTGCATCCTAGTTCACAGACCTAGAATAAAGCTGATCTTAAGTAAAATTATTATAAATGTAAAATGACCCTCAGCATTACCCATTTTATTGTTGTACTGCATTCTTTGTTTATAAAGACACGATGTCCATAAATTAGAACAGGTACTTATGTTTATGTGGAGAATACTTCATCTTCGCCCTTGATGAAAATTTGCAAGTTTCTTTTTTTCAAGAAGTGAATGAGCATGTCTTCTGAAAGAAAACCTGACTGTACGCCATTCAGTTGTAAAAGTAAGAAGTTTCTTATGCAGTCTGAAATAAAAATAAAATTTAAATTAAAAAAGAGCAACAACAACACAACAACAACAAAAACCCCTCCTTACTAGGGATGAAAAGTCAATTCAGAGAAAAAATATTACCAGGTAGTTAACCAACACTCATTCCTCTTGTATAGGTTGAGAGACCCTTAATATGGAATGGACAACACCTGTAAGATAAGCAAAATAGGAAGGATTCATATTTGACAAGCTTCATCAATAATCTTTTTCATTCAGACACTCTTTTTATCACAGATCTGTTCCTTAAACCACAATCTCAACATCAAGAAGTCTAATAAAACATAGAAGTCATTTCTTCTCTAGGAGAGAAACAAACCTCAGTGGGACTTTTTTTTTCCTCCTTTGGAGAGGGAGAAATTAGACTGAACTAATCAGCATGAATTGTACAGGGAATGTTATGAGTCATCAAGAGGAAATTCTGCTTCATCTTTGTTTAAAAAGAAATAAAAAATGAGGATTTTTAAATTACCAAAAGAAAAGGAAGATTAACTGTGCTCTGAATGCAGGAACTTTCCAGGAGACCAAATAAGCCTTCTATAAACTGATTTGCCTTTCTGACTGCGATTTAGTAGAGTGACACCTAATTTGTTCTGAGAGTCATTGATGCCTCCAACACAATGGAGGATGACAGCTTGCATAACCTCTCTTTCAGCTCTCATCTCATTTATTCCGTTTGAAGTCGAGTTCCGACAAGAGAGAGGCACAGAATTAATATTACCTTAGATCAGCTCAGTCTCCAGAGGGAGCAGCAAAAGCTTTTCTGGAAACAATAAACCCTTTAAACATGACAGGAGGAATAGGACCTTAGGAGGTATCTGAAAGTATCCATTATTAAAGAAAGAAAAAGAAAAAATATATATATCTATGTGGGTCACTTTGATTTTTTTTTTCCCCTTTTTCTCCTTAACACACACTCACAGTAAAAAAAGAAAAAGAAAAAAGAAAAAAAAAAAAAGAAAAAAAAAGATCCATTGCCAGCTTTACAATCAGATTTAAATATTTGGGATAGTTTGTGGTTAACACCTATATTATACATACATAAATGCATGCATGCATATGTACAAACATACATATGGTCTCGTTTTTGTTATTGTAGAAGAGTCCGTATCCATGAATAGCATTTGTCTGGGCTTTGAAATTCCCTGCTTGCTAGATTTGGTTCCCTTCCAATTTAAGATTAAAAAAAAAAATAAAAAAAAATCAGGAAGGGAAATTCCCATCACATCTGATAGTTTATAAGGTCAAATTTAATTGTTGCAATTTGCATTTAAAATTAATGTAACACTTTTAAAGTGAATCAGAGGAAGCCAAAGAGATAATTTGTGCAGACAGCTTTGTAGAGAGAACAAAAATAAAGAAGCATGACAATTTTTGTGTAGCTGTATATACTTAAATCTGTGGTCAATGCAACATCAGTCTGGGTAAATTGGCACAATTCCGTTCAAGAAATAAAGTTACAGTGAATTATGTCAGCTAGCAGTCAGGCTTGAGAAATATATTTATGTAGATGATTGACAAATCAGTTACTAGAGGGGAATATATATATAAAGGAAGAATAGAAATGTTGTTGTTTGTCTAAAACCTTCACATCAAACCACAACTAAAGAAGAGTATTCCCTTGGGTTTTAACTACTAAAAGTGGACAGGATTAATAAAGGGTCTATCCATTAATAAATAATCTACCTGATGGATAAACCTTGCAGCATTTTCTTTTTGTGAATCCTCAGTGGACTTTGGATTTCTATCAGCAGAAATCTAATTTACATGTGAATGGTGATTTCATCATATCATATCCTGTCATTCCACTAGGAATAATTTCCTGCCATTCCACTATGAATCATTTCAGGAAAGTACAGATGACTTAATAATTGACAATTAAATAGTTTATGTCATGCTGGAGCAAAGCATGAGAAAAGAATTTGTGCACTTGCCACACAAATGCAAACACCTCTGGGAGATACAGGGGGAAAAAAAAAAGGCGGGGGGGAGAGGGGGGAAGAAGAAGTAAAGATTATAATTTAATAGTGGACCATAGAATGGCAACACTTAGCGTAACAGCAGAAACAAAGCCTGATTTTAAGAGAAGTCAGAATTGTAGGATAGAAATGAGGATGTTAAGTAGATTGGAGAACTGACAGGCAAAGTATTGCTTTGTTTACTGGGTGATGCAAACTTTCACTATTCGGTTTTCAGTTGAATCTACATTCAACTTAACAAACACTGACCTCAAGGGAAAAGCTACAGGTCTGAGACTACACTTGCCTTCTCATCAGACAATTTACTAAGTGAATGCCACTTGTCTTCCACCCTTTTCTGTCTCCTCCATCTCCCCATCCAATTCTTGAAATATTTCTGAATAACATTTGATTTTCAGTATTGTTTTAGAAGTTCAACTCTATTTGTCAGCAGCTTTGAGCAATTCTACATATGACTTTGTGTTCACCTATTCAATTGACTGTGCCCTTTATTTTACTTACGATGTGTGACCGGATCCACTCTACTCTCTTCTACTGGAAGAGCAGAGAGAGGAAACATATTATTGTGGTCTTAGACATGCTACTATTACTCACATGCTACTATTACTCTTCATTTCTAGATGGAAATAATCTTCCTTAATTTTAGACAGTTCCAATACATAGGTCTTCATCTGAAATACTTATCACTAACCATCTCTATGGTTTGTGAAAAGATATAAGTACTTTAAAGAAGGACAGATGTATCCTATTTTAAATTGTACGAGACAAGATTCGTTTTATTTCCTATTTCTTCCTGTAATCTTTTAGAAGTACCTATACGAACAGATGAAAATATCTATGTCAGATATACAAAATTAGATACAGTTAATGCTGCTCTACAAATTGGTTTGTTTTGGTAATCTAGACAATAGAATGTATGCTGAAAAGTGTTTTTGAAATTACAGATGAATATCTCTCTAAATAGATGCAAGCAGAAAAAAAGTGACTTACTAACTGTGATCTGAAATGAAATCACTCACCTACTAGACAAGCATTCCTTAGGAAAACATTCTGCCTGTGTGAGTCATTGTGAGGAAAGTCGAAACATTGAACATAACAATATTATGAGAACAGACAGAAAAAAAAACATGAATCCTTTGATGGCATGCAACAGTTATGGAAACTATGAAAACTCAATTCCTCCAATTGCTTTATTTTACTTGTATATGGCATATATGAAGGCAAAAAGTATCATATATACCTCTGCATCCACACTTTAAACTCATTCTGTAAACCGAGAAATGGGGAAATAATGAAAAGACAACAGAAGTACAGGGTCTCAGCATAGTAAGCTTCATTGAAAGTTTTGTTTCTTTCTCTAAGGAAATTGGAGCAATTCTGTGCATAAATTAAAAATCAATTTTAAGAACAGAAATCATATGAAAAGTAATGCCTGACCAGATATCTTTCTGAATAAAGGGTCTGTTGTATAGTAGAAAGATTATTTAACTCCCAAGACCGCTAACTTCCACTTTCCTCAATTAAATGCCTGAAAATGATCAGACAAATTGCATCAGTAAAAGATGTCACAGATTCAGTTGAATTTGAATGAAAGATCACACAGTAATTATATCAATAGATACTAATTGTCAGCATATCACCCTGAGACAAAATTGACAAAACCTATTTAATCTGTGGGTGGACTCATGGCTCAGAACAAAGTAATCAAGGACAAAATAAAATTGTCTGACTTTCATGGTTGTATTTCAGAAGAGTACATACAGTGAATCTAAGCTACGTCCTGCAAGCCTTTTATCTAGCTTCCCTCCAGAGAATAAGATTGAAAAAATAATGGTAGAGTCTGTCTGTGGTTATAGCAGCCCTCCAGGACTGGGAAAGCTATGTTCAATTCCTCCCTGCAGGAATTTAGTTTATCTTTTCCTCTTATTCCCGAAGAGTCTTGAAAGTTTGAATTTGAAAATTCAATAGCAAAATTCTCCTGCCCTCCTCAGTTTTTAACATGAAAGGATCTTACCTGTTACACTACACATAAGATTTGAGTAGAGGTATTCTCTGTTCTCTAAACATTTAAGCTTTTCTGGAAGGAATTAACAAATAATTAATTGGACACAAGAAAATGAATTAGTCTCAGTGGGTTAGTTTTTCCCAGGATATCCTGTTAGAAATGTGAATTAGATGTTGTTTTATTCCATTCTTAATCTCATCTAATGATCAACTGATTTAAAAAAAAAAAAAAAAAAAAAAAAAAAGTTTACACTATTTATCTGCAGGCTCTCCTACAAAGATAGGCTTCACATTTTATCTATTTCAGAAAAAAAAGAGGAGACTAAATTTGGGACTTTTAAGGATTGTACTAACCATCAAATTCTTACATAAAAAACAAGAAAGATATCTCATGGTTTGCATGGTGTGGGATGGAGAAGTAACTAATAAGTATGTTCCAGAGAGTTAAAACAGCAATCCCGATGTCTGATTGTACTTCCTAGAATTTGAGCAGATTCAGAAAAGGAGAAGATCTAGAATATATATTTATCCTCCATGTTTCTTACAACAACGTTCTCAATCAAACATTGGATGGCTTTCTTGTGATGCTGATACAAACGCACTGGGGTCCGAAATCTAAAAATGATTTCAGCTTGTGCTGCTTTTTTAGGATCTACCTAAGAGATCTGTAGGCCCTTTGACACATCTTGTCTTAGCAATCCTGTCATTTCGCCACTAACACTTTTCCCTCATTCATGTATATATATATATATATTATATATACCACATTACCACACACTGAGAGAGAACTGATACAATCTTCATTTGAAAATTCAAATTGAAGTACAGAAAGATACAATCTAATTTGCCCAACATCACAAAAGAAGATTTATTAGAAAATCCTGTCTTGTTTTCAGCACTGTTTGTTGTTGTTTGTTGTTGTTTCTGTGATGTGGCATCACTTTTTAATGTATCTATATCTCTAAGCATTATTTTCAACATATTTAGGTAGAAAGCCATCTTCAACCTACTATATCTAGCACACAGACTGAATAATATTGTTTCCTTCTCCTGGCAAAAGCTTGGACATATTATTTGCCTAATAAAATGTATGCAGTATTAATTATTAGTAGTATTTCATATCACTGTTCATTTCCTCACTACTGGGTGAAATACTTAAGTGCATGTAGCTACATTAATTTTCATTACTGATGCCAATTAGCAAGTGCTTATAAAGTTTTAATAATATTGTAACTATATAAATTCTTACTGGTCTATTTTCATTAATTTTTATCAGCCATATAATCATCCAAGCAACTGAATTCTTCTGCCATAAATGTCACTTCTGTCACAAGTTCATTAAACAACATTTAGGGTCTCAGTAATTCTCTTCCAAACCATAGAATTAATAATTACCTCAACCCCTCCTTTTCGCCTTGAATTGTATTTGCCCTTCAGAAAATCCTGCTTCGAGCAACTAAAAGCAGTCTTGCCTGTAAGGCTGCTTTTCATCTCCCCTCATCTGGCTTAATGTTAGGCATTTAATGAGAGTTTTTATCTAAGCTCTCTTTATATCCATGCAGAAGCAGGCAATTCTAGCTGGAGTTCTTTTTAATTCCTGTTTCGTAATTATGTGATCCGTGTTTGGGTAAACCATAAATATTTGGGGAGAGGAGACTTGCTTCATTTTAGAAGACAAAAACAGGTGGAAATGTTATGCTTATTTGATCCCCCAAATTCCCTTTATTAGAACAGAATTTTTCAGTGACCTCAGATGTGGTGAATTGTTTCACTTTTTATATTTTTATTTATATATTTGTTTGCCAGTATAGAATAAGCACAAAAGCTGAAATAAAATAACATTTCAAAATGAACTGGGAAACTCTGGATGGGATTATACTGCCTAACATTTGTCTTCAACCCTTCACAAGCTCTGACCTATCCCACCTGACCTCCACCTGCTACTGTGCAGAGGTGCAACAGGTCTGCAGTGGCTCTCCAGCTGCACCTGTCAGGCCCTTGAGAATATGTAACTCACTGCAAGGCATTTACATGGCTTTAGACACCTGTGCTCAGGTATCTAATTACTCTGATGAAATGAAATGCTCCATCTCTCTCAGTAAAACAACATATTGTTGATTTCTTTGAGAATTTGTATTTTTCACTTGGCTTTGTCTTTTTCGGTTGATCTATATATGTCTTTTTTTGGAGGGGGTTGATGGGAGACATGGTTCATCCCTGATGTTTCACTGAAGTACATCTGTAACAACATGGCTCTATTCTGGTGTCTCTGCCTAAGAGTTACACCACAATCCAAAGGGACATGACAACATAGATACAGAATTTAATTTATTAAAGACACACAGAACCGATAGAAAATTGTTGCAGTCTCTTTAAAGTTTATTAGCCATAAGAATTTTAAGATTAAAAAAAAAAAAAAAAAAAAAAAAAAAGTAACAATAATTATTAATCAGTTAAAAACCTAGAAAGATCAGAAAGGAAGAACTTAAAAGAATGAAGAAAACAGTTTCTTCTTCAGAAAGTGTGAGTCACTAAAACTGTAGTTGGACAAATGTAGAAGACAGCTCCGGTCTAAACACTGAAACAGTAAGTTATTAAAAGTAAGCACAAAATATTCATGTAAGAATGAATTTATGGCCTCAAGTTGTGCCAGGGGAGATTCAGGCTGGAAGTCAGGAAAAATTTATTCTCTGAAAGAGAGTTCAGGCACTGGAATGGGCTGCCCAGGGAGGTGGTGGAATCACTGACCCTGGAGGTGTTCAAGAAACATTTAGATGCTGTACTGAGGGACATGGTTTAGTGGGAAATATTGGTGATAGGTGGATGGTTGGATTGGATGATCTTGGAGGTCATTTCCAACCTTGGTGATTCTATAATTCTATGAGTGTGGAGAGGCTTCTGAAAACATGTATTCCATGATGACTGTTCCCCATAACTTCTCACACAAAATTGCCATATCCATCTGAATATGTCATTGACTAATCATTTCACAACATAAGGAGCTCACAGACACCACTTTACTATTATTATTTTTTAACCACATTTTGTCCACTACCTGAATTTCCTCTCTCTCCTCTACATCTCCCATTCCTCCAGTGATTTCTGCATGTCTCTGCATCCTACTTCCTTCAACTGAAAACAAAACAAAACAAAACAAAAAACAGAACAAAACAACAATATTCAACTGTTGATACTGCTTCACACTCATTGAGCCCACCTTTTTAACACCTGTGACATGTTTTTACCCTGTGGCACTGTCACATCCATATTCATGAATGCAAAAGATATCAGCTTCCAAACACCTCTGACTCAGCACAGCAGTGTATCCAGCACGGTTACACGTGTTTCATTTTACCCCAGCAGTACTTTTTATAACGGTTATGCCTGCCTAGAGCAATTGGAGAGATCCCTGAGTTAATGCCAATTAAGATGATGTACACACTCAGACCATTGAAAAGCCATGCACAAGCATTCATTTATGTACCCAAAGAAGTGAAGTTTCATTAATAAATATTTCCACTGGACAGCTGTGTCACTGATTTGGCCACACTGGATCTGGCTTCACAGATTTTTTATTTTTTTTCTTTGTCTACCCTGTTCAGTTGACTTACTTTAGGTGCTGTACATTTGTGATTTCATTTGTGACTGGAATTTAACTCTTCTGAATATACCTTACAAAAGCAAAGGTGTTAGATGAGGTGCCTAGATTAGAAGCCTGTTCCCTTCATCCTTTTTTTTTTTTCCATGTGTAGTGCAGAGAGAAAGAAAAAGGTGCTTCCATAAGTTGAGTAAGGTCTTGGATGGAGCTTGTCATTTTGGTGGCTCAGAAGTGGTATTTCTCGCCCTCTTCGTGTCTGCAAACAAAGCCTAGGATGAATAAGAATGTAAATTGAGAGCCTAAATTTGAGTAAACGAGTCCAGACAAAAATGACTGAAAGAGCTGCTGATTCTCAGACTGCTGTTGGTTTCTTTACATGACCAAGACCTTTTTTATTTATTTGTATTTGTCTGTGGGTCTGGAATTAATTCAAGTTTAGTAGTTCAATATTCAATGGAATAATATGTAAGATGTCTTTTCTTGAACCCTCAGTTTCCACAACAGGGCACTGCCTGTTTGTTCATCTCATTAGAAGGCCAGATGCATACTTTTTAAGCACCATAAATTACAAATCACAAACGGCTAGCACATTATAGTGCATATTTTCAGATCAAGACAGAAGTGTGTGCCAGTACCTGTTAGTTTTGATTGGACAAGGTCACACAGAAGAACATCAAGAAATTGAGACAGAGATGTCAAAGCATTTCCAATGGCAACAACAACCACCCCACTCATATCAACAGGGGGGAAATGGAAGCATAAACCAAATTGCATCCAAATGATCGCAATTGGAGCACATGTGTTATGGGAAAGGTTTGAAGTTAGCACATGTGCTGATATAGCAATATGATGATTAAGGGGAAAAAATAAATAAATATTCCAGCATTCAGTGACTTTGCAGTGCAGATGGTTGGGTATGCTTTTCTGGCCTAGCTGTTCATTAAAATAAATCAGACCAATCTGGCTATCCTGAACTGTTATTATACGTCTCTGCCTTATTATTCTGCTCTTTACAACAATGATGGTACTATACTGCCCATGGGCCAAACAGTGTTTTGGTATGGACAAAATGATTTAGTGGCTGTGGGTTATCAATATCTTAACCAACAATCCATTCAGTAGAGAAATTCAGGGAAGGGTACAAAACACCACCTGGAACACATCTGTGATCTAGCCATGTTTCACAAAATCACTTAGTAGGTATTACACAGATTGTACTCAACTATGTGTAATTAATTACATCACAAATGACACCCACTTTTGGGCATTACTTTGCCTTTCACGTTTTGACAGTGATGAGTGATAAAACATAACAAGAAGCACTTTTTGTTAACCTTTTTAAGGTTTGTTTGTTTGTTTGTTTGTTTGTTAACGTTGCAAAGAATCTGCATAACACAAAGAACACTAAATCTTTCTTCTTCTTTTTTATTCTTTTTTTTGTTTTCCTTCCGGAGAATGAATAACAGTTATGAAGAGTGTCGTGATATATGGTTCTACTAGACAGCCATAAAGTGTAAATTTCCAGCATGAGATGCCTGTGGGAAGGGTAGATTTTCCTTTAGCCTCACAAGTCCCACTGACATTAATGAAGGAGGCATGTCTACAACACCCCTCACTGAATAATTTACATCTGCACAGACAAAGTCAGAGGCAAAGCTGGAAACACATCAGAGAGCTGGCTTTAAATCAAGTCAAAATTTTGCCTGTGTTTGTGGGTGGTTTATAATTATAAAAGGAAAGCAACACAAAGTGAAATTAAAGCTATCCTTTCAGCTTTGAGGTCTTCAGTACAGTGGGATGAGGCGGGTTTCACTGGCAGGGGTGGGAAACTAAAATTGAGACATGGCTGAAAGATAAAGAGATGTTTAAGGGGGAAATTTATTTACGAAGGTTGAGAGGAGAACAAAGAATGCTGTGAAATTAAAATAAAAGTTAGAGTAGTTTCTGGATCCCCTTTCACAAATGCATTATTTTACTAGGCAATGGGAGCAAGGGGGATGAGAAAGAAATCAAGAAAGAAAGGTAAAGGAATGAAAAAAATATTTAGGAATGTAGATGTAATGGAAATTTGAGAATCAAGTATTCTGTATTTATTTTGGGTGGCCATGATTTAGACTAGAAATTGCTATCAAACTTTCAAAGGAATTTATATGCTAAGCGAGAAATATTGAATGCCAGGAGCATCTGCAGGAATGCATTCTAGCATATCAGGCTCTGAGAGACACATGATGAAATCTACTGTATCTGTCAGGTCCAGGTGAGCTGGGTGAGGTATGGAAGGAACATTACTCTGTCAGTGTGGCTAATTCTTAATGAGCTTAATTAAGAGGCAGTTTCACTGCATATTTAGCATCATCACTCTGTACAAAATTCACCTAATTTCTTGTGTGTCACAAAGCAAATGTGAAGAACTCTGGATATTGGTATACATTCTGAAGATGTGTGAGATACAGATCCCCACTGCATCTGGAAAAATTCTAAAGGATTGGATAGAAAATTCTGAAGGGTTGGATCACCACTGGTTTTCTGAATAGAGAGCAATTAGTTCCTTCCTGGATAGGCTGCGATGATCAAAGCATTCAAGTTAATAAATAGAATGAGGGGAAATGGTTTCAAGCTCGGGGAGGGTAGATTTATGTTGGGTATAACGAAAAAATCTTTTACAGTGATGGTGGTGAGGCACTGGAACAAGTTGCCTAGTGATGTGATTGGTACCTCATCCCTGGAGACTTTCAAGGTGAGGCTGGATCAGGCCCTGGGAAACTTAATCTACCTGATGCATCTAATCTACCTGGTGTCCCTGTTCACTGCAAGGGAGTTAGAATAGAGGGCCTCCAGAGGTCTCCTCCAACTTTAAGGTTTATATGATTCTATGATTATATATATTCAGCTCTACGAGCAGTGAATCGTCTTTGACCAGCCACTTCTGAAAAGAAAGGGAATCCTGACAAAACATTTCATCCTCCGAGTCTTAGCGAAGACAGACCAAAATTGTTCGTGAACACAGTCACGTAGGCGTGGGGAAAAACAAAATTTTGGCCACTAAGGATTAATTTATTGAACATTCATCACAGTTTTGACTGGATCTAATTTTTGGGCTGGACGTTCTTTATCCGACTGAAGATACTGAAAGTTATATACCAGAGGGCACACTGTTGGTCCAGTCTTTTGTGTCTAGGATTCGCTGGAGTCATTTCTCTCCCTCGATTATAGGAGAAAATAATTTGTTTAATTCTGAACACAGTTTGTTTTTGTTTTGTTCTGTTTTTTCAAGAGAGAGAGATCCCAAATTCTTGAATCCCATTGCTGCCAAATTGAAGGACTGGGATAGAATTTAGTTATATTTGTATGGCAGGGAATTTGTACTGCAGTCCCTTGCTCAGATCTGTCATCTCCTGCATGCTACCTTGTCAGCCAAGCTAAGAAGAAAGTTTTCTAGTAAATCATGCAGCCCTTCTGGCTGGGTTCCTGTAGCGATCCTTCTGCTTTTGCTGAAGCAGCAAGACACTCACAAACATGAGTTGCCCACTCAATCCTAGATGGAGTTGTCTGCTCCACAGCTCTGATTCCAAGATCATCTTTAGTGTTTGTGGAAGAAAGAAAACTGTGTCAATGATGCACATTTTGAGAGCATTTTTTCCACTATTCAACCTGCACTAGGCAAAGCTGTGTCAAATTTACTGCACTTCTTTATTTCATCATTAACAGGTGTGAGTTCTGTATCTTCTGATCTTGTTCTATGTTGAGAAAGAAACGCATTAATCAGAACCAAAAAAAAGTGGACACTGGGTTGCAAAGCTGTCACATCTCACGTAGCTCTTCTCTTATACTAAGCACGGTCATCTGTTCCCTAGTTAAGTAAGTAACAAAATGATGCTGATTTTTTAAAATTCATTTCTTATTTTTTCCAAAGTTACTATGCTTGGTGATAGTACAAAATGCACCATCTGAACAGATGGAGGACAACTCTTTCAATATCTCTTGATTGTAAGAGATTATTCTTTTATACCATTGTCTCAAAGCTTGCTGAAGGACACAGACGAACAAGTCCAAGCAAGTCCTGGGCAAGGGTTGAGAAATCCTTTGTCTGAGGTACACAGATGGACAAGGCAAAGGACAACAAGAGAGAGAGAGACTGAGCTGCAGATGAATGCCCAGGAAGCAGTCTTTTGTGTGGCTTTTCTCGAAGAAGATGACCATCTGAGAGGGTGCACCCATGGATGTCATGCAGGCAGGAAAAAGGGAGGATAAAAGAGGGATCAGCAACCATGAAGTTAGGTTTGCTGACAACAGATTCCTCACAACGTGCTGCCTGCATGCTGAAGAAGAACAAGAAGGTTTCTGACATCTGATTCCTCACAATGTGATGCCTGCATGCGGAAGAAGAAGGTGTCTGCCATCAGATCCCTCACTGTGGAAGTCCCGCTTGCTGACGGACTCTCTTGGGCCTGCTACCCGAGTCCTGCTGCCTCCCTCTTGGACTTACCCTGCAGCTTCTTCCTGCTACACGCTTGCTGCCGAAGGCCAGCCATGCTGCTGATGATGATCATCCCCCCCCTGCACTTTTGCCTCGGACCATCAGAACATCTTGCAATGGGACTGCTGCTGGATCCTGGTGGTGACTATCCCCGCTTTATGCAATTCTTGCCTCTTTCTATCTTTTCTATTGCCCGCCTTCCCTTCCCCATCACCCTAAATCGTCCATCTGTCCCTTCCCCATCTCCCTGATTAAGATATGCAATAAACTGGTCAGACCAACATTTGAACCGTTGTTTCTTAATCTCATGTCGGGTATACACATACCAAAAAACCTCCTCTCCCTCCTATAAGTTGGAGCGAGACACTGATGTGTAAGATATAGGGCGTGGGGGCTTCTTTACCAAGCAGGAACCTGCTGAATATATGTATTTACAGGTTATTGTTTTGTCATTATCACGATACCATTAGGAAAATAGAAAGTGATTTTGAATGAAAAAAAAATAAATAAATAAACTTCTCATAAGAGTACAGTAGATGCTTTTGATGGCAAATTGTCTGTTCTTAATCCAGCTGCTTTTAATAGGAAGTGGACTTCCTTTCTTCCATGCACTCCTCTTTGGTTCTGAGCCAGGAACTGGGCGGGGGGGGGGGGGGGGGAAGTAAGTTGTAATACATGGAGGAAAATGATGAAGGATTACAAAAGTTGGAAGAAAGTTAAAATATTGTTTCACTATTTCTCTTTAACTTGTTGTCTAGTTTTGATATCAGTATCAGATAAACAGGTTTGTCTCCTGGGTGGAGTGGTTAGGGTAGGAAATAAAACAAGCAATAAGAAACCTGCATGTAAATGGTTATATTTGCAAATATCCTAGGAAAAGGTTAAACTGTAAACAAGATAATCTATTTGTCTTGAATTCTTTGAGGTTTCTGCTGGGTGATCATCTTCTCAAGCTATAGGTGTGTGCTCAAACAAGAAGGACAACAGTACCCTGGCCTGTGTCGACAGAGATTTGGCAGTGGGCAGGGAGGGGATGTCTCCCTCTACTCTGCCTTCTTGAGGCCTCATCTGGAGTAGTACATACAGGTCTGGAGCTCCAAGCACAGGAAGGATACAGAGCTGTTGAACCAGATCCAGAAGAGTGCCATGAAGATGATCAGAGGGTTGGAGCACCTCCCTTATGAGAAGGCAAACTGAGGGACCTGGGTTTGTTCAGTCTGGAGGAAAAAAAAAAAAAAAAAAGACGCTAGGAACTCCTAATTGTGATCTTCCAGTACTTAAAGGGAACTTGTCAAGAGGAGAGAGACTGACTTTTTACATGATCTGATAACAAGAGGACAAAGAAAAATAGTTTTAAACTAAAAGAGTGGAGTTCTAGATTAGATGTGAGGAGGAAAAATTTTAATTAAATGATGGTGACACATTGGAATAAGTTGCCCTGAGAGGTTGTGGATTCCACCCCAGAAGGTGTCCAGGCCAGGCTGGATGAGGCAGTGGGCAGTCTGATTGGGTGGTTGTCAATCCTGCCCATGGCAAGGGAATTGAAACTGAATGATCTCTAAGGTCTCTTCCAGATCAAACCATTCTGTTCTTCTATGATTCTTAGATCTGTCTTACACACTTAGGATGCAAGTCCTGGAGGTAAATCCAAGCATGGTACCAAGAAAGAATGCATTCTTTCCTGCTGTTTTATATATTGCTTGTGCTTCACTACATCCCCCTATGGTACCTCTCCACAATTCTAAGCTACCAACAATAATGTCTATAGTGAATCTAACCTTTTGTCAACCAACTGCAGGAATTTGGAAAAGTCTACAGACACATGCATCTTATCTTAGTTTAGCATTTTCAGTATGGTTACACTAGTCATTCTAAATGCCTTCTAAAGTTTATGGAGATAAATAACTTCTGGAGATAAATAGCAATCTGTCTGAATAAATTTAGGACTGAGTTGGAGGTAAAGCCAACTAAATAGAAAGAAGTTCTGAAGAAAAAATAGCTTGGAGTTCATTCAGACAAGAGGTTGGAAAGGAGTCAGCAGCTAGCCTATGTGTTAAAGTTGACCACTTGAATTCTGGGATAGATAAGCAGTTGACAACTAGAAGGCTGGAGTCTGGAAGATGAAAAAAGAGGATGGGAAATTGGGTTTCTTTACAAAAAGTCTAAGCTACATCTTACTGCTACCTGCAACTATGTGGCAAGAATGCGTAGAAAAAAACTATATCAGACTTATTGAAGGTGATCTAGGTAAAGGGTAGAAGTAATGGTTGCCAACTGGAAAGTGAGAAATTTTGATTAGATAAGTAAAATATACCTATAGGATGATGACAGTAGTCAAATATTTTACAGGTTGCCCAGAATGATGGTGAAATTTCCATTGCTAGGTATAGTGAAAGCACTACTCAGCAACATCCCTGGAGACTTTCAAGGACAGGCTGGACCAGGATCTGAGCAACATGATCAAGCTGTGGATGCCTCTGTTCATTGCAGAGGAGCTGGACTAGACAACCTTTAAAGGTCCCTTCCAACTCTGGGGATTCTGTGATTTTATGTACTGAAGAACTCTGACTAATTGGGTGCACTTTGAGCAGTGAATCAGACTATAATGAACTGAGCAACATGGTTTAGTGGGAAATATTCATGATAGGTGGATGTTTGGATGGGATGATCTAAAAGGTCTTTTCCAGCCTTACTGATTCTACAATTTTATGATTCTATACTGGACCACTAGAAGACCCTTTCAAACTGCCTTAATCTGTGTTTTATGCCCTAAAACTGCATAAGGATTTAACTATTCTCAGGAAAAGAGCATTAAAAATACAACTCATTTCTATTTAATGCCTAAATCCCATGTTTTTACAGTGTCTTTCAAGATCAAAATTAATTACTTATTATTATTATTATTATTATTACATTTATTGGTATCCTTTCTAACCATCTACCATTGTACAAGTTCATAATATTATCAGTGCATCTACCACACTTAACCTCCCTCTAATTGATGCCTGTTGTACATGGCAGTTGAACTTTAGATTCATAACAAAACTGCAGATAAAGATATCCTACTGTGATTTTCCTTTAGCTAAGCTGGAGAAACAAAAGACTGAGGAAACAATTATGATTACCAGAACTGTTTTCAAGCACAAGGAAGGAGTGCATGTATTTTCTTGGAAAGAAACAGTTCAGCTTCTCACTTTCCCAAGGACAGAGAGACCAGGCTGTAACTAAGAACGGAATTTCTATTAGACTATTCATGTTTTGTTTCTCTTTTTCGTTCTCAGATTTTCTTATTGAAGAGAAACAAATTAAATTAAAGAAAATTTAAGGGAAGAAAGGTCTTATGCAGTGGCATATTCATCTGTGAAATGGTTTTCCACTGGGTATAACAGTCTCTAAACTGAAAACATCTGTGATGAAAATCCTCTCAGCTGTCCAGAATGAACTGGCAGGGTTTGACAAGACTTGCATTGCCCCTGGGAACTGTTGTGGAGGGTTAGTGGCATTGCCTGTGTGCCCCAAAGTGTGATTACTCTCAGTGTCTCAATCAAGGACAGTCAGAGAAAAGTGATCAGATATAAGGAAGGTGTACAATGGGTTTCACATGTTGGGGTCACTGAGAAATCTGGGAGTCTTTAGCCTGAGAAGATGAAGCTGAAGGGAACTAGCATAGAAGTCCATAGTACTGTGAATATCATGAAAAGCGGGAAAAGACAGAGACTGTGTCTTCTAATGCAAGAAGGAGGAGCATTAATGGAAGCTGACAGAGGAAAGGTTTTGTTTTTGTTTTTGTTTTTATTTTTGTTTTTGTTTTTGTTTTTGTTTTAAAGGGCTGTTTGATCTTTGCAGAACTTATAGTTAAGATGAAGAACTCTTTGCCATATAATTCTCTTGGTGCTAGATATCAGTGTTAGCTCAAGGAAAGACTGAGATCCACAAATTATTAGGAAGAAAAAAAAAAAAGTATGACTATGAAATACAAATATCTAGCTAAGCCATCCCAAGCAATGATGTTTCTTATAGAGCTTGGTGTGCTGGGGAAACTCTTAGTAGGGTCTTGCTTAATCTTATGAGCTCATCTCTTATTATCTGACTTCTTGCAACTGTTAGGAAGAATGACCGAGGGGGCTATTGTTATGGGTAGTAAAAGATGATTTAAAAGGAATGCAATAAGCTTTGGAAAGACGGTATCTACTTCAAAAGAGGGTGATGTGTGGCAGACCTTTCACGTCATATTTTCAATATTTGATGCATCCTTGAAACACAGCTCTGTCTGTTGAAAACTGATTTCAAATTCAGAAAATACTAAGAAATTTTTATTCACAGTGTTTCAGCACTGTGTTTTCATTATTTTTCTGGCTGCAATGTTTTATTTACATTTTATAAAACTATCAGAATGAACAACTGTATTGTGAAATTAACATCAATAGATGAAAAGATTTACAGATTCCTGTTTACACAATTGTTAACATGAACAGTAGAAAAAAAAAAAGATTTCATTCTGCTGGCTGTGGAAGCAAAGCCAATTCTGTATCAGTGTTGTGCTTATATATCAAAATAGAAACAAAAAAACATGCAAACAGAAACAGAATGAACCAGAAACATCTCTAAAAGTAAATATATATATCCGTATTTCGAAGTCTATGTGTTGTCAGCTTCACAGAGATTCTCTGTAGAGTTGGCAATAACATTCTGGAAACAGTTATAGTAGAGGTTTGAGTAGGTCCTTTCTTTTCTGAGCAGACTATCATTTCCAGATTTAGTATAGTGGAAGAGTCTTATACTCATCTTTATATTATATAGAAAATTTTTACAAGCATTTGTTTAAAGAAAACTCATCCATAATGTGTTCTAGACCTGACATTTTCTTTCCAGTTTCTTCCTTCTTAACTTCATTTAATTTCATTTCCTTCATTTGCCAGAATTTATTCTTCAGCACTTGCCATCTGTTGATTTTACTATTTTTTCTTTCTTTCTTTCTTTTTTTTTTTTTTTTAATTGAATGACAATCATACCGGCTGTAAAGGATTAATGCTTAACTTTCGCAGCACATAAGAGACCAGACTTCCAGCTTGTTCTTTAAAAAGGACTTTTCCTTTTCAGTCTGTGCATGAAAATATTGTAATGAAGTTATTAAAACAAAGTCAAACATTTCTAAGTAACATTTTCATAAGTCAGAGGTGTTGAGTTCATGACTGTGACTTTTACTTTATGCAGAGAAAAAAGTGACCTGCCTTTCTAAAAGCCGAGCTCTCAAGCCCAGATTTAATTTAGCCTTTATAAAGTAAATAGAAGAATTGTTTTGGCACTTCATAAGCATTAAAACAAACAAACAAACAGATGTTGTTTTGAGTAAAAATAAATAAAACATAGATTCTAAAGGAAATGTTTCTGTGGGGATCCCAACTTTGTTTATTGAGTCAAGAACTCTGAAAAGATATTTATTTTGAATTGGAGTCAAGATGGCCAAGACTTCTTGAAAAACTGAAAATAACCCCAAACTGGCATTTCCACCAAACACTGAACAATTAACAACACTTAGAAATGGGAAATAGAACTGCATGATACCAATTCTATTTCCTTCAACATTCCTGCTCACCTGCTGACCATTCTGGACTCCATGTCAGCTGTAAAAACTGTAACACTCACAGCACAAGCCAGAAGCACAGCGTGCCAATCCCAAAGTACTTGTTAAAACTGGGTGAGAGAGTTCCTTCCTTGCCTTCTGCATTGGATTTTGCTATCCAAAAGTCAGCGTGTTGAGTAATCATTTCATTTCTTCATTCCACTGATAAAATGTTATGTGGTTTGCAGTGGTGTTGTAATTTCTAGATTGAATTAATGTTTGTAGAATCACTGAATCATAGAATCACAGAATCACAAGGTTGGAAAGGACCTACAAGATCATCTAGTCCAACCATCATCCCATCACCATTGCTACTACAGTCCACTAAACCAGATCTTGCAGCTCCTCATCCAGACTCCTGTTGAACACCGCCAGGGACAGCAACTCCACCACCTCCCTGGGCAGCCATTCCAGTGCCTGACCACTCTCTGAGAGAAAAAGTTTTTCCTTGTGTCAAATCTAAACCTCCTCCGGTGCAACTTGCGGCCATTTCCTCAGGTCCTGTTTGTTGCCTGGGAGAAGAGGCCAAAATCTTCCTCATCACAACCTCCCTTCAGGAAGTGGTAGAGTGTAGTGAGGCGTCCCCTGACCCTCCTCTTGTCCGGACTAAACAATCCCAGCTCCCTCAGCTGCTCCTCATAAAACTTGTGCTTCAGACCCCTCACCAGTTTTCTTGCCCTTCTCCAGACACAAAGAAAAGATGATATAAGAGAATTTGAAGACATTTCTTTGAAATACTTTGACAATCTTAGACATACTTCGAAGACATTTCCATATTAATGTTGTTATATGACTTCTTAGTAGTATTGTCACTGATAAAGTATCCTCTTAATACTTGCTTTTTACCTTACCTGTACTACATATTCTGTTTTTATTTGACTGTTTTTTAACATCCTACATAAGAGCAAATCTGATCCTATTTATTTGTTTGTTTGTTTGTTTGTTTGTTTGTTTTAGTTTCTTTTACATAACAGAATATTCAAAGAAATTATTTTAGGGACAGTAAGAGTTAAGACAGTAAGAAACTGGGTGATTTTGAGATAATATCACCAAAATACTTTAACTGATAACTTGGAATATTTGACCAAAAATTCTGACCATTTTATGGTTAATGACTTTCTGCCCTCTCTTCCTTGACCACATGCAATCATAATGCTTAAGTACATCACACAAGATACAGATATATATAAATACAAATATATAAATATATATACATACATATTTAGATAAGGACACACCGCTATCTCCATGCCACAGTTGACTAAAATAGGATGTACCAAATTACTTGCATATAGTCATAAAGGCTACATTTTCCCAGGTAACTAGCAATAGGATGAGAGGTTTTGGCCTCAGTAAGTGCCAGGGAAGACTCAGCTATTTGGAAAAAAAATCACCTCAGAAAGACTGGTGAGAAATTGGAACAGGTTGCTCATTAAAGTGGTGGAGTCACCCTCTTTGGAGTTTTTCAAGAAATGGTGAATGTAGCACTGAGTAACATGGCTTAGTGGGCGGTGATGGATTGATGGTTGAACTAGATTATGTTTTTTTTCCAACCTTAATGATTCTATGATTCCATGGTTTGAAAAAGGATGCAAATGTTAAATCTATTGTTCTCCATTGTAAATCACCCTGCCACTAGCCAACCAAAAATAAAATGAAGATTTACACGGGTAGTTCTTCAGTAGTTTTGTATAAGTAAACCTCTGAAACATTTTTTATTGTATGCTTTGCACTCATAACACATGATCAGAGGCAAAATCTCATGATGAATGGGGGATGTGCACAATATATTGTTCAGCATGAAACCAGAACAGTTTACATCAGTGCTGTGCAGTCTGTATGTATCAAAGATTCCACAAAACTAATGATAATACACATTTCTTCAGTTTAGGTAATAAATAACTTTATATAAATCGTACATATATTTGGGAAAAAATTCTGAAATGAGAAGGCAGCTGTGTATCTGTGTTCCTATATATCAGATTTATGTTTGCAAACTGATAATATTTTGAGACATTTTGTCTATTCTGGACAAAGATCTGTTTTCTTTGGAAGGTTCTTTGGGCATTTGTGCAGACTCACTAAATGAATGGAAGAGCTGCTTTTTCCAAGGTCGAAATTCCAGCGACCTAATATGAGCTACTTAAAAATCAAGTATCTGTTCTAAATTAACTCATACAGATCTACCTTTAGTTCCCTCTTTGTTGAGATTCCTGTCGTGTACATAGATAGAATTAAGTGACCTGTCTTTTCCATAGTAGGGAGCTATATTCAGAAAACCATTTGTGAAGTAACTTTAGGTGCATAAACTGCCATCTTAAGAGATTCTCCAAAGGCACTCTCTGAAAATTCAGTTCTAAAAGTCACCCTGAAATCAGATCATATAGGAAAAGTAATCATTTCAGATAATCGCAGGCTTTTGAACAAGACCTCATATTAACAGGTAGGCATCTAAGGTAATATTTTTGTCAGATTCAGTCATGAATTTGGACTAAAATTCAATTGAGAGCTAAGAATCATAGAATCATAGAACCATAGAATCATAGAATCATAGAATCACCAAGGTTGGAAAAGACCTACAAGATCATCCAGTCCAACCGTTCACCTATCACCAATAGCTCCCACTAAACCATGTCCCTCTACACAACATTCAATCGTTTCTTGACCCTACAGGGTCAGTGACTCCACCACCTCCCTCGGCAGTCCATTCCAGTGCCTGACCACCCTTTCTGAGAAGTAAGATTTCCTAACGTACAGCCTGAATCTCCCCTGCTGCAGCTTGAAACCATTCCCTCTAGTCCTATCACTAATGACACAAGAGAAGAGGCCGACCCCCAGCTCACCACAACCTCCCTTCAGGAAGTTATAGAGAGCTATAAGGTCTCCCCTGAGCCTCCTCTTCTCCAGGCTGAACATTCCCAGCTCCTTCAGCCTCTCCTCATATGGCCTGTGCTCCAGACCCCTCACCAGCTTTGTTGCCCTTCTTTGAACACGTTCCAGGGCCTTGATGTCTTTCTTGCAGTGAGGGGCCCAAAACTGGACACAGTATTCGAGGTGCGGCCTCACCAGTGCTGAGTACAGGGGGACAATCACCTCTCTGCTCCTGCTGGTAACACTGTTTCCGATGCAAGCCAGGATGCCCTTGGCCTTCTTGGCCACCTGGACACACTGTCAGCTCATGTTCAGCCGAGCATCAATCAATACCCCCAGGTCCATCTCCTCTACACAGTCTTCCAGCCACTCCGCCCCAAGTTTGTAGCATCGCCTGGGGTTGTTGTAGCCGAAGTGCAGGACTTGACATTTGGTCTTGTTGAACTTCATCCCATTGGCTTCAGCCCAGCTCTCCAGCCTGTCCAGATCCCTCTGTAGGGCCTTGCTACCCCCAGGCAGATCCACACTCCCAGCCAATTTGGTGTCATCTGCAAACTTACTGAAGGTGCACTCAATGCCCTCATCCAGGTCATCACTAAAGATACTGAAGAGGACAGGCCCCAGCACCGACCCCTGGGGAACACCACTCGTGACCGGTCGCCAGCTGGATTTAACTCCATTCACCACCACTCTCTGAGCACGGCCCTCCAGCCAGCTCCTTACCCAGCCAAGAGTGTACCCATCCAAGCCATGAGCTGCCAGCTTCTGCAGGAGAATACTGTGGGAGACTGTGTCAAAGGCTTAGCTGAAGTCTAGGTAGACCACATCAACAGCCTTCCCCTCATCCACCAGATGGGTCACTAGATCATAGAAGGAGATCAGGTTGGTCAAACAGGACCTGCCCTTCGTGAACACATGCTGGCTAGGCCTGATCCCCCGGTCGTCCCGCACATGCCGCGTGATCTCCCTCAAGACAATCTGCTCCATAACCTTCCCTGGCACCAAGGTCAGGCTAACAGGCCTGTAGTTCCAGATCCTCCTTACAACCTTTCTTGTAAATGGGAGGCACATTGGCAAGCCTCCAGTCTTCTGGGACCTCACCAGTCAACAAGGAGCGCTGATAGATGATGGAAAGTGGCTCGGCTATCACCTCCACCAGTTCCCTCAACACTCTCGGGTGAATCTCATCTGGCGCCTTGGACTTGTGGCAGTCCAGTTGGAGTAGTAGGTCTCTGACCATTTCTTCCAGAATCACAGGGGGTTTAGTCTGCTCCCCAGCCCAGTCTAGCAGGTCAGAGTGTGGGGTACCCTGAGGATAACTGGTCTGACTTTTAAAGACAGACGTAAAGAAAGCATTCAGAACCTCTGCCTTTTCCTTATCCTCAGTGGTCACATTCCCAGCCTCATCCAGTAAAGAGTGGAGACTCTCCTTTGTCCTCCTCTTACTGTTGATGTATTTACAAAAGAGTTTCTTGTTCCTTTTTACCCCAGCGGCCAGGTTAAATTCAAGCTGGGCTTTTGCCTTTCTGATTTTCCCTCTACACATCTTAACAACTTCTTTGTATTCATTCTGAGTTGCCTGTCCCTCCTTCCACAGGCGGTAGATTCTCTTTTTCTCCCGGAGCCTCAAGAATAGCCCCCTATTCATCCACGCCGGTCTTCTTCCCCGCTGGCTCATTTTGTGGCTCAGAGGGACCGCCTGCTCCTGCTCCCTTAAGACTTCTTTCTTGAAGAGTGACCAGCTATCTTGGACCCCTTTACTCAATAAGATTGAATGCCAGGGGACTCCCCCTACTAGTCTTTTGAACAATTCAAAGTCCGCCCTCCAGAAGTCTAAGGTAGCAGTTTTGCTGTTCCCCCTCCAGGCTCCACCAAGAATTGAGAACTCTACCATTTCGTGGTCACTCTGTCCAAGACAGCCCCCAACCTCCACATCTCCCACCAGACCTTCCCTGTTTGTGAACGGCAGGTCTAGCAGGGCAGCTCCTCTCATGGGCTCTCTCACCAGCTGCATCAGGAAGATATCCTCTATGTATTCCAGAAACCTCCTAGACTCTTCTTCTGTGCCGTGCCATACTCCCAGCGTATGTCGGGGAAATTGAAATCACCCATGAGGATAAGGGCTGGTGACCGTGTGGCTCTTGCCAGATGCTTATAGAACACCTCTTCTGTCTCTTCATCCTGGTTTGGCGGTCTATAACAGACGCTCACCAGGATGCCCGCCTTGTCAGCCCTATCTTTACCCATAGGGATTCAACCTTATTGTCCCCAGTCACAATCTCAGTAACATGAAAGCATTCCCTAACATAGAGGGCCAGACCGCCACCCCTCCTTCCTTGCCTATCCTTCCTGAAGTTTTTGTAGCCATCCATTGCAGCACTCCAGTCATGGGAGCAATCCCACCACGTTTCTGTTATGGCAATTAGGTCATAGTTTGCCTGCCGCACAATGGCTTCCAACTCTTCGTGTTTGTTGCTCATGCTGCATGCATTGGTGTAGATGCACCTCAGCTGAGCCCCTGGCCTCACTCCTAATCCCAATACTGCTTCCCCAGGCTGATCTCTAGCAAGCCTGGCTTTATTCCCTTCCCCCTTCATATCTAGTTTAAAGCCCTCTCTTCAAGTCCCGCCAGCTCCTGGGCAAGTATCTGTTTCCCCCTTGGAGACAGGCAATTCCCATCAGCAGACCTCAGGCCAGGTTCCAAGTAGACTGCCCCAAGAACTTTTTTTTGCACTGATTTTTTTGCACAGATTTGCACTGTTTAGGCAAATCTGCTTGACGTTTTGCATTTTTATATGAGAAGGGCATAAAAACTTGTGACTGCTGGCTCGACTGCTCAGTGCCAAGGTAAAAATGACTTTAGTGGGAGGAGGAGGAGGAAACGGGTTATTTGTTAATTTATTCTTTTTTTTATGCATTTCTTATCATCACTGAAAACTCTTTGAACAATTCATATACTCCAAAGACTTTTTTTTTTTTTTTTAATAATTAGCCTTAAAAGTTACCTTGGAAGCTAAAGTCAATTTACAGGATGGATAGCACATGAAAAAAAACACCTCTTTCTGATACAGACAGCCTTTTAAATAGCATCCTCTACGAGGCACTAGAGTTTTAATATCAACAATATCCTTGAAATGAGGGGAGTGAAAAAAACAAAACATGAAGTGCACAAACTGCTATCAATTCCATTCACAGTGGCAGAATGACTCTAATAGCAGAGACGTTAATGAGTCATAAATTACCATTTACAAATGCAGTGTTTAGCATTCATTTCAATGGACAGCATATGGTAGCAACGTTTCTAAATAGCTTGAACTGATAAATAGGCCAGTGAAGTGGCTCAATTTGTTAAAATGCTAACATATTCACTACTGCATGTGGTGGTGACATGTTTGCATCCCTAACATTGTCTGTCTGCTTGAGCCTTATGGAAATAGATATTTGCCTTGAATTTATGAACTGGTACAGTCAGTCTATTTTTCATAATGATTTATGAGGAATCACTGTTTGTACACTGAGCGATCCGTCTATGGCTGTGTTAACCTCAAGCCCACCAAGTTGAGTAGCATGATCGTATTCCACATGTTTTATCCTTTGGTACCCTGTCTTTAGAAGATAGCTAATTTCCTAGGACTCTTAGAATCCCATATTTTGTCATTTCAAAAGAGTTACACAATGACTTTAATCTGGCTATTATTTCAATTAGACTGATTTACACTTTTCAGTGAAATAAAAAATACAATAGCTGAAAAAATGTATATACAAATATGTGAGCAAGTCCAACATTCTAGCATGAAAAATTTGTGTAATGTTTATGGAAACTTTGGATTGGTTTGTTTCTACTCTATTCATATCCAACTACATTCCTATTGTCATATCAATTATTTTTGAAAGGAGCTTTGATATTTGTATTTAGCCAAAGCACCATATCAGACCTTTAAAATATTATTCAGATTTATGACTGCAGAGGCTCTAGACTAGACAAACAAAAAGTATCTGTGAATCTCAAGATTTTGTTTTTTTCTTTACCCTCTTTTTACTTGTCTCTTCAACAGCTTTTGAAGCACTATAAAAATTAAGTCCAGTGCTAAGTAAATGCATGTTTATTCTTTCTATAATGAAATATTATTTTTTTTATTTCTATAGTAATCTTTTTATGCTGATAATTCTTCTATTTACGGATGAGGGTACTCTAGTGACAATGACAACTGCAATAAAAATAGAAAGAGTGGTAATGATGATGATTTTGATGATAAAGATGTAATGATAACTCAAAATCATAGACAGACTATATACAATTATATTAGTTGTCACCTAAGTTTGAGAGGTTAATCAAGCATGCTGGGTGCGAAAGTAAGCTAAATAAGAAATAAAATACATGGGAAGGGAAGGGAAGGGAAGGGAAGGGAAGGGAAGGGAAGGGAAGGGAAGGGAAGGGAAGGGAAGGGAAGGGAAGGGAAGGGAAGGGAAGGGAAGGGAAGGGAAGGGAAGGGAAGGGAAGGGAAGGGAAGGGAAGGGAAGGGAAAGGAAGGGAAGGGAAGGGAAGGGGAGTTAATTCTGACCTTTTCAAAATCTCCAGATAGCAGTGCTTCCATTCACTGAGACCTGAACAGATTGGTGAGTTAGGTGGAGAGGAATCTACTGAGGTTCCCTAAGTTCCATGAGTCTGAAGACAAGTGAGCCAACTGATATCTGAGGAAGAAAATTTCCAAGAAAAGGTGAGCGATTGTTATCTGACCATGTCCGATTTCAAGCATGATTAGAAAAACCCTTCTTCTCTAAAGAAAGTGTTGTGCTTAAAGCTAAGCTACTCAACAGGCCAAATACCCTGACCTAATATACTGGCTTGATTTCTAGAGAAGCTGAGGAGGTCTATCTTGAAAGAAAACCTCTGAGAGCTATAGATTTTCTGGGCCTAAAAAAACAGCTACTGAAAAATGCTTTAAACCTGTCAGAATTAAGGATTTGTAAATCAATTTTTTATTGAAGACATCACCAGGTCCCTTCACATTATAGCCATATTTTTATTGTACAATCACCAAGCAATTAAGATATGATTGTTTCTAAATATAGCTCAAGGTGTTACAGATCTGAGCTCAACCCAAATATGTAATCGGGAGTAAATAAGTACAGAAAGGGGAGTTTTGTCTCTATTCATCATAGGTAGCCCCATATAGTCCTTTCACGTTGGTTTAACAGCTTTATCACTACACAGCTCATTAGTTCTTGCTATTTCTTAACCGAACAGCTGGGTAAAACATGTTTAATTTATGCCCAGCTTAGGACTGAAATACATTCTCCATAAAACTTTAAAAAGGAAAAAAATATTATGAAAAAATGTTCCCTCCAGCATAACCATCACTAACAAATAATGAACTTGTTTATCGTTTCTATTTTATGTCTGATACTTCAGACATTTCAAAGCCCTTTTAAGACTATTATCTACTGCCCTTCAAACTCTTCATGTTGTTATCCTCTCTTTTATATCAGTAATAGGTTTCAAGACTCATAGTAATGAATGCAAATATATTACTGTTTTAAGTCAATGAAATTGTTCTTTAGCAGTTAGCTATGCTCTTTGCAACAGTGAAAAGCATACTAAATTAGCAGTTGGAAAAAACTGGGACATTGGAACACAGAGACAATATAAGACTGCAGCAATCTATTTTCTGTTACCTAATGGAAAAGTTAGTTCATTAATGCTTAAGTTCGTTGTTGGTTGTAAGGGCTGCATTGTAAAACTGTACTAAAATGAAATGAAATGAAATGAGATAATATTAATAATAATAATAGTAAAAGTTTTCTAAAAACTGTCTGAATTATTCAGATGTTTTAAAGAAAGGGGAGGAGCAATTGGCTTTCTGTGTGTACGTGTGTGTCCACGTATGGCACTGAGAATCCTATTTCCCTAGAAATATAGCAAGATTTTTTTATTTTATTTTTTTCAGTATCCGAGGAATCCTAATCTGTATGAATTTTTCATCCTCAGTCCTGGAAATCACCTGAGAACATGATTATCTCTACATGAATATACAGATGAACCAAAGGGATTATTCACATTCCTGGAGGGGATGTCCATCTTTTAGGACAATAGTGACAGAGTCATAAAGATGGATGGAATCAGACCTGATATATGCTGGAGAACTGGGTGGTGATCGATGTAAAGATATTTAGTTTGCTTAGTGGAGCACAGTGCTCTCCAAGTCAGCATTGTTCTGAGCTGCCCATGAAAAAGACGATGCTGCACTACGCAGGAGCACTACTGCAGGGCTGAAAACAACACTGCAGCATTAGGATGGTGCTGTGCCCATGCTAATATAAGCCCTACTTGCAAGCAGGCTTAGCTGGCAGTGATTCAGGTCTCTACTGTATTTCATTGCACCATGCAAATGTATAGTCACAGATCCTACAGAGAACTGAAAGCAATAGGAATTATAAATTTACTCAAAACATGTTTAAGCTCCCTCTTGTAAGTCAGGGATACTAACTAACATGTTTGACTTCAGGATGGCAAAGATAAATAGGTTAGAACTCAGGAGCTAGTAAGTTGCTAACACACTGAGGCTTATTTACAATGTTCTGTTTCTCTGATGAGAAGATGAAATTAAGCATATGTTTGTATTCTTCCCTTGACCATAGTCAGTGCTATTGGAAACTTTCTTCATAACTGATATGTCAGTAAAAGATCTGTTTCCTGGATTGTAATGTTCTGTAATTCTGTTACTGGGAAGATGCATATGAAGCAGATTTCACTTCATTTCCTTTTGAAGACACTACGCTGATGGATGGTTTAATTCAAAAGCCAGTTTGTTCTCCAGGAAGAACTCCATATTCAAACTATAAATCCTGTCACTTTTGCCTGTTTAATATCTCCTAAATGTGTGTTTTTATTATTTATTTATTTATTTATTTATTTTTGTCTCTCTACCTCAATTGCTGGAAATAAAACTGGCTTAGTCATCACTTCCATTGATTACTATTATGTCTCCCTTGTTGGTCTTTCAGTTCTTCCTTTCACTCTAGAAAATAAATCATTTATCTTCCTGTGTGCTCAAACTTAATTCTGCATGTCTATTCTATGCATACTCTCACTGGAAATGTTGCTTTCAGATTTAAAAACAAAACAAAACAAAACAAAACAAAACAACAACAAAGTGCTATCAAGATGGTCTTTTCTACATGAATAAAATACTTCATTTATTTATTTATTTATTTATTTTTATTGAAAACACATCTTACCCTCTGTTTGGCTCAGAAACTTAATAAATAAGGGGAAGGGAAGAGATGTATTGGATGCCCAAACCTCTCCCAAATCAGTTAGTGGCTAAATACCTAAGAAAAATAAGCTTTGGAGTTTTGGACTTTTCAACAACTAATCCTGAGAAAAATATCAGGCAAACTGATATACTGTTGATGCAGTAGTTATGGCACAGTTTATGACATACTTGCAATACATTTAAAAATCAAGATTATTCTGAATATACAGGGGAGGTTTTGGTCCTATCACCTACCCATAACTCAGTGTTCTATCTTGGACAATTTACTTGTTAAAACGGTAACAGTAGTGGAAATTGTGGAGGATAACAATCTCCACAGAAAAAAATATTGAGAATAATATGAATTAGAATTATTTTATAATCTACTTAATCTAACCAGTGCTTAGAGGGTTCATGTTTGTTTTGCTTCTGTTTCTGTTTTCCTTTTTAAGTAATATATATTGATATACATGTATATATATACACAGTTATACAGTTATACAGTTATATACAGTTCTCTTAAATGCTTGATTGACATGGAGTGTGAAGGGTGAAAGAATCTCAAGAACCAGATGAAATTCTCCTGAAGTGGAAATGTGTCTTTCTCTTGAACAAATGCAGTGATGCTCTGGAATCTCTGCTGGAACAGAGAACAAGAACATATAATATGGTTAATACATGTGTGATACATGTAAAGCCGGCATGGCTTTATCTAGGGAAGGTCATGCCTTACCGATCTGGTGGCCTTCTTTGATGGAGTGCTGACAACAGTGCACAAAGGGAAGGCAACTGATGTCATCTACCTGGACTTGTGCAAGGCCTTTGACATGGTCCCTCACCACCTCCCTAAATTGGACAGATGTGGATTTGAGGGGTACACTATTTTGTGGATCAGACATTGGTTGGAAGGCTGTAGACACAGGGTTGTGGTGAATGGTGCTATGTCCAGGGGGAGGATGTTGATAAACAGTCTGTCTTAGGACTGGTGTTTTTATCTTCCTATGACTGGTGAAGTTATCTTAATCGATGACATCAATGATGGACTTGAGTACACCCTCAGCAAGTTTGCCAATGATATGCAGCTGAGTGGTGTAGTTGACATGTTAGAAGGAAGGGATACCATCCAGAGGGACCTCAACAAACTCGAATATGGATCCATGTGGCTTAGGGGTCCTGGAGGATTAAAAATTGAACATAAGCCAGCAGTGTGCTCTTGCAGCTCAGAAGGTCAGTGGTATCCTGGGCTCCATCAGAAGAGGAGTGGCCAGTAGGGACAGGGAAGTGATTGTCCCTCTCTATTCTGCCTGTTTTATTCTATTTTATTCTCATAAAACCCCATCTGGAGTGCTGTGTCCAGGTCTGGGGCCCCCAGTACAGGAATGATGTGGGGCTGTTGAAGAGGGTACAGAGGAGGGCCAAAAACATGACCAGAGGGCTGAGCACCTCTCCTACAAAGGCAGGCTGAGGGATCTGGGCTTGTTCAGCCTGGAGAAGAGAAGGCTGCAAGGAGATCTCATTGCAGCCTTCCAGTATTTAAGAGGGGATTATAAAAAGGAGGGAAATCAACTTTTTACTCAGGTATGCAGTGATAGAACGAGGGGCAATGGTTTTAAGCTCAAGGAGGGAAGGTTTAAATTGGATGTCAGGAGTAAGTTCTTTATAAAGAAAGTGATGAGATGGTTAAACAGGCTGCCTGGAGAGGCTGTGGATGCTCTGTCCAAGAGTAGGTTAGATGAAGGCCTGGGCAACCTCCTAGATGTGGAGATTGGTGGTCATGACCGTGGCAGGGAGGCTGGAACTTAACGATCCTTGGGATCCCTTCCAACCCAAGCCATTCTATGATATATTAGCTGAGAGAAATTATCTGCATTTCATGCTTGGCACAGAGCTTAGGACAACTACTGAACAATCAATATGGTAATTATTTAGATTTTTATTTTTTTTTTCCTAATGTATATTTAGACATAGAATTTAGAAGCAGGGCACACTCTTCAGAGAGAGCCTCAATATATATCTTTATCTTCATAAACTGTGATAAGATCATAAAAAGACAATTCAGCCAGCTCAGGCAGGATCCCATTATCCAAGTAATGAGGTTTGACATAATATAAACACTGAAAAAAATCTGTTCTAGGAACAGTAATATCTCCAAAACCCAGGTGTGCTCCTACAAATCCAGGTATAGCTCCTCTTTGCAGATTCAACAGGCAAGTGTGACCAGCACATGTGTTTTGTTGTGAAAATATACACACAAAAAAGCTATAGAAACATTTAAAGAAGACATCCAGAGGAAGCAATGCATGGGTCCAGCTCATACAGAGGAATGCCATTGCTGTGCTTGAACACTGAATTTGTATTAAATCTGAGAAGTACAATGATGTCTGCATCAAACTCAGCAGAAACATTTGTTTAAAGTGAACCATGCAAAGATACTCTGGCTCTGCACTGGGCTAGCTTTTGTCCTCCATGCTAACTAACCTGGGCTCTGAGCACCATGAGAAAGTGACTATCTGATCTTCAAATAACCTTGGATATACCTTTCTGCAGTGCTGTGCCATAAACAGAGCCCTGCTAGATCCAGCTGGTTGCCACTATTTTAATAAGACCTGAGCCAACACTGCGAATGAGATTCACCTTATTTAATGTTAGATGTCTACACTACAGACAACTATGACTCCATTAGTCACTCTTGTTTTCCTTTACAGTCGATGGAAAGAAACAAGCATGATTCATTTCATCCTAAAACAGGCATCTCCAATTTGGATGAATCATACCATTACAGTGTTGGTTTTGCTCAGTGAGGGGAAATTATAGACACAAGGGGCTGGTATCATGAAAGTGGTTAGAGCCTGAAGTCTACAGACAGGCAGAACCTTATGGGAGGGTTTATTGTCAGTCATACAGCTAAAGGGAGACACACAAAAGAAACAAAAAACCAGATGAACTATTTCCTTATGGCTGTGAGGCAACAGATTCAGAAAGCCAGGAACCAGAACACTATCTCCCAGTTAGAGACAAAGACAGCTATTTATTTTTTGTTTCAAATTAATGGGAAAACCACAGACTTTAAACAAAGGTCTGCATAAGCTCTGTAAGCTTTAGTCTTCAACTTTTTTTTTTTTTTAATGTATGTTTTGTTTGTTTGTTTTGCTTTTCTTTTTGGTGATTTATCAAAAACAGTGAAGCCAAGTGGTACCAGTGTACTACATCTCCTAGGATCTAAGTAAATTACTTTATCACTCCATTCACTTGTCTTACAACCTCAAAAAAATTGAGATAACTCTTCATCAAACTTTTTTTTTTTTTTTTTTTTTTTTGGTACAGAAATGCTCCAATAAAAGTTTTAGAAGAGAAAGTTTCTATTTAGTACTATAGTACAGCTGGTCCTTCTACCTAAATAGTGATAAATTGCAGTTTTCTCCTCTCTGTGAGAACACTTTCTAAGCAATGAAATTTAGGTGTTCACAAAGTCCAGGCCAAGCAGTTGCTTCTGACCTATGCAGTGTCTGCTAGAAGACTGGAGAATTCTATGGTCTAAAATAAAGAAAATCAATGTGCAATGAACAAAGCATCTAAATGTGGCATTCTTATAAAGCTTGAAAAATGAACAGTTAGTCAGAGATACACAATGTAGTGCCCTCATTTTCTCAAACTGGAGCTCTTTAAAGCTTGAATCCCCTGCCTTCGCTGTTGACATTCAAATTGACTTTTTGCATTTCATAATAGTAGCTTCTGTCTTGCTTTCCACTTTATCTGCCAAATCCACTGCTGGGTCTTTCTGAGATGAACAGAAGTCACGAATAAAACTGACTGAAAATGCATCACTTATTTCAGTCATTTTGCTAAAGTACACCCTAGTACCAGCAAAGTAAGACAAGAAATTATAGAATTGGACTCCTGTCATCAATTGCTTTCTCATCAATGGCTCAATTTTCTGTCAAGCTTTAGTACTTCTTAGCTTTCAGCCATTAAAATAATAATAATAATGCTGTCCAGTAAGTACTCAGAGCAAAACAAGGCAACCTCCCAGTCTTTCGGACAGGAAAGTGCCATGTTTTTACCAGTAAAGACTGTTTTCTGCAAGCAACTGACAGAAATGCCCTCAACCCACCACACCCGAGCTATAGCAGTACCAAGGTCCCTTGTCTGCAAGTTCTTCAACATCACTGTTCCTACAGGTTTGATATGCTTTGTCTTATTGACTTTCACAGTTCATTGCTGCTTGTTGGAAAAACAATTAAATATGATAGGAACTTACACAAAATGCAAGCTGTGGGGAAGTAAAGGCTGCACTTCAAGCCTCTAAGCTCCAGTCAGTATTCTGCCAGTATTCTACTTTATGGCTTCCAGCAAATTTTGAAGCTATGAAGAAACACCTGTTGGCATTCCAGTCACTAGCGCTGTGCCTCTACCAACCTGTCCTCCACCATGATTTCTTCAGACACAAAGCATTCCTTCTTGCGCAGCTAGAAAGTGTATAGCCATCAAAACTCTGCAACAAACAATGAACAGGTAGAATTGGGAGTAGAAATCACACATACTCTATTTTCACAGATGAATCAGGACAAATTGTGTTGTCAGCCCCACCAGGCTGTATCCAGATAATCCCATTGACCTGAGCAGAGCGTAACTGAGAAGAGAATTCAGCCTCAGCGTGTATCCCTTATGGCTGTACCACAGTACATCATTATTGCTGTTTGTTATTTCTATTGCAGCAGAACCCACAGGACCAAAAAAGAATCAGGATCCCCACTGTGCTAGGTGCAATGCAAACATATAAGTAGTCACGCTGCCTGCACTAAAGAGCTTACAGCCATGTCTCTTAGGAGAACATTTCTTAGTCTAATAGACTTCTCTATTAAGAACTGTTAATTACTTAATTCTGCCTGTTTGCCTTTTTTTTTCCCCTCTGCTCAGCTTCCTCAGTTTCTCTTGCCTAGCCCCCAAGGACCATCCTTAATCATTTTCTTTCCTTCATAGTGTTGACAGCTTTACACAATTATTATTCCCTCTTTTCTTCTTGATAGTCTCATCAGACACTTTTCCCTCGGTTGCTTTCTGCTTTTCAATCATTTTTGTTGAAAACAACCATTTGTCTTCATTATTTTCATTGCAACATCTTTAGATCATTATCATTCCAGCACCACTGAGTGTCACTACTGTTGTGCCTCCACCCTACACCATGATGTGACTTTCCATTCAGGACTCCCCAGAAGCACATTCACACTCTCTGTTGTTCCCTTTCTCTTTCCTTTAATAGGAAAGAAATGGCTCATTGTCACACCACAGGTTTTCTTCACTGTTATTGCAACCTAAATATCACGTCTTTCATTTGCTGAATGTCTGTTTCAGATTACCTCTTTGCACACCTCTCTCTAGAGGCATTAGATGATGGTTTGTTTGTGTTTTTTTTTCCCACTGCTCCAAACTGAATCTCATTTCACTTTTTCCTGCTCATATTTCTTAAGTATCTGGGTCGCTTTGTGTAACTTCTCCATCTTTTCTGTGATTTGCACACTGAAATCTCAGTACACCTCGCCTGGAAGTCTGTTTCTATGGCTTCCAGGGGCAAAGTGAACAGTTTATATACACCTTCAAGTGATCACAGTCTTGTTGTGGAAGGTTTGACTCACATAATTCACATGTAACTGCAACTGCAGCATTCTGCTCAATAGATAGCATGAATCTCTACTTCATTTGTTTACTGCCAAGACTGTTAGAGGAAGATCCTGGTGTAAGAGGGTATTTTAAAATGGTGATAAATGCATTGCACAGCTTTCTTATTTTTCATGTGAAAATCTGCAGAAAAGAAATCATACTAGTCCATGAACAAGTTATCATCCTGTTAATCTAAAGTTCTTAATGAATATTTATCTGAGAAAAGAATCCCTAAATGCAAGTGCCTTCTCGTGCCACGCTTCTTTAGACTAAAGCAGGGTAGCATAGTAATGTTTTTTGTTTTAAGATTGACTCAACTTGTTTCCCTCATTTGTCCCATTAGAAAAAGAATAGATAATAATATTCGATACGACAGTGCCTGATATTAAGACAAGGACATGAAGCAGTAATGACGTTAGCAAGTGGGAGATATTGTAACTAACCACCATTAACACTGGATCATCTAATTTATTAATTCAGCTCTTGTTATGCCGTAGCAATTTCCTCCGAACCATCAACAACTCCAAGCAAGAATAACTTCAGGACAGATAATCTTCTTCTCGGAATTCAGACTTTTGTTCAAATTACCTCAGGTTGAAGGAATCTTACTTTGTAATCTAAACTAGTCACCTGAGCAACAATATCTAGAAGTCTTCAGCTGGAGTTTAGCTCTTCCCTTATGTAGTAAATCAAATGACCTGTCAGAGGATAGAAATGCTGACATAGATTGTAGCTCAGCTAATGTATGGTAATATTTAAGATATAATAACTTAGCCATGGTCTGATCTTTCAGACTTCTTTGGCTTCCAAACTGCCACAAATATCAGAGAAAACCAGAGTAATAGCGCGGTACATAAAAATTTGTTACAGTGCATAGAAATGGCAAGGGATTGTGCCAAGACATTTTGTCCTAACCTGTAAAACTTCCAGGGAAACACAAAACACTGTCTAGAGGGAGGTCTTACCTTCCTTTACTTCAAACATTTGAAATATGGCTATCTAAGCTGACTAAGTTCACCTTAATGACACTGGGAGTCAAATGGGCTTGTGTAGTTTTGCCATTCGCAGTCATTTATCTTGGCTCAAGGGAAAAAAAAAAAATAATAATAATAATGACAATATTGAGAAATGCTTGTCTTTCTCTTCTGATTTAAAAGATCATCCAAAGAAAAATCTATGATGGATACCTACAGATAATCAGATGAATCTCATTCTCAGTTTATTAATGCTGAAATAGTTGTTCAAGAATTGTTTTAGTGTGTGGCCTTGGTTTTTATTTCAATTTACTGGACTTAGCGATGCATTTAAGTTTGAAGGAACTGGTTAGCAGACTGTAGCTTCTTTAGTCATTGGACAAGATTTAACTTCTTTCCTCGGTGTTAATCAGCTCTGTATACCATAAAAAAAGTTTGTAATCAACAAAATAAACAATATCAAGGCTGCTTGGTAATAAAAATTATTCTGTTACCTCCACGCTCTTAAAGCCATGCTGAAATATTGCAATGGGATCAGTTATGAAAATACAGCTTCAAGAAAACCATGGTCAGGGTAGAGAGAATTTAGAAAACATAAAAAATAAGGAAGGTCAAGAGAGGTCTAGAAAAAATGACTTGAGCAGAATGATTGAACTAATTTAGGGTGTTCAGTCTGTAGAAGATACCCTTGGGTACAGCAATAGCAGTCTATAGGTTTGTGACAGACTGTTCCTAAGGAAGAGGGAACAATGAGTTCTTACTCTTCTAGAAGGTAGGGCAACAGATAATTTCAGCTAGAAGAATTAAAAATATTAATTAAGGAAAATTGTGTCAATTAGTACAGCAAAACAGTCAAAGAGACTGTCTTGTAAGTTTTGGAGTTTTTCATATTAAAATTCCTAAGTGGGTTACTCAGATCCCAGGGATGATGTATGAATCATTCTTCAGATCTTGCTTCAGAGCAAGAAAAAAGTAACCTATAGTCATATGATATCACAGCTAAACATTTAAAACCATGAATAATCTCATAAATGTTGGGATAATTTACAAAGTAATGCATTATATATTGTGAATAATACTCTAGAATCTGTCCAAAATTTAACTGATTTAACACATATCTGGCTCTGGGTATTGTTCTCTAATGATAGAATCATAGAGTGGTTTGAGTTGGAAGGGACCTTTAAGATCATCTAGTTAACACCCCTGCTATAGGCAGGGACATCTCCCTCTAGACCAGGTTGCCCACAGCCCCATCCAGCCTGGCCTTGAATGCTTCCAGGGAGGGGGCATTCACAACCTCACTGGGCAACCTGTTCCAGTGTTTCACAACCCTTATAGTAAAGAATTGCTTCCCGATGCCTAGTCTAAACCTATCGTCAATGGTTTATGGGCTGGTTTAGCCCAGTTCCATGACTAGTGGGGCTGAAGTACCTGCAGATCCGTGTGCCGGCAAAGGGAAACTTGGAAAAAGGTTAGAGAGATGGGCCTCAAAAGAAAACAGTTGCAACAAACTGAGAAGAAACAAACAATTTTATTAAATAAGACACTGGAATGCAAGGTGACACATTATAACACAATATACTACAATATAATTAGAATTGAAGCTAAAAAATCAAATATGATGAGAGAGAGCATCCAAAAGCCAAAGGCCTTACTCTGATGCTGAGGTGAGACAATATGGGGAGCTCACATGCTGCTGAGATAAAAAAGAGAAGAGGAGGAAAATGTTTTGCGGCTGGTATTTGTCTTCTCCCTCTGGGAGGAAATGGTAACAGAGCAGCAAACAGTCCTCTAGGGGGTGTAGTTCTTCTTCTCTTCTGGGACAGGTACCCGGAACTGGAGCATTAAGTCTAACTCCCAGTGTACTACATGATGCTATGATGTGGAATATCGATAACCAAACATCATAAATCCATGACATTTACCCTCTTCCAATTTAAAACCATTTCCCCTCACCCTGTTGGTAAACTCCCTTATAAAAAGTCCCTCCCTAGCTTTCCTGTGGGCCCCTTCAGGCACTGTAAGGCTGCTATAAGGTCTTTTTTTTTTAACCTTCCTGATCGTGTGTATTTTTTTGGTACAGTAAATATTACTAGATCTTACACAAATACAAAAGTGCTTCTCCTATTCAGGATCTCATCCTAATCAAAGAATGCATTCCACTTTGCTTTGGACCAGAGCTATCACATTTCCATTAGCCTGTTTTGGGGGTTTTGTTTGTTTGTTTGTTTGTTTTTAATTATTCGAAGGAATTTGAAAGGGGGTGTACTGCTAGCCTAGAAGCTGGCACAGAGCAATGGCACCAACAAATCCCCTGACAAGTTGTTTCAGATTCAAGGTCAATCAGACATTTTCTGGTCAAATAATATTCTGAGTCTTTGCGTACAGCTGATCACATTGCTCGGCTTTCTTATCTTCTATCTGCCTTGCTTTAAAAGAGTGTATTTATGGATACCACACTGGCCCTTTCTACAAGAAGACTCAAGGGAAGAGTGTCCTCCACTGCAGTGTCTCAGGCTCATTTGTTTTGTCAACAAACCAGAGTGTTTTTGAAGCCTCTGTGTGAACCTCAGGGAAGATGGTACAAACACAATAATGTATTATCTAGGGATGTGTTTAAGGATAGTGAGGGAGTCAGATGTCACTGGGACATGAAGTTTCTTGTTTCTATGGTGAGGATGAGCAAAGGGAAATAATACATGGAAAAACACACAGGAATGCTCCCTCCCACCCTTTCATTATTCTCTACATCAGTTGCATCGAAATAGGATTTAAAATAATTGTTTAAACCTTATGAGTTTTAAAATGGCTTACTGCTGACAAATAGTGTCATATTCTTACTGTCTGTCTGCCTGCATTTCTATAGCCTGTATTTGTGCAATATCTGTTTTGGCACCTGCATATTGACAGTAATGGAGAGAGATAGCTATCTGCAGAGAATGCGGAGGCAGTATGATATTCCCCATTGTCTCAAAAGCCTAGGTAGGTCAGACTTTATATAAACTGATCACTGCTGGGTGAGGTGTGGAGAAGGTTACCACTTTTCAAAGTTCTTCTATGCTTGACTTCTTCCCTGATCCTCCAGATTTTTTGCAATTTTTATCTCATTAATGAGCAGAGTCAGGGAAAGAATGTATCACTAAAAATATGTATGCTGTGCCTTCCAGCATCAATATCTTAAATAAGAAATGTTTACCTTTTATACCTTTTGGTATAAATGGTTGGATTTTGTAAGAAATGATGTTTTCTTATTTCTGTTGGGCTCCACTACACCTTTGCCATTTTGCAGTTTCGAGAGTTCTTTTTTGAGTTTGCTTGTTTATAACAATATCTGAACTTCAGCCCTAGAAACACTGCCTAATAGAGAAATCGGTTAGCAGAAATAATTTTGCAAAGGAATGAGCAACACCATGCAAAGAAAAGTTTTGTAAGCACAAGACTGCAGCATGTATTGAGTTAAAGCCACCAACACTCTTCTCATTCAATGATCTGAGATCCTGTCCTATAAAAATTAGTGTTTCTGGTGTTTGATGTCTTCTGGACCAAAGTACTTTTTCTGTTAATTCTGTGTAATCATTCAGTGATGTGAACCACATTTTTTTTTTCTTTTTGTCAGTAACATCATTTTTTCTTGCCCTTGAATCAGATAATGTTCAGTTTTCCCTTGCACTTCCATAACAAAATACAAACTATTCAAATTACAAACAAGACAATTCTCGATGATGTCAAAGCAAGTATTTTTCTCAGTGCTGACTCTCGCTTGTCAATGTTGGTGTGACAGAGATGAAGGGTATGATGAGAGCATCTTTCTTAGGTTTCGTCTCAGGGTAATAGAGCATTTCTGTATACATCATGGGGGAAAGATTAAAAAAAAAAAACAAAACACAAAAACACAATACAATGATTACTATTCAATTCAGTCATACAAATGCAAAGAAAATCAGGCTGACTTGGAAGCTGGATGCATGAAAGAAACATGTCCACTTGTTTTCATTCACTGTTTTTAAGAGTACCATTTTACTTCTTATATTTATAATGTTCCTTACCTTCAAAATGAATTAAATTATTCTGGTAGGTTAAGTTCTCTCCATATTTAACTTGTTTTATTTAGGAAATTCCATTTAATTTCAGAATTTAGAAAAAAACTATGAACTCATCAAACTTCCCTTGTAGCCTTGCTGTACAATGTGTAATGAAGTTTAATGTTTTGATTTTTATCTTTGGAATGTCTCATGGTTTGACCCAGACTATCTAAAAGTTATCTAAGACTAAGTTCACAACTTCTCTCTTCTGGTGAGAGTTTGTATAATAACCTCATAAAGACCTATACCCACATCATCTCTTTTACTCCAGGAGCATAGAACTCCTCTTGGGTCTCAGATTTCTTCTGTTCTGAGCAGCTACATGGAAATGGGCATAATTTAAAAGAAATTATGGGTTATTTATTTATTTATTTATTTGCCTATCTTTTTTTTTTTTTTTTTTTTTTTTTTTTTTTTTTTTTTTTTTTTTTTTTTTTTTTTTTCTGTTGAGCAAACAGCTTGCACAAATAGTAGCTGCCACTCCTTGGGAAACATAGAAGTAATTTCAATGAAATCAGAGGATAATGTTTTATAACGCTAGGAAGATAGGACAGGACTTCTCTAACTGAAGGAAAAAACAAACAAACAAACAAACAAAAAAAAACAACAGAAAACAAACATTTAAGATATGTTTGCTGATTGGCTTTCAAAAGCTAAGGCCAAATTTGTCATTGTTTCAATACAATGTTTCAATTGGATTTGTACTTGGTTATAGATACAATCTTTATCAATGCTACACGCTGCAGGACTTAGCCTTTCTTGACTTATTTATGTAGTCTAAATATAGCAGTCATACATCAAATTAGAAGTACATTTATACATAATTTATGGAGGATGAATAATGGATTCTTAAATATCTTAATAAACGGCTAATCAATTGTTATGGAATCCAAGGGTCAGAGGTTAGTTCTAAACATGGTAAATAAACCACATGAATAATAAGCTGTCCAGAAGCCATCATCCTGGAAAGTGTTTGTAACTATACAGAAAACCATTCATATCCATAATATCCACGAAGCCAAATTTGGTTAATAGTGTAATAGGGAACAAAATGCAAAGCAGAGACATTTATTGTATATACTTTGGCAAGCAATTCATTCTATTTTTCAGTGGGTTCTAAAGTGGGCAAAAACAGTGAAAGCTTGAAAATTGACAGTGAGTATAGTGATGCAGTTCTCCACAATAGCATATTTTTGTTTTTCAACAGTTTTGTGGAAGACACTGATTATTTACAAATGTTTTATAAGAAATTTCTTAATATGTGAGTAGTGTGACAGGCAACATGGGTGATTTTTCTATTGTGACTATTCAGAATTTCTTCAGAGATCTAAGCATATTCATAAACAAGGGAGCACAATTTCCATGTGAGCAATTTCTTATTTTGCATGAAATTTGTTCTTTAGCATAGAACACTTGGTTTATGCACAGACTTGGCACTAATGGTCAACATGAAAGGCTCCTGAGCACCAAAATCATCCAATAAAATGTAGTGCAGGGTTGCAGCCTGACCCCAGGCTTAAATAGCACCGGAGTTGTTGAGTATCTAAGCAACATCTTAGATGACCTTCCTGTAGATCAATATGATTTTCAATGTATTCTTGCCCAGCACTCATTGGTGACCTTCAAAGACTTGGCCCTGAATTGTGGATCTAATATATTACACAGCACTGAATAGATATTCCTTAAGGTTTCAGAAGAACTTAAAAAGGAAAAGAAAAGCTAGATATACAGCAGTTTATACACTTATTAGGAAAACTGATATTTTAGGATTATGTTTGGTTGATCATTCTTCAACCTAAAAGAATAAAGAACTATAAGAATGAACCACGTTCACCACATTTCAAATAAGATGTCAGAATCAATTCATTGCCCAGTCTTCTTTTCATTTTTCTTAAGCGTTGAACTGCTTCTGAAACCCCTTTAAAATAGGAAAATCTTTAAGAGTGTTTCAATACATTAAATAATCTGAAGGAAAAACCTGAAAGACAACTAAGTGTGTCAGCTAAACAGTTTAAGCTCTCCAGCTTCAGTCTCTATAGGCAGCAATTACATTTTGAAGGAAAATGTTTTACAATTGTAATTACACATAATAGGAGGAATGTATTTTTTCCCTTTATCCTACTCCCATGGTGAGTCAATTTAATTTTTAAATACAAGAAGACATAATTGATTTTAGCCCTAGATTAGTACTGAAAATGATCTATATGTGCTCTCACTAATGGAACAAGAGAATTGGCATTCCTCAGGGACCTTAACCCAACCCCATTCATGGCTACAATTATTAGACCCTGACAGGTTACCTAGTTGGAAGAGGGGGGCACAGAATACCCTGCTGATTAACAATCTCGTGAAATAATTAATGTTATGCTCTTCTCATTTAATTATGGATTATTCACAAATATATTATTATTACAGACGACAAAGGGAAGTGTCTGCGCAGATTTTTTACTTCATATATACTGCTTAGATGGCCTTTTGTAAAAAGGTTTAAGGAAAACTTCTCCCTTTTACTTATTTCTGGAAATATTTTAAATAAATTGAGAGATTTTACAATTTCATTAGAGTCTAATTCAACACCCTCAAATAAAAAGATTTACATTGATTTCAGAGGATTATTTCAGGCTCAAACGCATAAGGATGCAATGCAGTTTAAAGACTGTGTATTCACTCGATATATTAAAATAGTAGGTGAACAATCAGCTATGATGCTCCCTGTTCACATTCTAATATGTTTTTCTTCCTGTCTGTCATAGTAGTTTATATCAATCAAAACATATCATCTTAAAGGGTGTTATGAGACATGAGAATAGGGAAAGGACTTTACACAGCATGCTTTTTTTTTTTTTTTTCTTTTTTTTTTCTTTTTTTTCCTTGCTGCACTGCAGTAACTCCATTATAGATGTCAAATCATTTATTTTAAATAAAGAAAAAATGAAGTGAATGGAAAAATATTTGCAGCATCTGGGAAATGCCAGCTCCTGTGGTTCACTGACCAGCCAGATTATTTATGGGTAATTTGGCCCACCTTTAATTTCAAGTGACACAAGCACACATGGGCATATAGACTCAACTACCTTCTTTTAATAATGAAAATGTGCTTAGTTCTGCTGAACACTTGTCCGTTTGGTGGAAAATGAGTTCTCCCATATCTCACCTGAGCTGCAGCTCAACATTCCTTTCCAGTTGGGTGGTTCCTTTGTTTCACACTTCATAGAATCATAGAACCATTAAGGTTGGTAAAGACTTCTAATATCATTTAGTTCAACTGTCAGTTCACCACCACCATGCCCACTAAATCATGTCCCTAAATGCCACACCTCCATGTTTCTTGAACACCTCCTGGAACAATGACTCCAGCACTTCCCTGGGCAGCTTGTTCCAACACTTGATGGCCCCATTATTTTATATTCTTCATACAGTTTGTATCAAGATTTAGATATGCCAGGATCAGTGAGAAAAAAGTAGCTGAGACTTTGAAGCATGGGAATTCAGAGTTGGACTCATTGGTCAGTATTTAAAGTGACATACAATTAGATAGTAGATCTTCAGTTCTTTCCAACATCCAGAAAATAAAGTAGAAAAAGAGACTATAAAGAGACTGTAAAGAAGGTGCATAGTCTAACTAAGCTGAGAGTTCAGAATGTTCACGTCACTTTTGTATCTTGTCTTCGGTGCTGCATTGATTCATAGCCAGACAAACTCATGTAAAGCTGACTTTCAGCTAGACAGGGTTAGCACATTGCTCAACATAAAACTCATAGACTCCTTTCCCTGTATATTCCAACACTGCTGGTTTTGTTTGTTTGTTTGTTGTTTGTTTGTTTGTTTTTGTTTGGTTTGGTTTGTTGCTTTTTTTAGCTGACTTGATGTCACTGACTTATTCGTAGAGAATACTGGCTTTCTTGCAGGTGCTTGCTGAACAATGTAAAAGTAACGGTGCAAATTTTTGTTCCTTCAGAGAAGTGACTCCTGTTTTTTGATACTACTGACTACAACAACTTGAGAGTGAGCAATCCAACAGGGTCTTGCCTATGACACATGAGAACCAAAATATCTGAGACTGAATAAAACAGCAAGTATCATCCTCCAGAGACATTCTACATGGTTGGAAAGAACATCATATATGCAAAGAAAGCATGATCAGCTGATGAGGGACTAAAAATTCTTTTATACCAAGGGTAGCTTCCCCTTTGCAAGCAAATACACTGTAAATAGATTATTGCAGCATACAGAAAGACATACTGCAGTGATGCCTTCTGGATCTGACAGTCCACAGGGCCGCACACGGCAATGGAATTCAGAAATATCTCGTATGTTTACTAACTTATTCTCTATCTTAAAATTTGTAAGAGGAATCCTCCATTCATTTCAGAACTGACATGAAAAAGGTTATCTAACCTGGGCTGGAGTATGGACAACAGAGTTCTGACACGTGCACAGCAGAAGTCTGGGGATAAAAATAACATCGCAAAGTTAGTCCCAATGCAATTATCTAAGATAACTGCAAAGAACTGCTCTCTTTGATGCATGTGCCTCTTAGCTGTCCTTATCACTTCAGGTATACTATGGGACATGTGCAGCTTCAGAAATTTTGACTCAATCGTGCCTGACCTCCTCAGAGCGGAGGCAGAAAAGATGCAACTAAAGATGTCTTCTCCAAATGAACCATCAGTATTGATAGTGGACCACAGAAAATTCGTATCATTGTGGAAGACTATGCAGCCTTGGCAAATAATAGGTCAGAGGTACTGCTTTGCATCCTCTCAGTACTTTGCAGTCTCTGAGGAACAGACACTGCACACCTGCTTCATTCACTCCACAGCATACACAGCAACAAGTATGTTCAAGTCAGCAGAAGCCTACAGACTCAGCAAACATTAATTGATAATTCTGTGTTGGCTACCATTTAAACACTACAGCAGTTTCTTAAAGCTTTTCCATAAGTAACAGGAAGGCAATCCAGAGCATTCAGTGAGCATTCCCTAATGTGAACTAAAACGTGAGAGAAGCAGTAGAATGTAGAATCAGCTGAAAGAAAATTCTAAACAACTAAATATGGTGGTGGTGGAATCACCGACCGTGGGAGTGTTCAAGAAACGTTTGGATGTTGCGTTGAGGGGTATGATTTAGCTGGGAAGTATTGGTAATGGTTGGACTGGATGATCTTCTAGGTCTTTTCCAACCTCGATAATTCTGTGATTCTGTGAAATAACACCTGAATAAGGTGTACATTGTAGAAAATTTTAAGCTAGTTAATTTTTCAGTCTATTTATTTTGGTAAATGAAGCGAGAGATTGGATGGCTAGTTTAGTTGTTATTTTTCCTTCTTACACAGCTTTCATCTTCCAGTTAAAGAAACATAGAGGAAATGTGACCCCACTGCCATCCTTTCCCTTCCCTTCCCTTCCCTTCCCTTCCCTTCCCTTCCCTTCCCTTCCCTTCCCTTCCCTTCCCTTCCCTTCCCTTCCCTTCCCTTCATTTATTTTATTTCTTATTTAGCTTACTTTCGCACCCAGCATGCTTGATTAACCTCTCAAACTTAGGTGACAACTAATATAATTGTATATAGTCTGTCTATGATTTTGAGTTATCATTGCATCTTTATCATCAAAATCATCATCATCACCACTCTTTCTATTTTTATTGCAGTTGTCATTGTCATTAGAGTACCCTCATCCGTAAATAGAAGAATTATCAGCCCTTCCCTTCCCTTCCCTTCCCTTCCCTTCCCTTCCCTTCCCTTCCCTTCCCTTCCCTTCCCTTCCCTTCCCTTCCCTTCCCTTCCCTTCCCTTCCCTTCCCTTCCCTTCCCTTCCCTTCCCTTTCTTCTTGTCTTTTCTTCTTGTCTTGTCTTGCCTTCTTCTTTTTTCTTTTCTTTTCTTTCTGTGTGTGTGTGTGCGTGTGTGCATGTGTGTGCATGTGAAGTTGGTAACCACATTCTCAATAGGTGTAGCCACATTGCTCTGTCTGAATAATTACTTACTGGGGTAACCTTTCTCTTTTCATGGGACTCTGAGCACCTGTCTTCCTGGCTGAATCTGTAGCTGTCATAAAAACATTCCCTCTACAGAAAGCCAAATGGATTCCTGATAAATTATATAGGGAAGAGCCAATCCTGCTTTCCCTATACCAACTGCACCTTTGCACACACCCCCTTATGCCACACCTTCCAGAGTAAATGCAAGACTTCTGTGGCATGTCAAGGCTAACCAGCAGAGTGCAGCAACTATTTGAGAAGAAGCACTCTCACATTGCTCTTTCTACACCTCTCCTGGACAAAGAGGAGTCCCCTCTAAGGCAGATTTCAAGCTGAGATATGCACATATGAGCACATATGCCAGTTACCAGAACTAAAAATCCCTTAGTGAAGCACTTCTAAAGTGCTACAGTAGCAAAGAAATGCAGTGCTCTTCATTACCTAATTGTGTTAAGCAGTCTAGAAGAGAAAAAAAGGTAATCAGCTGATTATGCAAAACAAGAGAAAACATAAAATGATTGCATTTTTATATGTGCAAATAACAATGGAAGAGGGCCTGCAGGCATTCTATCAAGAAGTTGCACCTTGCAGGGGCATATTTAACAATTGATTTATTTTATTGTTATTGTTATAAGTTAAAACCTTTTATTATTGTGCCAGAGAGGTTTAGACTAGACATGAGAGGGAACTTTTTCTCTCAGAGAGTGGTCAGCCACTGAAATGGCCTGCCCAGGGAGGTGGTGGAGTTGCTGTCCCTGGCAGTGTTCAAGAGGTGTCTGGGTGAGGTGCTACAAGATCTGGTTTAGTGGTTTGTTGTAGCTTTGGTAATAGGAGGACAGTTGGACTAGATGATCTTGTAGGTCCTTTCCAACCTTGTGATTCTATGATACTATGATTATTCTAACATGCTGAGACTGAAAGAAAATCAGGGAGTGTCTTCTACTGGACCTATTGCACAAGTTAACTCTGGGTTAAGCCTGTTGCATTCCTAATAAGTAGGACACCAAACATAAAGGGAATGCATTTTGAAAGCAAAAGGAATATCAGAACACTGATTTCATTTGACGTGTAGTAAGCATTGAGAACAGAGTAACCTAAAATTAAGTAGGCTACTGACTTCTTTTCATGTACCTGAAAATGGCAAAGTAAATAATGCACAAAGTTGTTTTTAGACTCATGCTGAACTCTATGTTTTGTCCTTCCTCAAAATAAAATACAACCATCCTACCTTTTAAGAAATTGTCTTCTCAGTTGTAGGTACTTACCATGGATATTGTTAATGGAGAAAAAAGATCTAAGATAATAAGGCAGAAGATACAAGAAAAGTAATTCGGGTCTCTAGACTGTTCATCAGCAGTTCTTCTTAAACTGGGGTGTTTCCTTTTTTTGTTGTTGTTTTTGTTTTTAATAATGGAGTAATGTAAAACAACAGGTGGTTGACCTGCTGGAGAGGAGCTCCACAGAAATGGACCTGGATGTCCTGGTGGACGACAGGTTGGCCATGAGCCAGCAGTGTGGCCAGAAAGGCCAGTGACATTCTGGGGTGCATTAAAAAGAGCATGGCCAGCAGGTTGAGGGAGGTGATCCTCCTCCTCTACTCTGCCCTGGTAAGGCCTCATCTGGAGTACTGTGTCCAGTTCTGGGCTCCCCAGTACAAAAAAGACAGGGATCTCTTGGAAAGAGTCCAGTGGAGGGCCACAAAGATGGTGAAGGGCCTGGAGCATCTCCCCTGTGAAGAAAGGCTAAGTGAACTGGGTCTGTTTAGCCTTGAGAAAAGAAGACTGAGAGGGGATCTGATGCAGGTCTATAAATATCTAAGGTGTGGGTGGCAAAGTGGTAAGGCCAGACTCTTTTCAGCAGTGTGTAGAGGCAGGACAAGGGGAAACGGCCAGAAACTGGGGCATAGGAAGTTCCACACAAATGTGCACAAAACTTCTTACAGTGAGAGTGATGGAGCACTGGAACAGGCTGCCCAGGGGGGTTGTGGAGTCTCCTTCTCTGGAGATATTCAAGACCTGCCTGGATGCCTACCTGTGCGACCTGGTGTAGGGAACCTGCTTTGGCAGGGGGGTTGGACTCGATGATCTCTGGAGGTCCCTTCCAACCCCTACGATTCTGTGATTCTGTGATTCTGTGAACTTCATCAATGAAATGTGAAGCTGAACTATGTCAGAGTCCACCTGAAGATGTTTATGTTCCAAATCCAAAGACTATCCAACAGCAACCTTGTAATCTTTTTTCCTACCTTGACATAAATAGATCTTAGATCCGTTGAAGGGTTTCATTGCAGTCATGTCACACTGCTACCTCTGGAAATAAAATTCACTTTCTATAACGTGCACAATTATATACAGCCACTATGTGAATGTGGAACTGAAGTTAAGGAAAGTAATCTTTGTTATGCCATCAGAAACATGCCTGCTATCAGGAAATGCCAAAGGAGGTCTTTTATATTCTTTCTCCTGTTCTGTAGACTTAATCTTCATGTTGTTAGATCTAATCTTGGATTCCTTGAATGCATCCTTGAGGAGTATGTTGCCACCTTCAGGCCAAAAGTCTCAGAAACTTTGTTCACTGAGGTGATTAGGAATCCAAAGTATGAAAGGACTTGTTTTAGACCAGTAGCCCTGGTTATTTTCCAGGAGCACAAAAGCCTTTGTCTAAAATTCAGTAAAGCCCTACTGAATTGGAATTCATCAAGCAACTTGCAATTATTCTTCACCTGGCACTATTGGAAATATTTTGCGGTTTCACCACCTAACCTAGTGATTACCCATTCAGTTTATTGCTAAGTAGAATTGCTTTCTGTTTGCCCATTGATGATTTTTAATTATAATCAGAACTCTGTCACAAGCTCTAAATCAATAAAGTGCCAGGAAACCTTAGAGGCTGAAAGAGGGAGAAATAATCATTAGACGTTATTAAAGTGATGACCAATAGAAGCACAATTCTTTGTACAATGGCCAATGTTTCAAGTGCCTATTGATTTGCTTTTATAACAATTTTACTGCACTTGGGAAAGCTGGAAAGGAGGAAGAAAGGAAAGGCAAGAAAATAAAAAGGAGTAGCAGCAAATCTGAAGATGTTATTCATGCCTTAGAAGACAAAAATATGCAGCACAGCACACTCAGATGATAACCTGTTCTTTTACACCTTTAATAAAGAGCTGTGCTTTCTGAATCCACTTTGTTTAATCATTTGTGTTAAATATTTTATTTTAATACTCTCATGTCTTACCATAAGCATAGGGAACATGACACTAGCCATACTATGATATGTGTGTTCTGTGTAATGTGATAATTCTTCAAACAACTTTACAAGGGGGGGAAAAAAAAAAAAGTAAAAAAAAAAAAAAAAAAAAAAAAAAAAGTTTCCCATGTATGATTTATTATAGTTTTATAAGGTGAAGTAATTACATTATCAGATATCCCTGATGTGCTTGAGCAATAAGGCACCTTCATAATAACATGCGACATCTTATAATTACCGCAAGGCAATTGCACTCCTGGGGAAAGTGGGAGTCCAAGATACGTCTTGCCTATACAATACCCCAAAGGATGCTATAATCATGATATAAATAAATAAACACAATTAAAAGAAGGAGGAGGAGGAGGAAAAAGCTGAAACTGACTAACATTGAGCTGTGTTATAATGAAATTCAAGATTTATAAGAAAGGGCGAAAGTGTACTTTCATGCTAGGATATGATATGACAGTTCAGAATATCTAAACAGCAATTTCAAATGAGCAGAGCTATTTGCAAAGTTAACCCATCTCCTCAGAAATCTCCTTGGACAATCAAAGCCATTTTGTAAAAAAATCAGACTGGACTGAGAAATACATTAAAATTCTAGCATGCTTTTATAACTCAGAAAGCTATTTGAATGCATATTTCTAGGTGATTTAGCATGGTCCTTATTTTGAAGTTTCTCCCTCCTCCAAAATGTTTTTACAGGACTGTGACTGGAATCAAGAACATTTCATAAACTTGCTACAGTTTTAATTTATATATATGTATTTTTTCCCCACAAAGCAAGGAGGAAAGAAATTAAGTCCTGATCTACCATCAGCATTTAGCAAAGATATTTATCTCTGCTTTAGTTAATTCTGTGTAAAATCTACTTAGACTGTTTTCTAGAATCTGTTTCATTCAGAGGTGTCTTCTATTATTCCTATTCTTTTATTTTTAAGAATTCTTTTTCTCTTTTTTCTTTCAAGGCCTCTAAAAATTAAGTCCATTACTAAGTTTATCAGCAACTCAAGTATTATGAGCGGGTTGGGATTCCTCAGATAAAGAAAGATGGTGAAAAGGTAGAGCAGGTTTAATGGAGTGTGATCAAGATAGTCATGGTCCTGAGTTACATGATCTGCAAAAAAGAAGCGTGGTAGCTGGGCCTGTTTGTTTTGGAGAAGAGAAAACAGAGAAAGGATCTGAGAGCAGCCCTTGCAATGGACATTATGAGAGTGATGATTTTCTTTCCAGAGGAAAAAGATAAGGGACAGCCATCACCGGTTGTAGTGTGGGAAGCACTAGAATGGTTGTCCAAAGTGAATTAAATCCTCTAAGGATTCTCTTTTTTTTTTTTTTTTTTTCCTATTTTTCTGACACCCTACGTGTTTCTGGCTGAACTAGAAAGAAGACAACATGAAAATTAACTCCCAGCTTGGTGGGAGTTCCTTGGTGTATTCTCTCAGCTGAAATGGAGTATGTGTCTTAAGTCTCTGTTTCCATTTTGCAATTAAACTCAAGTAGTTAATCAAATGAAATCATGTCTCTGCAGGAAGGCAGAAGTGGATAAATAGGCTGAAAGGGGGAGGGAGAATCCATAGTGTTACCTAGCAGTGTATGTGCTTTGAAATCACCCAGATAATCAGTAAATCAAAGAGGCTTGTCTGCTACAGTGCATCAGATAGAGCAAGCCATTAACTCACTCACAATGACAAATGGGGATAGATGGATTTCAGTTTCACATTTCACTCCTGAGGTGCATTTCCCTGCTCTCTCCGGAGCCTCACAGTGTGCTTTGTTTCCCATCAGAACTTCCCTAACAAGTAGTATTAGAACTATTTCTACTTTAGGAAACTTGCAGGCATGTCTGCCTAGTACCTGGAGGACATCAGAGATTTAAAGTAATACACTGTCAGTTACAAGTACCACAGCAACATATATATATATATATGTGTGTGTGTGTGTATCCACAGAACAAGTGATGCACAAGCAATTGCTCACTGCTCACTGACTAATGCACTGCCAGTCCTCCAGAAGCAGCTGTGCATCCAGCCAACTCCCCACCGGTTTAAACCTTTATTCACATGATGTCATATGGTGTGGAATACCTGTTTGGTCAGTCTAGGTCAGCTGTCCTGGTTCTGTGTCCTTTCAGCCTCCTTCACTGGAAGGACAGTATGAGAAGCTTAGAAACAGAAACATCCTTGCTCTGTACAGCACTGCTCAGTAACTAAAAACATCAGTGTGTTATCAACACTGTTTTTCTCCTAAAGCCAAAGCACAGCATCATATTAAGCACTACAAGAAAAAAAAAATATCTCCATCCCAACAGAAATAGGTCAGTGACTGCAAAGTCTAAACCTTATTTATGAAATATATAGATTCTCCTCTATTCTGATTTTAACCTCGAAGTTCAACTAGAGGAAGAATTCAGCTTGTTAGCTTAGGTAAATAAATTCAGATAATAAAAATAAATTCAGCACATAGGTTTATAAATATGACAGACATTTAAATTTCTGTTGTTGTCAAGGTTATCATGCAATAGTTTCAACTAAAACATCAAGTACCCTCTGAGCTGTTACGGAGCATAATTTGTGATCTTCTGTTGATCACAGTCTCCTATAGATCCTGTGTAATGTCTGTCAGTTGGATCCCCGAGGCATTTTGCGTGGTCATAGCCGTTATGTGTGGAGGATAGAATCAAGTTCCAAAGTATTCCATGTAGTTTAGAGGTCTAATCAGTGTGATCTGAAATAGACAGCTGTATTCAGTCAAGTGAACAACTCTAAGATCCATCAACTACAGCAACTAGACTTGCAGTGACTACAGCAGGAAAGAGTACAAGCTGATCATTTCCAAATAATTGTAGGCAAATTCATATTCAGTCTCCTAAAATGTATTGTAGTTTATAAACTGAAACCCACCTTTACTGACTCCCAAAAGTAGGTTTGAACCTCATTAGTTGTGCAACTCTCACTAAGTATGGAGCATAAAGTAAAACATTTCAGTTATGTTACTTTTGCCTTTTTTTTTTTTTTCCCAGAGAAATGTTATATGTGCACAAACAATAGAGTTTTTTTCATGTGTAAGTAGTTAAAACAGACTTGTTTTGCACTACTAATAGTCACGGGCATTTAATTAAGCATTCATAGTTACTGACAGTGAACATTTATAGTTATTTACTTGAAAATTTCCAAAATTTTACCTCTCTGATATTTTCATCAAACGGCTCAAAATTAGCACAGAACTGAAAGTTAAAGCCTACACTTATCCAAAATTATGCTCTTCTTTGCACTTATCCAAAATTATGCTCTGTTTTGCCATTACCAGAACATAACTTCATTTCTTAAGAGTAGCATCTGCTTTTTTAGCATTCCTGGAAGTTGTTTTTCTTTTACATATATTTACACATTTAGTCTTAATTAGAGCTACAACCTGTCCCGTAAATGTACCATAAATTGTTTCTTTTGAGTATGAAAAGTATTAAAACACATTTTCTTCTATAGTTTTCTTCTTTAAAGCCGTCGTCTTTCACATTCTTGAAATAAGGGGGACCACATCACCAGTGGAGTAAAACGTTCACTTTATGTCTCAGTTTCCTGCAAGTTACTGCAAAAAGGCAACCATAGGAAGCATAATTCAATCACTGAGTTGAATATGTCCATTAATGAGCTTAAGTATGAAAGTATTTAGCCATCTCAACTGACAAAGTTGAGGGAGTTGGAAATAGATACACTAGTGATACAACAGAACTAAATCTGCAGGAATTTCATAGGACTTAAAAAGAAAACACTTTATGGTTGGGGATAAAGATTCTGAATTCAATAATTGATCATGGATTTATTTTCCAAATCAAAGTCAACATCTTAACAATTAGAATGTTCACATTAAGCTCTAATAAGAGTTTCAGCCATGACATGAAATCACAAAGCATCTTTCTAAATCCTAGAATGAACTTTTGTTGTAAGTATCGTATGCCACTCACTTAACTATTCCAAATGGAGCCTGCAGTTTCTATGCTCTGATTAATTTTTTTTTAAACATATTTTTACTATTATAAAAAATAGGGTTTTACAAATAAAATATCTCATAAAAATCCCTTTTAAGAATGTTATATAACTATTAAACATTGCATAAAATTAATATCAATTAGATTCTATTAAATTTAATAGCTTTTGAGTTACTGAGTTTAATTCAATTTCAATAAATTTCAATTAAGCCCAATTTGTTTCCATTTTTTATTAATTTCAGTCGCTATCAATTATCTTCAATTAATTCCAACTACTTGTGCTACATTTTCAGGTAATTCTCCATCACTTTCAATTAGTTTCTATCAATTTCAAGGGGTTTTCATGACTGTTAACTGATTTCATAAGAAACAAATGTCCTTTATTTATTTATTTATTTATTTATTTATTATTTTAATGTAGATTTGTACTATTACTGCTTGCCCTCCTGCCATCGATAACTTATATGAGGCCAGATCCTCATGTGATGCATACAAACGTAGTCCCAGTAGTTTCAGTCTTGCAGTATTGAGTAAGAACACTTCAGAAATCTGTTGTTTCCTGAAAACTAAAGAATTTGAGAGAACTGAAAGCCAGGTGATCCAAAAGAGTTACAAATATTCCTTAGCTGCCTTCTGTTAAATGAACCAGAATGCCAGTCAACTCAAGGGTATGTATAGCTATGGGGAATCTTCTTGCATCCCTCTAGGAAAACCTGTAAGGTAGAGGTGATCTTCCCCCTCTATTTTGCCATAGTAAGGTCATATCTGGAGTGTTGTGTTCAGTTCTGGGCTCCCTAGTTAAAGAAAGGCAGGGAACTGCTGGAGGGAGTCCACCAGAGGGCTTCAAAGCTGATTGGGGGCCTGATGCATTTCCCTCATGAAGAAAGGCTGAGTAATCTGGAGCTGTTCAGCCTGGAGTAGGGTGAGAGGGGATTGTATCAATTCTTACAAATATCTGAAAAGTGGGTGCTAAGGTTACGGACCAGGCTCTTTTCAATAGTGCCCAGTGACAGGACAGGGGACGACTCATCTGGCAGCTGCATAATTTTAAACTCTACAAAAGATTTTTAATTTATGATGTTAATAACAATGTTAAATATTCCTTTTAGCATTTTTTTTTGAAATGTGATTTATAAGAAATATTATTAGGTTTTACAACCTAGAAGCAAAATTTCCTGAACATTTAAAAGAAATTGGAATATGTAGTATTGTTTAGTACATGAAATATGTATTTTTATGCTCTCCTGTATCTGACTTTTAGCCATAAGCCACCTGTGCTGTAATATCAAAACTGGAGGGATGAGGCAAAGCGGTCCAGAATCATGAGAAACTCTATACTTAACTTCACTGAATTTTTGCAGAAGGTTCTGCAGCACACGCAGCCCAAGATCTGGTGGTCAGTCTCTTGTGTTTATTATAGCCCTGTGTGATGCTTCCAGGAAGCAAAACTCAGTAGGTCTTTTCAAATGTAAATTGGCTGATTATATTGTACAGACAGAGTAACACTTCCACACGTAGGGTTTCCTGTATATTGTGATGAGAAACACACACAAAACATAAAGATCTAGGGCTAGGAATAACTTTTCCTATGCAGTAACATACACTGCTGTTAGTGAAATCCTCCTTCAAAATTACTATCAGATACAAATTTCTTGACTTGGTTAATTATTCCAAAACAGTTCTACCTGAAGTTTGTTTTTTTTTTTCTCATAGTGTCAGAATCTGCAAGGAATGAGGTAATAGATCACTGTTTGCAGAAGCTGAGAGTGATAAAAACAATTTTCTGGAGTAGTGAATTCAGGGAAAGTAATGACATATTTGTTTATGCATATCACTGATGAAAATAATTTCTACTGCTTTGTCCAGATCAGGTAGATTTGTCTCCAAGCTTCCTTACCAAAAACTATGTGGTCTGATTCCATGCTTACTTCAGAATGCACAAATCCTAAACATGGAGAGGATTGCAAAATAATTGTAGGTATTTACTGGAAATTTGTCTTTCTGTCCAGATTTAGTTATAATATTGGCCTGCGACTGAGGAATGGAACAGCGAACTTGGAATCACAGTGAAAAATTGTACTCTTGAATATGTTTCTGCCAGAAAAAAAATAAATCAAACCTAGCAAGTTTTGGAAGGAATTCATTAAATGCAAAAACAAAAAGAGGAAAAATAACGTTAAGCAGTGCTATGTCAGCTGACCCTAAGGAAGCTGATGGGTTTTACTGAGTATACAATAGTTTGGAAAAAAACTATATCCATTTACATTATAAAATCCCATATACAAATATACTTTGGGCTTAAAATCACATATATTGGCTGCAGTACTAATATTGGTTCAAGCAAATTATGCCTTGGCTTCACTAAATGCACATATCTATTTCAGTTAGACCATTCTAATTTGGCAACTGATACTGTATTATTTACTCTGTGGTGTAGATCAGGTTATATAAAATTAATGGTTGAACTTCATTCATATGGACTAAATTAAAATGTGTTGGTCTGAATGGAAAAGAAAAAGAGAGAAAGAGACCTGGGTTTGATTATATTTATGTTTTTTTTCTAGCATCAGCGCAGCATAGCAATGAAAAAGTTCTGGCTGACTTAATGTATATTAATTATTATTTTTTTTCCTTATAAAAGCTTTCATTTACAATATATTGTTTTTCACAGATTCCAGTTTTCTTTCTTTCTTTCTTTCTCTCTCTCTCTCTCTCTTTTTTTTTTTTAATGTCCAAATGTATTTATGGATTTTCAGTGTCAAAAGTTTATTTATTTATTTATTTATTTTTATTAAGCATGCACATTTCTGGGAAATAGTATGACCTAGTTCTGCTGCTCCTGTTCATACAAAACAGCCTTGCATGTCAAAGGGAATTTTGTACTGTTTAATCTTGACCATGTGTGAACCTCAAAAATCTCCTGCTATGCTATACTAGTGAATGACACTCCAATAGTAAAGTTCTTTCCCTCCAGACATCCCAACCTATCGTGGCAGAAAATATAATAATCATGGCTCTGGTGTGTTTTGAGAACATATAGGAAGGTCTAAAAGAAATCAGTTGTGCTGTTTGGAAGTTTTTTCATCTCCCATACAAACTCATGGGCGTGAATCAGCAGCTGTACAGTTTTGAGGGGTCTCGGACTTACTGCAGACTTTTGGAGGGACACTGTGGCAGACCTTGTAGCTCTTAGCAATTGTAGGAATGGTACTGAGAAGAAGCTTGGAACTGGTGTGTACACACATGTTGCTTGTTATTCCAGGTGGAAAAGATGACTCAAGATTTTATTGTCTTCCCTTAGATAGTCAAAGGCCACAACTTGACCACAGCCCATGTCTTCTCACATAAAAGGCTCTTGAATCATCATTGCTGTTTGCCCTTTCTTTCCAATTTACATCCATTTAAACGTCCACTTGGATCTTGCTTTCAGGTTCATCCTGTCCAGCTTCTCAGTGAGGTGATCACTGCAAGATATCAAGGACGTGAATGCCAGAATAATGTGATGAGCAGGTTTTCCCTCTGGAACAACTAATTCAATATTAGCATTTCTGGAATATATTCAATTTTTTATTTATTTATTTATTTTCCATTCTTTTAGATTCATAGATAAATGAAGAAAAAATTATTCTGGACAGTGTAAAAAAAAGTGGAGGCATTGCTTGCCTTTCAGTGGTATTTCCACTCCACCGAAGTTATTATATCTGCTATTTACACGTCTGCAGAGAAGGTGCTTCTTCAGGCTCCACATGTTCACTGTGAGCACGTGAAGTAGAGCATGTGTCTCAAACTCAACCAAGGTAAAGTTTCACTTCACCTTGTGAGTTCTGGCCGTATCTTCAAAGAATGACACATCTGCTTATCCACTTCCATACCTGCTGGCTTTGGTAACTATACTGAAATGTGAATAGGCAAGCAACTGCCAAATTTATAATATAAAACAAAACATACCGTCCAGCTGATGGAGACCACAGGTCCACCTAATGAGCAAGTAAATGCTAATAGCAAACCAACATTTGAGCCAGCTCTGATGACTTCCAAGACGAATTTAAAAATTTTCTCCTCAATTTCCAAAAATCCCAGTTCAGTGTACCTGCATTACTGGAAATATCATACAGAGGATCTTTGCTCCTCACAAACAACAGCTACAACAAAACTCATGAAAGCAAGAGACAGAAGTTTCTTGGCTGCTGTTCCATGTTGTGATATTTGCTTCTGGAATACATCAAAATGACTGTAAGCCTCAGCACTTTCAGAACAAAATGTAAAACATTCTTCCATTGACCTTGCTTTCCCACAATAACACCACATAAAATAACAGAGCAAGGAAAAAAATACAGAGAGCTTTATGAGTGCACTTTAATAAATCAATAGAGGAGTTAGATACCGTAGTGGTGGTAGTTGTATAAATACCCAGACAGGAAGATCCTGTCCTGGAAAATTAGAATAGGCAATTCCTGAACCTGTTACCATCCAGTTTCACTTAAAGTAGGGGAAAGTCAGCATTATTTTTTCTCCACTAGCAGAGGAAAATCTGGTGTCTAATTCTTTACTATTAGAAACAAATATATATCTGTGTCACTGGTGCTAGTATGATGTATTCCACCCGAGGTGCTTTCTTGTGTGATCCAACCAAGAGAAGAATCAGATGTTGCTTGTATTTCCGTTCATAAGAAATACAGAAACAGTACAGTAGAGTTTAAATTATCTTTCACATCTGCACATGAGAAAACAGACATAAACAAATAAATGGTGTGAAAGAAAGCTAAATATTATTTCAAAGTTTCACAGAAATGCTCAGAGATATTTTGCACACTTGAAGATTTCCCTTATTTTAATGGTACTACTAAAATGTTAAACGTATATTCCTCACTGACCTCCTCTAAGAAAATTATATTATCGTGGATTCATAGAATCATGGAATCACAGAATAGTTTGGGTTGGAATGAATTTTAAAGATCATCTAGTTTGAGTCCTCCTTACACCAACAGTGTTTCCAAACACTAGGCCAAGTGTTCAAAGCCCCATACAAGCTGGCCTTGAACAGTTTTATGGATGGGGCATCCACAGCCTCTCTGGGCAGCCTGTTCTTCTGCCTCAGCACTCTGAGTAAAGAACTTCTTCCTAATATCTGTTCTGAATTTACCTGCTTTTAGTTTGAAATCATTACTTCTTGTCTTATCATTACATACCCTGATAAAGAGTTCCTCTCCAGCTTTCCTGTAGACTTATTTAAGTACTGGAAGGCTACAATTACGTTTTCCTGGATCCCTTTTTTTTTTTTTTTTTTTTTTCTCCAGGCTCATCAATACCAGTTCTCTCAGTTTCTCTTCATAAGAAAGGTGCCTTTGACCTCTGATCGTCTTTGAGGCTCTCTTCTGGACTATCTCCAACTTCTCCATGTCCCTTTTGTGCTGATGGCACCACAGATGAACGCTAAGAGTGTTTACTGCATGTAGGTTAACACAAAAGAGGAGTAGAGAAGGACAGTCACACCCTTCAAGCTGTTAGCCATGCTTCTTTTAATGCAGCCCATGATATGATTATTTGTACAGGCTACAAATGCATATTGTCTGTTCATGCTCATCTTTTGTCCACCCTCAAGTTCTTCTCTGTATTCACCAGGTTATTTTTTTTATTTTGCAAATAATACTGTATATATGGCTAAATTCACTGCTTTTGAGCTGACAGTTAAAAACTGATCATCACAAAAGGTCTGCAGAACCCATCACATGGAGTACAGCAAATGCAGTGCATTTGTAATGCATCTCCTTAGTACTATATGATGCCCTCTTTTAACTTTGCAAAGAAAAGGTGAAACGAATGTTGTCTCTGTGTGCAGACTCAGAAAAACAGCCTCTCCTTCAAAAGATGGGTTCATAAAACAGCACTCTGTTAAGCTGGTGAGAAGGGATTCCAGGAAGCAATATGTTAAAGAAGACAATTAATGTGAAGAGGGGGAAGTACAGAATATGATATCTGGTGTGCAGAGTGGCATGGAGAAGATGAATCTTACACATAGGCTAGCCAGAGAGATATGGGAAGGTCAAAAGCCAAACAGAGTATCAAGGAGTAAGGAATATGTTTACTGCAACAAAGTGGGTGATGATTTCAGGAAGGCTTTAGGAGGATCACACTGGAAAATAGTACAGTTATAATAGTATATCACTGGGAAAAGAAGATGTGAAGAATTGAATGTAATTGAAAGTGGGAATAGACCTGCAGTGAATGGAAGGGAGAAAGAAAAATGAAGCTTAAACAGAAGACCTCTGGCAATGGATTAGACAAAGTCTATCATTCCAGGCTGAAAGATGAAAGGACAGAAAAATATAGTCTGGTGCTTAATTGCCACTGTCACAGCTAGTGAATTATTAACAAGTAAATGAGGAAATTGAGTAAATCCTCTCTCTGTTTCAGTCCCCCATTCAGTTCCCATTTCTGACGCTCACTAGTGAAATGTAGAACTTCTTTCCTCTCTCCCTTATGCAATGACTGGTAGTGCATTGTGGTTTGATGGTTTCCTTTAGATTTGGTAGAAGCTCTCCCAGGGCTCTTTTTGGTTGAAATTTTCCCACCACAAACTTCCACATTATGGAGAACTTTCTTGCTGATGACATATCTACAACAGTCACTTCATTCCTTCCACAGGCTAACCCGGGCTTAATGATTATGATCACTACCATTGTAAGCATCTGAAGGCAGTTCTGCAAAGCCAAACATAGTGATGTCAAGAACTGGTTGCTATCCACAGGCCATAATGCTGAGTTTGTGTCATTGCTCAGAGAATCTACTATCAAGATCAGTTCAGAGAACAAAAGGAGATACAGCTAGGAGTCCACGATGTGCTTTTCAGTACTTTCGCTGTGAGTTCATCTGGAACTTCCAAAAGATGACAAACTAAGACAATGCGCTTATCATATGTAATCATGCCTTGAAATACAGCTTCTCACATCATCTTTGGGCATCATGTGTCCTTGCATGTGTTACATAATGCATGTCCTTAAAGTCTGTCTTGTAGAGAAAGGCCCAAAACTGAACATAGAACAAAAAGTGCAGCCTTACCACACCAGAGTACAGGAAAAGATCATCTCCCTGCTCCTGCTGGCTGCACTATTTCTGTTACAAGCCAGTATGCTATTGAAATTCTCGGCCACCTAGGCATAGCACTGGCTCATTTTCAGCCAAGTGTTGACCAACACGCTCAGATCCATTTCCTCTGCATAGCTTTCTAGCTACTGTGCCCAAGGTTTGTAGAGTTGCATGGGGTTGTTGTGATCAAAGTGCAAGACTTAGCACCTGATCTTGTTGAATTTCATGCCACTGCCTTCAGCCCATCGATCCAACATTTCTAGATGTCTTTTAAGGGCTTTCATATTCCCGCACAGATTGACATTTTTCTCCCAGCTTAGTGTCATCTGCTTACTTACTGAGGGTGCAGTCAATCTCTCCATCCAGGTCATCAATAAATACACTGAACAGGGCTGTCCCCACTACAGATCCCTGTTGAATACTTTTCATGACTGCATGCCAACTGGATTGAACTCCATTCACCCTGTGGGCCTGCCCATTCAGACAGTTCTTTACCCAACAAAGAATATACCTTTCCAAGCCATGGTCTGACAGTTTCTCCTGGAGAATACTGTAAGAGACAGTGTCAAAGGATTTTCTGAAGTCTAGGTAGACTACATCAACTGCCTTTCTCTCATCCAGCAAGCATGGCATCTGGTTATAGATGAAGATCAGGTTGATCAGGAATGATCTGCTTTTCATGAACCCATGCTGGCTAGGCTTGATCCTCCAGCTGTCCTACATATGCCATGTAATCTCACTCAAGATAAGTGTTCCATAAGTTCCATAACCTTCCCTGACACCGAAGTCAGGCTGACAGGTCTGTTGATCCCCAGACCCTCCTTGTGACCCCTCTTGTAGATAGGCATCACATAAACAAGCAGCCAGTCTTTTGGGATCTTTTTTGTTGATCAGAATCACTGATAGATCATGGAAAGTGGCTTGCCAATCATGTCTTCCAGCTCCCTCAACGTCCTGAGGGAGATCTCTTCTGGCCCCATGAACTTGTGACAGTCCAGGTGGAGTAGTAGGTCTCTAACTCTTTCCACCTGAATCGTGGAGTTATTTACTCTGCTCTCCGCCCCAGACATGATGGATGTCTACCAGGTTTTAATGGGAAAAGGGGCAAGCAAGAAATAGTTTCCTCTTAACCACCGCAGTGGTCAGCAAAAATCTCTATCATGTGATATGCCCTACAAGACTGAAAAATCCTTCTCCATTCCCTAATTATATAGCCACAATTTGACCATTTGTCCTACATGAGATTAAGAAATATGTTTTGTCCTTCTTTGTTGTTGTTAATAAAGGTAAAAACCAAAATGACATTTTTGAAAGTTTCCAAAATAATAATAATAATAATAATATTTTTGTTTAAACACAGAAAAGATTTAATCATAATAAATATACTCCATCTACAGTTTATTATGAACATTTTACTCAAAACCACTTTTTCTTGGTAAGTATTTTCCATAAACATTTACAGATTTTTTTAGCCTTAGCTGTAGGGCTATACATCCCTGCTGCTGCAAACCTCATATATACATCATGTGTTTGGCAAAAGTTTTGCAAGGAGAAACTGGTCCATGAGGTAATAACGTACACAGAAAAAGAGAAATCTGCAGAGTCTACTACTACACAAAGGCAACTAGAATAGACCACACACACGTACCCCCCCCCCCCCCAAAAAAAAGAAAAAAAAAAAAAGCAGAACCAGATTTAGAGAACATGTTAGGCATGAGAAGCTTCTGGTTGGTGCACAAATATGGATATAATTAACTCAGAGCGAGATCAACACTAAAACTCATGGATCAACAAACATAAAAAGGAGGAATCAAAGGATCTGCTGCTGCTCTGTCTAGCCTTTGGGATCTGTTCCAGCTCATGAATGCTATGTGTTTTCTTCAAAAGAAGAGAGCAGAGCCCTAAAGCAGTCTCTATCTGATTATGCTGACCGGAAACAAAGCACTGCTGTTGTCAGCTCCAACTCTTTACTATTTTTTCTTTTCTCCTCACCAGCTCTGTAAACAGTTGTCTGCTCTCTTCCCTAGTCTAAATCTGAAGTAGCTTCACTCAACACAATGTCATACCTCTGTCCATCACATGATAAACGTCTAACACATTCTAGCTTCTTAGGGAGGACCAAAAATATCTGTTGGCCTTGTTTTCCTTGCTCTTGCACCAGGACATGACGTTACCATCAGAGAATTATTCTTTTTCTTAGCAGTAATGATAATGCATAAGAAAATAAAGTAAGAATTAGCTCAGTATGGTTTATCTGTTGTGTCATTACAGTAATGCAAAAATAACGTGACAAGTAGAGAAAGAAGGCACAGGTTCAGGAATTCAGTCTTTCCTTGGGCGTTAGTGAGAATATTGATAATAATTGTGACTACAGCAGTTAGCTTACACTGGGACTGAGGAACAGTGCTATCTGCTGACTACCCTTGTTGATTCAAGATGACTATGCTCTAAAGCTCTCCTGCAAATGAACAAGTCAGCTTGATCTGCTCATAGGCAACTCAAATGCCTACATCCTATAGCCCAGGTAACGCTTCTTCATAAAACTGATAGCTCTCTGCAGATCTACATGAAATCAGCATCATATTAAGCATCTGTACTTACTGTCATAACACATAAAAATTTTTATTTCACTCAGAAGACATGGAAAACCTGAAGCTAGCAATTCACTTTCATTTCACTGATTTCACATCAATATATCAATCCAGACCAACCTTTATCAGCTCCCTGAGAATGAGATCAGATCAACATGTCTCCTGAAGACCAAGAAGCATTTTGACAACACGCTTATGTGTATAGCTTACCTTTGAGTACTCTTGTGAGGAACCAGAACTTGAACTTGATAATATTTATAAGTCCCTTCCAAGCTGGAATATTCATGATACTATAGCAATATCACAATTTCAGAAATTGTTTGTATCCTTGTTCTTGTCTTCTTCCTGACTCGGTTACAGAAGCGGAGCACCACTTTCCATTTGTCTTCATCATGCATGAATTCAGTGCTTGTTATGTGCAGCAAACAAGAGAGGGAAGTGCTAGACCAGGCATTGGGTATTGTGGCAAAATGGGCATTTGTAGGCATAGGGACTGGTGGATGCTTCATCTCCTCCAGTATCAGGAAGACTTGTGGCTCTCCCCAGTCAGTATCATATGGTGAAGAAATATGCTGCTCCATGGAACAGGTACAACCACTTTGTGAGAGGTTTAGAAGTCATTCCTGCAAGGGCACGTTGTCTTTGTCTGACTGCTTCAGGGAATCTACCTTAACCATCTTAAATATGGTTAAGAGGTAAAGAAACAAAGAACAGGAGAGAATCTTTCACTTTTTTGCAGTGAGGGTAACTGGTAAGTAACATACAGCACTGCTGTGAACACCACTGTGAGCACTGTTCTTCATGGCATTCACATGAGATCTAACAATGGAACAACATTTGTAGGAGTTAAAAATTGCTCAGGGTTGCCAAATCTTTTACCAACTGGAGAGTGGCACGTGATTCTCCTGCACTACTATATGTGAGAGGGTAGCAAACTGCCTGAAAGCATTTAATTTCATTTCTCCTAATGCAAAGTAATGCACTTGGGGAAACTACAATCCTAAGCATTTCCTCACACAGAGATGGTTCCAAACATGCGGCATTGTTGTGTTTCATTCACGTATCTCAAATAGCTCAATTCTGAACCAAGACTCAGAAAGTATAGAGATGAACTGGAAAAAGAGAACTGACAAAGATGGCCAAAGGTATAGAAGACTTTCCAGAAAATGAAAAGAAATGTCAGTGAGTTTATAAATAAGATCTATGGAATCAGGAATCATTTGAAGAAAGTGAAGAGGGGAAATAATTCAGTTTTTCCCTATACATCAGCAAGGTGCCCAAGGAAATAGACAAGAAATTCTGAAGTTGTATTTTCTTTGTGGGGGTTTTAGATTTCCTTTTTTTTTTTTTTTTTTTTTTTTTTTTTTAAATTCTTCACTTTGAACTATGAATCTCATTTCCACACAGTTTTCCACCATACAAAAATTATACGTACATTCGAAGAAGATATTAGACATCAACATCCATGGATGTCCATAGATCCAGGAGCTATTAAGAACAGCAGCTGATGTCCAGTCCCCAGCTCAGTATTACTGCAGTAATACTCAATATTATCTGCAGCTGAAAAGTGGAAAGTTGTGCCTGGGGATCATTACAGAATCATAGAATCACCAAGGTTGGAAAAGACCTACAAGATCATCCAGTCCAACCACCCACCGATCACCAACAGTTCTCACTAAACCATGTCCTTCAACACAACGTCCAAACGTTCCTTGAACACCCCCAGTGTCAGTGACTCCACCACCTCCCTGTGTAGCCCATTCCACTGCCTGACCACTCTGTCAGAGAAGTAGTGTTTCCTAACATCCAGCCTGAACCTCCCCTGGTGCAGTCCTATCACCAGTTACACGAGAGAAGAGGCTGACCCCCAGCTCACCACAACCTCCCTTCAGGTAGTTATAGAGAGCAATAAGATCTCCCCTGAGCCTCCTCTTCTCCAGACTGAACATTGCCAGCTCCTTCAGCTGCTCCTCATATGGCCTGTGCTCCAGACCCCTCACCAGGTTTGTTGTCCTTCTCTGAACACGCTCCAGGGCCTCGATGTCTTTCTTGCAGTGAGGGGCCCAAAACTGGACACAGTACTCGAGGTGCGGTCTCACCAGAGCTGAGTACAGGGGGACAATCACTTCCCTGTTCCTTCTGGCAGCACTGTTTCTGATGCAAGCAATGCATTATGGCCTTTCCTCACATCCCAAGTTTGTTCTTGCAGTCTTCTGAGAATCTGAGGAGCAATGCCTTGACACACATTTTTCCTTGTGCAGTTTGATCCATCATGAGAGTATTCCTAAAACTCAGGTATGGGGAAACAAACAAACAAACAAACAAACAAAACAAAAAACCAAACAACAACAACAACTAAAACTATGATGAGTTTACTGTATTAATTTTAGTTCAAATCCTGCTGTTTTATTTCTCATGCAAATCATCTAGGCCTGCAAAAAATGCTATGACCAATTGTAAATATAATCTGCATAAATGATTATGCTCATTTACATACATATACTTCTTTTGCTTCCTTCCCTCAGGGGCAGACAATCTGTTCTCACTACAGCAAGTTTGGGATTGGCTTACACCTTACTCTCTAAGCAAAACAAATTCTTCTTTCCTCTTATTTATTATCTGGTATCAGACATTTTTGGAGGCAAACATGAAATTTTTCTTTATCATAGTTCTACCTTGTCTGACTTCTTTTCTGTCTTTCCCAGAAAATTCACTTTTTATATTCAATGAATATTTGAATAAGCCCTACAATATGTAATAGCATCAACAAAAAGGATTTACATCCCTTTATCCCTTTAATATGCATTAAAGCTTTCGTCATTACAAAAAAATGTAAAAGATGTAAAGGCAGTATGGAGAGCTTTAGGTATAAGGCAAATTTCTTATTTCTTAATCTACCCCTTCATTCTGTGAATAGCATCAAAGTGACCTAAATGATAAATTTTAGTGAGATGAGATTGACAAACACTGTGGGTCATTTAAGCTACTCCTCTGAGTCAAAAATGAAATTTCTCAATTCAAGTGGAACAGAAACTTTAAGTAGATTTTGTTATTATTATTATTATTTTAGTTTGCTAAGGGGCGGTGGGGTTTGGGGGGGGGGGGGAATCTTCCTCCTCAACTTAGTCTCTTTTTTTTAATTCAGGCGTTAAGAGAAGCAAAAAATACTTTTTTTTTTTTTATGGAGTCCCACTAAGATTATTACAAACAAAGAGATAATTATGGCCCCCTTCTTCACTGATCCTAGATGACAGAGTACAGATCTGTCTTTGTTCTGTCAAGATGTGGAAAATCTTTTATCTGTGATTACTGTCTTCTACTCAGAATGATTTTAGATCTGTGATACCAAGATTAAAGAAACTTTCAAAAAATATGATTAAATCCCACCAAAAGCTGAACTTTCATATTGAAAACCAAAATAAAAATAAAAATTAAATAAATAAATAAATAAATAAATAAAAACATAGAATCAGAACGGTTTGGGTAGAAAGGGACTGTTAAGAATCATCTAGTTCCAGCCCACTGCTACAGGCAGGGACACCTCCCTCTAGATGAGGTTGCTCAAAGTCCCATCCAACCTGGCCTTGAATGCTTCCAGGGAGGAGGCACTCACAACTTCACTGGGCAACCTGTTCCAGTGTTTCACTGCTCTCACAATAAATAAATTCTTCCTGATATCTAGTCTAAATCTATTCTCTTCTAGTTTAAATCCATTTCCCTTGTCCTATTGCTACACACCCCTTCAAAAAGTCCCTCTCCACCTTTCCTGCGGGTACCCTTCAGTTACTCGCAGGCTGCTATAAGGTTCCCCCAGAGCTTTCTTTTCTCCAGGCTGAAGAGACCCACCGCTCTCAGCCCACATAGGGAAGGTGCTCCAGTCCTCTGTTGGTCTTCATGGACCTCCTCTGGACCTGCTCCAACAACTCTTGGGGCCCCAGAAATGAAGGCAGTATTCCAGGTAGGGTGTCAGGAGAGCAGAGTAGAGGGAAAGAATCACCTTCCTCATCCTGCTGGTCACACTTTTCTTGATGCAATTCAGGATATAACTGGCCTTCTGGAATGCAGGTGCACATTCCTGGCTCACATTGAGTCTTTCATCAACTGACACCCCCAAATCCTTTTCTTCAAGGCTGCTTTTAAGCCATTCTCTGCCCAGCCTTCTTGGAGCATACCACTAACAAGACAAGCTGGGAACAGGGATTCAAGAACTCAACTAAAGATTAAATCTCCTGTCATAGAAGACTGCTCTGGATCACTACAGCCATTGTCAAACACTCATCACAGTGGAAAGTCATTTGCAGTGATGAGGCTTGATCCTTGTCATAGTGATGTTACTTCAGCTGCTACATTGAAGGTGAGTACAATTAAAAGGCAGTTCAACAACAGTAATACAATATTTTTAGATTTGTTCCCAATTTGAAAAGGTTATGAAGTTCATGTGACTTTCACATGTTGTTTAAAATTTGTCTGAAGGATATTATGTGAGGCTGTAATTGAGAGATGGGCTTTTATTAAATGATTGTTTCTGTGTTCCCATTCATTTCTTCCACGTGGTACCAGATATTGTGTTGATTTTTCACTAGTTCAGATTACGTGCAAATATCTTTAATGAGACATTCCTCCACAGATAATCATCTCATGGAGTAAGTGTCCAAAGCAGCATCACTTATGCAGATATTCAAGCATCAGTACTAAGCCTTGTGCTGGAGTCCATTGTAGAACATGTACAGGAACAAAGTCATGTGCAAGAACAAAGCAAAAAGTGATCCACTTCACAGACTACACAAGCAGAACATAGAATCACTGATCGCACAAGACTATGCAAATATATGAAGCAAATCCTACTTGGCTAATATCCAGCTGTATATTTTAACCACCCAACAACCCCTTCTTTCCCATTAGAGTGTATAGTCATCACCTCTGCAAAGCAAGAGTGTCAGGGGAGGCACTAAAACGCGACCAGCTGAGCTTCCCTTCTGTTTCCTTCAGAAGTGTGATGTTGTGAAAAAACTACAGGCAGTGTGAGCTGGTGCTTGAACAGAGCTAACAACACCATGCTAAACCATATAAAATGTAGCATTCATTTTAGCTCTTGTGCTAGAAGTCATCATATAAAGAGAAAACCCACAATGATAAATGGACTCCCCCTGTGAAAATGACTGTGACAAGGGGAGAGAATATTAAAACTTGGTAGTGGTTTGGGATAGTATAGTCAAAATAGGGCGCTGTCTGACAAGTCATACAAACCATAGACTCATTTTCAGGTCATCTCTAATCTGTGCTGCATATCTTCTATGGGGTATTATTAGTTCATGATAAACGTGCTTTCTGCAGTTCCTTTACTGCTATTATAAAAATGCTTTTATGTTGGGTAGATGTGTTATTTATTGTGTGCTAGGAGGAAATGAAGTTGGTAGTTCTGAATGTTGAACAGCAGTTGGAGCTGAGCTGCACAGTTTCAGATCCCCAAAACTCCATCTCCTGTTTCATAATAATAATAATGGTGATTTATTCTCTGTGCTGTTAAGATGTTTGAATGAATCCATGCAGATCTTTGGGACAACATTTTATTTCTGTCATCTCAGATGAAGCTGTAGTAGCAAAGGTTGACACTGTCTTTCTTTTCCTCTACATCTGTTTTTCTATATCTTTATTTCTTTTGTTCTTTTGCTCTTTCTTTTCTTGTTTATTTTCTGTGTCATTCTTTTTCTTTCTTACATTTCCTTCCTCTTTTTTCTTTCTTTTTCTCTTTCTCTTCTTTGTCACTTTTTCCACTGTCTCCATGTTTACTATGATAAAATATCCTATTGTTATGTGTTGTAATTCTTATAATTGTGCACCATTTAAAGCAATCAAGGAGTTATGTGACAGTTAAACAAATTATTTTGAATTTATCCTATTTAATTTTATGCTTATGAGGGACAACACTGATATGATTCTGCCTGCCATGTACATTCCACTATTTTCTCTATTTTGGATGCATGTCTACATACCCAAAAAATTCAACAAAATGATGAAGGAAACATCTTCCTATCCCACTTCTATGCAAAATTTATGATAGTTTACATAACACTGATACTTGCAAAAGAGAGCCCAGATCACAATGTTGCCTTGTCTGCAACAAAAGAAGATTTGAGGGAGACATCCTTATTTGGGTAGGAGATAAAGCTAAGCATTCATTGACTCATACCTGTTCACAAGTCCACTTTGAATTCATTCTTTAGGATAAAGTTTGTATTTAATACTATGTGAGTCTATTTAAAAACTTTCCTAATATGAATAATGTAATCTGTTGTAAATTGTGCTTACTTCCTTCATATTTCTGGAAGTACTCTGATGGAACTCAATAAAAATAGGACTTCATCTGTGAAACGAAAGATATTTTTCAGACCAAATTTTTATAACAACTATGGTTTTATACAGTTTTCTGACTATTGAAAATCTGTACTGAGATTAATGGATTAAAATATAAAATGAAAACCAAAATAGAAGATTATAAGGAAATAGTAACGATGAAATATTATGAGTTTAAATTTCTAAATTTTCCCTGAAAAGAAATAAAAGTTGTAGAATCATAGAATCATTGAGTTGGAACAGATCCTTAAAGTTCATCTAGTCCAACTATTGTACAATGAACAGGGACATCCACAGCTAGATCACATTGCTTAGAGCTTGGTCCAGCCTCACCTTGAAAGTATCCAGGGACAGAGGGCATCCTCAACATCTCTGGGCAAACTGTTCCAGTGCCTCACTATCCTTATTGTAAAGAACTTTTTCCTTATATCCAATCTAAATCTCCCCTCTTTGTTTGACACCATTTCTCCTTGTCCTAACAAGGACCTGCTATGGAGTCTGTCCCCTTCTTTCTTTTCTTTCTTTCTTTTAGTTCCCCTTTAGATATTGAAAAACCACTATCAAGTCACCATGGAGCCTTTTCTTCTGTAGCCTGAACAGCAGCAACTCTCAACCTGTCCTTGTAGGAGAAGTGATCCTTGTAGGAGAAGGAAAAATGATCCATCCTTTGGATCATTTTTGTGGCCCTCCTCTGGACACATTCCAACAGCTCCATGTCTCTCCTGTACTGAGGACTCCCCATCTGGACACAGTACTCCAGGTGAGGTCTCACCAGCACAGAGCATAGGGACAGGATCACCTCTCTCACCCTGCCAGCCATGCTTCTTTTGATACAGCCCGGGATACAGTTGACTTTTTTGGCTGTGAGAGCAAATGGCTGGCTCATGTCCATTTGCCATCCACCAGTACCCCCAAGTCCTTTTCGAGAGGGCTGTGCTCAGTCCTTTCATCCCCCAGTTTACTTTAGTTGTGGGGGGTTCCCTCAACCCAGGTGCAAGATCTTGTACTTGGCTTTGTTAAATCTCATGATGTTCTTCTGGGTCCACTGCTCAAGCCTGTCTAGGTTTCTCTGGATGGCATCCCATCCCTCTGGTCTGTGGACAACACTCCGCAGCTTGATGTCATCCACAAAATTGCTGAGGGTGCACTTGATCCCACTGCTAATGTCACTGATGAAGATGTTAAAGAGCGTCGGTCCCAGTACTAGCTCCTGAGGGTCACCACTTATCACTGATCTCCATCTGGCCGTTAAGCCATTGACCATCACCCTATAGGTAAAACTTCACAACCAGTTCCTTCATAATACTAACGATAGCAGGTTCCTCTTGTCTTTAGTCTTCCATTGCATTTAATTTTGAAATGTCCATAATAAATTTATAAGAATATTAAGAAAGTAAAAATAAATAAATAAATTAAATTTAAAAAAAAAAAAAAAAAAAAAAGGCTAAAAAACTTTTAATTCTTTATCTCAGAACCTAACTGCTAGTTTTAACTACTATGGTACTAACTAAACCCAGGTGGTGTTTTCACATCAATGCTTTTTCTTTCTTTTTTCTTACTTTCCCCAGGGGAAAAATGAAAAGAAAAATAAACGAATGAATAAATATACTGATGATACTACAGTGTCTAATTTTACTTTTTACTTGCTTTTCTTTCCCCTTAACTTTAAAAGGACAGGCTATTCTGTACAAGTTTTCTGACTGAAGTGTATTTTTTACTTCAACATTTATATATTTTTAAATTTAAAAGATTCAGAAAAAAAATCCTCAAAATCATAACAAAATCCTTGGTCTTTTTTTCCAAAGGCTGCTTTGTTTTGCATTTCCCTTCACTTACTACATAAGAAAAAAATTTGCTCACATTTGAGTTCCAATCAGTCCCATGTATTCAGTTCATCTTAACTTCACAGGCAAGATTCAGTGCATAGGCTAAAAATCTAAATGAAAGTGTCTCCTAAATAACTTCATATTTCAGTGAGCAGATGTCTGAGGTTTCATTTTCTTGCCCGGACTCTGTGAGAAGGACCTCACCATCATGTCTGGAGATGCAAGTGGGACAGTTTCCCCTTTTATAAGAAATGGTTTCTCCATAACAGAGGAATAAAGATTACTTCATTCTTTCGATGTATATGCCACCAACCGTGCAACAAAATTCCTAAAATTATGATTAAATTGCTCATTTCCTGGAGTGAACACAACAAACTAACAGACGCAGTAATTTTTACTAGATTTGGATTCAGTTCAATTTTCCAGATGTTTGCCTGTAATCAGCACAGGAACTCAAATCTCAGAATGGTGCTATTCACACAACAGCTGTTGCAAATTTTTCTTTTGAATCATACCAATCTAAGAGTGGATTTGTTTACAGGCAGCCTCAGTATTACATGAGGAACTGAATGATTACATTAAAAAATGAAAATAAAAATAAAAATAAAAAAAATAAAACACCTTAAAAACACTACTGTCAGTAATGTTCTTCTAACTATTTACATAGCTTTACTTTTATTGTATTATAGCTCCATTTTCAAGTAATTTTTCTGGTGAATTTTCATACTTTATTTTCTTTGTTGTTCTATGGATTTGATCATTGAACTTAATAAATTCAGAATGAGTGTTACCAAATGATGGCGAATGGCCTTAGTAATTTGCAACTGTGTTGAAGGGCAGTGAGGCACACATTTGCCAACCGTGCAATCTCTCTAGAGAAGTTTTCTGCCTGCGGGGGCCAGCATTCAAGACATCAGGAAAAGGCTACAGAATATGACAAAATCAGAGGACTACTACCTGCTCCTAGTGTTTCAAGCTGCATCATGGGAAAATGCAACTAGTAAATTACAAAATATTAAAAGAGATATCTACATCAGTGCATGAACCATGGGAAACAAACAGGAGGAGATAGAAATGGTGGTGGAATTAGAAAACTCTTACAAATAGTTCCAAAATATTTGAAATTTTAATGTGGCTACGTGGAAACTAATGTTTAACTTACCCATCACATATACTTCAAAAAGACCATTTTTTTTCTCACATTTTAAAGCAAAGACTGCTTATGTTCTATTAATATATGTTAACACAACCATGTTTTTTTCTTAGAGTTTAGATAATGATTGCTATTTCTCCAGGACAATATACTTTGGCAAGTTGTGTAATCATAGGACATACATGTTGCCCATTTCCTTCTTCTACAAGGAACCATTTAGGCTTTTCTACACTCTTTGTTCTGTCCTTCACAATTACAGGTAATTGGGACGGGAATTTTTTGTTCTGAAATACTGAAGCCACATAAGCCTGGGAAAGGACAATGAATACCTCCTTTCTGAATAAGTGTCTTTTGGAGCTTTATAGATACATACAAACATGCACATACATGCCAACATGTTCATGCATGTCTTAAGCTAATAAGTTCTACAAAATAAAATAGCTGCATATAGCAACATTCCCTCATCAAGGAACTGGAACTGGACAAGAAACAAACAACTAAATGGGGAAAATTAATTTTCACATGGAGGTTTTCATCATTAAAGATTTCTGTTTGTTGTTACTGATTTAAATTTTAACACAGACATGTGAATAATAACTGGAGCCTGCTTTAAAAAGCGTGGAGTAATTAAATAACACTAACTTGATGAATGTTATCATATGTACCCCAGTTGTTGTGAACTTGAATTCTGAATTTCTCTATTAACTCAGTATGGTAAAGCGATGTTATACTGAATGTGATGTCTTCAAATCACCAAGAAACAGCTAAATCAACAAAAACATCATCCAACCTATAAAGAAATCTATATGGCTTGTACAGTACACATATGGAACTCATGTCACTCTCTATTCAAGAGAAGTCATCAGGAAATATCACTGAACTAGCTCAGCTTCATTCAGATGTAATAGTGATGACAGAGAATTATATCCATTGGTGGTTACTGGTGAAGAATCATAACAGATACTAGGATGCGCCTATGTCAAACAAGAAGATAGGAGATTTCTCGAAGAATGTTGTCTTTTGCTCTTTTTCTCCTTTCCTACTTTCTCTCTGATCTCCTTCTTCCTTCATCTTCTCTACTGAGCTAGACTTCATTCTGCATTTTCACTGTCAGATCTCTGGTCTTTTTCTCATGATTAAGGTTATTCAGTTCCCCCTTTTTCACCATATATTCTTAAAAAATAAAGAACCTCCCACATTTTCCTTTTCCTTTGCATCCAAGCCCTGCAGATGTTTCTTTTCACTTCATATTCTGTGTTTGTTCATAGCTTTGCTCTCTGCTTTCCTCATATTGCCTTTTTGCTCCAGAATAATTATTCCAACAATAAACAAAAGATACTATTTTTTTTCAGTGGATATGTTGCTCAGGTAATGAATATAGCTAAGTGGTACAGATTGTGGTTACAGTCATTATCTTCCCTCATTTCAGTGTTGGAAATAAATTAAGCTAAATGAACATATTTTGACTAAACAACAAAAACAACAACAACACAAATTGTTGAGTCTCACACTGCTTTGTTTCAATGATTTTGGCTGTCGTAGTCTTTTGCTGTATGCTATATATTCTTTCAGCCTTACTTTGTGAAAACTCCTGGTAGAGAGCTACAAAATCAGGAGTACTAGTTCTGTTATTCTCTGCTCTGTAGCAGGTCTGATGAAGGGTACAGACTACAAAAAACAGGATTTATTTTTTTTTTTTAAATAATATTTTTATTTTATTTTATTTATTTTTTCTGCCTGGGAAGTTTGTTAAGTAACAGACCCTCATCCTGAAAGTGTTGTTTTTGTTTGATTGATTGTTTGGTTTTTGCACAACCAATTCACTAAAAAATATATCAAAATATTCAGAATTTCTAACTGTGTAAGTTCACTTGAAAATCAGATATTACAGTGATCCTAAATGGGCAGTTGGGAAAAAGAAATTTTATCTTACGCTATGGATACCCTCTCTTCCTTGAGTTAACACTCAGTAGTTCAGTATTTCCATTTTCCCCTATGAAACAGGGATGGTAGCACTTCCTTTACAAGGACAGGGTGAATTATAGTTCTGATAGTAAATATTATTTGTAAAATATTAATAAGGGGCAGGTAGGAACTCTGGGTAAAGCCCTGATATCACAATTTTTCAGGTATTTTTTCCTATCTATTCAAGAAGGAGAGTACTCCCTTCAGTAAAAAAACGTCAAAAATAATTTATATAATTGATTATTCCCAAAGATAATTGTAAAAAATTCTAACAACTCATAATGATATTCCAGCAACGTCTACTTTCTGATCAGAGTGGCTTTCATGAGAAATCAAAGCAGAGGAGAGAAGCATATAATATATTTCTCAGTATTAATAACTGCTTCATCTGCTTACACATAACAAAAGAGATTTTAATCACTCTAGTAATCTCTCTCTTTGAAATGAACATCTCATATTAATCTGCAGATGAAATTGGAGCAAATGGAGGTAAAACCTTGAATATGAAAGTGTCATCTGGATTCTTATCGAAAACAATCAGGATCCTTATTTTAAACATAATATTAAAGCTTCCAGTTTTGTCTTTTTACTGGATCACCTTATTTTATGTCTTGAATAGTACTTCCCTAAATAAAGCTGCACTGTGCAGAGTGCCATTATGATTTCCAACATTCATTTCCACAGGGGCTCCTGCTAGTCCGTAGCTATAACTATGATGAAAAGGGGCTGTGGACAGCCCATTGCAATAACGTCATCTCCTCATCTATCAACCCAGCAGATTATATGAGAAGTATCTTCTCAGAATAGAAACTCAGAAATATAATAATCATTGAAGTCTGGCGTCGTGTGTGCCCACGCTAAACCCTCGCTATGAAGGATTCCACCAAAAATGTTATTTCTTTGACATAAATTACAAAAACGAAAGAATTGCAGATGGAGGAGCTAAGATCAAGATTTTTTTTAAAAAAATAATAATAAAAAAATAAGGCGTGGAAGATGGACTGAATATTTCAGTGATGGTTTCTGATTTTAGAGTAATATAAGCCATTATAGGGTGTATCTTTACTCTGAGATTTCCCAGTGAAGGAGCTTTAGAACTCAAATTGGAGCCACAAGCAAACAACTCCTTCCCAATGCTGCTTTTTCTTCCCTTGATTCAACCCAACTCTGGACAGTATGTCAGACGGAACAAGAAACTGAGCTTTCTCTCTCTGTTTCTGAAGGAGAATTTTTGATTATTGTGTTATCAATGTTTTTAGCTGTGAGGTTTTTGGACTCAGAAGGTTTCTTCCTTTTCTTCCTTCAATAGTAGGAACTAATAGTCCAAGGCAGAAAGAAGCAGCTATAACTACTTAGTATGGTATTTCCTACAGACCTCTCTATTCAAAAAAGCAGCAGACCATAAAATTTGATCTGTTCATAGTGAACTTAAGTTCTAGATTGTTCTCTGTAGGCATCTGTCACTTTTCAGTGACTCTAGAAGAGACCAAGAAAAATTGGGATTTAAATTTAAATTAATTTTAAAGCGTTTTTGGAGACCTTGGTGAGTTGATATTAGATGAATCTAGCCCTTAGACACTGATATCAGAAATACTGAATCTCTTCCAACCAATCAAGTTCTGGAAATAGGATCCTGAGGTTTAGAAAGAGCTATCTTAATTAGCCATAATAAATCTAACAACTGTCACTGAAAGGCGATAGGCTAACTATATAGTTTCCATAAAAAATATAGTAATTAAGTTATAAAAAGTAACTTAGTATGTTGCCTAGGTCTTTGATCATCTACCCCGTGGTATATTTGTTTCCCTTAAATTCATGCCCTATATTCTGTCCTTATTTTCCTGAAAACCTATATCATTTCTTCAACTGTCTAAATAAAGTGGGCACAATTGATTACAAAATTACACAAACAGGACTGTCAGTGTATGAAAAAGGAAAAAAAAAAGATCTCCAGTTTCAAAGTTAATCTCTGAGATTAATCATATTGCTGTTGACCATTTATGTATTCTAGTATGAAGCACATCCTTCAGCATGAGCACGTGTAGTAACACTTGAAGACAGATGGTCCCAGATCTGGTCTTGTTCCAACTTCTACCTTGAATTTGTCTCAGGATACTCAAAGTTGCTGCCTACGTTGAACCAGACCTCAGTTTCACAAGAACTGCATTATGTACCCCATAGCGCTGCCCATCACGGTTGAGGGCCATAGCAATTAGCTTTAGCGTGGCACTTACTATCCTCATAGATACAAACACATCCTGCAGTGTTTTGTCTGTACAGTGGTTTTCACACTAGTATCTCATTCACTGACCCACGTTGCCTTTCATAAGGAGCAAAAATATGAAGGCATTTCAGTTCTGTTTCCACAATCTAATATTAGATAAGAATATTTAAAATGACAAGGAAAAGCTTTTGTCCAGAGTTTGAGGTTGGGATTTGAAATCTTGGTAAACTCTCTCTCCAGGGAGGCTGCGTAGAGACAGTCATCCTTTCAGCTCACCCTTGAATGCACTTTGAACAAGCAGCTGCTTTTACTGTAAGCATGTTATTAATGGTTTCTTTTCAAAAAAAAAGATAGTACCCTGAAAAACGTTCTATTGATTTTTTTCCCTTTCCCTGTCCCTGTTTCAATCACACTCGTTTGAATGGCTTTCATTTTTAGCAACAAGAGATTCTTCGAAGAAAAGTGGTGTCTAGGTGCAGCCTTAAATAAAATTACTGCTCAATTTAAGTGCTGAAAAATACTATTGATATTTTAATAGAAGATTGGAGAACCTATTGAACCTGTTCAATAGCAGCTACAAGAGTATATACATAGGAATCATACACTAGGATCATTTTATTTCTCTTACTGTACATGTTAAGAGAAAACAACAGCTTAAATCTTCACCGGTCTGATTATTACATGTCGAAGATCTCAGAAGCATGGAAATATTTCATTCTAATTTTCTGAAGCGGAAATGTGCACTGAGACACCTTTGCACACAGCTGAGAGTATAAGGCTGCAGATAATATTTTAAAATATATATTTTATGTAAAACAGTCTTGTAGAAAAATCTGTAAAAAACCAAACAAACAAACTGTGAACAACTTGTGATTTCTCTTCTGATTTTAGTTATGATTGCTTTTAATTAATTATACTGCACAGACACAAGCATGCGTTTCCAAACATTTTTGTTTGTGACCCAAAAGGAAGTCATAACCACTGATTCAGAAACCTCTTCCGTGAATATCCAACTGACACAACAGCAATGCTGAACTGTATGGTACATTAACACATGAGGAGGGCTTGGTCATAGAATTATAGAAAGGCATGGGTTGGAAAGGACCTTAAAGACCTCTGACTCCCAACCTCTGCTGTGGGCTGGTTGTCCTGCACCAGATCAGGCTGCTCAGGGCCTCATCCAGCCTGGCCTTGTGCACCTAGAGGGATGGAGAACCCACAGCTTCTCTGAGCAGTTGTGACAGTACCTCATTATTATCTAAATAAAAAAAAAATCTGCCTAATATCTCAGCCAAATCTCTCATCTTCTAGTTTCTCCTTGTCCTATCACTATCCACCTGTGTAAAAAATCAGTCTCATCCCTGCTTATAAACTGCCCCCAGGTGCATGGACTCTGTAGTGGGGTCTCCCCGGAGCCTTCTCAAAGTTGAATAAGCACAGCTTCCTCAACCATTCTTTAAAGAGAGGTGCTCCAGTCATCTCAGCAACTTCGTGATCCACCTCTGTATCCCCTCCAACAGCTCAGCATACTTCTTGTGCTGGGGTCCCAGCATTTTAGATAGGGCCTCACAAGGGCAGAGCAAAGGGGGACAATACCCTTCCTTCCTGCTGCTGCCCTTTTGTTGATGCAGACCAGGATACTGTTGGCCTTCTTGGTGGCAAGCACATACTGTTGCCTCATGTCCAGCTTGTTGTCCACCTGGACACTTGATCATGTCAATTGCCATGAGAGTCTCAAAGTATACAATAATTTAAGTCTGAGCTATGGAAATCATCAGATGGTGTGAGAAATTTTTCAGAGACAGTGAGCATAAGAACAACAACAACAACAACAAAGCATTATAAATACTAGCCAGAAATACAACTGTATTATGCATAGAATTATGACAACATTGTTAGCAATATCCATTTGACAAATACTGTGGTTTCCTAACATCCACTGTGTTGCACTGAACCTGAAAGTTCTTAATTGGAAGTCAAGACATAAATTTAGATATGTGTAATTCTACTTGAAAGCGCTGGCTTGACTTTCCCAACTCCTTTCAATTGAGAACATCAATTTCTCCTTTCATGTGCCATTAGTTGTAGAAAAAGTATCAACCAACTGAAAAAAGTGTCCATGAGGTGCAGCCTTTGTGTTTTCAGCCCTTTGCTCGTAAAGACTTTGATATTTATCTGATGGCTTCTTGCCTTCTTTAGCAGGCTATGGTTACCAGTGTGAGCTTCAACAAGAGAGCTGTTACATTTTTATTTCAACACTATGTCCTACATAAAAGTTGGTGATAAGAAAAAGCACTCTATAGAATATGACTCCCCTATGGATTCTTCCTTTACACACCGGCATTTTTTACATGTCAACTACGCTCAAGTGAAGGCATTATATTACAAACAACAACAACAACAAAAAGTAGATGGGGAAAGAAAATGGGAAAAAAAGAAAAAAGAAAAGAAAAGAAAAAAGACCTTTATAACAAGCTTATAATAAGAAACTGAAGTGTTCTGGATCTATTTGACTTTGAGATCAATTTATGAAAAATTGATTGTGGTGTAATACATAAAATAGTAATATGTGAACAAAGTAGTCTGATGTAGGTATGAAAATTCAGGTCCTTAGCAATATTCACTGCTTAAAATCCATTAAAGCATATCCTTATATAAGATATATCCAAATATATCCATATTTGTTCCTTGATTTCACTTTTAATCAGGTGTACATTTATGTCCATAGTCTCTATTTTCAACCTCTTGCCTTCTCTTACCAAATCCAAGTTTCTGTTCTAGCTTACAGATTTTTAGTTACATTTCCTGATGAGATGCAGTTCTTCCCAGCCCTTTGAAAATATTTCTTTCCAAACCTGTTTTTATGTTCTCATATGAAACAAGCAATATAAATTTGGAAAGAGCAGGAAGGTAGATAGTAATAAAGGCAAAGATAAATAAACGAATGTACATGTGTATACATTAAAAAGAAAAAGAAAAAAACAGAAAAAAAAAAGAAAAGAAAGAAAAAGAGAAAGGAAGAGAATGAAAGAATGTCTATGACATTTATGATGTTTTAGAGTAACAGAAAGACAATTTTCTCCCACACATCTGTGTCACCTTTGGAAAAGTATCGTCAGGCTCCCACAATGCAAATAGAATAGCAACTGCAACATGTTTTCCAAAGGCTATAATGCTATATAAGCCCTGTTCAGATGTGCATAACAGAAAAAACTTGATATTCCATTTTGTCACAGGATTCAAATGGACTAATCATCAGTTTCGTATGCTTTGTTTTATTTTGTTTATTTCGTTTGTTGTGGTTTGTACTGTTTTGTTTTTGTTTTCTCTTCCTTCTGCATCTTCTTTGTACATTATGTATAGGATATGGAAATCCCAGATGATGATAACTCTAACGGTAATATAGCATTTTCTGCCATATGTGATGTTCTTTACATGAAATTAATGAGCATCATTCCACTGTAGACGGAAAGAAATCTAAATTGAAATTTTGCAGATAGTATCATCACTGTTAACCAGTGTCAAAATTATATTTCTTTGAATTTTCACCTTTTATTTTTTCTTATAAGCCACTGGTAAATGAGATTTCTGTTTGATGTTGATGTGTGTTTTTTTTCATGAGTGCATTGTTGTTGAAGTGGGACCCAAGTACTACAATATTTATTGCATTTGGCTTCAGAAACCATGTCCTGATGTAGATCTCTAGGTTCGTGTAATCCAGATTATCAGGCTCTGTTTTCCTACAGATTTAAACAGCAGGTGTTACACTTTCAGTACAGGTCCATTTGCACAGTTTATATGAAAAACTTTTGAAAAGAACAAGGAAGCAAACCCTAATGCTTTAACACTGAGTGATCATGTGTCAGCAAATTGTTTACCATTACCAAAATACGTGGGTCACTCCAAAAGTAATGCCTTCTATTTATTTCCACAGAAACTATAACAGATACAAAGAGCACAATAAAACTATCTGATGGAGTAAATTCTCAGCAACAAAACAATGTTTTTCAGCACTGTCACCACCTTTAGCTACGCATTTTCACCACCAATGAACAAGAGCTTCCTTACTGTGCTTGTAAATATCTGTATTGCTATCCAGAAAGTAACTTGTCCTTCGTGTCCTTCACTGATGAAATGCACCATCAACTACCTCACTGTGCTCACATCAACTGTTTTGTCACCATAAACATTCAGCAAGCACTGATAAATGCCAGCAGCTGCAGAACTAGACTGATCAAAGCAGATAGAATGAGAAATAAATCAAATCTGCCAGGGAAATTTTCTTCAGGTTCCACTTTAAAACCTAGAAAATAAGGTGCTGCTAATAGTTATAAGAGGTGATAAGCAAGTATTGTAAGAACCTGTTGTCTTCTGTCTTTTTCCTAGGCTGGAAAATGGCTGGAAGTTTATCACCTTTCAGTTCATTTTTAAAGATACGTATGTTTGTAAAGAAATTTGCTTGATATACTTTTCTTCTTTAAGTTCCAAACTAATGATCTTTGGTCATTACCACTCTTCTGCTCTGGACACTCTCCAGTTGTTCCAAGTTCAGTTATGGTGCCCGTAAGTGGATAGAGTATTCCAGCTAAATGCTTACGATTTCTAAGTCGACTGGATTATTATTTCAAATCATTTATAAGTTGCATTCTGTGTCATCCATCCAATATTTTGCGCTCACATTAAGCTTGTTTTCCTCAATAAATTCCTTTCACCGTCCTACAGAATTTCTATTTAAAAAAATATATTTCCACCATAAATTTCTGTTTCTGATTATTTTTCCCTAAAATATTGTCTTGAACTTGTCTCCACTGAATGTCAATTTAATCTAACCAGGTCATTTTGAATAAAATTTATTTTCACCAAAATGCATCAGGACTTTACCATCCACATTAAATCTGATGATTTATAAGTCAAACTATATTCTGCCATTGATATCAGGAATATCAGGGTGGAATTCCTCTCCCTATGCCTGTTAGGTGTTGATAAGTGCTCTATAGTAGTTTCATATTGTGTTTTTGATAAAGCATTTTGTAGTCTTGTCTTAAGCAGGAGCAGGTACCTTTTACTGTGTAACACATTTGGATAGATGGATAAAGCTACCAATCCTTTCTGCTACGTTTGTGGTTCCCGCCCTCCCTCCCACCCCCCATTACAAAAACATATCAACTATTTTCTTGTTCTGCAAATGAGATTCATTTGCATTTGTTCACAATATGCAGTACCAAAAATTCAACTTTTTTAGGATAATATCATACTATAAGCTGATTTAAACGACATTTTCCTTATATCCAATCTAAATCTCCCTTTTTTTTTAGTTTGAAACCATTTTCCCTTGTCCTATCACCACAGACAATGCTAAAGAGTCTGTCCCTTTCATTCTTTTAGCTCCCGTTTAGATGCTGAAGGCCACTCTGATGTCACCTCACAGGCTTCTCCAGGCTGCACAGCCCCAACAATCCCAGCCTGTCCTTGTAGGGGAGGTATTCCATCCCTTGGACCATTTCATTGGCTCTCCTCTGGACACATTCTAACAGGTTCATGTCTCTCCTCTACTGAGGACCCCATCTGGATACAACAGTCCAGGTGAGGTCTCACAGCATGGAGTAAGAGTGGTGGAATCACCTCCCTCTCCTGCTGGCCAAACTGCTTTTGATGTCAGCCCAGACTATGCTTGGCCTTCTTGGCTAGATCCGTGCACAGTCCTTTCATCCCCCAGCTTGCATTGGTAGTGGATGCTGCCATGACCCAGATGCAAGATTTGTTGAACCTCATGAGACTCTCCTGTACTCAATGATCCTCTTTAGGGCCTCTTTAGGTCCCTCTGGATAGCATCCCATCCCTCAGACATTTCCACTGTATCACACAGCTTGGTGTCATCTGTAGACTTGCTGAGGGCGCACTCTATGTTACTGTCAAAGTCACAGATGATCTGTTAATGTCTTCCATTGCTTTCCAGTACAGTGTTCTCTGTATATTTTGCAGTACTTTTGCTATTCGTGTCCTTCTTTATCTTTGCGGCATAGAATCATAGAATCATAGAATCACTCAGGTTGGAAGGGACCTCAAGGGTCATCAAGTCCAAATGCAGCCTAACCATAGTACCCTACCTCTAACAACCCTCTGCTAAATCATATCATCTCCAAGTGCCACATCCAAATGGCTCTTAAACACATCCAGGGATGGTGACTCAACCACCTCCCTGGGGAGCCTATCCCAATGTTTAACCACCCTTTCTGTAAAGAAGTGTTTCCTAACATCCAGTCTAAACCTACCTTGGTGCAACTTGAGGCCATTTCCCCTCGTCTTGTCACCTGTCACCAGTGAGAAGAGACCAGCCCCACTCTTACTGTAAGCACCTTCAAGGTACTGGACATATTCAATGTGAGCTGGTCATGAATATGGTGACTGTGTGTTTTTTCATAAATTCTACCACACAGACCTCATTCATACTTGTACCTTACATAAGAATTCCCCTAATCTGATTAGTTGACCAAGTGTCTCTTTGAGATGTATTACTCTAACTGCACTAAGAAAATAAATTTCAACAACTCACAAAAGTCACGTTGGAAGCAATTGTGTGACAGAAAAATAAATAAATAAATAATAATAATAATAATAAAATCTACACGTTACAAAAAATACAAGATAAGTAACCACAAATGTACTGAGTACATTTAGGCAAAATGGGATTTTTATAGATATAGGAGCAGTCCAAATTTCTTTTCAGTTCACTGAAGGTGTAGTCTCTCTGGTAATGTAATTATATTATTTTTCTTCATATCAAATTAAACTATTAAATATTTTCTAAGGTTAAAATTAAGAGATAGGAAAGAACAAAAGTTTCAGTTACTGTTAGCTTCCAGGTGCTCAAAAAGAAAACTGCAACTTCTGTAAACCCACTGAGAGGTTAACCATGGTTTCTGCATTATGAGCCAGATTGGGGAATAGGATGTTTCTAAATGAAATATGTTCTCTATATTAAATCCTCAGAAAAGCTTTCAAGTTAGTGTTATAAAATTACACTGATTACAGAGAAGAGTGATTTGGAGTATTTCTGAGAATGTTATAGGATTGTTTTTTGAATGACAAAAATTGCAACAGTGCTGACAAAGAACAGACATAGGCTTCTGGTAAGAAAATAAATGTTTCCCTTTTTCTAACCTAGTTTCCAATTACCATTGAAAAACACAATTCAGACCTTATTATAACAAGCTTGATTTCCTCCACTCCTTAAATCATATCTCCTTTCCTTTCCTTTCCTTTCCTTTCCTTTCCTTTCCTTTCCTTTCCTTTCCTTTCCTTTCCTTTCCTTTCCTTTCCTTTCCTTTCCTTTCCTTTCCTTTCCTTTCCTTTCCTTTCCTTTCCTTTCCTTTCCTTTCCTTTCCTCTCCTCTCCTCTCCTCTCCTCTCCTCTCCTCTCCTCTCCTCTCCTCTCCTCTCCTCTCCTCTCCTCTCCTCTCCTCTCCTCTCCTCTCCTCTCCTCTCCTCTCCTCTCCTCTCCTCTCCTCTCCCCTCCCCTCCTCTCCTCTCCTCTCCTCTCCTCTCCTCTCCTCTCCTCTCCTCTCCCCTCCCCTCCCCTCCCCTCCCCTCCCCTCCCCTCCCCTCCTCTCCTCCCTTCTCCTCCCCTTTCCCTCCCCTCCCCTCCCCGCCCCTCCTACCCCTTCCCCTTCCCTCCCCTCAGCTCCCCTTCCCTTCCCTTCTATTTTCCCTTCCCTTCCCTTCCCTTCTATTTTCCCTTTCTTTCCCTTCCCTTCTATTTTCCCTTTCTTTTCTTCCTTTATTCTTCCTTTATTTTCTCTATTTTCATTTTATTTCTTTTTTATTTATTTATTTTTTACTACATTTTCTGAAATAAATATTTTATTCTCTTTGATACTGATTAGATTTCATTTACCTGCACATTACACATCATATGTCCAGCTGTAAATTGATCTGTGTAACTGTAGTCTGTAGACAAATCCCTCAGCTAGGGCTACTACAATGCAACTGTGCTCATTTACTTCACCTGAACATCTACCTCAACATTTCAAGTCAGCAAGCTTACACTGATTTATGTTGGCTGAGACATATAGATCCCTACTTGCTCCTAGTACCTTAGGTTGTTCTTATCTATTCTCTTGTCTCTTCCAAACACTGTCATGACTGCTCACTCAGCCTCACTAATACACTAGCAGAATCTCCTTCAGCAGTTATTTTTTAGTAAATTTTAATACGTCAAATGACACTTAGAACCTATGGAAAAGTTTTCTTTTTCACTCCTATTTTTTGCCAATTTCCTTCCTGTGTTTGAAAAGCATAAATGAGCTAAATGATAGGCATTGTTGGTGTGTGCAGCTGAATTCCTTTGAATATGATGACACAGGAATGGTAAATTGCTGAACAAATGAGGTGATTCCTGCTTGGTCTTACATAAACCAAGCAGTGAATCTATGCTCCCTAAATACCAGGAAAATCAATGCTGTACTTTTATGACCACTTCTTTCTAGAAGTGATGGAACTAACAGATCTTAACTGCCCCGACCAGGCTCTCTGGAGACTTCTGGCTATACTCCAGCCCTGCTTCCTGGATAAATCTCAGACTTGCACTGTAGGTAGCTCATCTCATCTATGGACCCCTCAGATATACGCTGTTATTTGTCCCCAGCCCTGAGTCCAGCCCTACCTCCTTTGCTCCTGGTGGGACCTCTGGTTTAATTCTCAATGCTGTAGTTCCCTTTGTCACGTTCAGAGCTGTCAGTAGAACCGGTCACTTGTTTCACGTTCTGCCTGAGGTAACATGACCCTGTGACTATTCCCTGTCAGTGAGAGCATTGCATGGACTAGATAGCCTTGAGCTCTCAAGTTGTGCTGTCTTGTGAGACAGCTTCACGCTTCCTATGTCCAAACACATCACGTGTTCCATTCAACTATTAGCAATTCAAATGAAAATTAAAAAAAAAAAAAAAAAAAAAAAAAAGAAAAAAAAAAGAAAAAATAAGTTTTGTTTTGTTTTATTTTTCTCTGTTATATCATAGAACAGTTTGGGTTGGAAGGGACCTATAAGATCATCTAGTTCCAACCACCCTGTTATAAGCAGTGACACCCCCTGCCTAGTTATAAGAGAACTGAATGTTTGCATTGTATTTCACTTGATTCTTCATGGCATTAAAACTCAGAAATTCCTCAGAACAACAAGAATTTCTGAATCTTGTTGCCTGTGACTCAAGTTCTTCCGCAGTGTTGTACAGAAAGACTGCCACCCAATTAAGGGCTGTCTTCTAGTCCTGGAATGGAAAAGCTACTACCTAGAAAATATTTAAAACATTTCCATTTTTACTCCAGGGGTTGAAAAAGCAGCTCAATCCAGATGCCATAAAACAACCACTGGAGCAGAGGAGGAGGCTCTTCCTTGTCAAAGTAAAGGTAAGACAGGACAACTGCAAGAGCAAGGCTCCTGAGGGCTGGCCTCGTTTACTTGCTAAGGAAAAGTCTGAAGTAACAGACGTCTCAATCCCTGTGAAAGATGAAACAATTTGTGAGCTCTGAGAAACATTTAATCCTGAGCTCACTGGGGCAGTTGATGTGATAACATGGAGGTGAAGTGATAGGTCACAGGATCTGCAGATGACTTGTCACTGCTTGGATAGTGAAGGAAAAGAATTGCGTCAACATTAGTGGTTGGCAAGCAAATGCAAGATTTGTTTTGCTGTCTTTGGCTATCCTTGGTGAGAGATCTTTCATGTCAAAAGTAAACAATGTCAGTCATGACTGATAGTGATCTGTGTCTTTTCACATGTTAAGTATTTTTAATTGCTGACAGACTTGTCAGATTCTCAGCCCAAACTTGCTTTCATTTACGTCAGAAATCTGGAGAAAGTCCACTGGAGTCAATATAAATTCCTTCAGTTTTATGAGAAATGTCTGTGAGGTGTATTTGGCTCACAAATGCAGTAACAGAAGGAGGACCAGAATCACAGTATTCTCACATGTGTTTTCATAGTGAATTGGATAAAGAGTTAAAATATTAAAAAGCTCCATGGGACAATAGATTCTTGGAAATTACCAGAAAAGTGAAATATCTCATTCTGAGTAGTTGATGTTAGTTTTCATCCATCCACTGCTGTGTTTCATGGGAGCTGTATCCTCACTTCTGAACATCCCAGGCACTGTGGGACCCAGACTCCTTCTCTGAGCTGTGTCTGGTAGGCACCCACTTATACTGCCAAATTAAAGTCAGCAAAGAGCGGGGCTGAATATAACAAACATCAGTAACCAAAAACATCCTTCTCCACTGAAGTTATAGGTTAGAATCTATGAACTACATTCAGGATGGAGGATTTTGTCAGTCAGTATTTTTTCTCAAGACAGAACCTGTTTGAACGATCAATCCCAGTGCCTTGAAACTATTTAATTCCCCTTCTTCCTCCACTTCCTGCTCTGCTAACCTTTATGAAGCTGGTATGAATCACTCTGCAGCTAGGTAAGGGAGCTGTTAATAAGAATGGCCGCTACCATGAAGTTGAAGAACTGTGATATGGACAAAAGACACCTTGGGACTATAACCTCAGCTGAGCTCATCAGCTCATTTTAGAGACAATTTCATTTTAATTGGCTGTGTGAGAACAGTCTCAAAGCTTTTACATTTAATACGGGACAGAGGAAAAGCCTTTAATAATGGAACATACAGCACTTATTAGCCAAGCACATTACATGAAGAAAGAACTATATAGTAACTCTTACCATCTTACACTGTTTAATTTTCACATGTGTAACTTGACAATGTTGGGATTTAACTAGTTTCCAAGATGTCTGGTTGTTTACAAGTCATCCACGGGACTTTTCAAGCCAATCAAGGAGAAATAGTTGTCAACCATATGAAGGATGTGAAAAATTCTAGCTCTTTAGTTGTTAGCAAAATACCCCATAATTTTAGGTGAGTGAAGATTTCAACTGATATCTTTTAAATCTATAGACTTCGTTTCCCTGTCTACAAGCTCTGTAAACACCAACAGTGAATCAAAATTTTGCCAGTGACAAATGTCATTCTTATCTGCTGCCACCACTTTCCAGAATAACAGAGTACAAGACAACTTATATTTTACTTCTTTGTAAAATATAAAAATAACTCCATTTTTTATATCCATGCTAGCAATATGAAGTTTGATTATGTTTTCTGTTGCTGCCTTGGATGTAAGTTCTCCCTGTGCTTTTTGTGTGTGTGTGCGTGCACGCGCACGTTCTACTGCAGGTATAAGATTTCCAGATGATGATGTTTGGCATTCGCACAGTATCATAGCACCTCCACCTGCACCTCTCACAGTGCTTTTGACAGTTGTGTTTGTATAACTGAAAGATACAAAGCAATGCTCTACTGATGCAAAGCATATGTAAATATGTTCTAGTTGCAGTAAAGCAATAAGTAAAAATTTATTGTCTAAGCAAAGCATGGTATAGACATGAGTAGTTTGCAGTGATGCAGATAAAGGTGTTCTGGTGATTAGGATTTGAAGTGTGAACATATGCATCAAGAGGACCAGTGAACTGTTGTAGTCTGGGATCTACCATTCAGAAATGTTAGAATACAAACATAACCCCGTGGGTGAAAATGAATACAGTTTCATTGACACAGACTATGGAACAGGTACAGAGACTGTAGGTAGTTTTAGATCCATTCAACCAAAAACACCGATTTGCTCTATCAGGCCTACTCACTTCAGTGGCAGTGATGATTTATGAATTTCTTTAGCTTAAATTCTGCACTGACAGTGAGAAGTGTTAAAGAAAAATAGCAAAGAAGCAGAAAGCGAGACTATTTTTCAAGAGTTATTTCGTTTTTGCATTCTCCTATGTTTACTTTACTGACCCAAATTACTGCACTGAGTTTTACATGGCAAAGCCAAGAAAAGATTTCTTAAACTAAGGGGGAAAAAAGTCTGGTCTAGTGCAGGAGGTTGGTTTTCTTTTTGAAGGGTTGAGGACACTGATCCACGGTCATCGCTAGAGGTAAGGCAAAGAAAAGTACAGGAACTTGTGATCTTTAGGCAAATATAATCTTTTTCCTCATGCATCCTCATGGAAAAAAAAAAAAAAAAAAATCTCTCGTGTCATTATCATTCTAGGAATGTTTCACATTATACATGAATGAAAATGCTACCCTTTTCAGCATTTGCAGGGTATCTAAGAGTAACTCTGGAGCAAAACCAATAAACGGTGTGTATCTGCAAGACATACTTTTATCCCATAAATTAGTAAAAAAAGAAAGTTATCCTTCCACAATAAGAAAAACTGATATGGAGGAGATTCAGTCCCTGAAAATTTTAGAAAATTGCTTGATGCAGAAATATGTAGGTTCAAGCCTTCCTGAAAACCCATGCATAATAATTATTTTTCTCAGAGAATGGTTTGAACTCTATTTTAGTATGGATGTATGTGATAAGTTTTCTGTTACGGAGGAAACCTGAAGCCAAGGTTCATGCGAAGACCACAGATTGTTTAGGTATGACAGCTTCCTTGTCTTAGGAGTGAAGTGATTGAATAACTCATGCAAAGGACCTCCAGCACCTTTATAGTCTTATATTAGTGGGGTGACTTTAAGGAGGCCAAAACATAGCACAGATAAAATTATTTTTCTTTGGCTGAATTCATTCTATAACTGCATTTCTTGGGTGAAAAAGTACAGAAACCTGTTTTGGATCAAAATCAAAACTGGCCACTTCCTCTTTCACTGCTGTGAGGTCCCAAATGACAAAATGTGTGATTTAGATTTAGTCACTGTGTTATTTCTTAGTGTCTCCTGCTGTCAGGCCTAGGTATCTGTAGTGTTAACTGGGGAACTGCCATAATGCATACAGTGTTTTGGTGTGCTCAGCTTTAACGTACTGTAAGTGCTCTGTTTTCCGAAGAGCTAAGCAGCCAGTTTGGCCTCAGTTCAATGTGGCCATATGCACATACACTTTCCTAGTAAGTTTTGCTTTCACAGCTTGTCTACATGGGTAAGTTAGATTAGCACATGAATTTACAACACACTAGTCACTGTGTATGGACTACACTGAACCCCATGAGCTACAACTTTCTGTTCACCTTCTTGGCTGCCAGAAGCTAAAATTAGGAATGACTAGGAAAACTGCCCCATTACATACATAGGTTGCTTCAGAAGTAATGCTTCTATTTATTTCCATGAAAACTGCAATACATACAAAGAGCATGATAGCATTAGTTAGTAAATCAAATTTTCAGCTACAAAACACCATTTTTCAAAATAGTCACCAGCATTAGCTATGAATTTTCACTAGAGATGAACAGCAGCCTGAATGCTCACTTAAGAAATTTAAATATTGAACAAATCTTTCTTTAGTTTTGCCTTAGTACACCCATTGTCACAGATGACAATTCAGAAGCTTTTACAAGGGTGGGCTAAGAGAGCTGGGGCTCTTCAGCCTGTGGAAAAGAAGGCTTCAGGAAGACCTTACAGCAATCTTCCAGTGTCTGAAGGGGGTCCTACAGGGAAGCTGAGGGACTTTTAATAAGAGCATGGAGTAACAAGACCAGGGTACATGGCTTTAAACAGGAAGAGGGTTGATTTAGACTGGATATCAAAAAGAAATTTTTTACTGTTTGGGTGATGAAACAGCAGAACAGGTTGCCCAGTGATGTTGTGAATTCCCCTACCCTGGAAGAATTCAAGACCAGATGAATGGGTCTTTGAGCATCATGGTCTAGTGGGAGGTGTACTGCAGGAGGGTTGGAACTGGATGACCTTAAAGGTCCCTTCCAATCCAAATTATTATATGATTCTACATTCATATTTATGTGACAGCCCATCTGTGAAAATCTAGGTACATACGGCCGAAGAATCAGTGCAGTGCACCAACAACTTCTGATCTGTTTTCTAGCCACTGAAGAACCATACATTTTAGGAAGAGAAACAGAGAATCATAGAATGATTTGGATTGGACAGGACCATAAACACCATCTAATTCCACTCCCCCTGTCATGGACAAGAACACCTCCCAGTAGATCAGGTTGCCCAAAGCCTTGCACACCCCTGAACACTTTTAGAGATGGGACATCCACAGCTTCTCTGGGCAGACTGTTCCTGTGCCTCACCACCTTCACAGTAAAGATTTTCTTCCTCTTATTTAGTCTCAGCTCTTTTCTCCTTATCAGCCTTCGATGCTCAATCATGGATAGATAACAGGGAAAAAATATGATAATATTCCTTAGTCTAGCTGAGGTGCTGTTTACTCAATAAACTGTCTAAAGTTCTCAGTTCTTGGAGATGAAGAAAGAGACAGCTGGGAGGTTTGAATTAGTTTTAGGGAAGGAAAAGAAAAAGAAAAGAAAAGGAAAAAAAAAGAAAAAAAAAGCAATCCTGTACCAGAAACTGAATATTCAAAAAATTAAAAAAAAAATCCTAAGGTAACTTCTGTAAAATATGTGATAGGCAGCTGTTAGATGTCTTTAGGTTAGGCACATAGAATGGATGAGAGAGATGGGCTACTTCTGCCACTGCAGATGTTAAAGCATTAGGATGTGTACTATATTATTTATCCCAGTACTGGGGTGAGCCCTCCCAGGCACACAAATTGTGGAGAACTACCACTGATAGTCACTGAAAATTAGATTGTAGCAAATTTGTTTGGAATGAAGAGCATTTACCAACAGTTAAAGGATATTCAAGTCAATTGATATATCTTGTGTAGACGATGGCTAAAAACAACCCTTACTGTCTGGAATGAGTTGTTCTGTGTTTGTTAGTTTTGTCTTTAGTTACTGCCTCTTTTATATGCCTTTTGTGTATTGTTCATCTGGAAGCTGAGTACTTTCTTGCTTACTCTGTCAGCTTTTTTTTCACCCCATTAAAAGGTCACCTATGAAAAGCTTTGAAGGTTTGACTCACAGGCATGGAACAAAATTTGTTTCAGGTGATAATGTTTCCCAGTAGGAGAGTGTTTGGATTGTTGGAAAAGTAGTTTGTTATGAGAATATAAAACCAGTTTCCAGGATGAACAAGGGAATTGCTGTGTTCCTTTGCAGTGCAGAGTTAGTAAGCAATAGCCTGAGGGGCTCAACTTTAAATCAGGCTGGATAATTCCTTGTTTTTGTTCTGGTATCCTTTTGCCTCCCTTCAGCCAAGCTCTGCAAAAGTCTCTTACTTGTTGTATAACTATCTGGGGTCTGGAAAAATAAAATCAATATTACAAGTGCATAGCTGGGAGACTTAAAAATTGGAAACTATTTGATACAGACAATGCATGAAATTCAAAAGGCGGATCATATCGGGAAAGTTCTTCCTCACTGAACATAAAATAACCAGGACCAGGAAGCAAGGGAACTGCAAACATCCAAACAAGAGAATGGGAGCAACGACATCCCACATTTCCTACTGCTAAAAGTAATAAATATGACCTCTAGGATGGTTCCTTTGACTGGGCATCATGATTCCTCCACAGGAATGAGGTTTATGTGAAATGGATGCTTACCTATGCAAATATGTTAATAGATCCCTTTTTTGAGCAAAATTTCAACATTATGAGTTGAACTTAAGTGACTGAGTTAAACTTGTTCCAGAACGGGCATTAGAATTTTCTAGTTTGTGCGCTATAGATTTCACCTGTTATTTTTGTGTGTGTGTGTTTTTGTTGTTGTTGCTGTTTTTTTTTTTTTTACTCGTGATTATTATTTGGTCTTGATTTTGTGCTTCTGTTTTTATTTATTGCTTTTCTTGAAATATAAAGTTGTTGAGCTTACTCACCCTTTAAACTCACCATCACATACCTCTTGCCAGAGGAGATGGATTGATTTTTCCCAACACATATAACTCACATCAAAAACGTACTGTAATAATAGTTGCTACTGGCCTGTGGACAAACAATGATTTGGGTTCCTGTTCAGATTTACCTGTAGTCCAGTCACCTTCAAAGGTCAGAGTTTTAACTCTTCTATTCCTTAGAATTAAATGCTGAATCTGACTTTAGCCTTTAGGTTAAAATTTTGTTCTTTAGTTCAATAGATGTATGTATGTATTTATTTATTTATTTGATAAATGTATGGAGTGGGCTAGCCAGCCTCTCTAACACAGCTGCCTGAAATTAGGTAGTAGTTCAACAGTTGTAGTAGTAACCTGTGCTAGTGTACCAGATGCCTCACTGCTATTACCAAGCAAATACTTCAGACAGAAAACTTGTAAAGAAAATAATTTGAAATATGGAATCTGTTTGAGGGTAATAGTAGAGTTCATAAAGGTTAACACTGCTGAGTCAGTGAGTGATATTGCTTTAAAACATTTGTAGAAATAAATATTCACCTAACTTTAAACGTGTTGACTGTATCAATTTGTAGTTGAGCTGGTCACTCTGAATCCCCCTTGTCAAGATGGAAATGAATATACTTTGGATGTGATCTATATTTTCTTAGTGCAGAACATGAGAAAGCAAAAGCTAAGTTAATAAACTCCTTAAATTTTCCCTTGATAATCTGCCAAATCTACCAAATAACTAAAGTCACTTCAGTTTTAACTATAACGTATACATCTTATGCAAACATTTATATTCTTACAGCAGAGATTCACTAACCAACTTTCTTCCCTACATTTCCACTTCCTGTGTAATTTATTTCTCTAAAAATGTACAGATTTCACCAATGATTTGTGTTTTGATGCCCAACAATCCTGCCATTAGCGCTGAAGGCAACATTGGAAACTGTATGACAACTGTGCAGAAGACTGTATATGAACAACAACAATAAAACAACAACAACAACCAAGCAGAATTAGCAGAATTAACAGAAGACTGACAATAAAATATGAGAGATGCAATTAGGACCTGCCCTCTTTTAACAATCCTGCTGGGACTTACTGAGCCTTCTTAGTTATTCAAAGAAATACTCCTCTCATGTATCTGACCTGAGACAGACTTCATACTTGACCCTCAAACAGATGAAAGCAAAGGACAGATGAAAGGCTAAATAACATTGTTAAACATCAGTGTACGCCTCCCCTTGAATCCACCAAGGTTCTTTCAAGAGAACAGCTTAAACTGTAGCCCAAATCACTGATCACTGATCAAGAGAGCTTCCTTTTATTTATTTAATTGTTTGCTTGCTTACAAGTTCACTTAGGAGAACTGAGGGAAATGAACTATGTATGTCACTTACATGCTACTGACTTGAATCTTTGGGCCAAATTCCTTAAATAATTGCAAACCTTATGGGAGTCTTGATTGCAGTTCAATAAAAGTGTAAGATGTCTAAATATAAGTTATTGAGGAAAAGCATCATAAACAGACTGCAATCATGATGTGGAGTATACTGTCACATAACACAGTATCTCTGTAAGGACCTGTGTGCATCTAGTGGGCTATATGCTTGCATAAATCTTCAAAGGAAATCTACTTGTTTAGCAATATAGAACTGAATTAATCTTGCTGAACTTCAAACATATTTAAGTTACAAATATTAGCTCAACTAACCTTCTTGGTTTCTTCTCTCACTAATAGGTGTGCTGAGTTTTCTTTCAGAGACACGTGAACTTTATTCTTAACTCAAGAAAAAATATGTATATCTATACAGTACAATGTTGAAGAAGAGTAAATATTAAGACTGGGTACAAATTCGGTGTTCATGAGTTAATGTGCACTAATAGTTTCAATAAAGATAAATTTTAAATGGAGGTTCATGTGATCTGAAAATGACATTAATCGAATGTTTATTCTTTCATCATGATGATTTGTGATTTGTATCATAGAAGAAAAACAAAACATCCTACCTCTCTCAAGAGCAGATTCTATTTCCTATTGTTTGGTCTGGAAAAAGGAAACACTAAGGGAGTATATACATTCTTCTTCCTTTTTACTTCCTCCAGATATACTAACAGAGCATTGTTAAAGACTTTTTATATACTTTGTTTTGCCCCTCCCACACACAACTGATAATCAAAACTGAAATTACAATAACTGATGGAAAATCACAATTCAGATTCTCTAGTACACAGTCTGAAGTTTATACATTCCATAAACACAACTACAAACACATGTAAAGTGTAGACCCATGTAATCCATTGACATCAGTTCTGCTCCCGAGCCATCCTTTTGAGGATATAACACATCTGTGTTACTTTATGGAATAAGCCCACATTTCATTATTGTTCTGTGCTATAGTGCATAGACGTCTAAGTCTAGTGGATACTAACACAGGTTTCAGTACTCTCCACTGTGCTGTTTAGACGTGACCTTTTTAACTGTGTGCTCATTACAGGCCAAACCAATGTTTGTTAATCCTCTGGGGAGATGCAACTATAATATCTTCTGTGGAAATGCATTGGTTTGCTAATGTAGTATCTGTAAAACATGATCCATCTGAAATTTCTTGAGCTTTATTCATCATATCAAGGGGAAAAAAATGCTAATTAAATCCAACAACATTTGCATATAAAGTCTAGTAATTAGAAGAAAAAATTCTCTCTGCAATTCCAGAGAGCAAAAGCAGAAATTATTAAAGAAATCTGAAAGTTACCTGGAGTAAACAGTCACTATGATACCCAACAACTGTAATATTCATTGTTTTAATCTGCATACATAACTGGCTATAAAATAACTTTCCATGAAAAATGGAGATCTAAATTAAGAAACTTTTTATCCTGGTCTTGACTCAGTGCTTCCAAAAGTCAATAGCTTTTTTTTTTTAATACGTATTAAATGTGATTTTAAAATCAAGACTTCTTTTTTCTTAATAAATAAATAAATAAAATTTGATAAAGCTTGTCAGAATTTGGTCCTATAAATGCCTCCATATATTCCACAAAGTCCAGCCAAAGAGAATCTGTCACTGATGGTTTTCCTCTAGACTTCTAAAATGCGCTCAATTGTCCCATTCTGTGAAAAAGAGAGCCTTAGACTATTTAGACTCTCGAATAAAAGACACTCCATCCCTGAACTCTTCATCATTATCCTTTTTCTTACAAAAAAAGAGACTGTAGTTTAGAGGAGGTTGCCCTAAGGATTGCTGTTCAGTGAAAAAGAAAGAGCAGTGGAGGATGAAAAAATGAAAGTTGATATAGCTCTGCTCAACTAAATTCATTATTTTGGGTGAATGGTCAACAATGACATTAGTTACTGCTCTGAAAATTCTTCACAGTCATCCAAACCTGTGTGTATTATTTCTTCCCCAGAGAATAACACATTCTAGGTATCTGTTAAATCATCCAGCCCCTACATTTGCCAGTGCAGAACAGTTCTCTGCAGTATACTCTTGAGGGATCTGTTAAGCATCTCCACAAGTACGTATTTTGGCCAAAACTCCGATGTCATTTTGTTGATAAGCCATTTGTTCCATATTGAGGCTGGAAATATGTATCATAGATAGAAATCTAAAATGCTCAGTTCTGAAGAATATCTGTTTGTCTATTTGACTTCGTGAAATAAGAAACTCTTATTGAAACACTAAGATATCAGAACACAAGTATTGTTTGTTTGTATTTGAGGGGGTTTTATTTATGCTTTTTTATTTTGCTGTTTTTGTTTGGTTTTTTTTTTTTTTTTTTTTTTTTTGCTTTTCCTTAGCTTCCCCAAAATCAGGAATGTTAGGAGTCTCTGTATAAGAGTTCTGTCTATCTGAATGAGTTTCAGTCTTCTGTTCATTCAGGAATCTCAGCACTGGAATGCATCTGCTTCTTGGTGGAAAAGCAACCAAAAACTTTGGCACCCATCCTAAAGACTGTTGTAAGAGTCTTCCAGCACTAATTCACACATAGCTTTCAATTACTTTCTTTCTATTAACATATATACAGTCGTGTGGTGAGTAACACAGACAGAGATCAGGAAAATAAACAGTTTTAAATGTGTTCACACTGGAATTAATCAAAATCTCAAATTTGTTTAACTCAGCTTAAGTATTTAGGAATAGATTAACCTGCTACGTTGCTAACCATTTAGATGTTAGGGCTCTAGGCTAAGCCATTATATGTTGGTTAACCTTTGTTGCCAAAGGAGAGAAATAAATATGTCCAGAAATGAACTCATTTTACCATACAAGTCTGAGAGATTTCTCTACACTGATGATGGAAGGGAACAGGTGAAGATGGAATGGTTGCCTCGCATTTACATACTAATGGCCTTAAGTTGCACCAGGGGAGGTTCAGGTGGAACAGTAGGAAAAATTTAATCTGAGGAAGAGTAGTGAGGTATAGAAACAGAGGCTGCCCAGGGAGGTGTTGCAGTCACCATCCCTAGGGGCTATCAAGAAAAGGATAGGAGTCACATTGAGTGACACGGTTTAGTGATACAGCGGTGATGGGTAGGTAACTGGACTAGATGATCTTAGTGGTCTTTCAAGCCTTAATGATTCTATGGTTCTACGATTGATTTTAGCACTGAAAGAGAGTAATCATATCTTATATAAAACAATTTCTATATAAATAAATAAATAAAAAGAATATATCCTCATAACTAAACTTTCATAACCTTTCATTGTCATACTGGTTTCTTTCTTCCTTGATGGCAGTTTTGTCAGTTATCTGATAGCCCCATAATGTTCTGTTTGTGTTGGTAACACTGCAAGCTTACTTTTCTGTTTGAAATACTTTCCTCAAAGCAGCTGCTCTTTTAATCATTATCTCTCCACAAAAGTGAAGAAATACTTGTTCTGAATGTGGATTTAATCACATAATTTCTTCCTGGAATAGAAAGCTTGTTGGGGCTTGAAGAAAAGGAAAGGGAGAAGAGACAGTAAAAGGTAACGTATCCAGCATATCCATCTATCCAAATACTACTGTATTGACTGAATTTTTCAAATCATATAACAAATAACAGAAACAGACTATGGTTATTCATTTATTTGTTTCTTTCTTGCATTTCTGAAAAACATTCTTTTCCTCCCCAGTCAGAATCCTAGTGTTTCTGCTAAATTTGATTTCTTGATTTCAATTTGATTTACTCTTCATTGGACAAAATAACCAGAATGCACCTAACGATGATTTGGCATCACATGGAGAGGTAAACAATATATGTGACAAACAAAACACTTAGAGAAATCCAAGCACTAAGTCATGAGGGCAGAATCCAGTCCTTATCTAACACAGATCACTATCACCATGACAGAAGCCAGTCTGGTCTTGGTATTCCTAATTTTATGACTCCAAGGACCAACAGATATTTATCTTTTGTATGCAAATACTTTACATTAAATATAGTCTCTTCCACTTCCCTACTGAAATTTTCTTTAGCCATTTTAATTTCATTCGATTTCACATTTTCAACTCAGTGCCTCACAAGTACGCAACTGATTTACAAGCTGAAATCACACGTACTCTTGAACGCACAAAAACAATTATCCTTTCAGAATAATTCTTCTTACATAGGAAAAATATCAATTGCTTTCTAAGCAATTATTTCTAACATATTCACTCTTTATTTTGATTTTTTCCTAGAAAATTAACTGGAACATGCAGTAAAATATGCAGTTTGCTCCTAGGGGGGAGAGAAGCTTTGTTTATCGGAGAGGGCCCACATGATGATACTTTTGGTGCTGGTGATGCTGGTAGGTTCAGAATCTTTGTGTGGTCACAGGTATATAGATTTATAAGGATCTGAATGTTGCCTCCACATATGATGCATCTGTAATTTTTCAGAGGCCATAAATCCATCTGTGGCTGCCAGTGAGTACAGATTATTTTTAACATTATAAATCAACACTATTTTCCTAACATTGCATGTGAAACAGCAGGTTATTGCAGTGTTGTCTCTTTAATAAAGTTCATGCAAAGTTAGAATGATTACTTCATGGAAGCAGCTTTGGAAATATCAAACTAATCCCTTTTGTTTCTGCGTGACATGAGCAGACCTGAGTGAACTCTTTACACAATATCTGATAACGGGTGTAGTTTTTCTAACTTCTGCCTTGCTTCACAGTGGGTTTGGCAGCTAAATAGAGTATAAATCTCACTTGGTGTTGTGAGGCTCCACTAAAGCACTGCAGTTATGAGTTGCAGGACTCATAATCCTGCCATGCAACAGGAGAGACAACGTAACAACCACTGCCCTTCAGGTAAGTTCACTTCAAATGTTAAGCCAATTTACAAATAAACCTTTACCTACTTCGATTTCAATGAAACCATAAAGAATGTGCTATATATATATATACACACATATAAACATATATAAATATATATATTTGAAAATTGATAGGAACAGCACATTTTCCTTCTACTTCCCATATGGGAAAAATTGAGAATTTCAGACAAATTAGATTCCTCATAAAAAAAAATTCACTGGAACCACGTAAAACTTTTAGAAAAAGTAATGCTGAGGAGCAAGGACATTAAAATCCTACCACAGATGTCAACCCAGACAGTACGACTGCATCCCTCTATTAGCTGTACAGACAGCAAGGCTTTGGCAGGGGCGAGCAGGAGGCAGCCTGTGCTGTTCAGCACCCTCTTGAACTCAGATATGACAGGCAAGACTTGTCTTCTTCTTCCTCTCTCAGTCTGTTACAAATTTGGTGTTTAGATTCAGCAAGTGGATTCCTTGATATCTTCAGTGTAGGAACTCATGTTCAGAAAGAAATTCTTTGCATCTTATAAGGTGAAGAATGAGTCACCACCTGGGTGTGCCAATTTTGCTTAGTTTGCTTAGAGACTGGCATGACTGGCTCAGACTTGCATTTCTAAAACCCAGACAATAGAATTTGGGCAAGGAATAAATTACAGTACCTATGTTGTCTAAGACAAACAGCCACAGCAGTCAGCCTGAACTAACCCCTTTGTTCATTAAAAACACTTCTCATCTGAAAATCCTTTGCCATTCCATAACACACAAAGTTATTAACAGTCACAGGTATTCAAAAATCCACAATTATTCTTAGCTTTATATTTCACTGCTGTTTAGTTTTAAGGTTGTTGCAGATTCTGTTTTTGCATTCCACAGCCAACCACAAACATGAGTTTCATTAAATTTCTCTCAAAATTACCTTCTTGGAGTCTCTAAATACAAAGAAACAAACAAACACAATCTTGTTTTTTATGTGATACTCAACGAAACTGCACAAATTGGCAAGAAGAAAAATCCACCTCTAATATGCATGAAGATTTCTATTACTTCAGACTTTGTACTGGTCTTATGTGTGCACACTGCCATGTAAATCAAGACTTAGGAGTTTTACATCTGAAAGGAAAAAAAAATATCAGGAAAGACCTCAGTATAATAAAACCGAAATAATTGATCAAGAAAATAAAGTGAGATGTTAGTGCAGGGAGGTTATTCCCAAAACACTGCGATAGCATTTCTGAAGACTTTAAACTGAATGAAGACATACTCAATATTTCATAGAATTGTAGAGTCATAGAACGGCCTGGGTTGAAAAGGACCATAAAGGCCATCTAGTTTCGACCCCCCTGCTATGTGCAGGGTCACCAACCACCAGACCAGGCTGCCCAGAGCCACATCCAGCCTGGCCTTGAATGCTTCCAGGAATGGGGCATCCACAACCTCCTTTGGCACCCTGTTCCAGTGCATCACCACCCTCTGTGTGAAAAACTTCAATATATTTACCTCTATGCTCTCATTGTTATAGTGCATGTTATATTATACTATCTGTAAATCTTCCTTTAAGAATATGATTACTGTGTTTTAGTGTAACTATGAATGCTTTAGAAGCACAACATTTTCACTATGTCTTCTTCTCTTTAATCATGCACGTGTATTTTGGGATGCCTGTCAAGAAAATTTGAGCAATATTTTTAAACAGCAACAACCTTTTGAACAAAAATGTACTTGCTAAAACATGAATAAAAGCATCTTTCTAAGTACTCAAATCAAAGACAGTTAAGGATCACTGAAACAGCATGGAAGCTTTTGAATAAAGTACCTTATCTGGAAGAAAAAATTATCCCTCCCTATGTTTCTGCAAGAGTAAAATCGTGGATTATAGTTTTATTTAATGAGATAAAAATTGTAATTCTTCTTAAAATTATTTCCAACTAGTTCCTGCTTTTCTCAGTTGACTCAGGAGCTTTTCTTCTGAATGTTCTCATATTGCTGTAAATATCAAGCATTATTTCAAGGCTCCCTATGGGACTATGACCTTGATTTGAAGAGATAACAGATGCACATTGAGGCTCAATACTTCCCTGTCACTCTAAGCTGGAAAAAACAAAAAACAAAAAACACCACAAATGTTGTGTGGAAAGGGAGATAATAAATAATTCTTTAAAGCTTCATCTTGACTACTTGTCAGAATGGTCTATGACTGGTAATTGTCCTGATATTTTTTTCTGTGCTTTTAACAGCATCCCAATTTCTGATTACAGGTTACACACGGAATTAACTTGAACTACATATATATATATATAATATATATACATATATAAATATATATACATATATATATATATATATATAATTGTCCACCAGCCCGGTGGACAATTGACCACACACTATGAACCAGAATCTGCTGTCTTTGCACTGTAGTCCAGCATCATCTAATGCATTCTCTAAGCTCAACAGACATTATTTGTTAGGTATCTATCAACTCTGAGTGCTAAAGCATCTACTTAGCACACAAATTTAAGTAATCTGATTTTATTTTACTAAATCTGATGTTGAAGTCCACCTCACGAGACTCTACAGTTCCCTCTGAATTATTTACCTTCTGGGAATGCTAACAAAAACATGCTTCTATCGTTTAATTGCTCACATTTTTGAAAGCATCCAAGCAGTTCCCAAATCTGGGCAGGCCTGGAAAGCAAGGCAACTATATTTATATATTATTATATCTTATCAAGAATCTCTGAGAGTTTTTCAGTCTCTGTTCCTATGATCTCATTAATGCTCAGCATCACAAAACCAACTCCTTTGAGGTCAATCACATGTGGGGATAGGGTTATTAATTGTAATGTAATTTTCATGTTTGAATTCCTGTATCTATGTTTCCCTCTTCACCCCTTTTCACAACTACTTGTATGTGAACTGTTGCTTCTTACTTTTTTGATTTGGACTGGGTGGCTCAAGTTCCAGAAGTGGGGTCATGTTATTAATGAGAAAAAAGAAAGCAACAGACAGGAGTGACAAAAGGAGACAAATGGATACCCAGAAAATAGTCTATAAAAAACTTGAGGTTTTTTTTTATTTATTTTTCAAAATACCTAGGTCCAGCTTCTAACATCAATTTTCTTTTATACTGCATTTATTATTTTTCTGGAAGTACCTGGAAATAAAATCCTATATATATAGTTCCTAAAATAGGGTTAGAGTTGTTGTTTTTAAAGAATGCTTTATACCTTCCAACACTAGTCAAGTGAGAGCCTTGCTTTCCCCATGATTCATGGTTAATAGCATACTTTCTTTAGACAGCTTTATTTATCCTACAATAACAAACAAAATATGCCCCAACTGGCTTTATTTTTAGCCAGTTTTATGTTGGCATTTTTTTAACAGGACATGGAGGGAGGGGTGTAGGGGGAGTCAATAAAGAAGAATGTGAAAATGTGTCCTTCTATAAAAAACAAGCTTGAAGTAGCAGTTGGACTTTGGCACATGTGTGGCCTATTATTGCTTTCTGTCGTAATCAACCTTCTGGCAGAGCAATAACATCAAGGTGTTGTTTATACACTATAAAATACTAAAATGGCATTGTAAAGATTGGCTGGAAGGTGAAGATTGTTTTGTGTGTGGGGGTCTTATTTGTTTTTGTTTTTGCTTTTGTTTTTGTTTTCATTCTCCTTTCTATTCTTGCAATGAAGAAATACTGCACATGAAAATTGCTTTCCTCAATACTTTCAGTGACTCTTTAATGGAAAAGTAGTTACCTGCAGAGAGACAGTATGGCCCATGGCCTAAATGGGAACTGAGAAGAAGGAAGCTGTTGAATTCTCAGGTCTCCCACAACTACAAATTTTGACCCATATTCACATCACCTTCATGCGCATCTTACCATTACCAGTGTTCAATGTAACTGAGAGTTCAGGCACAGAACCTTCATTCTAACAGCACTAATCAGTCTTTGCACTACATGAAATTCAAGGTAAAGGAAGCACCAACACACTAGAGTTTCTACTTCAACTTCTTTTGACCAGGGAATGGCAATATGAGGCTATCAACTGGCGTCACCAAAGTCAACAGTTTAAATTTCCTACATGAGGAACAGATTCAGAGTGTTTGAGTCAATACAGAACCTTGTGAATACTAGAACATTAGCTATTAGTGGGTTTTTTGTTTGGTTGGTTTTGGTGTGTTTTGTTGCTGTTGGTTGTTGGTTTTTTTGCTTTGTTTGTTTGTTTGTTTGTTTTGTTTATAATGAATTAGTTTTTCTGGCTTGATGGAAATAGCTATGTTCAGAATTTCTTGGGACTAACAGATATCCTCATGATCACAGGGTTAATAATATTATGATGCATGAGCATAGGAGAGACATTTGCTCTGGGTTTAATTCAGCTACCCACACATGGGATACCTTGGAGAGTTCAACTTAGCTCTTTACAGAACTCACAAATATGATACAGAAACAATGGGAACTCTTTACCCTCCTGGTGAGTCAGCTGGAGACCAACCAGACTGCAGGCACAAAATAAAACATTATATGTTTATTTGTGGGCAACTGGATCAAATCCTCATATTTTCTTCAGCATTTCACTGCCTGCTGCTTCTATCACTAAAAAGAGTTCTTGAGATGCGCCTCTTTGTAACCCAGTCTTTAAAGGCTTGCAATGGATGGATCTAAGCCCTGGCTTCCAAAATACTTTATCAAGTGTGCTGTTGTGTATGTGTAAATATGGTGTAGCATTTTCCCAGATCTCTTCAGCATTTCATTCCTTTGTTGTCAGTTTGTCAGGTCTCAGCTGGCTCCCAAAAAGCACCATGGAATGGAAACATACTTTAAATACATGTTGCTTTACTGAGAAAATAAATTAAGGATATAGCTTTAAGTAATCTTACGGGAAAATTTGCTTTGTTATTTCAGTACATTCATTTTCCTTATTGCATTATTTTCTGCTGAACATATCAGACTGTTTTTAAAGCATGATGCCAAGACACTGGTTGCAAATTCTGGGTACTTTCCCTATCTCTAATAAACTCTAAACTGCAGAAGGCTAGGAGCTAGGAAGATGTACCATTCAAACAACCACCCAAAAGCATCATCAATTTGTTCTTATAAGGATAGGAAGGAAAGCAGATCCAGTGAAAAAATGGGCTGGAAAACATTTTGAAAGGTTTTTTAAATAAGTAAAATTGCTTCTGAATATTCATGGCAGCTATCTGTACAACCACTTCATAACATCCTTCAGTGATGGAGGTCCAGTAACCCCAGGATTCATGACCTAACAGCTGGAAACATTTTCCCCATCTCTGAACCATAACTTCTTGCTACCGCTGAAGACAAGGCTGACCTTCCTATCCTCAGTAGACATGAAAAGTGACTTACTTCTGTCTTGTTTCCAGCTGCTTTTATTTGTGTTTTCATGTTGTCATGATTCTTTCTTATTACTTCATCTGACGTACCCATGTGCCTCAGTCTCTTCTGACAGGCCATGTTTTCTACCACACTCCTATTCATGTTGCTCTCTTCTTGATCATCAGCTGCTGCCCTAAGCTTCACTAGAAGTTTAAGGTCCCACAGTATTGACAGCATCATAATTGAAGATCTTTGGCAACTGAAAGTGGCAAAGAAAGCATTGTTTTTGTTTGTTTCTTTGTTTGTGGGTTTTGTTTGTTTGTTGTTGTTGTTGAATGTTGTTGAAAATGGGATTGTTGTTGTTGAATGATATTTGCTTTCTTTGAGTAGGCACTGACTGCACAATTGATTTCCACTAGATTCTTTCCTTCAACAAAATCAACTCACAGTAATATTTCTAGGGAAGAGATCTTAAATAAACAATAATCAGATCAAACAAAAATATACTCTAATGCCTTAAAGAAAAGATGAGACATTTGTTTTATTAGCAACATCATGACAAGGCATTAGGTTTCACTTCATACTTCCACACTGCAATGGATATGTTTTGCTGCCTATATGTACTCCAAGCACCAAGCTTGGTGCAAGCACTGAGCAAGATGGCAACATTTTAATTAAAATTGATAAAGCCTCTCTGAAAATTAGACTGGGGAAAGCACATCTAGTAGAACACAGAGATGCCAAGTTTTTGCTGGAGGCTGAAGCAGGATTTGCAGAGACTGGAGGAAGCCAATACAGGTCTAAAGGGAGGCTGGGAGAAAAATCACACCGGTACAATCAGTTCTGCTGAATAAAAAAGTGCTTAAGGAAAGAAAATATCTTTAATTACCAAAACAGCATCATATACAAACACAAAGGCATTAAAAGGCTGGCCTCCCGCTTTGTATCTCAAAGGTACAAAAATCCTTAGCTCATTTTGCTTACTTTTGATGATGGGAGATAGCTTGCTTTCCTGTCCCTTCTCTCATCTGAATTTTGGCTACTGTGTTCTCTAGAGAACAAAAAAATTCCTAATTAATATTAATGTGGCCTAAACTGGAACTTGTTTCTACCTATCCTAGGGATAACAGATGAGGTTTGAGCTTGGTGAGGAAAACTGAGATGGAGGTATGCACCAGCTACTGCAATGAGGATGTAATGCAAGGGAGCTGTGTGGGATGGTCTAACTGCTATGGACTGACTCAGACCTGGACACCTCCCCACCATCTGAATATCTTTCCAGCCTTGACTGTCTCCTCTCTTCTGATCCCCTGTATTAGCTGCCCTTAAGATATCTCTTTGTTCTAAACGTCCTCTAAGCATCTTTCATCTCTCACTGATGGAAAAGGACACCTTTGTTATAACTTGGATGCAAAAAGCCAAAGGGCAGGAAGAGGCCTATAGATCTATAGTCAGCTTCATCTGTTGATGCTAAGCAAAGTTGGTTCTATAGCTGTCGGAGACACATAGGGACTGGGGAGGGAAGAAAGGGTAGGGATGTTTTATCACTGCTGCTGCCTCCAATCGCTCCTCCACTCCTTGCTCTTGTGAGGCCCCATCTGGAGTGCTGCATCCAGGCCTGGGGCTCCCAGCACAGGAAGGATGTGGAACTCTTGGAATGGGTCCAGAGCAGGGCCACTAAGACGATCAGAGGGCTGGGCTTTCCTCTTACGAGGAAAGGTTGAGGGAAATGGGATTGTTTACCTTGGAGAAGGCTCCAGTGAGACTCATTGTGGCCTTCCAGTATTTGAATATAAACAGGAGGGGGAATGACTGTTTATACTGGTGAATAGTGATGGAACAAGGGGGAATGGTTTTAAATTAAGACAGGGAGGTTTAGGTTAGATATTAGGAGGACATGTTTCACTCAGAGGGTGGTGACACATTGAAACAGGTTGCCCAAGGAGTTTGTGGATGCCCCATCCCTGGAGGCATTCAAGGCCAGCCTGGATGCGGCTCTGGGCAGCCTGGTCTGGTGGCTGGCAACCCTGCACACAGCAGAGGGGTTGAAACTAGATGGTCATTGTGGTCTTTTTCAAGACAGGCAATTATATGATTATGTGATTCTATGGTTCTATGATTCTATTATGTTATTATTCCACTCACGATAAACTTCCTTCTGGAAGAAGCTCACAGTTGCTGAGCAGGAGCCTAAGGCAGGAGGCAGAGGTTTGGCAGACCAGAAGCATCAGGTATGCTATAAAAATTATGCTAATGTACTAGCACCGAGTTTATTTGTAAATAACTTCTTCATATTATGGAGGAATGAGTTTCCTGGACCCTTCTATATTTTTTTTCATCATGCTTCATCTTGCCCTGTGGTTTCCCCAGTTTACACCCACAGACATCCACAGTCAAGCACAGAATATGTGCTGTGTATTAAGAGCAGCCACCAGTTAGCAAGAGTAAACTACCTGCCCCATTAAAAGCCTGTCACCTCTGCTATCAGCTTTACAGAATCTTTAAATCCCAGTAAAATGTAACACTAACAGCTGCATCTTATTGCAGATAGTGCCCTGTATTATTCCGTCTGTTCTGTAGCAAAATTTATTGGGAATGGAAAAAAATAAAAATAAAAATAATAAAATAAAATAAAAAAATCACACTTTCTCCCTTGCCAGAAGCAAGATGTGCATCTGGAGTTTTCCCAGTGAGGGGAAAAAAGAAAAAAAAAGAAAAAAAAAAGAGGAAATTGCATTTTATCTCATTTCCCATTCTCCATGAACAATTATTTATGTAGCTGTGCAGGTTCTTTAGTCTATGTCTGACTGTGTGTTTGTCTGCTTGTGACTTCAGACTAATGCTGGTTCTGCACAGAATTTAATTGTAGATAAAGGCTCAAAATACATAGATAGAGGGTCAGATAGATAAATAAATAAACACATTCACTCAGAATGACTACATCAACATCAAGAGTAAAACCCCTTTTGTCACTGCATATGCAGCAGCTCTGTAGAGAATAGCCTGTTCTTTGCTGCTATCCAAAGAGACATCATTTTCTTCGACACCCATGGAGCTGCACAAATAAGAGTCAGCAGGCATCAAGCCATCCTCTTGGAAAAAAAAATTGGCATCTCCTTCTCTGGCACATCTGGTGAGTATGAATGGCATCCATTGGCACGGCTTTTCAAAATTAATTACATTCCAAAGCCTTGTCACAAACAATCAACCCTTGTGCCAAACGCTGATCTTTTGCTTTCTGCCAGATGTAATGCATCTGCTTCTCTTTATCAGGTTTAATCCTATTTGGCATTCGCTGTGCAGTAAACAATGCTGTGGAAGTTGGAAATGAAAAGTAGAAGAATGTGGGAAGGCACTAAACAGAAGCAGAGGAAGAGATGCACGTGGTTGAGTCCCTTGGCCCTGAAGCAGCTGGATAGCACAGTGACACAGGACTCAGTTGTGGAAATAAAGGACTTTCCCCTTTAACAGGCTTGAATCAGGCATCAATGAAGGGAGAGACCCGCAACAAACTCTCAGATGTCCTATTGAGTGGGCTTGGTGTCGTGTGTCTTGTTTTCCGTACCTAAAACCCACAACACCCTTCAGTCATTAAATTTAATTTCCCATTGTCCTTACTTCTTCTCTGGAACAACTGGCATCTGAGCTCAACAGGTCAGTTTCTCATTAACTCCTTAAATTAGGCATGCTGAGGTATGCCTGGCACCACAGAGAACACAAGTGTTGGCTGGAATCTTACAGAAAAACAGGAAAAACTAGGAAAAGATATCTAACTCCAATCGTGCCTTCATTGTGCAAACTCCTCATTTGTCATAAATTTTCAAGAGGAATAATTCCTACAACAAGTTCAGGGATAGAGCATTTGATAGATAGGGATAGAGATTTGAGTGATATGGGTTGGAGAAAAACTAAAACTGTTTCAATAACAGCAGAGCTAGAAATGAAGTAAAATTTAATGGTTCATTGTCCAGGTATATTGAAATCTGACCTGTATGATTGGAAAAGCAGAAAGAACAAATGAGGAAGACTGGATTTCAATTTGCTTGCCCAATGTTTAATGTTTACTCTATTTAAATTAAAGGACACAAATAGGCTTAACTGCACGATACATTCAGAGCTCCTTCACGCCTGGTCAAAATTTCCACAGAACTTTCATTATGACTCATTTGACAAGGCAATGCAAAAATTTTATCTGTAAGCTTTAACAGGAAGATTAGGCAATTGATGACTCCTTGAGTCTCCTCTTTCTCTTTGTGTGTTTGAGTTTCAGGTATAGGTAACTTTATAGGTAGCTGGAGGAGAAGCAACACTGATCTCACCAATCCAGAAAGCACCATGTAACTCTGAGAATAAAATAAATAAATAAATAAATAGGGATGAATTAAACTACTTTGATGGCCTACATCAAAAGAATTTGTTGTCTCAGAAAATGGCAAGATAAGGAGTGGTCGGAAACTGGACAGCCAGGATCCAAGAAGAAGCTAAAAATAAGTTTCCAGATGATGCATGAAACATTTGTTTAAAGAAATTATAATTATCTTCAAAACATGGAAATGACTTTAAGTTCTCAGATGTTACTTTCAGAACATAGCTGAAACTTTGTCAGTTATTACAAATTAACGTCTTTGCTCATTGTACATAGTTCACTGCCACATGAAAGTCCAGTTCCTTTGATAATTCATGCTTAGCCTGGAGTTAAAGAGTTGCTGACCTCAAGCTCCAGTCTGACTCCAAAGGTCTGATTCTTCAATCATCTCATCATATATCTCATCATCTTTGGCAAGATTGAGTATACTCTCACCAAGTTTGCAGATGACATCAAGATGAGCAGTGCGGTTGACACTTGGAGAAACACAGATTTGAGGGGTGGGCTATTCAGTGGATAAGGAATTGGTTGGAAGGCCAAAGGCAGAGGGTTATTGTGAATGGCACTATGTCCAGGAGGAGGCCGATGGCGAGTGTGTCCTCCAGGGTTCTGTCTTGGAACCAGTGGTTTTCAATATCTTTATCATTCACACCAATGATGGGCTCAAGTGCACCCTCAGCAAGTTTGCCGATTATACCAAGCTGAGCAGTGCAGTTGGCAAGTTAGAAGGAAGGAATGCCATCCATCTCAATGAACTCAAAAGATCGGCCCTTGTGAACCTAATGAGATTCAACAAAGAAAAGTATAAGGTTTTGCACCTGGGTCAAGGTAATTCTAGATATGTATACAAACTTGGAGAAGAACTCCTTGAGAGTAGAACTGTTGAGAAGAATTTAGGAGCTCAGGTCAATGAAAAACTGAATATGAGACAGCAGTTTGCGCTTCCAGGCTGGAAGACCAATGGTATCCTGGGTTCAATCTGAAGAGAAGTGACCATCAGGGCAAGGGAGGGGATTGTCCCCCACTATTCTGCCCTCATGAGGCCCAAGATGGAGTATTACATCCAAGTCTGGGGCTCCAACACAGGAAAGATTTGGAGTTCTTGGAGAGGGTCCAGAACAGGGCCCTAAAGATGATCCATGGGCTGGAGCACATCTCCTGTGAAGACAGGTTAAAGGAACTGGGCTTGATGAGCACGGAAAAAATGAAGGCTGTCAGATGACCTCATTGCGGCCTTCCAGTATATAAAGGGAGTTTATAAACACAAAGGAAAACAACTTTTTATATGGGTAGATAGTGATAGGATGAGGGGGAATGGTTTTAAAATAATGGAAGGGAAATATAGGCTAGATGTCAGGGAGAAGTTATTTACTGAGGGAGTGATCATGTACAGGAACAGGTTGACCATAGAGGTGTTTAAGACCAGGACAGGTGGGGCCCTGGTCAATACGGTATAGCAGGTGATCTTGTGGCTGGCAACCCTGCACGTGGCAGGTGTGTTGGATCTTGATGATCCTTGAAGTCCCTTCCAGCCGAAGCTGTTCTATGGTTCTATGATTATCTCAGTGACAGAATCAGTGGGGACAAGTCATTTCATGAGCATACATTTTAGTTTTCATATCTAAGAAATGTAAACAAAAATAAAGGCAACTTTAGTAGATTTATCTGAGATCTACAGATGTCGTGTGCTATATCACAACTCACTGACATTGTACATAACAGCTTTGCTGGTATCATCTTTCTGAGTCTGTGACGAACAGTGAAAACCACTGGGATCTCTTTCCCATTACGAAAATGTTTTCCGAGACTGTTTGTCTTTCCAATCAATTTCCTGGTAGGACTTCCTGGTGGCTAAAGGGGCAGTTTTAAAGCCTGGATCATTGCTTCATGTTCAAGAATGATGCCCACAAATATGGCCTTCTATGAGAAAACAGCAGTCATGAGTTTCTGGGGGGGAAGCATATCATTTTAGTCTGTATTTGCATATTAGATACTCCAGTGAGCTCATGAACTCTCACTGGAACTGATAAAGGCCATGGTAATATGCAGGGTAATAATAGTGTCTATAACTTCAAAGGAAGGCCCTGCTCAAATTAATTTTTTCTTCTCCTAATGTTAGACAGATGAGGAAGCTGCAATGCACCCTGTGAGCTTTTAATTTGATTTCTGTTAATATTCATGTAGAATCACCACAATCAATTCACATGCATGCAGTAATCCATAGTGGGTCATCCTAGAGCACAGGGGTCAGACGAAAGCCTCAGACATCCCTGGCATAAGATATGCTTCCAATGAGAGAAAGTGAAACATCTTCCGTGTGTTCTGAGGAGCTGTACTTTCAGCTCTCCACACTTCCTTTTTTTTTTTCTTCTTCTTATACTTTGGTCTGTTATTATTACACAGTTTTAAATAATAACATCTAACACCTATGCCTAACTGAACTGTAGGCTTTTCCTCTTCACTGTCTTCTCTGACATGGTCAAGGATAGATAATTAAGAAAATTCACAGAAGATAATGACAAATTGCTAGTATATTCTTTCAAGAGCTTTCTTCTGACTGACATTCCCTTCACAGCCAGTGTTTACTCTTTGCACATCTTTATTTATCAATGTGCATGACTAAAGGTCTTGCCTGTTTTTCATGCTAGTTTTGTAAGTTGATGAAGAATAAAATAAATATTTTTTTTCTTTTTTTTTTCTTTCCAATTTTGTTACTCTCTAATGTATGAAATATACTCTACTTTTGCATTAGAAGTGTTATGTAGCTTTCTTTAGGCATACACAATTTGTCTCCATTTTTGGAGTTTTGATTCAGAGTCCATTGAGGAACACAAGAAGACAGCTACATCTCACTGATATTCACACTCTGTGGATCTCAGATCGCAGTAACCTGTATAACTTAATGTATCAGTATTTGATTTCCCTGTTGTCACTTTCAGACCTTTATATTTTACTCAACATTGTTGTTATATAATTTTGTTGCAATAACTGAATACCTTTAGGAGTTGCATGGCATAGCGCTTATGAGGTTTTAAGATTTCTCCTTCCACTGCAGAAAAAGTTAATTGCACTGGGTCTGTGCTTTGCTAGTACTGATTAACACAGAAGCTGAAACTTCAGCTTAATGGTCTGGCTATGAGCAGGGAGTCTGATTCATTGAAGCCCTTCAAATACCTGCTCTGCAGCATCCCTTGTTCCTTCATGAAACTCCAAAGACATTTCTACAACAGTTTGAAAATACAAGTTTTGTTTTACTGCCACAAAGCAAAAATACTGCAGGTGGAAGGAAATTTTAAGGTTTCCATGCGTGCCACAAGAAACTCAACTGAATTCAGTTACATTTGAGGTCTCATCTCTACTGCCCCATGAACATTCAGATGTGTAACATCTTCCTCTGGCTTACAGAAAACAAAACAACAAGCTTTCAGAAAATGCAACTGTAGATGCCTTAGTGGCATAGATCTTATTACTGGTATTATTGTTTGTTCAATAACTGTTACCTATCATCATAGCTATACTGCCAACTTCATGGGTGTACATTTGCATTATAACATCACTTGCTCTTCTAACACCTTCATATTTTTAAACCCTTCAATCCTTTCTTGATGTTTAGCTTACACTTTCCTAATCCATTATTTAGGAAATATCTGACACAGAATCAGCTTCAATTATAGCTGTTTAATTCATTACATGCTTGTGTGGGTTCCTAATATAGGATTGCAACCTAGAGTGCTGAGGGAGTTGGTGGATTTGGTTGCCAAGCCACTCTCCATCATTCTTCGGCAGTCCTGGCTAACCAGGGATGTCCCCGTGGACTGGATACTGGCAAAGGTGACATCCATCTTCAGAAAGGGCCAGAAAGATGATCCTGGTAGCTACAGACCTATCAGTCTCACCTCAGTGCCCAGTAAGGTTATGGAACGGATAATCTTGGGAGCCATCATGGACCAGTTAAAGGTCAATCAGGGGATCAGGCCCAGTCAGCATGGGTTTATGAATGGTAGATCTTGTCTGACAAACCTGATTTCATTCTATGACAAGGTGACCCGCTTAATGGATGAAGGTAAGGCTGTTGATGTGGTCTACCTGGACTTCAATAAGGCCTTTGACACTGTCCCCCACAACATCCTCACAGAAAAGCTGGCTGCCCACAGTTTGGATGGGCGTACGCTCCACAGGGTGAAACACTGGCTGGATGGCCGGGCCCAAAGAATTGTGGTCAGTGGAGTTAAATCCAGTTGGGAGCCGGTCACAAGCAGTATCACCAAGGGCTCAGTACTGGGGCTGCTTTTATTTAACATCTTTATTAATGATCTTGATGAGGGGACTGAGGGCACCCTCAGTAAGTTTGCAGATGACACCAAGCTGGGAGGGAGTGTTGATCTGCCAGAGGGGAGAAGGGCACTACAGCGGGGCCAGGATAGACTGGATTGATGGGCCAGGTGAAACTGTATGAGTTTCAATAGAGCCAAGTGTTGGGTCCTGCATTTTGGTCACTACAACCCCAGGCAAACCTACAGGCTTGGGGAGGAGTGGCTGGAAAGCTGCCTGATGGAAAGGGACCTTGGTGTACTGATGGACAGTAGGCTGAATATGAGCCAGCAGTGTGCCCAGGTGGTCAAGAAGGCCAATGGCATCCTGGCTTGTATCAGGAATGGTGTGGTGAGCAGGACTAGGGAAGTCATCCTGCCCCCGTATTCGGCATTGGTGAGGCCTCACCTCGAGTGCTGTGTTCAGTTTTGGGCACCTCGGTACAGAAAGGACATGGAGGTGCTGGAGCAGGTCCAAAGAAGGGCAACAAGGCTTGTGAAAGCTTGGAGAATATGGCCTACAAGGAAAGACTGACGGAACTGGGGCTGTTTAGTCTGAAAAGGGGGCGCTGGGGAGACCTTATTACTCTCTTCCAATGTCTGAAAGGTGCTTACAGAGAGAACGGGGCAGGTCTCTTCTCAGTGGTGGCAGGTGACAGGACAAGGGGAAATGGCCTCAAGTTGCACCAGGGTAAGTTTAGGCTGGATATCAGGATACCTTTCTTTACAGAAAGGGTTGTTAGGCTCACCAAGGAGGTGGTTGAGTCACCATCCCTGGATGTGCCTAAAAACTGTTTGGATGTGGTGCTCAGGGACATGATTTAGTGGAGGGTTGTTAGTAAGAGTAGTATGGTTAGGTCATGGTTGGACTCGATTTTTAAGGTCTTTTCCAATCTGAGTTATTCTATGATTCTATGACATATAATTTTCTTTGTGCCCATCATCCAAAATCACTACCACTGAAACATCATCTCACCAATGAGCTATGGAAGTACTACATCTTTCTGAGGAAGAAGCTGGACATCTGCCTTCACAAAGCAAGTTGAAATGACAAGAAGAATCAGGAAAACTGTCAGCTGAGTTTTTACTTAACCTGTGATAGCATTCTTTAGGAAAAGGTGGATAAAATGAAACACATTGTCACGGAGTTATCTAGATCAATCTGTGTCCGTGACAGGGGGGGGCAGTAGGCCCGTGGGCCCCCGGCCCCTAACAAAGGGGAAGGGAAAAAGGGAAAGGGGTAGGGAGATGGGAGCTGGGCTCAAGGAAACAAACAGAGCAGCGGCAACGATCTAAGGAGTAAAACTTATTTTACTATAATACAGTCTAATTGAAATTGAGGCTAATAAATCAAGTGAAATAAGAGAGAGAGAAAGAGAGGTTTCCGAAGACCGAGAAGCCTACTTTGAAATTGAAGGCGCCGCGGCTTGGAAGCACACCCACACTCGCTGCCAGGCAGAGAGAGAGAGAGAGAGCGAGCGTCACTTCCGTGACGTATTTTCCTCTCTGACCGCGAGGTCCCCTGGGATGTGTAGTACTTCTTCTCTGTGCTCCACATGATGTTATGATGTAGAATACCAATAGCAAAAATTACAAAACCATGACACACATCTATTAAATAATAAATTTTCCTAAACTGATGGGGGCTAGAAAACAGGAAAAAGCAGGGGATAGAAAGGACAAGTCATCATGCAAATGATCATAAAACTCAACAGAACTGGGTACAGAACTCCCACATAAGCTTCTGTAGATATTCCCCAACAGTCCTGCATAGGGTAAGCAGCAGCATGTCAGATAACTTGGACACACCAAATTAAGAATAATGTCAACTGGGGAACTGCAGGGTGTCAGTATGGGATAAAATATTCAACGTTTCACTTGAGATAAAATATAGAACAGGGTCTTCTGAGCTAATTATAGGTTGTAATATCAGTGTTTCCACTAACAACATCGTTTCTCCATTCACTAAATAAATAAATAAATAAAATAAAATAAAATAAAATAAAATAAAATAAAATAAAATAAAATAAAATAAAATAAATAAATGGGAGGGACGGGGGGGGGGGGGGGGGGGGACACGGACGACAGGGGGAGGGAACAAAGCTGCAGAACTAAAGAAATTCTGTGAACTGAAGTTATATATGCACTGCTGAGTACTCCTTGATAATTAATGACTGCTGGACAGACCCAAAACCTGAAATGACCAGACAGACCAGTGTCCAGTTAGTGACAGACCATATAATTACAAAATTACAGAGCATAAAAACCTCTGACTGCTTCCAATTATAATGTGAAAGGGCAACTTCACAGTTGTGCCACTTAGTAGTGCTGGGGAAAGGAAAAGGAAAATGTGTTAAAGGCCTAATGAGGTGTGTGGGTGGAAGTTACTGCCATAGTTTGCGGCTGTTCAGGTTGTTAGTTCCTACAATGTGTCACTATTCAAGAGAGGGAGAAGGGGAGGGAGGTAGAGATGGGAGGGTTTGAGGGGGAAGGCATTTTCTCACCAGGCTAACAGAAATAAAGTGCAAGCAGAGATTTGCTTTCCCTTACTTCTTCCTGAACACATCTGACAACAGATTTTAAAAGAGCCATTTAAGATTCCCAGACAGTTTCAGTAATTGATTCAGAATTTTTACAGTCCAGGAGACATACTTGTTTATTTTAGCAGGCTGGGGAATTGTTCCCTCGAAGCCTTTAAAACAAAGACATAGAGCCCTCAGTATATCAGCAGGAGCAGACAGCACAGAGGAAACACTACACACAGTGTTAGATGATACCCCATCCCCAAAAGCAAAACGTCAGCTGTGGCCTTTTGCGGTCTGGTCAAATCCTGTCCACGGAGCAGCAAAAACGCACAACTGATTTTTTGTGTTCTTCCATCTTCTGAATGTATTTTTTTTCTGCTACACAGTGGCACTGAAACACTCACCTATAGAGATAGGGCTGTGAAATTGGACAAGACTCCATTCCGTGAACCACACTGCTGACATGCTCCCCAGATGCACTAAGGCCAAGTAACCTCTTTCTGTGACCCAGCATATTCACTGCTTCAGTGCTGACCATAACACCTTCTCACATGTAACATGGACAAGGACAGCTGAGATTAAGAGAACTCAATTCAGTGTTTGTCTTATTTCACAGTCCTTTCAGTGCCGTACGCTAATTTAAAACAGAGATTACCTCCTGAGCAGGTATTCCAACAGAGGTTTGCATCGTATTCTTTAGGCAATGAGAAAGGTGAGTGCCTTATTTTGCAGGGTAGGTTTCTTACTCTGTGTAGTGACTGCTTATTCTGTAGAGCTGAGGTAATAAATAGCAATTTGCTGTTCCGTGAAGATAGTGCAGTATCAGTCCTCTGAGATGTCATTCAGACTACTGAGTCCCATGTGCTCTTTCCAGAACTGATGTATTCAGAAGGCTCTAAATCCTGCATTATTAAGAAATATTTGGCACTAAAATGAAATGCCAAATGGAAAAGACACACAGACTTTTTTTTTTTTTTTTTTTTTTTTCCCCTCTGCTGTTTTCCTCTTACTTTTTCCAGAAAAGTAAGAGCGTGCAATTCCATGACTGTATTTTGGATAGAGGAGGGTGTCTTGATTTATTGTTGAGCATATGTATTACTGAATTTCTTCTTCTTGGGTTGTGTCGCGTAATGATTTGTTTCTGTTTTAGACTTAAAATACGACAGTTTCTGCATGACGAGTGTTCAAGAGAGAAAAGTATTGAAATAACACATGCTTCGTGAAGACCAAGACAAGAAATAAACAGACAGTGCTGGAGCCAAGAAAAGGAGTAGTTACCATGCAAAAATTTAGGTGACATTCAAATACACTAATAATTCAAAAAGCTTTCTCACAGCCAACATGCAGCTTCTACTGCTGGCTGTCTCCCTACTCTTATGATCTTTCCAATCCTCATTGACCACAAGGGAATTACTTGGCCGGTTTCTAAAGAGAAATCCAGGTGTTAGGCCTTCCTTTCCCCTGCGCCACCAAACAACAGGATCCAGAAGCACTTTCAGTTCAATGTCAGTGACAGGATCTGAGCCCTGGAAAATGCAATTATGGCCACTTTTCTTTACAGGAGATATAAGAGCATGCTTAGTCCACACTACAGACACTGTGGACAAAGATTTCAGCATTCACCTCACAGATCCTCTATCAGACTGGAACATTCTTCCACCTCTTTACAGCAAAGTCTCTTACACACGTGACTATAGAATCTTTCATAATAAAAACCCTTTAGCTCTCTTGTTCTTCACTACACCAAGAAGAAGTCAAAATTCAAGAGATTCTGAGTATCTTGCAGGGTTTCTTACCCAGGGATATTCAAAAGGCCAGTACCTTCTTCAAGGATACTTATTTCGTTGTACCATATGAGTATTGAATTAATTAAAAAATCCCCTACCTCTGGAGGGTGCTGAAATCATTCAGTTATCTCAAAATCTGTGTTCCTCAATCTGCTGTGTGAAGAACTGATATATACACAGCGATGAGATATTTATTTCATTTCTGTTCAGATATGGGCCCTCAGTGGCTCATCCACAAACTTAGCACAACTCCATAATGAAGGATTTCTTTTATAGACCAAAAATGCAAAAGTATCTTATCTGTAAGCACACTGATAACATTTACCTGCATGAATGATTAACTACTTTTCATTTCCATTTAAAGTGGTAAAACTTTCTACTAACAATTACCGTGATTAATGCTGAAGGTAAATGCCATTTGCAGCTAGTGTTTCATTTAACTATTCCCTTACAAGCTCAATACACATTTACTTTTCTTTTTGGTCTGCCTGACTTGTTTCCTTTCAACATCAACTGCACCAGAGAATTGTACCCTTATTTATTCTCTCTGCAGTGCAACAACTCACAGTCTGTCCTGTGAGCTATAGGAGGAACCATTCTATACTGTATATTCCAAGAGACCACCAAAAACGTTGATCCTGGATCTACTGAGGCCTTTTCTGTAGCTATCTATGCACCAAAGATACTTTTTACTACTCTTTAATGTGAAAACAACAACAACAACAAAACAAAGACAAAACAAACAACAAAAAAACAACAGTTGTTTCCCTAATTACTGTATTAACCACATATGTCTCTTGTTCAGTGTCACGGTTTCATTCTGGCATGAAGAAGAGACTTTTTGATCTAGAAAAAAATGAGATTTGCAGCTGACAATAAGCATGCTAGTACAAGCCTTCCCTGCTTGTCTTATTTCACGGTATGTTGTGGCATGTTTTCTGTGTTACAGCTATCACTATGCCACATTGTGACACCAGGAGAGGTACTGCAACTGCTGTTTACATACCAAGAAATCATGTCAAAATGAACAAACCAATCAAATGAAAAGGTTTGCTAAAGCAAGTCTAAATGTTCTCTTTCCTTATTTGATAAAATATACACTTCTGTCAGAAAATGATTTTAAAAGAAGTAATAATAATCTGAGCTTCCTTTGGCATACAAAGCTAACAGCAAGCAGAAAAGGGGGTTTCGTTTTGAGCTGGACCCTAAGCAAGACCATGGAACCTATTGCATGACCAGTGGGAGCCCATTGGTTTCTCAGAAAAGCATCCTGCAGGCAAACGGGAAAGGATGGAACAACTACTCTCAGGACAGTTGCTAAATATAATCTGGAGAAGCAAATAAGCTAAGGGAAATGTTTTGCCTGTGGAATAAATCCCTCAGATATAGCTGAGTTAGGGCTGTTTTTAGGCCCTGTTGAAAAGCAGCCTGTGAGACTTCTGTTTATCTTGGCGTTGGTGACAGAGGATAGCTAGATACTTCTACTTGATGTGACATACAGCAGTCTGGGAACTGTTTGTTTTGTCTTCTGAGGAGAATGTGCTTTGAAAACAGGTTTATGGTAACTCACTTGCAGTTAAAGCAACTTCATAAGACTATTTATTATTTATTTATTTATTTATTTATTTATCCTTCCGGTTTGACAGACCTACAAGACATTGTGATTGTTCAGTTTGCTGCCAGAGGTGGTCCCGTATCACTTATTTTGCCACATTAATTGCTTACATGTATGTTCCTGAGGAGAGAGGGGATGCTTTCAGTTGTCTGAGTGTAGTGAAGAAGAATATGCTCTATTTTGCCGTGGTTTTAGTAGAGACAAACATTTTGAGGCTAACAAAGCCAAAACTATTACAGGTGCAAAGGAATGATTTTGTCATGAGTCTGGAGTGACACAGCATGTGCATTAAAAGTCACTCTTCCCCAGTCTTTTTTTTTTTTTCTTTTTCTTTTTTTTTCGTTTTTTTTTTTTTTTTCTTTTTTTAAGTGCAATAATCTTTGAGTGAGGCTCTAGGAAATGGAGGCAGTTCTGCTGTCCTGTTTTCTTGGATAAAGAAAGAAACTTTTCATAAGGAAGTGTCTTCTAGAGAAATTATTCAGACATCTTGAACCACACCAAACCTATATTTTATTTTGTCAGTGGAATGAAAGAAGCTGCATGAATGAGTTATTCTACAGTGACTTTTACTTCCACTAGAAATCGTCAGGTTCAGTGTTTGAAAAAGACTGTATAAGGCAATACTCCACACTAGGACTTCACAGAAGAATGCCAGTATTTCCCTTAAACCAAGACTACAGCAGAAAGGTGCTCTGATCATTCTTTACCTTCTCTCTTACTAAAACTTTTGAAGACTCCCTTTTACCACCAAGAATTATCACCGTGCTCACCTTCCAGCATCTACTGTTTTTCAGTATAGCAGTTTTGTGATTTCCTTACTACTCATACACAAATCACAGTGCATATAACCTAAAAATATAATATCTTATGGAAGTGGAAATCATGCCATAGTCAAGGATGTAGAAGGCAGGCTGTTCCCAGACCATAAGCCAGAACAAGAGCTGGAGCTTGAAATTTGAAGTCCTGAGATTTAAAAGCTTAAAAGCTGTCCTTTTTAGAGTTAGGGAAAATATTGCCTATTTAAGACTGTAGATGAAATCTGAATGTGTGCCTTCGAGACAGGCTATTATCTTACCCACTTTAAGCCACAGATAAGAAGATTGTCTAAAAAGCACATGTACATACTCCACTGTGGTATTAATTCTTCTTTAACTTGGAGAGACTACACATTCTTTTCAAAACAAAAGGTACATTCTTTGTGAAGCATTCACACTTTTCTGCCTTTAACACATGGCAGGAATGTACTGGGGATAGGAAAGTCCTACAGAGTGATCTGAGCAGGGTGGATAGTTGGGCTGAGGCCAATGGGATGAAGTTCAACAAGACCAAGTGCTGGGCCCTGCACTTTGGCCACAACAACCCCAGGCAACACCGTACGCTTGGGGCAGAGTGACTGGAAGGCTGTGTAGAGGAAACAGACCCGGGGGTGTTGGTTGATAACTGGCAATCTCACTTATAGAGTCTTCAGAATTTTTCCCCTTAACAAATATGAACAGTGGCTGCCCATCAGTGGTATATGCACATGAAAATGATGAACTTTATAATAGATGTTAATCCCCTTGTATTATCTTACCCACTTTAAGCCACAGATAAGAAGACTGTCTAAAAAGCACATGTACATACTCCACTGTGGTATTGTAATGTTCTTTCTCCCTCGTGTACAACTTCTCATGCCTCTCAAGCTGACACGATTTAAAACATGGTTATATCTAGATTTATTAACACATAATGTTGAAGCAGTGACTAGTTCATTCTTAGTTATTTTTAGTGGGATGCAATTTTAATTTCATACATTACATAAAAATTACACCTGGACAGGCCTCCTCATGTTATTCAGACATCCTCTTATTACAAGCAAGAAAAGAAAGAAACTAAAACAAGCTACAGAAAGTTTCCACAGGAAGCAAAAAACAGTCCAAAAGGCAGTAAGCCTGCCAGAAACAGCTCTAAACATTTGAAACAAAATAAAGATAAAACAAAAGAGAAAAAAAAAAAAAAAAAGAGAAGAAAAAAATCCAAAACACTGATTAATTTCTAAGAAGCCTAGCATTCTGCTTTAGCAGACCTATAATTTGATTAAAAGAAATAGCAAACACAAACCACTGCACTGTGGATGGGCTTACTGAAAATGATTTTGAACACAGCTTACATCAAGTAATATAAAACAACAACAACAACAAAACAGTCACAATAGAATTGTAATCAATTAAATCATATCATAGTGTCACAGAATGGCTTGGGTTGGAGAGGACCTTAAAGATAATTTAGTTCAAAGCCCCCTGCCATAGGCTGGTTGTCCCCAGATCAGGCTGCACAGGGTCATAGAATCATAGAATCATAGACTCACGGGTGAGGGTCCTGTCCAACCTCTCCTAAAGCACCTCCAGGGATAGGGTATCCACACTTCTCTGGGCAGCAGTACCAGGGTCTCACCATCCTCTGAGTAAATCTAACATAGAATCCTAATTTCCCCCTCTTTTAATTTAAAGGCATTCTCCCTTGTCCTATAACTATCAGACTGTGTAATTCAGGTCCCTCACCTGCCTGTAGGCTTATTTCAAGTACTAGGAGGCCTCAGCAAGATCTCCTCAGAGCCTTCTCTTCTCCAGGCTGATGAAGCCCATCTCCCTCAACCTCTCTTCACAGGAGAGGTGCTCCAGTCCTCTGAGCATCTCCATGGCCCTCCTCTGGACCCACTACAACAGCTCTGCATCCTACTTGTGCTGAGGGCCGCAAACCTGGATGCAGTACTTCAGTACTCCTTGTTTGTTTATAAGAATATGCTTAGCAGTGAAGCTATAGAAAACATAAGAGGATAATCTCAGAGGGCCGAGACATGAGAAAACTAGTCCATTTCCATCTCTGCTAAATGTATTCTTTGAGCTTGTGGGTGAAGAATTCACTCTCGCTGTACCTCAGTTTTCCACATTAACAAATATGACAATATTGTTTTTAACATTTCCCTTTTAAAAATATGGACTCTGAGTCATTTGAAGCATTATCTGTTGCTTATGATGAAAATGTATGGTGCCAAGGACACTGCAGAAACTGATCATGGCTATTGTTTCTATGCACTACAAAAATGATAGCAAAATATATGTTCAAATCTCTCAGGTCCAAATCTCCGCTATGAATATAGATCATTCTATTCCTTAAGGCAATGCATTACTTCTACACTCATCAGCAGATCGCATTTGAGATATCATCCCCATGAGAAAAGTTTATCTCTATGTACTACACTTCACTGTACTACACTGTAGAAGTACTATAGTTGCTGGAATTTTTTCAGCTTTCAGGTGAAAATATCTGGAATACTACAAATGATCCTGCATAATCTTCAGCAAAGATGAAAAAAGAATGGGGGGGAAAGGGGGGAGAACCCACACTTTTAAACTTCTGAATCTAACTATTTTGAAATAATAACCTTCTACAATTATATGCTTGCTGTATTTTTTTTCCCACAGTTCTCCATCATATTAGCATTTTTTTTTTTTTTTTTATCATGTTTGTGTATTTGCATAGATGAGACTTCCCATCTTTCACAAGAGAGAGATTGCTGTAGCACTTTATAGTCTGTTGGCAAGATGCATGATAAAAGGAAACACCTACTCCTCTTTTACTTCCAGGCAGAAATCCAGCTCCTTGTAAATGCTATCCGGGGTGCAATTCCTCTATCTTTCTGCATTTTCTTTTCCAGATATTCTTACTTACACGAACAGAGAAGAAAATAAAATGGATAGGTAAGATGACAAAGAGATAAAAACTTGCCTCAAGGCATTTACTCATGCTTGATTTCCTCATCTCTCTCTAGCTCAGTGGTTTCCAGCATGCTTCCTTGCTGTGCAGTCTCAGCAAGGGCTGGTGATCAGCTCCTCTAGCCAGTATCATGGACCATTAGTTCATTCTCCTGGGGTAAAGGAGATAAAAGTCTGGCTTTTCTCAGCTCAAGGATGCAGCACTGTGACCTATTCCTCTTTTATATGTTCTCCGGTGGTCTTGTACCAAAAGAAGAGCCCTATCCTTGCTCAGGTTTCGAAAAATGAGAAGTGAGCAATATGAACTTGAAGAATGAGCCTGAGCAGAGAGAGGCATTTGCTTGCGAGCCAGAACCAGGCACCTGCCATCTGCACCCAGCCCAGCATTGGCGCCAAGTGGAGGCTACTCTCTTGTCCATGGCTGAAGTCACTGCACTGAAGGACCTAAAACTTCTGGGCACTCTATAGGCAACTGATAGATATGATGTAAATGCTCTGTGTGGTTTAGGCTGCACTGTGCCAATTACGTAAATTCATGGTCTAATTTTCAGGATCAGAACTGCCTACGTCCTTCCAGTAAGGCTATGCATAAGGTCTAATTCCAAGTTTTGAACCTTTCTCCAGATGACTAGGGTCATAAATACATAGCATCAAGTGTCTAATTCTACAAAATATTAATTAAGTTCCTAATTCACTGCAAAACTCTTGAAAATGTTGTCTGTGGGTTTTGCTTAATATGAGGGACCTATTTGAAAATGCTGGCAATATGTTTACGCTTGAATTACATTCTCCTTCATGAGTTGTGCAGTTTGAGTTGCCTAAGGGTCTTTCTTTCTTTAATAAACCTGTTTTATTGAAATGAAGATCATGAAATAGGAAGGGAAGCTCTAAGGATGTTTAAAAGTGACCTATTGCTTATGATATGAGGCACATAAACTTTTATAGAAGGCTTTCACTCAGTCAGGAATCACTGATGCCTGCTGTGTGCTAAGTGAAAAAAAAATCAGATGTGGTATACATTGCAAAAACTGTGAAAGGAAGCATTTCATTCTTTGTTATTACGATTTCCCCATTTCTAAGGATGCTGAATACAAATCATTATACATCTAAGAATGTCAGAATAAGTCGATCTGAGAAATAATTATAAGAATCTTTTTGTGACTTTTTTTTGAATAATCTGTAGAAAACTGGGCTGAAACTGGTTCTCATATATCTCCACCCATTTATCTTCTAAATCGGAAATATATCCTCAACGTATGAATTAGGTATTATCTGGTAATTAAAATGTAGAAATCTGCATTAGGATCGGTTAGTGCTTTCTTGAACACTCTGCATATGTGTAAATAGAGGCAATTCAAGTAAGCAAGCATATCCACTTTCGTTTCCTCTTTAACATGAAAGTATATATGAAGAAGGACACTGAATCTGAAGTATGTTAAAGGCCGTGCATTTCCATACTGTCCTCTGAAATCTGTGGCAGTCACTCCCTATTATTAAAGCCAAGAATTTCAGAGCATTACAAAGGGACAGGCTTGTATCTAGGTAAAATATTCAGAGTACTCAAAGGATTGAAGCTCTCATGCTCCTTGGTGTGCACCAACTTTTAACTACTGAGAGTCGAGAAGAAACTTTTCCTGCCCTCTGAGTAGATTTTGCTGTAATTGCAAGGTCTCTGGCCTTTCAGAGCAGGTGGCCCCTGCCCCCACTGGATGATTATACAGCTGTTGCTTCTGCTGTTCTACAGTTTTGTTGTCCTAGGAAAAGAAATTCTTTGCTTGATGAGCCTCAGCCTTTTAGAACCTCATGTGTAAAAATGCTTGGCTATAATATGCTGTTCTTTACTACAGGAATTACAGAGGCAAATAATCAGCTGGATCTCTAACGAGGTATTTACATGTATAATTAGATTACTTGTATGCACAGTTTTATTCACAGCTTGAACCTGAGCCTGACAACTACGAAACACCAGGTAATGCCTTTTGGGTTGAATTCCACAGGACTGGTATCAGCCCTTCTGTGTTCTGGAGATAAGATCAAACTGCACATCAGTCTTCCAGGGAAGATCAATACAGAGAGAAAGCTGTGTTCAAGCTGACTTCCAGCTACATCCCGGTATCTGGTGCTTTCCTCTGATGGGGTCTGGGAGTCTCCTAAATCAGGCACATCAATTAAACCTTTGAATTCTCAGACGTGTCTGTATTCTCCTCTGACTAAGCCCAGGGGTTAAAGTGGACATTAAACTGTCTGACAGAGGTTTTTTAAAGTGTAACCTTTAGTGTAATGTCCTGATATAGGCTGAATATATATGTTCTGGGCACTTTTTCTCCCCATAAAGGATTTGCTCTCCTTAGGAAAGCTTCAATGTTATGTTCAGTTTTTCCAGCATACCTTCTGTGAACTGGGCCTTTATATCTGGAAACAGCCTTTTAACAGCTGTTTTGAAAACAGATACAGCATCAGCTCAACTTATTTATTTTAGCCATTCTTTATTCTTGTTTCCCATCACTTTTTCCTTCTGGTTTCTTAAGAAATGACTAACGTTAGCTCAAGGATGTCATGCAGCCTACAGAACTGAATGTTAACTGGATGGAAAAGAAATCTTGGTTTTCTTCCAGTGCTTCTGCTTGTTGTGAGTCACTTCGCTTCCTCTTCCCTTGATCTCTAGCAGTGAAAAAAAAATGAAGTTATTTCATTTTTAAAGCACTTTTGAGATATCTTGACAAAAAAGTGCTTTGTAAGAATTAGGTAATATTTCTGTTTGCATCTGAAAGCTCTTAATGGTAAAAGATACGAATTAACTGAGCATTGGGATTGGGGAAAGAAAAAAAGTTCTTAGCAGTTCTCTCTCACATTAGGAAAACAAATTAAGTGATTAACCATACCTATGGGATTGTTTTGATAATGCACTCTGAAGCCTTCCTCCTTTTTCTTACTGAGCTGAACTGTACTAATAATCATTCATTTGTTCCTGTATGGATCTAAGAACACGGACCTAAGAATCTGTGTTGATCCTATAAGGGGGTGATAAAAAATATTCCGTGATTATTGAGTAAGGTGATTCTGGAGACCCAGTAAGGTTGTGGGTGAATCCTATTTTATTTTAGTTTAGTTTAGTTTAGTTTAGTTTAGTTTATTGTTTATTTATTTGTGAAGGTAAACTGATTAAATTATCTAAATGGAGACATAAATAATGGAAATTAGAGGATGACCTTGGGGATTTTGTGGACAAGATTAAGACCAGACATTCTTACACTTCACTTTCCCTCCATTATCTGAAAACATTTCAACAAGATTAAGATTTCTTTTTGTAGATTAACAGGTTCTGCAACACAGAAAGAGCAAAGACATTTCTGTACATCACATGAAGAATTTATTAATGAAATATTATTTTATATGATTTTTGTTTATGATATTTTTATTTTATGATTATTTTACCAGGACTACTGTGTTCAGATGTAAAGACCTCAGAACAGGAGAGACATAGGTCTGTTGGACCATGTCCAGAGAAGGGCCAAAAAAGTGGTCCAAGGGATGGAACACCTCTCCTATGAGGACAGGCTGAGAGAGCTGAGGCTGTTTGTTTAGCCTGGAGGAGAGAAGGCTCTGAGGTGATCTGATAGTGGCCTGTGAGTATCTAAAGAGGAGCTGTAGGAAAGAATGGGAAAGACTCTATAGCACAGTCTGTTGTGAGAAGACAAGCGGAAGTGGTTTCACATTAAAAGAGGGGAGATTTAGGTTGGACAGAAGGAGGAGGCTTCTCATAATAAGGTTGGTGAGGCGCTGGCACAGGTTGCCCAGAGAAGTGGTGGATGCCCCATACACAGAGACATTCAAGGCCCTGAGCCAGAGCTGGATAAGACCCTGGGCAGTCTGATGTAGCTGTAGATGTGCCTGCTCATTGCAAGGGAGCTGGACTCAGTGACCTTTTAGGGTCCTTTCAAACTCAAACGATTCTACAATTTTATGATTCAATAAATATCAGGCTGTATCATTTTCCTTTTGTTTAATGAAAGGTTTAAAACACATTTTAAATGGCTAACTCACTCTAGAACTTTTTCTAAACTTTGATTTAAAAATAATAATAATAATTAATCCACCATACTTTATTCCCAAATCCCTACAAATAAGTTTTCTAACTATGATTTTTGGACTTCTATTAGATTATTAGTTTGACTTTCATTGAATTCAACGTTGAATTTGCATTTTCAGTGAAAAATACATTTGTTTTCTGTGCTAGTGTTTGTTAATATTTTGTGGTTTGGTCAACTTCATTTTTTTTCCTAATACCCAAAAGCCACAGTGACTTTCTCTGAGTGTGTTTTATTCAAAGAATGTGTTTCCGGGTTCCTGATAACAACACACTTTTACATCTAACCTGGATATGGAACCATGTACTCCTATGGTTGGTTTATTGTAACCTAATTCTCTTCAAGGGTCCCTTTTCAGTTAAATTGCCGTTCTTCAATGAGTAAATAGGTCTTCGTAATATAAGCATGCATTGGTATTCCTCAGACATTCCCTGAACTGTTAGCCTTCCTTTCATGAATTCAGCCACTGAGATGTTCTGCACAGTCTTTTCTTTGATCCCCTTGCTTCTCCAAGGTCTCTTCTGTGTTATAATTTAGAAGCACTGATCTTGTCTCTCCCCACTTCCTTGTCTTAAGAACAGGTGAAGGTCTGCTTTGCTTCTTTTATGCATTTATTGTGTTCTATTCCCTTCAGCTAAACAAGCATCCAGTCAGGTAACTGGAAGGCTTTAGTTCATGTTATCCTTTAGCTTCTTGGTTTAAACAACAATATTCATCTCCCCTGTTTATAAAGTAAATAATCTCATGACTGAGAAAATAAAGTCCATGCTTTCCCTTTAATAGTGTTTTAGCTCACAGACAGTTCTGGGATGCTGCCTTGTAATTTAACAGCACAAAATGGGCTTTCTAACTTGACTTCTAGGCCTTCAAAAGCAACCTTTTAACATTTTTTAAACCATTTTTCATCGTGCTTGTGTGCACGCTCTAGTTTTTTGGTACTTTCTACAGTGTGTTTACTTGACAATGTATGAATGTCTGTCTAAAACCAGGGGACTGCTTTGATTTTTATTTTTTTTTTCTTCCACAATGTATTTGATGCTTCATCTTGCTTGAATTTCATTTGCATTTTTGAAGATTTATCTTCGAATAATTTACATTTGCATTTATTTTGTCTCCATGTATGCGTTTCCCTCTAAAAAATGTGGGGTTTTTTTGTTGTTGTTGTTGTTTTTCCTAACTATACTGCGTTTCCATCTAAATTGATATTCTAAACAACAAGATTAACTGATTCTGGCTAAAAGACCTTATGATAGGAAAAGGAATATTTTTTGGAGTGGTCAATAGTGGTTGTAAGTCCAAGTTTTTCCTAATCCATTATTGTTTTCAGTGGACTTTAAGGGATAAAGTTTTTTCTCTTCATGCAATTTTACTTCCTAAACTTGAGAAGATTTTGTCTAGTCAGTACATACTGTTTGCATGTCATACTCATGAAGTTAAAGCTCTCTGAGATTAAACTCTGCTTTGAAATCCTACAAAGAATTCAGGCTATGGTTTTGAGTTTAGTCTTTCCTGCAAAAGAAAACTTGCATGTAATGAAAAGGCTGTACATAAACGCGGGGTTTTTCCTTAACTTGGAAAACAAAGTTGCCCTACCTGCTGCTGTTATGGTATGTACTGAGATGCTGCAAATAGATCTACAAATACATCTAGAAATAAAGCAATTCAGTTCTATTAGCACCAAAAAGCTATTTGGAACGTCTTTCATTTATTAATAAAGCCACTGAGTGATCAAAGCTTTTTTGCTTTGATCACTTGCTTTTTTGTCAGACTGCAGATTTCATTCCTTTAGACTTCATTTATCTTTGTGAGTTTTGCAAACCAGAAATTGTAGGTTTATGCAAAAGTTGTCATTGCCTTGACATTTATGAAGAAGCTCATGCTCAGGTAGAAGCAGTATAGTTCTTGTCATCATGTTAGTTTCACAGATAAAACCTTAACAACTAAATTCTGTAATTACTCCTTATTATGCTGGTATACTTACAAAAGAAAGTCACTTGCATGAAAGCACTGGATATGTATGCCAGTCAAGCAGCTGGTATAAAATCTCCCAGTAACTTCAGATAATTCTGAATCTGTAATATCTTTTCTTCTGATAACTATTTTGCAAAGCAAAGATCATCAGTGTCTGTTTTATGTCTAGGTAGGTTTGAGACAACGTGGTGCTAATACTAGAGGTATAGTAACAGACGTATAATAAAATTCCAAAGCTTCCTAAATGCCGTATTTTTATATCAGATTAAAACTCACTTTCTCTCTCATGTAGTGGTTCTAATGTTTCATAGAAATAAATGTCTGTTGTTCCAGACTATTTCTGCAGTGAGAGGAAATTCTCTGGAAAGAGCAAAAACATGAACTTTGGTTTCATGTATTACCTCAACCTTCCAGATCAGTTTGCTGTTTTGCAGATAACTTGCCTGTACTCTATCTAGCTTTACTATCAGGGTAATTGGGACAGATACACTTTCAGCTGAGATGACTCTGTGTAGCTCCACTGAGCACTGAAATTTGGTTCTATGCCAGTTTACATCAGCTTGAAGTTATGGCCTTCAGGTGATGAGTTGTTAGTGGCAACTTGTTCCCATGGTACAAGGAGTTCTGACCATTAGCAGAACCTTTACTGCTATTGACTGGTATTATATTTCCAAAATGATATTCCTGCTGCAACATTAGTTAGTGTAAATCATTTGAAATAGCCATATAAACATGTCTGGGGTGGTATGTACTGGAAACCTAATCGATATGGTGTCACATTAAACAGTGAGGGACAGAGGAGTAAAGAGTATCTAATTATAAGGAAAAGATAAATAATTCTGTGCAAATATGTGGAAATGTACAATGACTGTCACATAAATAACCCAACTGTAGGATAAAATGGTAGTATTTTTTCCACCTTGTTGCCGTGGCCATGGTGCTGGCCTAATTTTCACCTCTCTACTTGTCTGCCAGCTTGTTAGACTTGTAGCCTATTGATGTTCTGTTGTTGTTGCTTTTTTGCTCAATTCTGTTTTGTTTTTACACATTTTTTGCACGTTTTTTGTATTTATCAGAGGCCATTTGTGAGGCCAGTACCTGATCTATCTGCCTTTCAGCAGGCATCCCACTTAACCTGGTTGTCTTGTACCATCTGCAGATGAGCTGGCAAGTGCTCTGCAGACGAGTTTGTCCTGTGTACCAAATGCTTTCCATTTGTGGTTGATAAAATTTGCAAGACAAGTTTCATGTATCTGTTGAGCACTGGTTGGATTCAGTTGTGTACATTTAGAATGGGGATAGGTGTGAGGAGCAAAATTGACTAAAATCACTTTTGAACTCATAGGCAGAAGACTTCTTGTTGATGTATATATTCAGCAGTTATTGTTGTGCTCTTTGTTCACTCCAGACGCATATATGTACACTCAAATATCAGACACCTGAATTCACAACCTAAGACATTTATTTTATTTTTCTTTTTTTCCATCTTTGATAACCACAAACGAAAAACATCAGACTTTCAAATCAAAGAGAGTGAAAAGTATAAATTCTTGCAGGTATGTCAGCAGTTTATTCCTTGAAGGAGAACTGAATGCATACAAACAAATATAAAGTGGAAAAATATATATATTTTTTTAAATCAGACAGGTTTAGCTTTACATCCTGGGCCAACAAGTAAAGACACTGCAAACAGCACATATTCAAATCTCTGCCAATAAAAATAAAATTAAAATAAAAAGCTGTATGTTTTATCATCTCATCCAAATAGCTCATGGGCTCTGACCTAGGCCACATTATAACATTACAAATTGGACTTGGATCTGCAAAGGCTGCATACCAACAGCATCCTTGGGTGTTAATAAGATCATTTGCTAGTGCAGGGATAGGAATATGTGCATGCTCACAGATTTGGAGCCATATGCTCGAGTTCTTTCTGTTTTGTTTTGTTTTCTCCCAAAGAGCACAATTTTTCCCTCTTTTCTACTCAGCCATTTTTACTGACAGAAGTGTCTTATTCTTACCTCTGATCTCTCTTTCCAGTTTCAGAGGCTTTCTTCTCGAGGTGTCACAGCAATGCAAAGGTTAAGTTTCCTCCCTAGGCAGAGGGGCACTAGAAATACTTGAGAGCTGTCAACAATTTCAATTGGAAACTTCCTTTCACAGTGGAGGACCCTGTGTGTCAAAGCAAGCTGTTCAGCAGCTTGAATTCAGCCTACTTGATCCAGCCTGTTTACCTCTTCGGTTTGCTTGCAGGGTGGGGGTTTGCTCTGCACTTAATGCTGGCCTATCCTTAAAATGTTGCCTACTGTCGTAGTGCAAGTGCACAATTCTTTTGGTGACTGCACTAAAGGCAGCACAAAAAAAAATAAATGGTAATTTAAATGTGATTCTGTCAAATGACAATGCCTCATTTCTCCACAAGGCTTATTCTGGTTCCCATGTAAGATCTTTGCAACCAATTATTACTATTCCTATTACACGGGATCCCAAATATTAAGGAAAACAGCATTCTCCAGTGCAAAAATGACAAACTCTTTCTCCTTTTGCTCTCATGTTTGAGCCAAAGGGTTTCAGACCCTGATCCAGCACAAGCTTAAATAATATTCAAGTTAAGGATGTGAGCCACTCAGAGTTCTCACTTCTGGGGACTGAGAGCATAAGTAGTGCCTTGGATAATAATTCCAAATAAGATGCAAACCAAGGTTCTATTGTTTCATAACATTAATTCTTTAACAACAAACATACGTTTACACAAGCATCCTAATAAATTAGGTACTCCATTTAAATTTAAAGTTTTGCGTTGGTATGAAGCAGGCTTCCTTGAATTTTAATGATGTTATCTTGCATACTTCACAATTATAACACTACCATCTTAACTACCTTCTTTATTTCAATCTTAATATCAGTCATTAAAGCCATATGTGACACTAGTTTCAAGACAACTGGTTTGTGCTAGATGTAATAGGTGGTAGCAAGGTGGGAGCCTTTTCTGCTAAGTCTCTACATCACTTGGTGAAACAAAGAGCTAAACAGCTCCTACCATGAGATGTGCTTTCTTTGTTGTGTTGGTTAAATCAGTTTAGTTTCTGTTTGTGTTGCTCTTTTATTAATCTAAGCATCAAACACATAACACATATGTAAGCTCACTGCTCTTGAAGATGAATTCATTTGCCTTGTGTCCAGTGCCATTTTAGATATCTTGAAGTATCTATCTACCCAAGATGTTTCTGTGGGCTTGGTGGATATAACGCAGGATCAATAGGGACTAAGAACCATCTGGAACAGCAATTGGCTGACATGCAACTTAATCCAGAGCATTCAAACAACCCCAGAAATGAAATATTGGTGGGAATGTTCAACATTACTTTACCATCAACATCTACAACATCTGGTGTTGTGGGCCAATATAATAAAACAGGAAGCTTTACATTTGGAGAAGAAAATAATAATAATAATATTTATTAAAATTATCTTATGTAACAATTTATTCTTTAATCCTTCTTTATCTCATACTAGGATGTTAAGACGTCATGTCAAATTCTGGAGACACTTATTTCTCTCCTTTGAGCAGGCAGAAAGACTGCAAATAAAAGCATTAGGTTACAATTTGAGATTAGGTTGGATGAATATAATCTAAAGATCTAAATCACCTCTTATTTTCATCTACAGAAACATTTCCTTAGCAGCAGCACTATAGATATGATCCTTCTCCCCATCTCTATGCACGATTTATTTCATTTGTTCTTGCTGTGCTTTTAGAGTGAAGACTCATTATTAATTGTGGGCACTTAGGCACTTGCTATTAAAGTGATATAATACATGTTTCCCTGAGTGTCTCATCACAGCTCTAGGAGGTAAGAAAGAATTACATCAGAAAGACAAAATCAAATTTCCCCTCCATTGTCTCTTGTCCTTTCTAGTCCTCATTCCCTTGTCCCTCTAAAGAATACAGAAATGTTTGATATAGCTTTCACTGGGACAGGATATCACAGAGTAACATCCCAGTGCTCCACGTGCATAGAAAGAGAAGAGATAAGACACTTTAGAAGAAGATTTAAATCAGCCAGCAAGCTGAGTAAAGAGCTGCCAAGAGCTTCCTGACAGTGGTTCTACATATTGAACAGGTGACAAGTCCCAAATTCTTCCTCTGATAAGCCTTTCTTTGCATTTGAAGGAGACACTTCTGCTCACAGGGAAGTTAGAGTTCAGAGCTTCCTTCTGCAGGTAGATCCCTCTGATCTCTCCTTCAAACAATTGAACAAGATAAGAGACCCCTCTTTCAAAGCATGTAGGGAAGGAGAGAACAGAACTGCTCATGACTCACAAAGCAAGAAGAGGGAGTCCTAGGCTGAAGTTCCTTCTCCTGCCATGTCCAGGCTCCTCTTGGACGTGTCCCTGGCAGCTGCCATCTGAGCAGAGATATTTTCCAGCCATCAGAGAAGAAATCTGTGGTCTAGAGCAAGCATAAAGATTACAGCATTCTCCTTTGATTGAATAGAGAAGACTCTGTTTCTGTTCCAAGAAACAGTTATCATTTTGTATGCAATAACCATGGTATGGAAAAAATAATAATAATAATAATAATAAAAAAGAAAGAAGAAAAAAAAGTTGTTAGTGTGACAAGATGAATTCCAGACTTGCAAATCATAAGGCTCTTTAAAGTGGGAGAATGCACTTCATAGGAAAAAGAATGGTCCAGCCAGAAAAGATCTAGATTACAAAATAAAGGAGTTGGGTCAGTCTCTAATTCAGGATCCTTGGCAAAGAGATACTCCATTAGCGGTGACGGTATTCATGTTTTAAGTCTATTCTGACAAGAAACACAAATAAATAGTGAAGCCAGACTTAGTCATAAATCATTCACGTAGTCAGTTTAGTGCTCTGACTGAGAGATTGCTAGACTACAGCACAAATAAGGCTCCGCAAGAAGCCTCTGTAGCACTTCAGAATGCTTTATTCCCTAGAAAAGTGAATTTGGAACAGGAATAAGAAATGACTCAAGGCACATCCTTAGCCTCATACCAGCGCTACCTCAAACAGAATATTTAGAGTATTTAGAATATTCATTCCCAGTGAGTACAGTGATCGTGTTATAGCAGTACATGGTACACTTCCTTCTGCCTAGAAACAGAATTCCTTGGTTGTGTTATATGCTCTATACTGATAACAGATGGTGGTATTTTTTTTTTTATTTTTATTTTTTTTCTCTAGCCTCTGTTGAATAGTCCTGTGTTTTGGAGAAGGAGTTCTGTAGTGTTATTTCTGCAAACTACAGAGTCGTGAAGGCTCTTCTCAAACTGAATGGAATATGTATATATATATATTTTTCTCCCTAGGAAGTTTGACACTATTTTAGCACGGAACTCAATAAGCCTTTTCTGACAGCTACTATGATTATTTTTTAACTTAAGCCATCATTTATTAACTGAACATATCTGACCAGCTTAAATGACATTCTTTTGATATTTTTTTACATGTGTTCCAGTCTCTTTTTTAATATGTATCCTAGGAGATAACGACAGTCTATAACATTTTCAAAAGTCAAATTGTTTTATATATATCACATGGGAAACATTTATGGTAGATGGCATGATAGAAAGTGAACCTTGTTAGAGCATCACGTTAGATAATTACAGTTTGAAATATGTACAGGATTATCCCCCATAGATGATTAACCTACTTTTAAGGGGTGATAGGTGTTATTAATTGACCTGTTCACTGAACTCTAGAAGGTGTTTGGGAAAGTGCCTATACCACAAATTATGCTTCTACCTCATTAATCATCCAAGTCTCCTTCATGACTTGGTAAAAGTGAAAATCAAAAGGCTAACAGAAGACCTATTCTTTTATAGGCCCGCAGATATGTTACAATAAATAAAATTGTTCAGGGCACAGTTAAAAATTGAAGTGTCCTTTCTCTGTTTCCTGTCAGATTTAACTGTTTTTACCTTCCCACTTCTGTTTTCTTCAGTGGAGCTGCAGTCTGCCGCACTGCTTCTTTTCCTTACAAAAAAAATCCATCCCCTCCATTTCAAGTCTACCTTTGCTTTAGACCTTTTCATCCTTCTTGTATTGTATTCTCATTTGTGTCCACATGCCATGTAACATTTAACTGAGGTTTTGTATCTGGAGCACTGAGCTTTCCCAACCAGTTGCATTTGATGGTTCTTAATGTGCAAAAAAGTTGGGGGAAAAAGGGAAAGGGGCAGAGAGCATATGTGTACAAGTGCATAGCTGTCTACATCATCTGAAGACATTTGGTGTAGGGTGCACATATGCTCCCCCCATGTACAGTTACCTTGTTAATGCATATCTTTCCACGTGCTCTTTCAGAAGTAAAGTGTAACCACTCAAATGTATAATAGATAAGGAAAAGACAGCAGACTGAAACTAATTGAGCTATTCCTCCAAAAGAAATGCAAGAGAGGGGGTTATTAATATTCTTCCTAGAGGCTTTGGATCTGCTCCAGTATTTGATGAGAAATCTGCACCTGTATCCTTTGTGAATATTTAAAATGAACCTCATTGTGGCGTCAGGACGCAGACTTTTGTTCTGTTTGTTCTGCTAATGGGATTTAGCTTCATCAAGTAATGTTCAGCATGAGTTCTTCTAAAAGATGCCTGTATGGTTAAACTATGGTAATACAAATGATGACTTAAAGACTTGATTGAATACTGAGCATTACTTATGAAATAATCATGACTTTGAGATGATGGATAGACTTGATTCCCTGAATTTCCAACTGAGATTTTCAGCAGGAGCTTCATTAGATAGACAGGGGTTGAGCCTGTTTTAATCCAGATACAAATGAATTTGAAAAAACGTTCCAACTTAAAATTTTGGATTTGAATAATTTAGATCGCCTGATTGCTCCCCCGACTAATATCTTCGTTCTTGTTTTGATGGTGGAAATGAGTGGGAGTGTCAAATTGTTGTGCTGAGTTTAAATAACTTCAGGAAACTTTCCCATCTAATCATGGAAAATCAAATTCATACATTTTGAAGATGAGCAAAATTATACAATTGAGTCAGGGGAAAATATGTTTGTCTGAAAGACAATTCTTTTCTACAAACATAGCACAGGGAGTTTATTAACACAGATCATAGAATCACAGAATCATAGAGTCATAGAATGGCCTGGGTTGAAAAGGACCACAATGATCATGTAGTTTCAACCCCTCTGCTGTGTGCAGGGTTGCCAGCCACCAAGCCAGGCTGTGCAGAGCCACATCCAAGCTGGCCTTGAATGCCTCCAAGGATGGGGCATCCACAACCTCCTTGGGCAACCTGTTCCAGTGTGTCACCACTGTCTGTGTGAAAAACTTCCTCCTAATATCTACCCTAAACCTCCCTGGCTCTGCTTGAAACCATTCCCCCCTGTCCTGTCACTGTCTACCCTCATAAACAGCCATACCCCCTCCTGTTTCTGTGTTCCTTTCAAATATTGGAAGGCCATGATAAGGTCCCCCTGGAGCCTTCTCCATGTTACCCTCAACCTCTCTTCATAGGAGAGGTGCTCCAGCCCTCTCATCATTTAAGTGGCCCTCCTGTGGACTCGTTCCAAGATCTCTGTATCCTTCCTGTACTGGGGGCCCCAGGCCTGGACGCAGACCTACTCCAGATGAGGCCTCACAAGAGCTGAGTAGAGGGGGAAAATAACCTCCCTCTCCCTGCTGGCCTCTCCTCTTTTAATGCAGAGCCCTCTGAATTTATACAGTATACTCATATTTTAAAAAAGTATAAATATCGAGTGCAGTCTACGAAACCCTAGAGGTGACTATAAGCACTGCAGTGTAAGTATTGTCAGATATTAGACAATACAATTTCTTATATTATTTATTTATCTAATGTTTTCTTAGTACAAAATAAACTGATTGCTCTCAGCTAGAAAAAAAAATAGGTGTGACAAACCCCTTTGAGGATATCAGCCTAACTTAAAGATCATCTTCTGTAACACTTTTCTGAGTATAGTCCATAGATTTACCTTTTCATTCAAAACTTTCAGAAAAGAAGGAGAATGGGGAAATCAACATCTGATTTCATTATTTTTTTTATCATCATTATTATTATTTTTTGGTGTAATTCTGCAAGCAGGTATGTTGATTTTTTAATTTTATTTATTTATTACTCTTTCCTACTCTAATTTGGATATTACAGTACAATAGAATTCTTCAGATTTTTTATTGGGGAAAAGACGGCACTCCCAATCTTCTACCCCCTACTTGGCAAAAATCAGATGTTCTGATGGATTTTGACCATTAAGTCACCTAGACAGTGAAATACAGTAAAAACCACAGAATTACACCCACATTTCTTCATATGCTGAAGAACACAATTAATTGTTTTCGGTTCAGAGATCTTCCATATTTGAAGTTATTCCTCTCTTTCAGCTAAGAGTCTGTTGAACACAAACTGTGTGGGATACGTGCGGATGTGTATATGTGTGTATCTTGAATCCAATTCAAATTCAGCTTGTTTTAACTTCAGATTTATTTCTATGTTTACACAAGTTTGTATCTTGAGAGGCACAAGCCTGTGTAATGTAAGCTTTGCAAAGGTTCAGACAAAGCTTTTCTAACAAACTGTAAATCAGCACATAGCTCTGCCCATTCAACAGAGAAACCATCTTGATGGGAAGCAGAAACATAAGAAGCCTAAAATCAAAGGCATGCTTTGACACTTGCATGGAAAGTACTACTGTGATCTTCTGCTTTGTCTCTCCCTTTCATTGAATGTGGTTGTATAATCATATCTGATTTATTTTACCCACAGATCACCCAGTAACAATGAAGGGAGGTCCATAATTATGCCTGTGTTATGTATAGAATAATTCAGAGGAATGGAAATGAAATGACGCTTTGAGAAGTGTGCATCTAGAAGAAAATGCACATAAGCACATATATCCCTGTGTATAACTCTGTTGTTTGAGTTCATATTTTCTCACTTCCTCATGACCTGTGGCACCAGATTAGAAGTTCTCTAATCTTCGAATTTTCATTTAACACAGTAGTTCTTAGATTATTTTTAATGGAAATTTCCTTGTAGTGGATCTGAAGATACACTGTATTTCCAACCCTAATATGAAATCTAAAAAATATACACTTAAAATTGCTGTTAGTGCTCCATTCTACAGTGGATTTTCAACAAGAATAAAAAACAAGAGGAGAGAGGAGAGAAGAGGAGAGGAGAGGAGAGGAGAGGAGAGGAGAGGAGAGGAGAGGAGAGGAGAGGAGAGGAGAGGAGATGGAAATGAAAATATATATATATATAATTGTATTTATATATTTGGAAGCAATCTTTAAAATCTAAATAAATTATAACTTTGTAATTTAATTTTCCGATAATTACTTAGTTGTAATAATTTAATTAAATGTGCATTGAAATGTTTTGATAATGTAAAGGGTAAATGATAAAATTCCTTTGCAAGTAGAAAGGTAATATTTTCTGGGTTTTAAAAATTCTTTTCAATTTCCGTCTATTGATCTTTCCAGTAAAAATCTGACTAATGTCAGCATACACAATAGGAGAAGTAAGATATACAGGAAGAGATTATATTTTGGTCTGAGTAATTGATGTAGTCAAGAAAAAGTGAACTACTTTGTAGGCACAGAAACCTCTTTCGGAACTGAAATAGAAACAGTCCTCTTCGTGTTTTGTGATTATTAACTTAGTCATTTCTAGGATGCCAGTCCATTTTTTCATTATTAAACCTCAAAATTCTTAGATTGGAAGTGTTTGGGAATGGTATGATTTGGCTTTAATATGCTGCCATAGTCCAGTGTATTTCAAGGACTAACTTATTTTATTACAAATAATGATGTGCAACTCGCGATTTCTCCTGGTTTCAAATCATAAGTAATTATCATCAGAAAAAAATAAAAGGCTGAAGTTAAAAATGCCCTGAATGTAAGAGAAAAGACAACAAAAAGCTTTTCTAATTCTGTTTATCATTGTTTTAAATTGTCCAGGTTAATGTATATGTACATATATTGTTATACTACACAAATACAGCAGCTATTGTTGAACATTTTTCACAAAGCTGCAATTTGTGTGTCATCACCACATTAATTGAAGAATAAAGCCAAAGTTGCAACTGCAGGAGTCAAATTTTTCATAACAGAATTGTCCTCAGAGCAATTAGGCAGAAGAATTTTTAAGTCCTGTTACTGTCATAAACCAGCGCTGGAAATGCGTACACTTGAATGAGTGAATCCCTTTGGTAAACTGATACAGGCAAGTTAACACTTTGTTGCACCTCAGTGGCCAGCATTTGATCTTGCAGATCATGGATGATGCCTGTTACTTGTGCTGCTGCTGCCCTGAAAGTCCATGGCTTGAATTGTCCTGGCACCAGATTCTACCCAAAGTCTAAAACAATGAAATTGCTTTTTTACTCAGAGGGTGGTGACGCACTGGAACAGGTTGCCCAAGGAGGTTGTGGATGCCCCATCCCTGGAGGCATTCAATGCCAGGCTGGATGTGGCTCTGGGCAGCCTGGTCTGGTGGTTGGTGACCCTGCATATAGCAGGGGAGTTGAAACTAGATGATCATTGTGGTCCTTTTCAAACCAGCCAATTCTATGATTCCATGATTCTATGATTCTCTGAAATACATTTGTTGTCAATAAACTTGGTAAATTATAAGATTAAAGGTATGGGGGGGGGGGGGGGGGGGGGAAGTCTTTTATCTATGATGTGGTTCATAATGCATTGCGTAAGAATAGAACATAATTACAATTAGTACTGTAAACATCAAAGAAGTTTTGCCTTGAGGCTTCAAGTGCCGCATATAATTATGTTTGTTTTTTTTATTATTATTATTCTTTAAATTCAAGCCTATAAATCTTAAGTAAACTATGACACTCCTCTGACTTTAGACTTGTTCTGCCCCAGGACATTGTATGGTGTTGAAAATGTCATCACTTATTGTTATACTCCACTGAGCATCCAGAAAAGTCCAAAACAGAAAAGTCCAGTGAATTAGTAGACCTTGTCTATGCAGAATATAGTGCTGACTCCACCACATAAATTTTTTCACAGTGTGGGAGTTAACACTGTCAGGTCTTATATCTGAACAAGAAAGTAAGTAAAAGCATGATGAGATTCAGATATTAATGTACTAACAAAAAAGGGAGAGATCATCTTTGTTGTCATCACCAGATGCTCAAGTATAGCTTCACCATCCCAGGAGCAGTATTGACACAGATACACCTCCAAAAAATAAGAGCTTGGGATATGTTCTAAAACACACCTACATGATTCCTGCCAAAAAGTATTTCTGAGTTAAATGAACTACTTTTAAATAATGTGATGATTTCAGGGACAGTTTTAGTGATGTGAAGAACTGGAGCATTAGATTTATTTGGTTGTGATTTAATTGGGCTCCAGTGACTAAACCTAAGCCTGATTTTCTTCATGTGATAGAAGGTGGAACAGCTGGGTGAGGGTTAAGACATAACATAAACAAAATGTTTCTTTTCATTAACCTTGATTTTTGTTTTCCTCAGAATTTTCAAGGCTTATCATTAAATAGAATTTGGGCTTATTTTTTGCTATTGTTCAGTGGGAAGAGCATATGGGAATCTAAGAACCAGCCATCTCAGTACAAAACACAGCACCTATAAACTGGTTGATAACTAAATGTTGTCCATTACTACACTTGTTAAATCAGTGTCATACACGTACAACAGCTAAGGATGGATTAAAGGTCTGTAATTTCTTTTCCCCACTCTATGAATTTATCCTTGTACTGAACCCATTTTTATACTCATTATGAAACTGCATTTGTGGCTTAGCAGCTGAATTCAAAATGCTCCAGTCTGCAACAGGTGTATTGCAGAAACTAATAACCCTGGCCATTGCTAATAAAATGTAGTTGTAATGTAATTTGCTTTTCAGGAAAGAGACATAATCAACTGCATGTTCACGTGTGCACTCTCTGTATTAACAGTGCATGGTTTTGAAGCAAAAGAATGATTAAAAATGTGATGTTCAGAATGCCTGCAAATTACTTTTTGACTAGCTTGTTCTTCCTGCTTAACATATCCCTCTGAACATCGAGTCTTCTAGAGTGGTGCACGAGGAGGAAAAGAGGAAAATGAATTAAAACAAGACTTTCTGGGACTCTGGGAAACTCTTTGGTTTTGACTCGGTGCTGTGTTTCCTCTTGTTTGGGAATTTTGTACAATTTTGTCCAGACAACCCTCTTTCAGGCTAACTCTACTACACACTCCGACATGATTCCAGAGTGCATGTTCCTGGAGGATGTTATTAGTTCTTCTGAAGATTTCACTGATTTATTGTTTGTACATGTGTGGCTCTCCTGAAGGTTTGTGCTGGAGACTAATCCCTGCCAAGTAGTTCTGCTTCATTGTGCTATGAAATACCCAGAGGGTGGGCATCCACACAAAGCCTTGACCCCAGCACTGTTCGGCTTCCCCGCTGTGTGTAGATCCTCACCACTCAGGACCGCCCAGCATGTGAAGGTTGTTATATGGAAGCAAGACTGATTTCTAACGTCAAACCCATCCGCCACTGAACTATCTATATTAGGACCATTACATGCAATTGCCACATCTTTCAAGAAACCTGTTGTTAAAAATTATCTCTGTGTGTAAGACAAAGTCTATTCTCATTACTAATCAACCTAAAAAGATAAGAGACTTCATAGAAGCTATAAAAAAGACTGTAAAACCCTCATGATTGAGACCTTATCAATTCCTAATTTTAATGACCTTGGCTCTTCCTCTACACTTCTACTAATCAATCATTAAAACAGTGGTGTGTGGAGGTCCTGGTAACCATTTGACCTGTTCTTATCAACTCTGCCCTCTCATGAAACTTCTCAGTCCTCTGCAATTTGTGTGGATCAATACAGCAAAAAGGTCACAAAAGCACCAAAGAGAGATGCCAATCAGAGAGATGTCAAAAGAAAAAGAAAGTTTGACAATATCAGGATCAATCAGGGCCTGTTCAGGAGTACCTGTCAGCTGTGATTAATGGCACATTGTGCATTGCTGTCATTTGGAAAATGCTTTAGAACTTTTTAGATCACTCTACAGCAAAATTGGGTTTAGCCCTCTGTCATTTGAAATTTAGTAGTCAGACATTCCAAAGTGGGTCAGCTAAACCTTTTTCTTAGCAAACAGAAGGTTGGTGGCTAGTTGAGAAAAACTCTCCAAGTTCTGTTGGATTATACATAAAAGTGTCCAAGATGGGCCTTGAATACCTCTGGAGAAAGAAAAACCACAACCTCTCTGTGTAGCCTCTTCCAGGGCTCTGTCATGTTCACAGTAAAGCTCATGCTCAGTTCTCACGTTCAGATGGAACTCCCTGTGTTCTAGTTTGTGCCCATTGCCCCTTGGGCTGTCTCTGGTCACCACTGAACAGAACCTGGCCGCATTTAGTTTTACATATTTATATGCATTGATAAGATCCCCTCACAGTCTTCACCAGGCTAAGCAGTCCTGGTTCTCTCAAACTTTCCTCATGAGGGAGGTACTCTAGTCACACAAATATCTTTGTGGCTCTCCACTGGACTCTCTCCTGTAGTTTCAGAACTGGACACAGCACTCCAGATATGGCCACCCCGGGCCATAGTATAGGGGAAGGATCACCTCCCTCAAGCTACTGGCCACCCTGTTTTTAATACACCCCATGATACAATTGGCCTTCCCTGGACTCAAGGCCATGCTGCTGGTTCATAACTAACTTGTCCACAGATCCTTCTCCACAGAGCTCCTTTCCATTGGGTCAGGCCCTAAACTGTGTGTGGTTATTCCTCTCCAGCTGTTGGAGACTACACTTGCTCTTGCCGAACTTCATAAGGTTCCTCTCTGTCCATCTCTCCATTCTGAATGGAATGCTCGTAGATCATCCAGCTCAGATGCAGACAACCTTCCTCTACAGATTATCCAAGTCTTTCCTATGAGACTTTGTTCTGACTTTAATTCCTCAAATAAGACCGCTCAAGAAAAATATCATTAAATTGATGTTTTCAAATATTGATGTAGATGCTCAGGGTAATTCACCTACCCTAAAATTAGGTTTTAGACTATAAATTTCACTCAAAACCTCAAAACCTCCACAGGCTTGTTTGTTTGTTTGTTTGTTTAAGTAAAGCCTGAAAGTTCATCATCAGAATTGGGCAGGGTAATTTTAAATTTCACTAGACTTCACTTTCCTTTAGAAAGAGGGACAGTTATAGAATCACAGAATCATAATCATAGAATCATAGGATGGCCTGGGTTGAAAAGGACCACAATGATTATCTTGTTTCCACCCCCCTGCTATGTGCAGGGTCACCAACCACCAGACCAGGTTGCCCTGGGCCACAACCAGCCTGGCCTTGAACCTCCTTGGGCAACCTCCTTGAGCAACCTGTTCCAGTGTGTCACCACTGTCTGTGTGAAGAATGTCCTCCTAAAATCTAAACTAAACCTCCCCTGTCTCAGTTTAAAATCATTCCCCCTTGTCCTATCACTATCCAGCCCCGTAAACAGCCATTCCCCCTCCTGTTTATATTCTCCTTTCAAATACTGGAAGATCACAGTGAGGTCTCCCTGGAGCCTTCTCTTCTCCAAGGTAAACAATCCCAGTTCCCTCAACCTTTCTTCATAGGAGAGGTGCTCCAGCCCTCTGATCATCTTAGTGGTCCTTCTCTGAACTCATTTGTACGGCTCTGCATCTTTCTTGTACTGGGGGGTCCCAGGCCTGGACGCAGTACTCCTGATGGGGCCTCAGAAGAGCTGAGTAGAGGGGGCCACCACTTTTTTAATGCAGCCCAGAACACAGTTGGCCTTCTGGGCTGCAAGCACACACTGCTGGCTCATGTCCAGCTTTCCATCCATCAGGACCCCTAAGTCCTTCTCTACAGGGCTGCTCTTAAGGGGTTCTTCTCCAAGTTTGTATAAATTAATATAAATAGAAAGCATGCATTAGTTGTGAAAGCACAGGCGGAATGGAAAGATGAGGGAGATATCCCAAGATCACACTGCAGAGTGGTATTAAGGTTGGCAACAAGCCACTAAATTTGAGATCACTCTCCTTTAGTAGTCTGTTCAGACTGTTTAAATTTCCTTCTTCATCCAGCCCCACATTTGGTCTTAGGACCAGTTCTTCTGGGATTTAGTCAAAATCAAATTCCACAGCCATTTTTTATTTAATGAGGAGCTGATAGGAATATCACCAAACTTCTAATTGAATGAAACATCTCCATTACTTGACACAAGGATTTAGACTGAGTTTCACAGGTAGCTAGCAAACAAGGAAAACCTAAAATTTGCCCTTTCTCATGAATTAGTTTCTAAAGAACTATCATTATCATACTGGTAATCATTTCACATCTTCTTCCCAGTCTTCTTGATATTAGTTCCTCTGGAAACTGGTGTTGCTTCTGGAAGAGCACACAGGCACCCACTGATAGAGGAACTTGACAATAACATTGCATTTCTTTGTCCAATTTCCTAGTTAAGGTTTTGTAGGCTTCTGTTCATTGAGTTATATCTGCAGCAGGTGTAAACTCCATTCATTTCGGTGCAACTGTGATGGCTTGTGCCAACTGGAAATAGATTTTCACAAAGTTGGTGTGTAGGTTTTTCCAAAAAAGAAAAGCAATTCTAAAAGCAAAATGAGCAAAATGCTGCTTGCCATTTTTTTTTGCATTGGCTGTACTTGGCTTTGTTTCATTTCACAAAGTATTTCAGACTTAAATGACATCAGCTGTGGCAGAAATGACCTCCAAAAACTAAGACAACAAATTGTTAAAACTGAGCTGAGAGCCACAATTATAATCGCTAATTTAGGGTTTAGCTCTATTTTAATCCTGACTGGCTGATGAGTAAATTGGAATAACCTTTATGCAGAGAGGAAAATGTGAAAATTGTTGAGTTTGTGTACTTTTCTTAGTGATGCATATTGCTGGGAGTTTAGAGCATTCTGTGCAGTGAAGATTGCACTGGTCAGGACAGTGATCTGTGGTATAACCAATGCTTTGTATTCTCCAAACTGAATTTCTCCCTCTGGCACGGCTCTGAGCTGGTTCTGTCTCATGAACTTGGATGGGCCACAGATGCCTTTTTGGCGTACATTTCTCCTTTCTACCTCACTCTTTCTCTATTACAATGTACATGTAAGACACTATTATCATTTTAGGATCTGAGACATTGATCAGAACAGAATAAGAGACACAAATATGTTTATCTAGATCCTCTGCGGCCCTTACAGTCTGGTTGTTGTAGTTGTTTTGTTTTGGGTTTTTTACTCATTCCTATCTCTGTAGCTATAGTTATTTCTTTTGCTGTTCACTTCTTTTGCTATTTTGCCTGCATATCTGAAAGCAACTCTGATGCTTCCTTTCCATACTCATTTAATCCCTAGTCTCACTTCTCTCAAGATTTCTTGTCTTTATTTTAAGTCAGGGAATGGAGGCAAAGTGGAGGAGGACTGGAAAATCATACAGTCTGACTTCTTTAATGTTTTGCTTTTACTGCTTGGAATGTATGATTCATAGACTTCCACATTTTGTATTTTTTTTTATTTTATTTTATTTTTTTTCCTAGAGAGACTACTTTTAATGATCATAAACCACCAGAGTTAGGAAGGGAGCAGGGCCACACCACCTCTCAACATTCCCAGTAAAATCTCCATCCAGTTGTTTAGATTTCTTTTCAGCTGTATAAAGTTCTTAGGTAGGAATGGGGGAGGATTCAGAGTTTCTACAGAGGTCCGGGGGAACATTTTTTTTAAATGAAATTTCATTTTCCCAGAAGTTTGTCTGCACCACCATCCATCATTAATTTTATGGCATTGGAAAGTAAAACAGTTTTCTTCCAAACTTCCAAGACGATTTCTATCCGGACCAGTTGAGCTTTGCTCCAAATAAACTAGATTCTCTGACAATTGCTTTTGGGATCTCTCCAACTTTCTGCCTCTTCCTGTAAACTTCTAGCTTTTAGAAGAACTAAGTGTGTTTAAAACCATCCTAATGTTTCTCTGAATCGCTCATTTTAGAATTTAACTTTCTTTACTTATCACAAGGATGTTGAATCATGAATCTTCAAGCATATGACATTGCACTCATTTATCCAGAGTGTGGACCCAATGAGACCTAGTAAGGTACATATTCCAAACATCTTGTGCTCAATACTCAAACACAGGGAGTTATAGGGGCCACTTTTCATAATGGGTACTCATTCTGACCTTTCTCAGATTGTCCTTTTCCAGGATTGCCCTTATATCTGGAGCAAATATCTAGTGAGAAACAACTGTATTTGATAAGGACTACATGTCGTCTGTTTCTGAATCTGCAGTTTTCTGAAAACTCTTCTCTTCTATATACACCACAGAAATCCTAGCACTCCACATTATCATATGAAGCAGTTCTGCTTTAGTGTTCTTCAGAAGGCCAGGAATCTTGCAGAGAGGAAATGTAAGGGGGAGGGGGGGGGGGGAAGAAGAAAGAAAGAAAAAGGGAAAAAGAGATTGAAAGGGAAAGGGAAAAGGAAAGGGAAAAGCAATGGGAAAATTCAGTGTTCTTTTCCTCAATAATTTTTTTCTTGCCACGCTCACTTTCCAAAAGGTGCTTTACCATTCCATTTGAGGAAATGCAAGCTATCTTTGCTTCCTAAGTTTTCTTCTTGTCGTTTTTCTCAGGAACTATTTTGCATTATCTTCATGATTCTGTTTTGTCTATTTTTGTTTTTATATTATCTATTCACATAGATTTGTTACAAAGAAATCTCCTGCTTCTAGATTTCTCTCCCTACCACAGACAGCCTTGCCCATAAATACCTTATTTTCCTTCATTTGAAGTTCTGAGGGCTCCCAATTGGAAGGGAGATAGACCTGCCATACCTGGAGTATATGCTGGTATGTATTTTGACCTCACTCCACATGGGTCTTACCAGTTGCATTCTCCTGCTTACTACTTCAGCCTTTCTTTTTTAATTGCTCGAGAATGCCAGATGTTCCCTGCATTGTGTTCTCTCTGGATGGATTTTAAGGCAGGTCTCTCCTTCCTCTCGGGCTCAGTCACAGCTGTGAGTTGATGGAGCTGCCTCTCCCCTTTGCTTTGAGCTTTAGTCAGGTTCTAAAGTTTCATTATCAGAGTGATTCATTCTGGAAGATATTTCATGCTCCCCAAGCCCCAGGCATGTCCTAACAGGCTTGTGTAATATTTTCTTTCTCTTCCCTTTCCTCAGTATTTTTCTTTTCCCTTTGATGATGCTCTGCAGGTGCTTTAGCAAATACAAGGCTCCAAGGCCTGCATCTTCCAAGACTGCTGTAGTTTTTAGCTCCCAGACTCCATTCCAGGAGCCATTCTCCTTTTCATGGCCAACAGCTGGTCTCTTTCAGGAGTCACTGGCACATAGTCAGGGAACTCTGATCATATGCCTTGTAAGATGCTTAGTGGCTGACATCATTTGCCAAACACCAGCTTTCCTTGACAACTTAGTCTTTCCAGCTCCACAGACACTTGACTGCCACGTATAACTCCCCATCATTAAAATGTGACTTCAGGCTCCCTCATCAAAAAAGTGAGTTCATAAAGATGCAAATGAGTGTAAAAGAAAATCACTTGAAATTTTTCCCATTATTTGTGTGTAGATCGTTCCCCAATAAATTCCAATAAATGTTCTCCAGTAAATGGTATATGCTGTTTTAATAAATAGCATCATTAATTAATGCTAGCTAATAAAATTGCAATGATGAGAACTGTAACCAACCTTATCACTGCAATTATTGTCCCTAATAACTAGTTTATATTTACAAGAATATATTACTGATGCTGCTTTTTTTTATTATTATTTGTGAACACCTCACACTTATTTAGTTAACTAAATAAATAACTGCTGTGCCACCTTGTTCCCATCACAGCAGAGTACATTCTGCATGATATTGGTAAGGCCCTGAGTGCTCTCTGGCACATCTGGCTGCCCACTCCAGATGAGGTCATTCAGCCAAATGTTGATCCCATTTTCATCCTGAATTTCCTCTAGGACAGAGGCTAAGGAGGAGCAAGATTGATCAATGCTTCTTCCAGGAAGTGTAAGACCATATTTCTTCAAATGTGCATATTGACTTTATTCACCAGGTGGGGAAGCGCTGCATGAATGGTCAGTGTGCTGCCTTCTGCAGCCACCTCATTCCCTGTGCTGGCGGTATGGGGAGAGATGGGAAGGAAGAGGAACAAGGATGCTCTGACTAAGTGTTTATAATTAGGCTTATCAATTCTGCCATCCTTCTACTGTTGTCAAACAGGCTGCCCAGGGAGGTGGTGGAATCACTGTCCATGGAGGTGCTCAAGAACAATGGTGATGTGATACGTAGGGACATGGATTAGTGGGCATTATTGGTGGTAGGTGGATGGTTGGACTGGATGATCTTAGAGGTTGTTTCCAAACCTAGTGATTCTATGATTATACCTTGAATACAAGGCATAATCATGCATGTGCTGTTTAATGAACCTTCTTCCCACCTATTTTTACACTGAAGAATGTCTCAAAAATGCGGTATTGTGTAACTCACAAATACCTCAGAAGAGAGACTAAAACCCAAACTCCTTTGAATTGAATAGTTTCAAAGAATTTGCTCCCAGAGGACATCAGTAGATGGTTTTGTCTTGAATGTCATGATATCACCTCTAAGGTCCCCACTCTTTCATGCCTTTGTAGAGGAATGCTCTCCATCATATATGAACTATCTAACTGCATTCTTTGACTCAGTAGCCAAAGTTGTTTCTGTAAAGAGTGAGGCTTCCAGAGACCATATAGGCTGCTCCATTCTTAGGTGGTTAAGCAACAATATTCCCCAATGTTTTTTTTCAGTAGCAATATGTGGAGGAAGGACAATGGTCCAGAAATTGTTCTTGAATTACAACTGTAATCATAAAAAGTACAAGAGCAATTGTTCTTGAAACAAACAAAATAAATAAGTAAAACACTTTATAATTGAAAAAGGGGGGGGGGGGGGGCGGGGGGGGGAGGGGGAGAATCTGCATGTATTAGTATTTGCTGGACTTATCCATATCCAACAAATGACAATTCATTCTTAAAACTCAAGTATACTGCCTAAAATAACATCCCCTATCTGGAAGGAGAACCTGAGCCTTGAGAATCTGTAGCATGTTCTCACCTGTATATCGTATGAAGACTCCTTAAGACCTGAATTATGGAACATGGAACAAAAGAGAAGTTATAATAGCTAGTACAGTCATAAGGGTTCTGCCATAGTTTCTCCTGTTCAACTGTCACCAGGTAAAGTAGTACGCCAGGTAGTAAATTAATTAGAATATTCCTTATTACGATTCAGGTTCATAGCTGTTGTAATTCACAGGTTCACATTTGACAAGCTTTAAATGAGATATCCTTGACTGAATGGGTATATTTTCTAAGCAAGGTAAATGGTGGTTAATCAAAATTATTTGTTTTTGCTAAATTCATAGAATTATAGTACCTTTTGGGGATGGACAGAACCACCGATGTCTAGATAAAACCCTCGCTGAAAGCATTGTCAACATTTAATTTAGCCCAGCTCCTCAGAGCTTCGTACAGTCAGAATTTAAAAACCTCCAAGGACTGAGATTGCACCAAATCTCTAAACAACAATTTTCAATGTCTAATTGCTCTCCTGTAGAGAAGCATTTTATGTATACTGAGTCATACCCCCCTTGTTTTAGTTTATGATCACTGTCACATACCTATTCATCGTATATCTCTGTACAAAGCCTGGTTTCATCTTTGTAAATTCTACTATCATTAATAAATGAGTATCTAATTCTTGAAAGTGTTAAACTCCTAAATAGATGAATTATAAGAATAAATAAATCAATAAACAATAAATAATAACCTGTATATTCACAAAGTCATAGGCAAGCCTTAAGTTTGTGGTGATTTAGAAACTGCTGGTGGAAAGTTGGTAGAGGTTAGTTGAATAGAAAAAAAATAGCTTTCAGTCTACAACTATGAAGACCTGTAATTTGGAAAACATAACATGATAGACACAGGTCATGATGCCATTCCATTTGGATGTATGACTTCACTGTTTTTATAATCCTCATCCTTTTAATGTGGATTTAATAATGTCAAGCACCACAAGAAACTACTAACTTTTCAAATTGAAGAATGTATGGTGTTTCCATAACTGACCCTCTTAATTGCTGAATAAGGAGTAGAGCTCTTTCCTGCTTTGGTTTGGAAAATGTTTACATTTTATGTGTGTAGTGACAGAATGTATAGACTTCATGTCTGAGTATAGGGATGGGAAATAAATTCTAATGTACTTTGAAGTTTATTGTAGCAGCCTTGCAGAAATCCTTTCTTCTCTATTGCTGCAAAATTGTACTTCCATCTCTTTATATCTTTCCAGGATAAAAGGATATTTATTTTTCCCACTATTGACTGCTCAGATTACGGAATTGATTTCTTTTTCAGAACTGGAATTTTCCTATTGAGAAAATAGAAATTGCTTCCTGACCAATCCTTTGGTATACTTAAGGCGCAGGGAGTACAGTAGACATTGGCCATGGAAAGTAGTGAGGAAATGACATAATATGGATTTCCAAGAAGTTGCTGAAAAAAAGGACAAACATTTGACACAGTTTTGCTGGTTCACTCAGAACTAATACCTGGTGGGATCTGCAGTTATCAAAGTGGAAGGAGTGAAGTGCTTAAATTGATTGAATGTTGAGCAGTTACAGCTACTAAACAAAGCAGTTCTTAGAGTGGATGCATAGAGAGGGATGATGTGGAAGAAAAGATCTTAGCCTCCAAAATCTTGTGATGATATGGATAGACAGATGTTTCAGTTAATTTTGATTCAGAATAGCGGTCCAGGAAATAACTCTTGCCTAGTTTCTACCAAGATTGATTTGTCTGATCCAGAAATGAGATCTTGGATGCACCGAGGAAGGATCCCCTTGAAAATACACTGGAGATACTCTTTTTATTTTCCCTATCGTTAAAGTATCTTAAAGAGAGGAGATCAATGACAAATGATCTTTAATTTGAGTAAACTTAGTCATTGTGACTTAGCTTTTCTTTATATCTTTTTTTTTTTCATAAAGTGCCCTGAAATTCTTTCATTCAGCACTGCTAATGATGTGTAACTGTTCAGTTGATCTGCATTATTAGATCACATTTAAGGGCTGCAAAATTAGAAGAATAAGTTAGTTACCATGTATTGTGCAAGTTTGGAAGTCCTTGGTGGACGTTACTTTGGTAGCATAGAAACAGGACATTTTCCAGTGACAGACAGTGACTAACACATTGCCTCTTCAATGCCCATCCAGCTGGCAAGCCTGCTGTCCTGGCCTGGTTTGTGTTTATACTGACACTGCTCCAGCAGGTATGAGTCTGACAGGACACCCAGTGCCATCTGTCCAGCTGCTCTGCAGGACCAGTGCTTCCTTCTGTCTCCTGCATGCAGCAGCCATCTGAATTGGCTCAAAAAGCTCCAGATAAGGAAGCATTTTGATGGCTTATGTGAAGCATAATGAGGCAGTAGCATTTTTCCCCCATTTTTAGTGAAGGGTAAAATTGACACAAAGTCTCCCATAAGAACTTTTATGATTGCATGTCAGATTTACTGCCACTTAGCAGTCATCTCTCTGTCTCTCTGCTGACTTTTTCAGCATTCAAAAGTTGGTCCATCAAGGACCAGAGTGATCTGTGGTGTTCTTTTACCCCCCACCACCTTCGTGTATGACATGTACACTGCAGTACATAAGATCCTTCTTTTCTTTGTCCTCAACCCAACATCACATCAGTTTCTAACCTGGAAAATACCTACATCCTCCCTTCATGAAAGAAAGCACATGAGTTTCAGACTATTAAACGAACAAAATAACCAAATTTCAGACTCTCACTAGACCTAATTTCAGACCAGTGCCATCTTCACTGAATGGCATAGGTACTGTGAAGCATTCACCTCCCTGAATTTTGCCATTTTGTTTGTGGATATTTTATCAGTTAGTTTTTCCCTAAATGCAGCAAAGAAGCAAGTAGATCTAAAAGGTAATATATCCTGTCCAAAAATAAAAGCATAGATCAGCTCATGGAAATCTCTTTACTTCATCAATTACAGAGGAGGCTTTGGTGATTGCTCAGACTGGTCAGTTAACTTTCAGATGGCTGAAATTAAGATCAATTGCTGTTTCTACCCTCTGTCCTGTGGTTTTCCAATTACCCAAGACTGTGAAAAGTGTAGAGGAGAAACAAGAGAATAAACATTTAAAATAATGGCAAGCATATAGTTATGGATTACTAGTGTGGAAAAGATCTAACTTCCTTCCCCAGTGCCTGGCTATAGAGCAAAATGCAACATAAGCACTCTGTTATTCACACTTGCTCTATAGGGTAAGTGAACTACTTACCCTCTCTTGTTTAAACGTTACAGCCACAAAACGAGCTAATAAATTTCTGGCTGACATGCCTGACAGAGCAATAAGTAAAAACAGGAAAGCATCTATTACATATTACCCTGAATTTATCAGCTCTCCCTTCAAAAGGGGAAATAACACAAGGCAAATTGTGGGAAGTTTTTTTTATCTGCTAGAAAAATATGCCCTGTGCCCCAGTCAAAAAACAAGCTGTTGTGAAGTAACCACATTATTTAAAGATACAAGTCAAACAGGAAGAGGAAAACCAAACAAGCATGGCTTGAAAATTTCCCACAAGTGAACTCTGATAGTCAGAGAACAGCGATGGACTTGCTGGCAGAGCCTGGGCTGCAGGAAAACCATCAGCCTTTCCAAGGCCAGAGAGCTGGGAAAGTGAATGAAGGGAAGTCTCTTCCCTTGCAAATATTTATCTCTGGGTGTACATTTCTGCTGTTTTCTTTATTGCTGTTTCTAAAGCCAAATCAGTATGTCAGCAGTTGAGATTTCAAGATGTGCCTGAGATTCCACCACTTTTCAATGCAAGAAACCACCAGCAGGATTTTTTTAATGTGTGAATGAAAATTTAAGCCATGCTCCTTTGAAACACTTCAGTCTGTACATAACGTAAAGCAAACAGAATTTTAAAACTGAGTGCCACATTTAAAACTGAGGCCCTTATATTTGATCACTTTGAACCTGCTGGCTGGTGAAGGAGTCCATGGAAAACCTGCTGACTGAAGCCATGAGCTCAAAAAGTATGAATTATGTCCCCAAAGTAATATTGTGATGGAAAAGGTGCCCCACAATTGGGGTGATACCACCTCTCATTCCATAGTCTGTTTTTGGGGATACCGTTGCACTTTTATTTGAAGTGATGATCCTTATAGTAACATTTATGGCTTCTTCTGTTTGTTTTGTTTTTGTTTTTGTTTTGTTTTGTTTTCCCCTTATAAACCCAATCATAAGAACAGAAACCTTTGTAAGCAACAAACAAACATCTCTGGCAATGTAGGGTTTTGATTGCCTTCCTTACCACAAAGATATCGCTCTACAAATATGAATGATTTGTGAATAATTCCTTATGAGTCATCCCTTCCAAAAGAATGGGAAGTTGCAAGTGTTTATTACAGAAGGATAGACCCTGTTCATTTGGTATGATTTATCCCCAATGCACAAGCCTTTTCAAGGGGTCTATCCTAGCACATTTTATTTAAAGTGAATTTAAGCAATAACTAATGGACTTTATGGAGTTTCAGTTCAGGAAGTGTTATTATAATCAAGATTAATCCGCAGTGTAAATGTCTCAAACTACTTAACAATACCTAGAGCTTGCTTGGTTAGAGGAGGTAAATTCTTCCCATTTGCAAAAAGGAGAAAAAGCCCTGAAATTACTACCTTTTTAGTATAGCGTATCTTGTATAAAAGAATGAGGCTTGATTTTAGAGAGTGAAATGATAAGACGTGACTGAATTCCTCTGGAAAATTATGCTGTTTCGATAAGTTAGAATACACTCAATTTCAAATAGAATGTCAGATTTCAATCCAAATTCCATTTTGTATTCCATTTAAATTCCAATTTGAAATTGTCATGACTCTAGTTTACTGTGCCTTTCTTTGTCTGCTAGACTATCATAACATTTATGGATTAATAATAATAATAAGACTTTTTACATTACTGCTTGAAACACAGTCTCTTCTGTACAGACCCTAGCTCTGTAATGCACTCTTAACCAAAGACTGAAACAGGTATTTGACCAGGGAATCAAGGTCCATATATTAACATTGTAGTGTGTAACATGAGTACTAGATTATGTTTTGAAAAAGAAACTGAAGTCTGATCTTATTTTCGAACAGATATTGTCAACAAATGTTTTTACAAGTGCATCCATTCCTAGGGAGCTTGCCTGCATTTTGCTTCTAACCAGAAGTAGAGTCATGCAGTACAGAGCAACAGATCATCAGCCTCCTGAGATAAACTACTTCACTGAAAATTCTCATAGTGTATGATGTTTTCACATTTGTCTGGCTTCTCTGACAAGATGTATTATCATGTAGAACCAAATTAATACAGAGGGAGGCTTTGTCATTAAAGAAATACAAGCTGATTTCTTCTATTATGACCAGCAAGAGAGCTATATTTGTGGTACAAACAGCTACAGTGTTCTCTACGCTCATATTCCTCAGTCTGATACATGGCTAAAGTGTAGTAACCTGGGTCCTGAAACTGGGGCAATGCATTTATTTAAATCCTCGGGGAAGAAACTATGTGAAATCAAGGTGCTTAATGGTATAACAATGTGTAAGCCGAAATGCACAGCATGCATTCATTCTGCTATTAAGCAGCGCGCTAAAAGGAAGAGAATGAGGAAAGTAAGAAAGAAGAAACCTCAAGAATTTTCATCTTACTAACATTTCAAATATTGTGCATGATGTTCTGTATGACCAGAATTTTACCCTTGAATCCAAGCTGACACTAAAACACTTCTTGGAGAAAAAGCTAAACTCAGACCCTGATGTTAAGAAGCCAGAATAAAACAAACAATCTGGTCCAGCACCTCCACTCTGACCCTGGCTCGGGGAGAGATGTAAACACATGCTTCACTCTCCCTGGGTGCACTAAGTGCCTTTGCTGCATGCTTTCCTGCCAGCTGCTGCAGAAAGAAAAGTCAGAAACCGCAGAATAATATGCTCTGAGCAGAGCACCTTCCCTTTAGAAAGGCTGGAAGAAAGTTGATGAATTAATTGTCAAATATTTCAAGAAAACAAAAGTGCATTGGTTAGATGGAAATCAAAATGTTCTGGAGTTCTGACAAATCCCAGCCCTGTGAGGCTAGCCAAAGTTTTCAGTAGCAGTGGAGAAAGTACATAAACATTTATGTGGTTGTTAATGCCATTTGACCCTTAGTGTTAGTGATTCAGCTGGGCTGATCTGCTTTACCTTTGTGACATCTTAGATGCAGAAATATTGGTGAAAAACTGCTGAGATTGTCTAATAGTAAAAGGTCAGCTTAAATAACGTCTCTGCACACTCTGATTAGAAGTGAAGCTGTGTCCAGACTGAACAAATCTCTGGTTTCTTTTTCACTAGTTTCATTGTTTCCTTCTTCTTCTGAGGGAGGAAATACAAGACAAAAATATTTTTTCATGGTATTTTGGCACTTCTGTTTCCTGTTGTGGCCAGAACCTAGAAGTTAAGAAACTTGTGACTGAAACAATTGAAGTAGCACTGGAAAAATCAAACAGGAAGCAAGAAGTAATTTTTTAAGTGGTGAGGGCAATTAATCACTGAACAGTTTGCCAATGGAAGTGGTGGATTTGTCATCATGTATGTCTTTAAATCTATTCTCTCTTTCCTTCTAAGGATATCTACTGTAATTTAAGGTATTAAGTTCAAGACAAGGCAAAATTTTCTATCTTAACAAGATTATTACAACGTTCCTTATTGGTCTTAACATTATGAAAACCTTTAGAAGATTCATTTCAGGACACACTATTTTACTAGCCCCAGTGAATGTGTGGGAAGTAGAAATAAAGTGGATATATCCTGTGCTTGCATTATCTTCATGGATTAGGAACTCCACTGCAATGAAAGCCATTTGAATTTAAGTCTTTGCTGTGTGCCAGGTAGAGACTCTTTTTAGCCCCTAAATGAATGTCCTCACCATGTTGAATTTTGCAGATTACAATCACTTCTGTCCTCTTGTCAAGCTGACACTAACTTCAGGGCAGATTCATGCTAGGAAATGACGAATAAAATCTGGTTTTCAGATTCAGTTAGGTGCCTGACTACCTAAACTCAAGGGCAGTCCAAACTACTCACCTGAGTGCTTTCAGTACTTTGCTTACCCAGCTCCTTGCATATGGCGACTGCCCTTTCATAAGTATCCTTTTCCTCAGGAGTTAACTGAAGCATCCTGAGCTTTTAGGTCATGGAGAATCCCCACAGAGCACAGGACCTTAGGTGAATGCTGCAGTTTTTAACTTTTCAGTCAATAATCACTAGAACTATTTATTTGTAGGTGTTTAGATGCCAGTAATTCTATAGCAGTTAGTTGCCTAGGCAGCTTTAATAGTCTATGACATAAAAGCTATACAGAATGTACCTTCTCAATATTGACCTTTAATCTAGTGATAGAGTGATCTCTTTGGTTGGGAAGAAATCCGCTCTCCCAAAATGTTTGCAAATATGCATAGGGTTTGGAAAACCTACAGCAAATTCATTTCAGATCAAATAGATATTCGGAGAGCAAGCTTCTCTAGACATTAAAGGCATTTCCAGCAGCAAAATTCACGCTTGCATGAAAGCAGCCCCCACCTCCACACACACATATACGTTGCACATACAGTCAACAGAGGAAGGAAAGACTTTCAGTTTCACTAGAAACAGAAATGCTGTTTCTACTCTCAAGGAAAAAGGAAAAAGGAAAAAAAAAAAAAAAAAGAGCTACTTCATGTAAACATCTGTGTGAGAGTGAAGAGGAGGTTCGAGAGGAGTCAAAATAACAACTTGTACTACATGTTTTTGATGTGAATGTTTTTGACATATTTATCATGCTTGCCATTCTGGAGGAGAAAGGTTAGATATATGCCAGGTGGAAAAAAAAAAAAAAAAAAAAAAAAAGATAAGAAAAAAGGAGTGTGAACCCTCTCTATTTAGAAAGAGGCAACCTCATTTAAAGAATTCAAATTACATTTCTGAGCATAGCAAATTAGCTGCAAAGGCAATTTTGTGGCTGTTCTGGGGAGAAAATGTGGGTGGAGCAAATTGTAAGAAGAGAGAAAATAGGCAAATTGAGAAATAAAGACATAAACTAGTTGTAACAGGAGGTGAAGATCTCTAAAGCAAAAAATTTCCTCTCATCTTGCTAATCCTGTATGAAAGGCACAATATTTATTTTCTTCCGGGACTTTCTTTGTGGCTGAACAACTTTTTTTCTACCAGCTTTAAAGCCCAACATTTTTACGAACATTCAGAATTGAAAAATGAGGGAATTGGTTGAAAAACTGCAGTTTTCTAAGCTTATGAGCATAGGAAACTACCTAGTACCTACCTTGATGGTGTCTAAGCAGCAGGCAAGATGCAGAAACAACCATCCAACCAACCAACCAAGTGTTCAGTAACACAAGGGAAAGATATATTTTTTTTAGGTATACTGTGATTAAAGCAATAACAATAATAATGTTTTAAGGTGTTCATCTTTCTGTGTTTTGGGTTGAAAGGAACTTTTTAAGATCATCTCATTCCAACTCCCAGCTATAGGCAGGGACACCTCCAACTAGACCAGGTTGCTCAAAGCCCCATCCAGTCTGGCCTTGAGTGTTTCAGTGCTTGTCACCTGTGTTCAATGTGTACTACTTCGAAAAAAAAGACATTTGGAATGCCAAAGTTTTTGCTGAGATTCCTCTCTCCTGCATCAGGGTGTCTGCTGTGTAGGTTTACTCATCAAAATATGTTGCCCCAGAGACAGAATCCATGAACTTGAAGTGTTTTTCATGCAACAAGACTTAGGCTTGTACTTCATGAAATGAATAATGACTCTTTTGACTATGTTGACAATCTTTCTTCCAGATACTGAGTAGAGATAACAGCAGATGGAAATAGCTACAGGTAGCTTAGGCATCTGAAAGTTAACCTACTAGGTATGACCAGTCCTTCCCTTATGCTTCATTTATGGGTCTGGAGTCCTGTTTCTTGACCCATAGTCTTCTGGCATTTATTTTTGTTGCATGTACAGAGATCCTGTGGTGTAAATTCTGCTTTTGAAGCTGCCTTTCAGTTGAGGTGAACTATACTGTTTTTTCAACAAGTACATCTGGGAGAAAATTTGCAGTAGCTTTGTTCGGATGGGAGTAAGGGCATGTTTAGTTGTCTAACAACTGCAGAGCAAAGGTCTTCATTCTTTTCACTTAAATATGTGTGTACATATATATATATATTTATATTGTCATTCTGTTGTCAGTAGGCAGGAACAAATTTTGCTGAAAAGCAACTCATGTCACAAGTGGTTTTGTGCATGGGGTAAGTATTTGAGGGTCTAACTAATGGTAACCACAAGGAATGATGAGTCCAGACTTGTTTGAAATGCTACTCTGCAACTGAAGTTTCAGAGAGCTGTGTACAGCGACATTGTAGTAAAATATTCCATCCAAAATTGCTTTTAACAGCATCCAGAAGAGGAAACAAAACCTTCAGATAATTCCATCAGTGATAATAAAACAATAAGGAGCTTGCATCCAGTTTCTGACTTCCAGTATGATCATAACTCTCCGGATCTGGGATGTAATCCAGAGAAAATAGAAGGAACAGAATATTCTATCACGCTTAAAAGAAGATGTCCTAGAAAAATTAATTGGTAAATTAATAACAACAGTTGGGTTTTAGCATAGAAGGGAAAACAGTCCCACCTACAGCTATTTTTAGTTCAAGAGATCAGTATTTTTTAAATGGAAATTGTTGCATATATGTATGTATACATGTATATGTAGGTGTGCATGTGTGTATTAAAGGTATATGGGCTGTTTAAATAAAACCCATTTTAAAAGATAATGTAAGCATAATAAAGTTATTTCGTTAATAATAATGCTGTATTAATGTACGTTACATGTGTAATGTATAAAAGCTTTTTAGCTCTAGCTGTCTATTTAGAATTCAAGGTTGGATTGCGAGAAGATAGATCAGCAATACCAAACATGTTTTAAAATACAGACAAACAAAAGACTGGTATGGAGTTCCGTGGCTGGTAGAGAGTTGTGATAGCTATCATAGCCAATCCTCCATGACGAGCTCTGCAGCTCAAGGCTAGGTGGTGCTGCTGAGGTTCTCATTTCTGAAATTTTCACGCCTAAGAGAGCTTGTTTTGGGGTACATCTCTAACATGTGAACTTTTATGATGGTAGTTAGAAATTTAGAAACTCCAACCACATTTGTGCCTACCTAAGGCAATCTTCTAGCCTTTCAGAAATAGAATTAGGCACATGTCACTACTGCTGTTTTTTATTTTCCAAGTGAACCGCCCCATACAGTTCTTTTTTTGCTCAAATGCAAAGACACTCTCAGAACATATCTATGAAGTATTCTTCCACAGAGCATTATACCTTTCTGCATTTTAACATCTGTATTAACTCATTCAATTCTTTATCAAGCATTTCCACACAAGATTCTTGCTTCAAGGATATGAGAGAGATGATCCATCTAAACTTGCTGTATTCAAATAAGTGCGAGCTATGCATGCTAACAAAGGTTGAAGCTGGTTTTCTGGAATGCTCAAAACATTACAGTGGGTTGCATAATACTCTCACATACATCACCATCCAGGTCTGAGGTTAATAAAGAAAAATAGTTAATACTAGGGACTTAAAGTAAATGCAGATTACTTTCTGATGCTGAAATATAAACCAGTACCTAGGTAAAAAGTATACCAAACCTTAGTATCTATGGAAAGGAGAGATTCTTGTCTAGAACAAAAAAAGGGTGTGAGATACTACGCAAATAGAAAGATTTTTTTTTTATTATTATTTTTTTTCCTCATAATTACTTGATGCTCTTGCAAAACTGCTGCTTTCTAAGGAAACACTCGTCTACGCGGGGGTTAATGTCTCTTCTTGCCACCTAACTAAAAGTTAGGAACATGTACACACTTACACATGCAGCAAACAAAACCACCCCTTGCATTATAATCTCCACAGGGACAGTCAACTGGGAAAGACAAATTCATCAGTGTACTTCTGGCTTTTTTACATAGTGTAATGCCATTAAACTCAACATCGTGTAGACAATGAACATTACAACAAAATACTGATTCTGTTTATTAACTGCCTGACTTTTTTTGAGAGGAAGCCCGTGTCAGATTTGTTTCAGACAACCGCATCGGGGTCCCACAGCTCTGATTAAATATGTATCCTTTGTTCAGCTGCGTTGGAGTCAGTTTTGGCCTACATACGCATTGCGTTAATATTTTAAATAGGAAAAACAACAAAGAGAGGAGAAATTAACAGTCGCTGAACTTCTCCAATTACCGCTAATCACATTTACACCCTGGGGTTTACAGAATTAGAAATCAATTGGTGGCTTCTCCTTTCTACAGCAGGCAGTAAATGCGGCAATTTAGAAAAAGGACTAGAAGACATCTCAATTCAGCCTAGATACCCTTGTAAATATCCCCCTGTGAATTTATTACTTCGGTGTTTGATGTGACATAAAGATTATACAGCATCATTTACTAGAATGATAAAGTGTTCTGTGTGATTGATACTGAGGAAAAAAAAAAAATAGGTATCATTATTTTTTATACATAAATGTATTTTTCTTTCCATTGAACCTGAGGCATTTAGAAATTATATCCAAAGCAAAAGTATGCAGTGAAGTCTTGCTGGAACATTTGATGGTCTACTTATTTTCCTTTCAAGGTTATGAGAAATTAGGTCTTAGAAAAATCTGCACCAAATACAATGCCCTCTCATTTGTTTTATGAAGCAGAGAACATTTTTCCCAGAATCTGATGGTGATTTACCCATGCCAAATTGGTAAGAGAGTTACTGTCATTGTCACTTAGTATGATCTTTAATTGAAGAGTTTCTTCTTAAATGCTTAGATAAACTCAAATTGGCCATGTATTTATTTTGAGCATCATGAATGATGAACCACTAGGGTCAAGCAATCCAAAGCTACTTACGATACCTTAATCTGGGAAAAGCCTTAGCAGGGGGCTGTCAAGCAGCATCTTGCAATGACTGCATGCAAATGTACATGAGCTTATAAACACATGGCTGCAAAACTAAGCTCCTATTCACTATTTCTAATTGAAGATTGAAAGAAATGAGATCATCTGAGTAAAAATTAGTATTTGGGAAGAGAGAATAACCCTCTTGATAGCTCCTTGAATCAGGATGTAGGACAATAAATTAATGTCTGGCAAAAAGGCTGATGTGGAGAAAAATCCACACTTAGCCAAGCTTTTTGATTCTTTGAAACAAGACTAAAGCTCTACTTTTTCTATGGGAATATGCAATCTGTAAAGCTTTTACAAAGTTTATCTGTTCATGGGCTTTTAGACTCCACCAAAACAAAACGTAAAACAGATTGGAATGAAAAATAATGATAAGAAGAAAGGATGAGTTTATCAAACCATTCTAAACTTAAAATTCACTTCATGGTCACACCAACTCCAAGAAAAAGAAATACAGACTTCATTGTTTATTTGAACCATCTATTACTCAACAATAAAAATTTGTTGGAAAGCTTCTGTTTTAGAATTCCATGAATACATATGTTAACAAAACTCAACAAGTGATCCCATGAAGCATTCCGCCAGCTCTGTAGTTTCAATGAGAAACAGTCAAAACTCCAATAAAACAGCATATATGACAAATACTGCTCTTCAGCTTAAGCAACATTTTTTAACAGGAATGTTCTTATTTTGAAGTCCAGTATTTTATGCGATGAATGGAAAAATATGCAGTTGACCTTTTCTGGGCACAGAAATCTCTTAAATTTAAGGGTTGATTTCAGAGACATAAAAATTTAAATATCAGAATTAATATTCCCTTGAATCTTGAAAATCATATTTTTTTTTCTACAGTATAGAAAATAGTGTTTTCTACATTTCATACCAAAATAAGATAGTTGAAAAATCTTCTGTTTGACTTTAATATTGCAATTGTATAAAATGTCATTGAATACACCAAGATATTTTCACGTTTAAGACTACTTACTAGATAAATTATAACATTTTAGTAAAATTCATGGTTACATGACCTTATTTCAGTCATGCGCAAAGAATAAATAAATCTCGGAGAAGCTGCTAAGCAGTTTAATGTTAATGCAACTGAAAGTTCAGCTGCTGAAAGATTTTACTCAGATCTTATATAAAACAGTTTTTGTTTTGATCCTTTTAATTTCATGTCCATATGTCTCTCTTTATATTTTATCTGTTGGTTCTCTTTCACAGGAACGGTGAGTCAGGCATGCCATCTAAAATTCAGGTGTAAACCATCCCAACAGTGCTAAAATTAATACAACTAAAGGAAGAGCTATGAGTTTCTCACATAAAAACACAGTTTGAAAGTACAAATATTTTGCAAGTTTTACTACAAGTCTGCTCACATTAGGTATGTCCACGACCTTTTTTCTTAAGGTAGAGTGCACCTTGAAATTTGACTGAAGTTCTGTAGCTACTTTGCCTGTGTTTGCCTAATGGCCCATGAATCTTTTTTAACCTTTTAGCAAATCTAATTCCAGCATGAAATTTCTTAACATAACTTTGAGTTTCTAAGAAATGTCTTACACTGTTAACTGAATTTTCATCTCTAATAATGTCAAAGATAAGAGGAAAATTATTATATATTTTTTTTTTCTTAAACACTAGTTAAAGTTCACTTCATCTCTTTACTGCATTCCCAGTTTGGACCCAGTTCATCATACCTGGTGAAAATGAGATTTTTATTACTGGGGGCAGTTTGTTATCTTGTGGATAAGACTGGAGAACTGCCACCACTGTCACCACTGGCCACCCGGCTGATTGACTTAGTAGCACTTTGGAGGGCAGAGGATCAGGCAACCAACAATATATTCCAGATTTTTGCAAAGACAGAAATATTTCTGGGTCCCTGATACAATATAATATACATAGCTGATCACCAGGAACATTTGTGTTGCTACTTTGTGCAGCAGCTAAATACTGTTTGCAAAACAAATGCATAAATAAGAAAAGAAGACACAATTTTTCCATCTGGTATGGTTTCACCCTGATGGATGGCTAAAGTCCACCATGCTGCTCTTTCACTCCCCTACCTCAGAGGAAGAGGGGGAGAAAACAAGATGGAAAAGGGCTCAGGGATGTGGAGATCACTCACCAGTTATTATCACCAGCAAAACAGACTAAATGTAGAGAAATTAGTATAATTTAGTGACTACTACTATCAGGCTAGAGCAGTGAGAAACTAAAAGCAAACTAAAGACACCCAGGACGCTTAGTTGTCTAACTCAGAATTTGATACCTGGACTGCTTCTATTTATTAAAAAAAAAAAAAAAAAAAAAAGTCCCCCAGATGTCTTCCTTGGATTAAATGAACTTGTACAAATTAGATAAAATGAATCCATTCTGTGTATGTTTAGGAGTTTTTGGTTGGTTGGTTTTGGGTTGTTTCTGTTACGTATTGGTTCGCAGTCTTTTCCCCCTACTTTTCTGTTTTTGTGGATCATTATTAGTATTGACTCTGGAAACGTATCTTGCATTGTGTCTGAGAGCAGTGAGACATCTGGCCAGTCTTATTTAGGAAAAGGAGCGCTGGAATTGGCAGCCAACTGTCAACACAAGTCCTTTGAACTCAAGGGTTTGATCCTGGAGACTGGTAGAAACCTGAATGAGCTCACAGCCCACATGGGAGAAACACTTTTTTACAAAGCTTGGGTTGATGCCATAGAGGACCGTGCACATGATGAGTGTGTTTCTTTAATGACCCTACTATTCTCTCAGGAGCCATAGAAGTATTATAAGTCAGTGGTTTTTACTAGTAGCTTTATTATGTATATGTGGAATTACAGGAATGAAGAGTCAAAACTTTAACCTTCAAATTAAAAAAATAAAAATAAAAATAAAATGGAGAAGCAGGAAAAGGTTTTAACCAAAAAAACAAAACAAAAAGAAAAAAAAAAAAAAACACCCATTCTTTTATTTACATTTTTAACTGTGTTTTTATCATTATATCAGTTCTGGTGTTCACAATATCTCTGAATCTAATTTTGATTTTCCAATTTATGATCTCATGTCCCTGAACGAAGCTGACGCTTTGGCAGGATTTTCTTGCTCTTTTTGTAGAAGGTTCCAGAATGGCCAATAAGTAAATCTAACCATTCTCTAGAGGTACTTAAACTGGCACATTTTACAGGCAGTAACTTCAGAGCTAGGTCATTGCCTTGAGTACCAGTAATTCATCTATTCTGCTCAAGTCTTTTAAGCCAGGTTTCCATTATTGCGATATACATCTAACTCCTCCCCTTACCAGATTTTCCTAGTGTTACCTACCTTCAGTAAGTGCCCAGAGACGCAGAGGGTGTGTGCACATAAGTGATGAAGCAAAATACAGGTGCACCTAACCAACCTTAGAAAGCACATCTTGGGGGTGGGTAAAGAAACTTGATGAGCAGTGACTAGGTCTTCTCCCAGAAGTCACTGCAATTGAGTGACTACAAATATATTTCAAGATTTCCAGCTTAAATGTGGTCAGCTTTTTTTTCCTCCTGCTTTGAAAGACACAAGTAGTACATTAAAATACACATTCCACATCCTAATCATCTTGTAGCCCAAGAAGGTAGGTCATATGCAGGATAACTCACTACCTTGCTCTCTTCCTTTTTTATCTAGTCAACCTTCACTTTTCCTCTAGCAAACTGAGAGCAGATTTCTTTCTTGGATAATTAACTCTAAACTGCTTCCTACCATCATATCTTCAAGCTTGCCCCTTAAATATTATGTGCATGTTAGTGAGATAATGAGTGCAGATTTCAGATTCACTTCATTTTCCAGGTGGAAGAACAGAGATACAGAAATGTTCACATTAGAATTTGCCTTACCTAGCTTTAAACAACTCAGAATTAAATCCCCAAGATAGTAATTTTAGGCTACCGTTATATTCATAAGGCAGCTGTAGAAGGCAATTCTTTGACCTACCTTATGGTGAGATGAATCGTCTCCCCTCACTTTTATTAATTACAAAAATCTGTTGTTGCTAGGGTGTACGTACACACCTATAGATGTATATAGATAAAAAATGTCATCAAAGCAACTGTGTAACTGAGGTAGTAGTTTATATTCCTTGACAGTATTTCAGTGTAGGCACTTTCTCATCTGAAGTCTTTCTTTTAAAATTCATCCACCATAGTTCTTCAGGTGCAAGAGGGTATTTCAGAAATAAATCTTAAGGGAGATGTATATTACTCTACAAAAAGTAAGACAAGCCAAATTTTAAAGTAGACAGGATATGTTTACAAAGGAATGAAAATTGTGATAGGTACCTCACAGAAAATACAGAGAATGTTAAATGTTTTCATTAGGGTAGTTTCACTTTAAACATGAAAACACAATAAGAGATATTTAACTGTAGTAGAAAGCTATACGGAGGCAGAAAGGGCACACTGCCAACTCATGGCTAATCTGCGGTACGCACAGGTCCTTCTTCAAGATCTCCTTTTCTGCATGTCAGGATGGATATAATGATGGATATGGTTATTTCTTCCCAGGTATAGCACTCTACATTTGCTCGTATGGCAGTAGAGGCTGAACCTCCACCAATATTCCATTACATTTTGTTGCCGTATTACAGTTGGCAGCAGAGAGGCAGGCTGACAAAATGGTGTCTGACATGGAAGTGTGCATGAAGCACAAGTGTGTCACTGAATTCCTCCATACAGAATAAATGGCATCCATTGACATTCATTGACGCTTGCTGAACATTTATGGAGACCAAAGAGTGGATGTCAGCACAGTGAGGTTTTCGGTGGTGTGTTTCAGCAGTGGCAACAGCAGCAATGGGTCACCTCCATGGTGTAGATTTTTACAAGAGCAGCATGCAGGCTCTTTTTCATTGCTAGTGAAAATGCAAAGCTCATGGTGGTGACTGTGCTGAAAAAAAATGGTGTTTTGTAGCTGAGAATTTTGTATATCAAACAGTGTAATTGTGCTCTTTGTACCTGTTGTAGTTTCCATGGAAATAAATGGGCATTGCTTTTGAAGTGACCCATGTCTTTTCTACACATTGGTACATGTAAAGAGACAGAAAGGCTACCCAGTTCTGCTGGTTTGCTTGAAATGGCTTTCAGGCAATCGTAAAATTTTCCTTAAAAATTAATATTGGAGTTTCCAGCTCTCTCGGCTTCTTTCTGATTCCTTGTTGAAGGGTTGTGCCAGAAATCCAACTGCATCATCCTTGTCAGAAGCAGGTGCAACAGCCCGACAATAATCCAATAAAAATCCTATTAGCTGTGTCTCCATGACACTCCTGGTATCCATGGGACCCACAATATCTTTAATGCAGACAATAAATCCAGACCATTTCCTCCTTCAATTGCTCCCAATATGGCTCCACTCCTAGTATTGTTCAGCTAACCTTTTGTTGCCACATTTTCTCATGAATGCTGAATCACTCTCTAATCTTTACAATGAAACAAATGGAGTCCCCACTAAGTGAAACACATCAGTCAAGTTTAGTTTTCCAAGCACAATTGCATCCAGGTGCATTGCTGTGGATTACAACCAGCAGAGACTCAACACTGTCTGTAAAAATATCAGTTCCATGACTGAAAAGTTTAGGAAAGGCAATTACTGTCTGATCAAAACACCCTAGATTAACCCCAGAGTGCCCAGAGCAGAGTGTGCATCAATAGGGTGAAAGGACATCTGTGTGTGGTTAAAAGGCGTACAGTGAGTTAAAGCAAAATGACTTGAAATTGAAGCCAGGACAACAGTTTAAGCAAAATTATCAACAGAAGTATGGACAGACACATGAAAGAGGTGACAGTATCTCAACTCACACATTTGTTAATCTTATTATACTCAGGAGATTCTTGGAGAAATACAGCTTTGCCTGAGGAGGAAGTTCTCCACCCTTTTCTCATTCATAGCTTCTTGTTTTCAAACTGGCTGCTGCTGCTGAACCTGGAATGGAATGAGATGAGATGAGATGAGATGAGATGAGATGAGATGAGATGAGATGAGATGAGATGGCAAGATGAGATGAGATGACATGAGATGAGATCCTTGCCATTTTAAACTCAAACCACAGATTTCTTAATCACAATAGCTGACTACAGTTAAACACTCATAAGAGACAGTGTGATGTTGCTAGAAGAAAGGATAATTTATTGTTTGAAGAACACCTGCCAGAAGTGCACCTACCATCTTTACATGACCCTGTGGCAATTCTCATTGTAAGACACCTCCATAACTATTAGAAGAGTCCCAGTGAGCATCACTCAAACATGTCAAGATGCTCAGTATGCCATTGGCTTTCTTCATTTATAAGTCCACAGCCTACCTGCAGGGTGGGAGAATGATGGAGGGCAGAACATGGTAAACTTAGAGACCATTTCAATGTCTCCATTTGCAGAGGAGCAAAGGATTGCTCTTCATTCAAATAACCCAATATTTGGTAAAAGATTTGATAGGATAAAAATCAACTTGCATCTCCTTCCTTTGCAGTTTCTTCCCATCCATTCAAAATAGTTTAATAAAATGAGTTACAGAGAATGAATTTGCACTCTGTGTTCCTGTGTATGATCACTACGTAGAAAAGGGAGATTTTAACATCTAGTTAAAAGAACTGCCATGTGATTGTGAATTACTTAGCTAAAGGACGGGAATATGCATAGTCAGGCTATTTAAAATTCACTACACTTTGCTGTGATTTAGACTACCTCTTTAATTACTTTTTACAGCTGGCTGCTTAGAATTGCACATTGTTTATAGACCTATTTCCATATAGGTCTTCTCATATGATCCAATTCTGGGGGAAACTAAATAACTTGTTCTCTCATTCCATTCCAGGCTCAGCACAGCAGCCAGCATGAAAACAAGAACTTATGAATGAGAAAAGGGTGGAGGACTTCCTCTTAAGGCAAAGCTGTATTTCTCCAAGAACCTCCTGGGTATAATAAGCTGCAATGCTCATTACATATGGCCAACAAGATTTTCTCTATAACCGCATTCACGCAAGCAATGAATATTTCTCCTGCAAGGCAGCCTTGTCATGTGCACTACTCCACTTTCACCTAAAGGAAGGAAGAACCTTCATCAAGACTGCAAGCATGGTTAAAAATGAGTGAAGGTCTGGCCTTGTGGTCTGCTCGTACCCTCTATTTGATACACAGAGCAAAGAAGACACACACTGAATCTGAGCTGGAAAAAAAAAGTTCTTTCCCAGATTCTGAAAGGAGACGTGACTATTGGCATTTGCCAAGGCCATCTGATTGTCTATAAAGTGGAGTAACTTAGCAATTTGCTTTTTTAGAGAATTAAAAACAAAAGCAAAACAAAAACAAAAACAAAAACAAAAAGGAGAGTGCAAGGACTTCTTATAATTTAATACTAACAAGTAATTTGTACTTAAGTTCAGAATTAGTCACACATGGAAAATTTAAGTTCTGGTTCTTTACTAAGTTTAGCAAATGATACAGAGTATTGGTAGTACTCTGTATTACTTCTAGCAATAGCAGCCAAGGGATTTGATGCAGACTAAGCATCAAAGTGGACAGTCTCAATTCCAAAGACCTTTACAAGCACTGTCAGAAAGTTAAGAGGGACTGAAGAGGAAGTGGCATACCAGCACAGAAACCATGTAAGAGGCTGCATGGTTTTCACACCATTGAAGTCCTAGAAGACATTCTCTGTGTATCAGAAGATCAGATCAGACAGCCTCAGCCATGAAGGGCACAATTTTCATATTGATAACAATCATCTAAGAAAATTCTTCCCAAAAACAGGAAAGTCCTGCATTAAAGAAAGAAAGAAAGAAAGAAAGAAAGAAAGAAAGAAAGAAAGAAAGAAAGAAAGAAAGAAAGAAAGAAAGAAAGAAAGAAAGAAAGAAAGAAAGAAAGAAAGAAAGAAAGAAAGAAAGAAAGAAAGAAAGAGTTTCTGTCCACTGTTCTCTTAGATGGTACTCGTTAGCTCCTTTTTTATCTACGGTTCCTGTTGTTGACAACCAAAATGTATATGTGGTCAGCTCATATACACTTCTTGTGTAACTGCTGCCTTTTCAGTTCTCTTTCTCCCCTCCTTAGAGAATGCAGTCATTTCCTTGCCCCCTTTGCTTTTACTGGCTGGGCAATCCAATGACATTTCATCTCTGCTCATTCAGCAGTTCTTGAGTTTCTCCAGTTCCTTTGCTAGCCCTGAAAGCCTTCTTTGTAACACTTTTAAACACAAATTACCTCTCTTGATAACAGATAACAAGAACTAAACCACACTTGAGATCAAACTTCTCTGACAACATGAATTTACTATAATATGTTTCTTTTCCAGGATTTACCTCAAATTTTTGAAAAGGAGTCTCCATCACCCTCTAGCTAACAGAATGCACTCCATATATCAGAGAATTTAGAAGAAAATGAGGGAATTTTCACCCAACGATAGGCTGATGAGAAGCCAGAAATTGTTCCACTTTTAATCTTTACAGAAAACAAAAGTTTTGCGGCAAAACCCAGAAAAGTACTGAAGAAGTAAGAGGCAAAGCCCACTCCTGGGTGAAAGAGGAAAGGATTTGTTGTTTCTTTCTTCTTTGCATGTATGTTAATGACTTCGTAAAGGGGTAACCAACAAGACATGCTTGTTCTGATGAAGTGTGGACATACTCACTGTTTGGCCATTTCTGCCAAGGGAATGGTAACCTGGGCACCCAGTGTGTTGAAGGGTTGTGGACAATAACAGATTAACTATTTTTCAGCTAAGATTTCCACATGTTAGACAGACTCTTTGTACAAACATGGTGTTTGATCAAGATCTCTGCAATGGAGACAGTTTTTGTGTCACATTAAGAATATGTAGGGACATACACATGTGTTTTTTTTTTGCCTCACCGTTAGTACGTGAAACTCTTTCTTAGAGAAAACTGAGGATGAAAATCATTGAACTTACATAAAATGTAATCACTTAATTAATGTGTGGAAAGTGCACATGCAAAAATTTATTCCATTCATATCTTCCCATCCTGTGCAAAGATCCATAATATCTTAGCTGACATCTTTAATATAATATTTACTTGGGCTCACAATTGGAAAATAGTAATAAGTTTTAGTAGAGCTTTGCGAAAGCTATACAATAATAAACAAATTCCTGTCTCTAAAACCTCACATTCCCAATATCATCCCTTCTGATGATCTTTAAAGTTCACAGGTTTCCTTTATATAGATGTCTAATCTCGGTCTCTTATTTTCCTTCTCAGGCATCCCATAAATGAGAATTCTCAGCAGGATGTTTATTTAAACACCTTACCAAATAATCTTGAGTGCCACTTTTTATTATCTTGCATTCCTATAGGCTTGTGGTGAATTAGGATTCACCACCTCTAGAGACAACACCACACTTTGACACTGCACTTTCCTCTCTGGCACAGTTCACACTAACCCTATGCTCTCTGATTTTCCAACAATGGCATTTCTGTGCTCTGATACTCTTATTTTACTGAAATGCTGTTTCCTGTGGCTGTTCGTGTCTTTACTTGAATGACAGGAAGATGAGAAACAAGTAAATTATTAATAACAATCCGAAGGTACTGGAGATCAAATATTTTAAACTGCTGCTTGAAAAGAATATGGCATAATCTAATCATAGTAAGCCAGATGTTTTGTTGATCAACTTTTCTCATTATGTCTTGACTTGTCAGAGAAGACTGGGCTCAACAAAGTTCTTAGCACTTTCAGGTATTCCACCAAATTATCAACAAAATGTTTTGGGATTGAGCTTCGCTTGAAGAAAGAGGACACCTTTAATAAAAACCTCTTCACATAAGTGGGTCACCATCCAAAGAAGTTTGATTATTTAAAAGGTTACCTGAGGCTGGAAAAACACTGATATCTCCTGTGAGTGAGGATATTCAAACACATAGGAGTCACAACAGTAATTGTAAGAAACAATATTTTCCCTTTTATTTGCTCAGGTTGTTCCCTCTGAACCAGCTCCTCTGTCAAACACATTTTGATCACTTTTACACTAGTAAAAGTAGTAAGAGTAAGAGTAAGAGTAAGAGTAGTAGTATGACACTACTTTCTTGGCATCCATCTAACAAATAAATCCCAGCACATGGCTGTTTGAATCCCTTATATTCACTCTGCTACTAAGGAAGTTTGTTATGGGATGATATGTACACAGTCAGATCTGGGATCTGTACAGTCTTTTTTCTCCCTTTTAGGACAGACACCTCAGTGTGCCAGTCAGAGTACAGAAACATAATATTATATGTAGGAATAACAAGTCATACCAAAGACTTGTCTAACCTATTATCTTACATCCAGTAGCATTAATAGCAGATGCTATTAATTTTTGTCTGAGCAATGAAATAGAATAGTACCTTCCTCTTGGCATTACCTCGGAACTTTCCAAGCACCAGCTTGTTTATCAACGGCTGTCTTAAGAATATCTGACCTCCACAATATGTTCTGGCAATGAGTTAATAGTTTAACCATAAATTTTAATACAAAATGATTCATCATCACTTTGCTTTAAGTCTACTTCCTGAGATTTTCTTCCAGTGGCCTCTGATAGTTATTTGTTAACTGTGTGTGGGGGGGAAAAAAAAAAAAAAAAAAAAAAAAAAAAAAAGATAAAATAACTTTGCACTTTCCCCACAGAGCATTTGTGATTTTATGAACATTAGTCATAAGCCACCATCTACCCTTGCTTCTCACTTTGAAACTGTTAAGAATTAAAAACTGTCTAGCTTCCCCTCAAATAGTAGCCAGTTTGTGTCTCTGTACCTTTTCTTCTACTCTCCTATACACATCCAATTTCAAATGTAGACAATCCACGGACTTATAGCACTAGTATATTATTTTTCCTACTATTCAGAGTATCCGATCTCTAGTATTTTATTCGTATTTTTTAACCACCTCTGAACATAAGATGATACTGCCAGTGATGTCCAACAGTGACTTTGATATCATTATCCTGGCTGAATTACCATGACACTCTCAGTGGTTCTTCACAGGAAAGGTGCTACAACCCTCTGTACTTCTTTGTTGCCCTCCTATGGACCCACTCCAACAACTCATCCTTCTTGTGATGGGTGACCCAGGCCTGCATGCATTACTCCAGATGGGGCCTCACTATGGCAGAGCAGAGGAGGACAATCCTCTCCCTCACCCTGCTGGCCGTGCTTCCTCCAGTGCAGAATTACATAGAATTTTGATTACAGGTGAAAGAAATCTGACACTGTCATCAGTGGTATTCAGAGGAAAATTCCTCTGACTACATTCAGGCATAAATTATGATGAACTGAATTACGCATTCAATTTAATATTTCACCGCATGGAGCCTTGAATCTTGAGATAGACACACATGCAGTACAGAGACCTCCCAACAGGTGAGAGAAACTGCAACACTATTGTCCATATACAGTCTCAACCCTTGGAAAAACACATTTTTTTTTTTTTTTTGAGTAAAAGCCCTGATAGGAAAGGAGGAAGTTCAGGCCTTCTCAAAGGCGTGATACAGGATGCAATGAGTAGAGAGGACACTGATATTCACCTCCTTTTGCTGCTATGCATTTAATCAGCACAGTAACAAGTAAATCACTTGCAGTTTCTGCTATAAAAAAATGTACTGAAGTTAAATGACCATTCATGCAGTTGACATTATGTGTGGCTAAATGCAGTCAGATATACACTGAGGACCCAAAAACAGCCTTTGAAGAAACCCACATTTCCTAAAATTGGCTCTGGAAAGATTTATTTTAACCACCAGCCAATAGTACTAGTAGCTTAAAGTATTTGGTCATACACACATCCTACAACAAGTGTAAACTATGAAATGATTTACACAACAAATGAAACCAACCAGATGTATATTTCCTCTGTTTATCCAATTTACTCAGTCTTCCCTGAAATTTGTTAATAATGAAGTCCTATTTCTTTCTCTCTTCCCATATGCCCCATTACTAACAAATAATGAGACTTTAATACTTTAATTAATAACTTCTGGTGAGTCATTTATCATAACATTAAATAGCATAAAGAGCTAATTAAGCTGCTCAGTGAAATTTCTCTCTGACAGATTCCTACCTGTTCATACAAAAGTCACGCTAATTCTTAAGAAATAGCTGAATATCTTAAACATTTTCCCTTATACAGCAGTCCTATCCTGGTTTTGTTTGTTTGTTGGTTTTAATAATGCTGCAGTTATAACTACAGTTAAAATGGGCTTGAGAGAAAGCAACTGCTGAGCAAATTAAAATGTTGTAGAATAAAAATACTGTCCAACATTTTGCTTTAGAATGGTGTCTCGGCTTCAGTTTCCTTTCATCAGGAAATGAAATCTGGCAGCATCCTATGATGCTCCATTTAAAATAAGTCCTATTTGTAGGCAGATCTGAGAGCCAGGGTGTCACAGTTCCAGTTTTATTAAGGCATTTTTTATTTCCTGAAATAACCCAAAACTCATTTTTTCCAAATTCAAACCCAGCGAACTCAGAAAGAAACACCATCACCATACTAAAGCAATCCTCCTTGCTTCATGACTTAAAGTAATCTTTAAGTATATTTTCTTTAAAAAAGGATATGTGCCTCAGGGCTACTGCTGCCAGAACCACCTCAAGTGGGTACTATCATCTTCTCCCTTCCCCTGAAATTCATCTTACTTTGATCACTCTTGAAGACAAGACTCAGTAAAAAAACAATCATTATATTCTGTTTTACATTTTTACATACTGTAAGTGTTATAAAATATAAAGTTTGTATCAACAAAAATGATATAATACCTCCCATGATTAGATGAATTATATCTAAATATTCCTGTCCATGGAAGCAGCTGTAATATTTTAAGAGTGAAAACGGAAAAAGAAAATGGTAACTACATTCATAAACCACACTCTAGGCTTTCTGTAAAAACTTCTACTTATTTTCTTGGGAATTAGTTCAATCTCTAAGGTTAATTTCATTAATACAAGCATTAAAAGCTATACCTGAACAAAATACATAGATCAAATAGCATTTTCCTAATTAGGGCTGTCAAGTATTCTATCTTGGTTACAAAGATAAAACTTGGTTTTATAAAAGTTGCTTATCTTATGCAGTTCTTGAGTCAGCCCCTAACTATATCCTGCCCAGAGCTCAACAAAGGTCCAGATGTATAGGCTAAAATACACCTGATCAAATTTAGGCACTGAAAATTCAATTTGCCACTTAATTTCATGCACCTACAGTGTTGATATGTATATTGGAGGTAGTTAACGTGGTCTCATTTCCTGTTGGTGGAAATCTAATCTATACAGGTTTAGGCAGTTCATCTGCTTGTGCAAACATTTGCTTTAGCATGAGTTGAATCATACCTTCTATTCCACTGACTGGAAGGAGAGCTAAAGGTGGCTGGCTAGTGAAATGATAAAGACAACTGACTTGCCTACAGCATTGCTTGGTCACACTGATGCCACTGCAGCATTGCAGGTATCGCTTCTACAGCCAGTTTGGAGAAAGAAGTGCTTTAAAATGCTGTTCATCGGATCCTCAAAATTTACATTTAAAGTAGGAGCTTGAAAATGACCTATTTCTCTCGGTTGATTGAAAAGGAGCCTGAAGAAACATGCTCAGTTCTAAATATCTACCACTTTGATTTCTAAGGCTGAAAATTTTTTTGTCACTTTGGCAGTGCCGTAGTAGCTCAGCAGTTTCTTACTCTGAAAGAGTAGAGCTGCCTGTCAGACTCAGCGCTGGTTTCCTTCTCCTTGCTAAGTCAGTCTGAGTTCTTGTTCTTAGCAATCCTCAGTAATGCAAAGTATTACTGTATTCAAGCTTAGAAATTATGTGCCACAAATATTTCACAAAACAAATTTCAACAGATTTTTCTGTTACCTCAGTAGAGATTTGGAATACTGGTCTTACTTTGAGTTAAAGATATGAATCACAGAAGTACTTCCCAATCCCCCTTCCTAGAGCCACTCAAGACCAGGCTGGATGGGGCCATGAGCAACCTGGTCTGGTGGGATTTGTCCCTGCCAATTAGCAGGGGGATTGGAACTAGATGATATTAAAGGACCCTGTCAACCCAAACAGCTCTATGATTCTATGAATCTGTGCTGTTCCATGATTCTAGTCTACAACTGGGTGTAAATATTCCAGAAAATTTTACTTTTTTCAGAAATATTTTTCCAAGAAGGAACTGGCTGATCACACATAATTTTTCACTGGCTTTCTTAATTAGGTTAAGCAGATCAGACATGCTACTTTTTTTTCATTTGTTGGAGGATGAAAGATAGCTTTCTAAAACACAAATTATTATCCTTTATGTTGAAAAAATGATTTTAGTTTTCTTTCCTCTCACATCTCTCTGACTAAATATGTATACATATGAAATGTTGTGTACAGCAATTTATAGGGCAATAATACTTTGTGATTGCTCATTTTCAGCTCAAGATAATTTTGCTCATACACACGAGAGCAAACAGGATGCAGCAGCAAATTACTTAAAACAGTTAAATAGCTTAGTTAAGTCTGAGCAATATCCACAGCCTTTGCAATAATTCTGTTCATATCCAGGAATGTTCTGATTTAGTTCAGAACATCCCTTGTGTTGCAGGGTTACCAACCAGACCAGCATCAGATCATACACAGGCACAGTCTTTATAAGAACACATACTATTCTCCTCCTTATATAAATCCTATTGGTTTTATAATGTAAAGAAATCTTCCCATATAGAAAACTCACATGTACACACACAGTACATGAAAGAAATTCACAGCTATGTTATCAGCTGCACGTAATTTCTCTCACTCTCCATACAGGTGTATTTTGAGTCAATGGTCCACAGAATCTGCAGAATTGTGCAAATAATATAATCCACAACTTCTCTGCTTTAAAAGACCAGTGAATTTATCTAGAAAAGAGGCAGAACTCAGGTTTTTCCTTTGATGTCACTGTCAAGATGAAATGGGAGCCCTTTACATATGGCAGAATTGTATGATACTTGAAGGGAGCATATAAACATGAGGGGGAACGGCTGTTTACGAGGGTGGATAGTGATAGGACAAGGGGGAATGGTTTTAAACTGAGACAGGGGTAGATATTAGGAGGAAGTTTTTCACACAGAGGGTGGTGACGCACTGGAGCAGGTTGCCCAAGGAGGTTGTGGATGCCCCATCCCTGGAGGCATTCAAGACCAGGCTGGATGTGGCTCTGGGCAGCCTGGTCTGGTGGTTGGAGACCCTGCACATAGCAGAGGGATTGAAACTAGATGATCATTGTGGTCCTTTTCAACCCAGGCCGTTCTACAATTCTATGACGATCAGGGGCAGATTGTCATTCTGGTCTTGATGATTATACATGTGAATGCAATACAAGGGACTTATGTTTTGTACTTACACATTTCAAAACTGGAAAAATTGCATCGGTCTTTTTGCTATTCTGCTTTCCTCTCTCATTTAATAAATAAATAAATAAATAAATAACAAAGAGAGAGGGAAAATTAACTGACTGTTTCTCAGCCTTTGAAAAACGTGGATGACATTTTAAAGCTTTGTTGCACAGAATGTTGGGAAAGCAGATAGTTTAAAGTCTGTTTCTGGTCTTGAGATCTATTAGGCTCTGGTTAAGTCAGAACTGTAAATGAAAGCTTGAATTAATTTTCATATTTGCTTTACCATTCCATTAATGCAGAATTCCTTTTTAACATATTTAAATATTACCATTTGCTACCACTATAATAGATTTTATATTACTATTGCTGTAGTTATTAGAATTAATATTTGGTCTAGTGATACTACAGAAGCAGCCAGGCTTTCCTTCAGTCCTCATAACCAATTGCACTTTGTGCCATCAGAAAACTGAAGTCTGCAGTAAGTATGCTGTCACAATCCTTAAAAATACAATTTGATATTGAATCCAGTAGAGGAGGGAATATAGGCAGGAGAGGGTAAAATAAACAGATAGATAGATAGATAGATAGATAGATAGATAGATAGATAGATAGATAAAGCTGACTTAAAAAAGGCTTCCATTTTATGCTGGGACAATCCTCACTTTGACATTATATTTTTCTTGGTGTGTATGATCATGTGAGTTAAGTAAAAATAAATAAATACAGTGAAATAGAAAAGAGCCTTTTCCATTCCTACATGGTGAGTTCCTGTCACGGTTGTGAACTTGACAGCCAGCCATCTATACTTGATGGGGCTTGTCATCAGCAAACCTCTGAATTAGCTGAAAACACATCTCCCTGTTTTGACTGGAGCCAGATTGATTCCTCCACACTTGAAAAGGCTGTGTTTCACTTCCTGGACAGGTTGCAAATCATAATCACAGTAATTATTGAGCAAGTTTATGGATATTAAGCATGAGGAGGAGGAGGGGTCAGACAGCGGGAGACAGGAAGTATGAGGGGCAGAGAGAGACCACAAGGGTTTTGGAGCAGAATTTGGTGATGAGACTGGCAGGCTCTGCTGAATTAGATTTAATGTCCTGGTGTAATTACAACCTGTCTGCTACAATTCTGTGAAGCACAGCTTCCTTTCATTTCCTTTTGGGGTTAAGGAAATGCAACAAGTTTTCTGAGGGACTGACTTGTGCCTGTTCCCACGGCGCTGCCTACAGACACTGGGTGTATTTAGATTCTGCACATTACCAAAAGGCACAGAGGAAAAATCTCCTTTCTGCCTCCCAGTCTCTGCAGCAAAAGCTAGCAAGCCTCTCTGAGCATCTGGCAGTAGGAAGTCATGCTCCATCTCGCGGTGTTTTGTATGTCAGTGATGATGACTACGGGTTCAGAACACACTGGCAGTGTCTGGCCTCTCCTCTCTGTTACCGTGTGTTCATGCTGCTCCCCTTGCTCTGCAACATAAAGATCGCTTTGTTCGGCTCCTCCAGCCTGCCTTGCTGCCCGTTACCAGCTGGGGAAACTCCTTCATTTTTCCTTGTTGTTCACCTTGGTGCTTCACACTCAAGGTTTGCCCATGCGCTGGGCAGGCTGAACACACTCCCCAAGAACACAGATCTCAGTAGAGACCAGCGGTGTGTCATTAACCCTTTTGTGCGCTCCCTTCCCTTCTTGTTTGAATAAAATATACCAGACTAACCCCAGGAGCCAAATTTCAGCAGAGAACATAGCAAAAAAAAAAAAAAAAAAATATATATATATATATATATACATATAAATATACATATATATATATATATATATATATATATATATATATGTTTCAGAGGATAATTGGTAACTAAATTTTAACTCATTGATGAGATTCATTTTACTTTTTCCCCCACGAAAAAAAGTAGTCGATTTTAAGGAGAAAGAGTGCTGAAAGGTTACTGAATGACTCCAGGAGCAATCAGTGTCTATTTACAATAGCAACCAGCATCAAGCCTGCAGGGCTTGCAAGCTCAGCTACAGACCAGAGACAGCTATGTAAACTCTCCTCCCAGCTGCTCCGCAGTGCTATCAGTGATTGAAACCTGTCCCTTTCCCACTCACCACCCCAAACACAGAAGCCGCTTTCAGGGGAATGTTTAACCTCCTCTTTAAAGGTAGCATCATATCTGCAGTAGAAGACAAAAACCAGAGGCAAACAGCCTGCTCGTACATATAGAGAGCAGCCTCAGAGATTTCAGAAAGATTGCTATGACCGTATTTCATAGCAGTTTGTATCACCATGACCTAGATGCTCAGATATTCACCTTTGACCCAGGCATGATAAGAGGCATAGACAGCATTCCTCTGATAGTTAAGGTGGAAGAGTTATGACGGTGCACTGAGAGCAAAAGAAGGGGTAGCCCCACTGTGATTTAGGAATTGTAAGCTCCTTATGATGAGAAGAATTCACAATGAAAGATGTTTTATCATCAGGAGCTAAATCTTCCTGACAACATCAACTTTGTGATGCAGTGGAATGGGCTTCCTCAAGAATAAAACCAGCAAGATGTGTCCCTTTGGGATCCTAATCCAGGGGAGAAAAATCAGTGGTTAGCAGGAGAGCTCTTAATTTACATGCCAAGCAAGCTGCAAGTAGAAAGATGGTCTAAATGCCGAGTTGCTTTGTTTAACAAAAAGATGTATATGCCCCTAAGTTAATTAAGTTATAGCAATGTTTTTTTGTTGGGATTCTTGATCTGTGCCAGTGCAGGAAGATATTTCACTGCATTCTTATTTCAAATGATGGAAGAGATTCCCACAAAGAGTTAAAATAGGATAACTAAAATGGTGCATTGCACACAGAAACTTGTGTTTTGGCGTTGAGATGCAGCTGTGTTGCACAAGCAGCTGCACCATACCCATTCTCACAAAAAAATACAAAATATTCCCTACTCCTGCAAAAGACACAATCCCTTCAAAGATACTAGGGAAATCATATCTACTTCTTAATATCTTTCATCTCGATTCCAGAAATCAGTGGCTAACTCTTCTTTCTTCTCATTCAATAAAATGTTTACACTTAAGTCACTCCAAAAATAATGCCTCCTTTTTATTTACATGAAAAATAAAACAAATATAAAGTGCACAAAAACACTATTCGACAGAGCACATTTTCTGCAAAACACTCTTTTCCACTATTAGCTCAGTCACATAGGTGAAGTGATCAAGATTCTCTTCATTTCACGGTGTGACTGATGTACACAACAGTCCAGAATGCGTCTTGTCTTCCACGTTGCTGTTACCACTACTGAAGCGTATCGCTCAGCACCTCACTGCTTGGTCTCCATAAAAAATCAGCAAGTATCAATGAATGTCAATGGGTGTCATTTTTTCTGCATGGAGGAATTCATACCTTTGCTTCATATACCCTTCCACATCAGACGTCATTGTGTCAGACCGCTGTCATCTGTCATGTGGCAAAAAAAAACGTAACAGAATATTGGTGTGAAGGTTCAACCTCCACTGCCATACCATCATCATCTGCCTCTGATATCATGAGTCAACATAATTAAAATAGGAAGTATTACTTTCAGAGCAGCCCTCGTAGTATTTTGTGTTTGAGATTTTATTACGGGGAGCAAGGGAAGAACAGTGGCTGCTACACAGCTTAATTTAAGCAAAGACTTTCACTCAGTCTCCCAGAATCTACTTATAACTAAATTGCCTCAATGTAAACTTCTATGATGATTGAGACCCTCAGCTGGATTGCCAGATATATAAGGCCACGGTCTGTGGTACAAAGCCCGGCCTGATGCCAGCCACCAGTTTTGTGTGTCAGAAGCTGACACTAGTGACTGTACTGTTCAACCCTTTGACTGAGGAACCAGACAGTGAAATTGAGTGCTGTCTTGGCAATTTTCTGGATGATATCAAATTGGATGGAGAAGTCAACATTGAGAAGGACAGAGGTCTCGAGGAACTGAAATAGCCTGGAGAAATGGGCTGAAAAAATTCCTGTGGTTCAGTAAAGTTGAGTCCGATATCCAATAAGGTTAACATCGTGCAGCAGGACAGACTGTGGGCTAATGGAATCAATGACCATTAGAAGTCCCTATGCTATGAATCGTTCCATGATCTTCTTCAAAAGAGCCGTTGTGATTAGTGAGAAGTACCTGGCAGGTGTGAACAACCTCTTTCCCCATCTAGATCACTAGTTCTCACTTTACCAATTCAGCTGCCTGAACAGATCCTGCCTTTTCAAAGCGTGCTTATATAAGAATAATTTTCCCCTAGGTACCATGCAACTACTAGTAATAACAATTAATGTGGTTAAAAGTCATTGAGTCACTGGCAGGCTTTCTCTTTGTGCAATGTATAGAGTGTTATGAACCTCTGTTTTTTATCAGGAAACAGATTGTATCTGTGCGTTGATTATTGCAACTGATGGGTGGTAATACATATTGCATTGGATTTTAACCAGACCATGAGTGTAATTACACCTGTGATAATTTCCTGTCATGATTGTAAGGCCTTATTGCATTCAAAATATTGTGTACAATACAAGGTAACAAGAACAGTTACAGCTGGTAGGCTGAGACCTGGCTTTTCTGTGGTTTGTATAGTAAGCCTGTCATGTGAAAATATGTTTCTGGGTTCAGCACCTCCCCACGTCCATGCCCAAAGCATCATTCTTGAACCTCAAAGTTGAGTTCCCTTGGTCCAGAGCCAAGACAATAACAACAAGTCACATTTCTTTTGCCATGTTTGCTCACCTTATTCATAGCTGTCTAACACCAAACCCTAATCAGGTGAGCCTGGTTCACGTATCTGCACTGCATCCTGCCTAACCAGGGCAAGGCTCTACCCAGCCGCTTTTACTTCAAATGAGAAAATAATTCATTTTTAATAAAGCAAAATGCTGTATCTTATTTCCACATACAGAATGTAAGAATGTAGTGTATGTAGGTACACTACATGGTGTTAAATTTCTGGCACTTCCCCCCCCGCCCCCCCCCCCCCCCCCATTTATTTGTTTTTCTTTAAGTAATCAAAATCTATTTAGGAAAAAAACTAGAAGGAAAATACTTTTGCATTCCCCCAAAAAATTTTTACCTCGTGACAACAATTTCAATTCATACCTTTTAAACTTTCCTTCTTGAAGTATCTGGACTTCCAGCCAACACCTGTAATATTTTTTTCTTTTGTAATAAGATTGTATTTTCTGGGAGACACTATTTGGTTAAGAAACTAACTGAACTATGAAAAAATAGGTGGCAGAAATACAGTCACAAAAAGAGCAAAATCATGAAAGACAAACACCTGGGTTTTTGTTGTTGTTTTGTTTTGTTTTTGTTTTTTGTTTTTTGGGTTTTTTTGAGTGCAGACCTTTTCTGTACAACTCAGTTCTATTCACTTGGGATAAAGTCCTATAGGTATGTATGGGATCCTCTGTTTTTTTTTTTTTTGTTTGCTTGTTTGTGGGGTGTTTGTTTGTTTGTTTGTTTTTTAACAGTCTACAGTTTCAGACATTCAGCACTTTCCTGAACATGCCTCAGAAGATCAGGTTCATTTATTGTACATGTGTAACCCTGGCTGCGTGTTTGCGCAGCTGGGGGACTGCTCACCTCCGCAGCTACTCACCATGATCCCCATCGCACCAAAGCCAACAACTCCTTCCGTTGCCCCCACCAGGAGTTAGCAGTGTCATTTGGTTCATTCACAAAGGCAGAATTTCTCAGAAGGATGTGCAAACAACTAAGAGGTTTGGGGAAATGCATCCGTGTCTGTTCAAGGCAGATCTGTCATTTCTGAGTAGAACTGCATGATTTTATTCTTTGGCTATTTTGTTGTTTCTTTATTAATTGTTGCTTATGAAAACATTAATTTTGGCAGAACAGAGAAATTATTGCGTAAATAATTGTGTAGTTCAAGTATTCACACTGCTTAAACATTCTGGGGGAAAAATGACCGAGCTAGGAACTGATAGATGTTTGCTAAAATTTGCCTGTTAAGTTCAGGGGAAGGCCTTTTAAAATTAATGTGATGTTATTACAAAGATGAACCTAAGCCATAGACCTCAGATATCAGAACAGATCTGAATCCTGTCAGCTTTTAAGACAGGTGATTGTTTACATATTCTACTTTCTTAATTCAAGATTCAACAGATACAAGTGCAGAGTTGTATCTTCAATTTTTTTCCGAGATCAAGACAAAGATGAGAGTATGTATGCTAATACCTAATTCTAATTCTTAGGGCAGCCTACATGTGATTTTCAACTATAAAGTAGCCTTTAAATGACAGTATTTTTTAAAGTACCAGTGAATTTCGTCAATAATTTGTTACACGATCATAGGAATAAAACTTCCCATAGGTAAGTGACAGAATAAGTTAAAGTCCTCCACAAAGATAAGTCCATATACCATAATCTCAAGGTTTATTCTAATTGCTATTGAAAATTGTGACATTCTCTTCAGGCTTGGTTAGGTAGCATCAAGTCCACCACTGCAAAATAACATAGGCTTTACTGAAAAAAGAATCAGCCATTGATTTCCTCACCAGCCTTCCATGTGGAGAACTCGACTCGTCAGCTACTGACCTTCATCAGAAACACTTGCCCATTCTTCTGATATTGATCTGTCATCTAGTGTCCATACCGTTGCTGCATTTGTGGCTAGGAATACAAAATCCATACCAATCCAGAAATCATTCTCATTCATTTAATCTGTTAGTTTTATATAAGAAGGAATCGGGGAAAACCCGCACTTACAATACAGTTTTAACAGTAATCTCTTTCAGTGTCAAACCTTTAGGACCTGATCAAGAAAAAGGATGACTTTATATATATATATAACATGCATAATTTTATGTATATATGTATAGAATCACAGAACAGCTTGGTTTGGAAGGGACCTTATAGCCCATGCAGTTCCAGCCCTCCTGCTATAGGGACAGTTGCTGACCACCAGATCAAGAACTAGATCTGGTTAACCAGACCCACTCAGTCTGGCCTTGAACACTTCCAGGGATGAAGCATCCACAGCTTTTTAGGGCAGCCTTTTCCAGTCTCTCACCACCTTCTGAGTGGAAATGTCACCCTCAGATCTAATCCAAATCTCCCCTCTTTTACTTTAGAGCCATACTCTGAGTTTTGTCACTGTCTGCTCATGTAAAAACTTCCTCCTGATTGTAAATTCCTTTTAATTATTAGAAGGCTGCAATGAGGTATTCACAGTCTTCTCGTCTCCAGGCTGAGCAAGCCCAGGTCTCTCAACCTGTCTTAGTAGCAGAGGTGCTCCAGTCCTCTGAGCGTCTTCGTGGGCCTCCTCTGGAAATCCTCCAACAGCTTCACATCCCACATCTGCCTTAACACAGCTTCTAGCAGGATCTGTTCCATGATCTTCTCAGACACACAGGTGAGGCTCGCCAGCCTGTAGTCCCCCAGGTCCTCCTTTCTCCCTTTCTTGAATATGGAAGCAATGTTTTCCTTTTTCACGTCCTTGAACTTCACCTGACAGACATAACTTTTCAAATATGATGGAGAGCATCATGGCAACCACGTCAGTCAGAACTTTCAGGACCCTGGGATGCATGTCATCTGGCTTCATTGAGCTGTACACATTCAGCCTCATGAGGCAGTCTTGGACATGCTCTCCTAAAGCTCAATAACTTTTGTGGGAGGCAATAGGTTTTGTTAATATGGGGGGTTCTTTGCATCACTATTTTGCAAAATGACACAACAGTCAATCAAGACCACAATTAACAGTGGTTAACAATTATCTTCCAACAAGATATGTCATGAACTGAAACATTAAACTAAACTAAAATAAAACAAAATGACTTGTGTCAGTTCCTTGCTCACCTGCATTAAATTACCTGCATGCTCAAGAGCTTGCAAGATCACAGCATTATTAAAAAAAAAAAAAAAAAAAAAAAAAAAAGTTTAAAAATCATTACCCTTCAGTATAAAGGTGCAGAATAGCTTTAACAGTACAACTGTTATCATATATGGAATGGAGACTATCAAATGCAACAACTGATTTGCAATACAGAATGAATAATTTCTGCTTTGTTCTCAAATTCAGTAGCCATACAAAAGTCAGATACTATAGCCACAAGCAAAAAACACACACAAAATAAATAATGTGGTTGGCATACTTGCTCAGTTGGTGATGGGAATACATTCTCTTGGTATTTTTACTGTCTTCTAAAATGTCTTTGAATGCTGGAATTTGAAACTAAAATAACGAGAGGTTTTCTTGGCAAAACCGTATTTTAAATAAGTAATTAGATGCCAGTGAGGAAACATCACTTCTCAGCTAGTAAATCAATGGCCTTTTGATTCAGGTTCATTGAGGAAGGTCATGTTATGTTAAGGAACAGTAACTACGAGCATCTAATAAAAGCCACTGGTGTCTCATTGGCTGAATTGGCAGCTGTGGAAACACACTGACCTTGCAGCAGAAGGTGAGAGCACGGTGTGGTACCCTCACAAAGACTCAGCCATCGGTAGGTTCATTCACATGAATGTTTTATTGTTTACTTCAGCTGTGTTACTGACAGGGGCAACATTACTCATGTGCCTAACAAGTGAAGAACCACATTTTCATAACCCAGCTCACACCTTGCGCATAGCTAACAGCCTGCTGCTCAGAGTGCAGTATTTTCAGCCTTTCTTTTGTCCTCTTTTCTAAAATACTATGAAATATCTGGTACTAGAACCAAGTTTAAATGAAAGTATCACTTACAATGAACAGGACCATGAGTTTGTTAGTACATAAACACAGGGCTAGGCTAAATGTCATGTCCAAAATTCTGCCATGGGAACTCTTTGGTTTCCTTCAGTGTCTGCCAGGCTGGAACCTGGGGGTAGATGGACCACATTTGCCTTCACTGGTGCCCCCTTTGTGGTAGGAGCACTCAGCGTGTTTAAGGGCTTTGTCTTTCGTGGCACCAATCTGTTTCTGTGGTGATAAGTGTCTGGAAAGCCATCAAATCTGGTAGCCAGCATCCATGAACTTCTCCGTTATGAAGGAAGTTCACCCTGTTGATATCTGCTGTAATTAACCTATAGAAAGCTCAATCAAATGACATGGTGAAATTACTGAGAGAATTCATGTTGATCTTCTGGGACTTTGGAGCATGCAGTTAAAATGCTTTAGTACCCAGAATAAGACTGTCAAATGACATACCTCCAGCAAGTGCCGTTAAGACAGAGCAAATGCTGCTTGCTACCAAGAGCTGAAACAAATCTTCCCATCAAATTTAATGGGCTTCAGATCGAAACCTTTCTGCAGTGGTTTCCATTTCAGCCACTGAAAGATCCTGTCTCAACTTGAGAGGCATGGAGTACCTATTTCTTCTCTCTAATACAGATAAGAGAGTGAAACCTTTCTCTCCTCTCTCCTCAATAGGAAAAGTATGAGTAACATTGGGGAAATCATACTGTCAGAGCTAGCACTTTTCCCAGTGTAGAGCAATATAATTCCCTTGGCTTCAGTGAACTGATGCAAGTTTACACCAGGCAGGCTTTTACTCTACCAAAAAAGCTCCAGCTTGTGTTCACACACAGACAATATATATACACAATCCTTTGTAATGAATATATTAAAAACAAATCCCTGTGCTGATATATACATTTCTATAAGCCTTCCTCCATTTTCCATACAGATACACACATTTAGTTATTGTTTCCCCATGATGACTTGCACACAGAAAATGCAAAGCTCAGACATTAATAATAATCATAAAAACAACAAACCCAACAGTAATAATAATTATGGAGCCAATTCTATATGATGGCAGCAATAACTGTGTTTGCAAGTGTAAAAGTCTTGTTTTTTTTATGAGCCTGCACACTGTGCTAGTCTTAAAAATAAGAAATGTTCTTTCCGGCTCAGATTTCATAAAGAAGAAAAAAAAAAAATCATATCTTTAATTAAGATTTATGGCATTCAGTAGGACTCAGTGAGGATAGAAAAACTGCTTCAGAGTGTAAAAAGTAACAGTTAAAAATGGGGAAATATGATTAAGTGTCTTTAATTCCTACTGCCTCCTTTACAGGTTTTCCGATGGCCTCAGGCAGAAATAGGCACTTATTGTCTTTAAAACAGCATTATTCTTGGCATAAAATGTTTATGGATCAAGATGAAACTCGTTCTGAGAAATAATAACACTGGCATGAGTTGAAAGAACCTTGCCTTTGGAGGAGAAAAAAAAAAAAATTAAACATATATTTAGTTTAATGAGAAAATGTACTTAAAGGGAAACACTTTAAAAAAAGACAGAGAGAATTTCATGATGAAAAATACGGTTTAGACATATAATACTTATGAGACTGTGGTGATTTGCATCTCAATAATGCAAAGTTAAATTTAAATCCCAGTTCAGCCTTCAAATGGAGATAGCTATGACCCTTAAAACAAGAATGAGACATTGCAAGGATCACCATTAACTATTTCTATGCAACTATGTTGCCTTGGGCAATGAGAAATGATGAAAGGTAAAATTCTTCAATGATCCACATTTCTAAGCATTGTCTACATATATCTGTAGATTAAACCACCAGAAACAGCAGTTGCTCAGATCTATGGACAGTCAAATTCTGGGCTGTGGCCTTGCAATCATACTTTCAATGGCACACTGTGTGCAACCGACAAAAACAGGCTGAACATACAGTATTAAATATATGACCTATTCATTTAAACTTTTCTATATCTGAGACACATCAACTAGGCTGAGGCAGAGACCTGTGTGGTCTGAGGTGGTTCTGAGGGAAAATCTCATGAATCCATGCATCACCTCTTTTGTCAAAACTTGGTTTCTAACACAGGCCTACAGTCCAATTTAATCCCCATTGAAGGGGAAAAAGTGACAAGAGCTCATATTTTTGATCCTGTAGCATTTAGTGTCACAAGAAACCCCGCTCACTTGAATATGATTGCTCTCACAGCTGCAAGCTGAGCAACGTGAGCATAAAACCTGGATTAAAATACAGCTAATCTCAGCCAGAAACTGAATTCAACATAACTGAACCAGTAGGACTGATGAAGTGCTAACCAATTCCTTCTTATCTCACTGAATCTTTGAGCTGTAAGTGGTATTAATGTACCCTGTGATGTCCTACCTTGTTACAGAAATGTGGTGAGATACCACTAGCTTAGGAACTGTTAACCACATTGCCATGGGGTACGATGGCAACCTTGTTGTGATTGGGTTTTGAAGTTGGGTTTATAGCTGTAATATAGAACAAGCCTCAGGGAAATGCAAAAAAAAAAAAAATATAAAAAAACCCAGCAAGCAGCATATTTTCTCACATCTGGAAAAAGTGTGTTCCATTAAAAAGTGTTTCATGCAAGTAGTTAACATCTAACTTCATTGAAATGACACCATAAAATCCTAAGGAATAGACTACATTCTTTTATGGCTTCTTTTCCTAACCAATAAAGGTGAAATACACTGCATACTCAATTACGTTCCCCAGGAAAGAGACAGCCTGAAGACTATTTTCTATCCTAAGACCAAGACCCCAGAAAATGAAGTCCAATTCCCTTTATGTAGATATGCTAAATCTTTCAAGGACTCCATCAGATTTAAACGGGGAATCACATCTCAAATTATCAGGATCCCAATAACAGTGAATGCTGTCTTGACAGTTTTTTTTTGAAGAAGGCCTTCTTGAATATATTCCATCCAGAAGGTAGTCTGGGCTGAACGTCAAATGATCAGTCAGGTACATGGGCTCTGAAAGTTCAGGTCACCTTTTGTTTGAAGCTCCACAGTCATGAAATAACATATAAATGCAAATACAAATAAAAATGTAAGATTCGTTAGCATAGAGAGACGGAGACCATGATCATTTAGACCAGGCAATTTCTGTGAAGTGGGAAAGACACAAAATCTCAAAATCATAGTAACATTTTGCACAAAATGGTAATTTTGGTGTTTGGACTGAAAACCGAAGTGCCACCAGTGACCATCTCCCTAATAAATAAAAGTTCTGCAGGGTGTGAAATGCGTGTTGTGCTTAGTAAGTAGGACTCATCTGAAGGATGGTACCCACAAGGGCCATTTGAAAACCCCTAGAAGCATCCCAGATCATGGTTATTGAATCAGTTATTATTGCCTTTTTCTGAATGAGTAATTCAACATTTTACTTTACTTTTCACCTTCTCTAAGTCCCTCTAAATCTAAGTCTCCAAACACTGCCCTTAATCTTGGTTGTAAACATGCTGAGGTTTGTATTGAAACTGCTTTTCATTACGTCCCTTAAAGCCTCCATGAGTGCATGTTACTCAGCACCTAACCCTCATCTGACAATCAGATATTTCACGTTTGCTAAGTGACACTCATTTCCAGGAGGAAAGAAGAAGGAAGTAGGTGTGGGTTTTGTTCTATACTGCAGCCCAATCAGCAAACTAAACTTTCTACGCCATAGACCTGACCCTGAATGTTTCACAGAGAATCTGAACTTTAGAAACCGATTTGGAGAATCCCAGAGAACTTCAGATTTTCACTCTACAGAGGTGCAGGAGGACAAATAGCATCAGACACAACTCTGAGTGCTCTGTAGAGCAGGGCACTGCAAACAGATTAAATAGAATTGACCTCTGCCTCTGAGGCATATCCCATTCTAATTTTCCCATGACATTTTATTTTTCTTTCCTTCTATGACTTAGAAATATTTATAGGTAAGCTTTTAGATTTGTATTTATTTATTTATTTGTTTGTTTTCCTGGTCTATCTAGTAAGCTAGTATGGAAGTACACAGCATTATATTTTTGCTATAAGCTAAAAATACAAGGGGACTACAAAACAGCCCTGCTCATGGGCTTCTGCTCATGGGCTTCTGTGATCACACATCTGAGGCAGATCATTAGCATTTTAAGGAGTGGGTGATGCTTGCAGCCTCTCAGTTAAAGCACTGTAACATTAACTGACAGCTTGTGGGAATCAAGGCGTTTTCCTTACATATGTAAAAATGAAAGTCATGTAATAGTTACGAGATCTGCACTCCAGGGGAAGTGGGCGACATTAGCACAGGATAATCATATGGCTGAGACTAGCAGCCTTGTTATCTTCTCCTTCAGGGCTGGCTTCTTTGGAGGCAGAAATAATGGCAAAATCATTGCCATCAACCTCCTGGTATATTTTTACAGGTGGGAAGGGGCAGAGCTTAGAACTAAGTGGGCATTAATTTGTTAGCTACAACAAGTGATAGAGCGAGATAAAGATGCTTTGATCTGACTCATGGTCATTTGGAAGTATCTGCTGGGCTATCTTACTTCTGATGGGAAGAGAGAACATGGAATTATCATACAGTGTATTACACAGTGTATCTGTAACACAAGGTCATATAGTTGTGGGCAGGCTATTCAGCTAAAATGTGATCAATTTGTGAGTTCATATTTATGTGAAACAGGACATTTCCATACCCTGACTCTACTTTGGATTCCTTTCATTAACATATAGCTGTATGTAAACTTCAAAAACACTTAAAAATTCATGACTGGTCTCTTTTAAATCTACACTTTGAAAAATCTATATTATAACTAGTGAAAGCTAGTTATAATATATAATATAATAGGTACGTTACTGCTTACCTTATTTCACCTTCCTGTTGTATTCATATACCCTTTCTAGAAGTCATTACAATTTTCTACGCTTTTCTCAGGAGATTTAAGTGTCTTGATGAAAAGTAGCCATCAGGCTTAGTGCTAAGGCCTCACCTAAGGCTGATGTAGAAGTGCACTAAAATCTGGCCAAGTGTTAACATTTTTCCCAAGGGCAGGAAGCCACAGGTGTATATCATAAATATCTCTATCATTTCATGATGGTATCTGCTCTCAGCTTCACTCTTTAAACTTGTCCATGGGATAGGACAAGGGGAAAGAGTTCCAAACTTACAGAGAGGAGATTTCATTGGATATAAGGAAGAATTGTTTTAAATAATATGTGCAGTGAGGCACTGGCACAGGTTTCCCAGAGAGGTGGCGGGTGCCCCATCCCTGGGTATATTCAAGATCAGGAATGAACAGGCTCTGGAGTACCTGATAGAGCTGTAGACGCCTCTGTTAATTGCAGAGAGTGGGACCAGATGGCCTTTAAGCATCCATCCCAACAATTCTATGGTTCTATTAAATGTTCAGACCAGAAATTATTGAGCAGAGATGTCTCTTATTTACCACTCATTTTTAATTTACTATCTTATGCTCAGAACATATTTTGAATTAGCATGCTTGTACTGAGTGACTTTATTTTTGTAAGATTTTTTTTTAATTAAAAAATAACTCCTCATTCATTTTCTCAATGTGGAAAAATTAGATCTTAAATATGAAAACATGGAGTCGCTAATGTATAAACTAGGAAACATATGCAAATAAATGAAGATGTTTGTGCACAAGCACATGAGATATCATTCAGCCCTCAGATGAGAAAATTACTTTCAAAACATATGATATCTGTGAGCTCCTTTCTCAGTAACATATATATATAATTTTTTTCCCTATTGGTTTATACAAGTTGTTTATCTTTTTTAGCTTGTCTTGAATTTCCAGTTTAACAGATCAGATACATACAACTCTGCTCCACAAACACCAGTCCAGACATAGCTGCTATTACTTGTATCTCTCTTTACTAGCTTGTAGGAATGCTCAGGTGACATTCATTCTTCTTCCTGGAACAAAACCATACTCTATCAGCACACAAATACACACACGCACACACAAATATAAAATTTCTAATTATGCTTACATGTTGGTCTCTTCGCAGTTGACTTTTTTGAGAGATTTACATCTGTGGTGGAAGTAAAAAAGGAATTATTCTGATACTGTATCTTGTTAACGTATGCAGACCTATAAAAATAGGAAGAAAGAAAAAAACAACCTTCACTTTCAGAATTCTGAAATAGAGTAATACCAAAATCATGTTTTTATCTAAAGAAAACTTGAAATTGTATGCCACAGGTGGAAAGACTTTGCATATTCCATATGCAAATATGCAAATATGAAACCCAAATGGAAGACACTAATGTCTCCTGATTTTGTTTTTGCTGTTATGAAGTAGGAGCTGTAAGGAACAACAGGGTGGTGCTCATTTCTAAATGGAGTACAAGGAGACTTAAACAGATCATAGAAGTGATCCGTTGTAGATTTCAGTCTACATCTTTTTCTGCCATTCTGCATAGTCTCCCTGCAGAAAGAAAGAGGTATCCATTTATCAGTGATATATGTTATGATAGGCATCCTGCAAGCACTCAAAGAAATGAACTTGTGTTCACTTTTTTTCCCTGGAAAGGGATTTTGTACCACAGAGTACTCAAACAGAAGGATAGTTCCTTCTTTTTGCACTCGCTTTCAGGAAGTTTCAGACTGTTGAAAAGCAAACCTGGAACATAAAGTGACAAATGGTCACTGAAAAAAAAAACAAAAAAACAACCACCATACAAATAGAAGGCTGTTTATAACCTATCCCTTCCCCTGGAACTGCCTTGTTTATCTGGGCCTAAATTCAAATCCTTTGCGGCATTGATTATTACTGAAAGCAACCATCAAACCATGTATGCGGGTGCAATACTCAAAATTCACACTCTGTTAGTTAATTAATTGAGTAATGCAATCAGGAAACAGTGAGACAAGCCGGTGATGGAGGTAAGTAATACATTCAGTGTGTGTTTTGAAGACTCAGCAATGAATGTCTTTCCCAGCCTCTGTGTGAGCTATTCATTACTTCACAGGTTGTTTTCAGTAAGGAATACATGTGAGAATGTTGTGATTGGCTCATAAACATTTCACAAACCAAAAAGAGCAACTCATAACCAAATAAACCTTCACTCAGCTCTGTTATTTTCTATTAAAAACCTTTATGAAGCTAGGATCATTCCTCTTACATATAAACAGCTTACAACACGCTATTTGGTTTGATTTATTTAAAGAATAAAGAAAACTTGGGAGAAAATTAGATAAGGAGAGATAAAGAAAGTGTGTCTTGTGATTTATAGTAACCAGAATTATGAGATTCTGTTCAACACAAATCCATACATCTAGTGCAATATATTCTGCAAGAGGATCACTCCTAACCCCCTGTTGAAGTGTCTCTGGCATGCTATGATTCCCAGCCTGGGTCTGGTGCTTGAGTAAATGATGAGTGACATTTACACAACGCCTTCCACCTCCAGATCCCAAAGCACCTGACAGATTGTTCAAAGTGATTACAGGCTCTGGGCCAGGTTCTGCTTTCTGATGAATCAAGGCAAAGAGAAGGACCCTGCCATGGCAGCCTGGCTGTAACTTCAATTACATTACTGCAGCTCCATTAACTTGACCACTCTGGTTGTATACAAAGGTCATTTTACCAGTTTGTGAAACTCCACCAATCTTTTTACTTTACAATTCTGCCTGCTGAGTACACAGATTTTAAACATCCCACCCACTTTTACATATTGCTCATGGCAAAGAAGCAGTTATGGCTCTACTTTTGCAAATCTTTTGAGCAGTTAATATTGTTTTACTCAACATTAGTCCAGCTTAAAGACTAGAAAAATCTTTGGGAAGAGCAACGGTTTAGGGCTGGACCCCAAATAATTCATAATTCCACTTTATTCTCAAAAAGATCCAGGCCCAGAGTCCCAGAAGCCTCCAAATAATGCAAGTCCCTTCTCCATCAGAAGAAATAAATCATAGAATCACAGAATCATGGGGGCTGAAAAGGACCTCTGGAGATGATAGAGCAGTCCAACAGTGTCACAATGCTGCCAGAATCTCATCCAACTCTGCTTTAAGGCAATACTGCCCAGTACTTATGACCAGCCACTTCCACAATATCCTGCACAATCAATTATGTCTTTAAACATTTAGATTTTTCATTGTTCCCATGGCAGATACTCATTCAGAAAGTGCCTTGCATCAGCTGGGAGAAGAGCTCACACAGGTAATTTGAGATGCAAGTGCAGCATTAGGCTGTGCTGCAGTGGCTTTAAGTATGGAATGATGTTAGCAAGAATCTGAAGATGCATCCAGCAGAGAGGAAAGGAAATCATTGGCAGCATGAAACATGGAGAAATTCTTCTACCATTACTGAGATTTGAAATTTAAGCTGTGTTGTCTTGAAGACAGCCTAATCTACTCTTTGCATCTACACCATTACAGATCATGCCTGATACTAGTAGAAATTTAGTAATGCTAGCAAAAAAAGCTGACCTTACATATTAATAAGACTCTAGGTGTACGAGACTGGTATCAAGCCACCTGAATGAAACAAGCATTCATCTAGTCATAGAGAGACCACTGTTTGGGGAGTAAGATGTAACTAGAGATGTGAATGAAGGTACAGTCATCTCACACAAGCATTTGTAAGGCTCTCCATCTTTCAACTCACCTGCAGGGATAATTCACCGCCGTCCCAGAGATGATCAATGAAATAAATCTTTTTTTGTTGTTTGGGTTTTTGTTTTGTTTTGTTTTATTTTGTTTTCCCCTTCAATTAAATGACATCTAGGTGGAAAATGTATCTGATTGTTTGTGTAGGACAAAATGCATGACATAGGAAGGGAATGATGAATGATACCCAGAGCTGTGTATCTCCATGAACCAACAGAAAGAGTACTACAAAGTAGTTATCCTCTAGGCTTGTTCTTGAAAGGATTATTTATTATTCACTGCAAGACATCATCAAGACTGTATGAGTAAATACTTGCCTGCTAATATTCAACGCACACATTAACTATTGCTAATCACCATTGCTCTGCGTGTGACAGGAATTGCTGTCTTCGTTACTCTGATCACTGAGAGATAAACAGTGCATCTGTAACCACTCTTGCTTACGATTGCTGAGTGTTTCCAAACAGCTGCAGAGCAAGAGCAGAGTTGGCCAGATGTGTATTTTAATCATGTTGCATGCAAATCTTTTCCTAGGGGAGAGAGAAAAAAAAAGAAAAGGAAAACAACAACAACAACAACAACAAAAAAACCACAAAGGAAAACAAAAAGAAAAACAAACAAACAAAAAAAGACAAAACAGCAGTAAGAACAAAGGATCGACACTAAAGGGCAAAAGAACCTTAGCAAGGTAAGGGCTGATGGCAGATCCCCTTACATGGATGTCTATTTACCCTTGGATGCTACCACTTAATAACGCTGACGGAGGAATAGTTAACAGAAGTGATTAATTAATGGGTCAAAGGCCATTTCCACTTTGTTACTTTTACTTACTTGAGACAAGATCGAATCAAATAAGAGACCATAGGAGGAGACATCCCAGGGAAGCTGCAAATTCATGTACTTCATATTCACACCGTGTTCTATTAAAAAAAAAATGTTTAGCAGGAAGGAATGAAACAAGCCAAGCAATCTATTGTAAAAACAGGGGCTCCTGGCTTGCTTTCCTAGAAGATTTTATTTTTTCAATTGGAAGGACCTTATTGAGTCTAGAGTCCCTCAGCTCCAGCAAGTGAAACAAAACAGATGTTGCCAGAACCATATGTATTACATTTGACAGAGAGGAAAGCTAGTCCAGTTTCATATGAATATGTACCCAGGCATAAAATGAATTGATTTATAGTGTTTGCTATAAGACAATATCCTCTATTCTATTAATATGTTCTACCCTCTTAATGAAACATTGAGTTACAGGAACTGTTCTCTGTGTTGCTATAGATTGTATTCTAAACTTAAAAAAGTCCATAAGCCTAGCTGTAATGTAGGACTAATTTTTCCTGTTATTCAGATTTCTGAATCAAATACCGATTTTAACTCTGAGCAAAATGAGTTCTTGTTTCTATTGGCACTGTCGTGATACCCAGAAAACCTGTTGTATATACAGACATTAGTGAGGTTTGAAATACCAGTGTTTTTGCTTGATGTAGGATGTACTCATGAGTTCAAAATCTATCCTGTTCTCTATATGCACATTTCTAGGGTAACTTCATGTCTATGTCAGTCCAAATAGAAATCTCTGATTCAGGCATGCTCAGAAATTCAGATCTTGATCTCAAACCACTAAATGATGTGGTTTGGAGCTTCCTTTAGGTGTTACAGGATTAGGGCACTGAGAGTACATGTTGCCAAAGCAAAACATGGGAGGTGTGGGAAGCACTGAATATGAGAGCAGAAGTTAGGCACATTTGAGCTGGGTTCATCAAGAAACTTACCAGTGTCTCTCAGCTGTTTTCCAGGTCCATGCAATGGTGCCATGCAAGCAGCCAAGCTGCTGCTGAAATTTTCTTCTGCAACATGAAGATTGCTCAGTCTCAAAGTTTCAATGCAAAGTATGAATCACTCAAAAACTGGACAGTATGAGCCCACTGAGCTTTGGCTGTGCTCTGGAACAACTCAGGGTGATTTTGGTTTATTGACTGTAAGGAGAAGCAGTTCATTGCATGCAATGCTTGGATATTCAAAATCCTATGCTGATAGCACAAAGATGAATTACAGATGGGAAGAAGGCCTCCATGGCTTATTTTCTATCTCTGTCGAAGATTTGCTGTCAGATATAAGCAAGTCCAGAAGAGACTACTTAACTCTCTGTACTCCCATGCTGCAACTGAAAATAATGCATTTATCTGCATCTATTTAATCATGAAAGCTGTGGTACTCAGGTACTTCTACCATGAAAACCAGAGAAGTCTCATGCTCCAAGAGCTGGATTCAAATCTGATGACATTCTTTTCCAAACTTCAAGGGATTTATGCCTCACCGCTGTTACGCAGTGAAAACTAGTCAGGTTCACTCATAGTGAGAGGTGTCAGATGCTTCTGATCCCCAAGCTGCACAAAAATATGCTTTAAGAATTTGGAATTTCCTCTTCCCCCTCCCCCCCCCCCCCCCCCATTTTATTTTATTTTATTTTATTTTATTTTATTTTATTTTATTTTATTTTATTTTATTTTATTTTATTTTTTATTTGTCCCTCTTGCAATTCACAGTGTAGATTAAGACTTAAATACTTTAAGGCATAATGGGCTTAGAGGTTAACAATACAACATACTGAGTTCATACACTAGGGCAAAATTCTTAGTCTAATCAAACTGTCCAGTGGATGTGGTTTGACACTGGTGTGTCACGATGAAAAATCACTTGAAACTTAACCTGAACCACCATCCAGAAAAACTGGAGAATCATCCATGAATCTGTTTTATTAGTGCTGCCTCATCTCTTTTTCATCTAGTTTGCTTTCAGACTGTTCCAGATCAGTCTTCTCCTTGGAGAAGACTTGACCTTTTGTCACCTAATCTTGACAACGACTGCACCCAGGAAGCTCCCAGTATGGCTACTGTTGATGTGTAGCATCATGCTTTTTAGTGACAGAAGAGGACTGAAAGTAATTTTAAAGGACAGCAAGTAAAGATTTAATCTGATAATTGTTATGATATTATCAGTATCTAATTGGTTCTATAGTAGAAAATGTAATTATCCCACTCAGCCCCAAGAATGCAGTAAATATTGATAGGCTGAGGGTTTCAAAAAGCCCCAGCGTTTGAGACAACATTCTCACAGGGGTATTTGTATTTAACACAGATAAATATTAGTCATTAGAGGAACAGTAATGAAATGGGGAATGGGGATAAGTGTCTGAGTGAAGCACACAGGCAAGACTCAGCCCTGAGTCATTCTGGATATCCCTTCTCCTGAGTGTTGACAAGAGAGCTTATCTCACTCTTGGTCTCAGCAAAGTAGTTTTCAAAGAAAAAAAAAATAAAATAAAATAGATCTTGTGTGTGGGAGAGAGAAGTCCAGATACCTGAGAACATATGTGTCAGGAGAGGCTTTCTAGAGCAGTGAGACATGGCAGTGGGAAGAACTGACTGCATGTTCTATTCTCATTTTCAACCCTGAAACATCATATTTGACTGATAATGGTGTTTTCTATCCTCCCAAACACATGTAGTCTAGAAATGATATCATCTTGACTGAGGGATCTTTATAACACCTCCTTGGTTTTGTGGCTCTCCACATTACAAACTGGGAAAATTGAGTTAAATCAGGACTTATCTATCAAGAAAACTTCAGGTTTTCCAGATCCACCTGGAGATGTGACCCATGCAGCTTTTCACAGCCTTTTCTACTCCCTGCTTCCATGGCAGAGGCCAGCAGAAACCTTAAAAAGAGAAGCTTTGGCTACTTTGCGTTTTCAGTTGTGGCTTTTTTTCCTAGATATTAACTTCATGAAAAATTAATAAAAAGAGAAGACAAGGTGTCATTTGAACAAGGAACACCTTCTTACATAGTAACCCTGTTCACCACATGCAAAATGTGTTGGAGACTGAGCTCTCATCTGTGAGGATGGAATTTCTCCTGCACTTATGGTAGGATGCTAAGGATGGTACAGCTCTGCTTTTTCCATGACTTTTAGGTTCAGCAGATCTTCCAAACAATACATTTTGCCTGCAGCTGTAGCAATGCCTTGCAACAAGGCAGCTCTGACTCCAAGTGATCGCAGCTGGTGCATCTCTTTGAGTTGAATTGGTGAAAGACAGAGTAAATGACAGGTTACTTCAATGCAGCTCTTAGCAAGAACTTAGGGAGATTATTAGGAAGGAGATGGAAAGACATCACTGGAATCTGTTTGTGGAACTGACAACTGAGCATTAGTTTTCTTTGAAAACTTTTAATCACTGTGTTTTCTACTTATGCAAATTTCAATAATACTCCTGATGCTCTGGATTTCTATAGCCTTGGGGTTTGTGGCAGTGACATGAAGATTCAAAGCTGGAAGCTCATCTGCTGCTAGCTTGTTCCTGCATCGAAGACATATTACTTTTGGTGGTGACATGCATTGATTCATGTAGTACACGTGCCATCAGAGCACACATTCAGAAAGAAACATACCACAAAATGCTACTTAGGGAGTCTCCACTCTAGTTTCAGTGTGGTTTAGGGTTTGCTTACACTGTAAATCACAGGTAAGACCCTTCACTATGTGCCAAAAAATGCATAGGGGCCTAATTTATCCTGCAACAAGCTTTCTTTGCTGTGAAGAACAGAGTAAGCCTGTGCCTGCTTGCAGTACTGCACAAAAATACCAATGTATGTGTTTAGATGCTTATTTGATACCCACAAAATTTTAAGAGAGGGATCTTCATCAATCTACCTAATTATCCCTTGGTGATACAATAGGCTTAATATGCCTAAATTATCATGCTGATTTTGAAAAAAGGATTAGAGCTGCTAATTTCCTTCGGCGGTCTTGAAAATGCCATGAAAGATCTGTGCATAGACACAGAGCTCGGTGAATACCTTTTCTTGGTACAAACTCTTTTCATGTGTCACATGGAAGTTGCCTGTTTATTCCACTCTGGCTCCATCACGGGATTAATTCTTATATTACAATTACCCATTGTTTGCCCAGTTCAGCCTTCCATCGGGTTCTTTGGAAGATGATTTAATAAGCCAAGAGACCATAATGCTGTCAGTAGCTGTGGTGCTATTAGATCGTGCTGCCATTAATTGAGTCTTAATATGTCCCCTCACCTAAAAGAATGTATTGTGGGTAATTTTATCTTGATATTCAATTTAAACTTTCCATCTCATTACTACTAGCCTTACCTACTTCAACCACCTGAAATGATTACTCTGCCTGTTTTCACCCATGATAAAGATGTGGACAGTTATCATATTCCACCCTCTGCTTGTCTGGCTGTAATTAGGCCAAGATGTAAAGTGATCTGGATCTCCCAAGGTCATCAGTTTGGCCTGAAAGAGAAGGTCAAAACGGGGGAGGGGAACATTACTTAAGTAGTGGTAGCAAAGAGCTGGACTGCAAATAAAAGTGACTCCAGCATCTGCAACCCAATCTATTTTAATCTGCTCTTCTCTTCTTTATACAACCTTTTTTTCTCCCTAGTTGTTTGTGCTGTTACTACAGTGCATATACTCAACAGTGAGGGTGTCTATATGGTCTGAATTACACAAGATTTTGAGAAATGGGGTACGAATTTAATTTTCTTCATGTGACACAAGAGCAGTGTTACAAGGAATACCTACACTGTCAGATAAACACGGCCTCAAATTTAAGTAAACATTTGGACACAAGCCTATATTCCAAGACTGGCACAAAGGACTAAGGTAAGATTCACAGGTCTACATCCTTCTTTACTGTCTGGAAGCACCATCATGCAAAATATCTCTCTGACATGGACATGTTTGTTGAAGTAAGTATAGTGCTGATACTTTGAGAGAGATTTGCTAGGTAACTTTGACAAAGAGGGAGAAGTAAGACTGAGCCCACAAACTGGATCCCCCAACATAAGATGGGTGATGTCAGAGCTTAGTTTCATTTCCTCTGCATGGATGCTCATTGCCATCTGAGATGTCCTGAAGGATCCCAACAGTTTTCTGTGTGCTCTTTCAGAAAGATAGAAGTCCTTTGGCTGCTTTGGGTTTTCAGTTGTGGCTTTCTTTCCTAGATATTAATTTCATGAAAAATTCTGAAAATATATTTTTCCATAAGCTCAGTTTTGAACAATTCTGAAACATCAGAAAAGCCAACCGTATCCTGAGCTGCAGCAAAAGCAGTGTGGCAAGCAGGGTGAGGGAAGTGATCCTGCCCTTCTGCTCTGTGCTGGTGAGGCCTCACCTGGAGCACTGTGTCCAGATGTGGAGTCCTCAGTACAGGAGAGACATGGAGCTAATGGTCCCTTCCAACTCGAAAGTTTCTGTGATTCTGTGATCAGCGTTTCTTTCTGGACAGGAAATAAGTTTTCTTACCATCTGTATCTATTGGGTATAAAGATACTTCAACCAAGAAATATAAAGTTACAGAAAGAAATTGCCAAATTAATTCAATGCTTTTGTTGTGTCTTTATATACTGTAGGTGTTTCTGTGAAATGAAGAGTTAAGCTTAAAAGAAGAGGAAGGGCAAATAATGGAAGGTCAGAAAATGGATGCAAAGCACTGGGAGAAAAGACAAGCCAGAAGTACCTAGAATTCGTATTAAAGGAAGAGGTACTCATGGGTTGCCAAAGTGATGTGAAGGACAAGATTTGCCACTGCTTCCAATTTACACTGCTCCTTTCAGCCTCTTATGGTGCTAAGTGCATGCTTGAGCCATGCCATTAGCAGCAATGTCTATCACAAGGGGAAACAAGATGGTTGTGGAGCTGCACATTGGCTTGGTGATTGTCTATGAAAAACACTGTGCTGATTTATGCAATAAACACTTTCCAGCTTCATCATGCCATAGTCCATGGGTTGAAATGTGGTGCCAAAAGCACATCAGTTGTACCTCAGGAGGAGATGTGGTGTAAACTGCACTGTAGATTGTACATCTGAAATGATACAGGCAGCTGAGGACCTCTTTCTTTTCACAAGCACATGAACAACCAACATGGCAAGAAGAGATTTGGCTGGGTTTAGCTGTTCACTGAATAATTGTTGGAGGTAAATTAATGAGATGAGCCCCTCTTAAAAGAAGGTACAACACTGAGAAAACCTCCAGAGTATAATATGGTGACTGTGCAAGGAATCTGCTCCATGATTACTCCCTTGGCCATATAACCTGCAGCCTTAGGTGTTAACAACACATAGGGGAGTTCAATGCAGTGATCCTAAGAGAAGCTGCACAGGCAGTGGAGCAGAATGGAAACAACATGGCCCGGCTCTGCGATAACATCACAGGGATACAAACTTGGTGATAGTATGGAACTGATAAACAGTATAGTCATCACTCTGAGTGAGCAGGTTTTCCTTTTTCTTTTTCTTCTTTATTTTTATATGTTTTTCATGTGTTTAAAACATGTCCCTAGGTGAAATTTCACAGAATCACAGAATCACAAAATTGCATTGGTTGGAAGGGACTTCAAGAGAACACTGAGTCCAATCTCATGCTAAAGTAATAGTCACACAGGTAGGCTTTCAGAGGGATCTTGAATATCTCCACGGAAGGAGACTCTACAGCCTCTCCAGGCAACCTGTTCCATTGCTCTGTCACCCTCACTGTAAGGAAATTCTTCCATATGTTAGTACAGAACTTCCTATGTTCAAGTTTTATGCCACTGTTCCTTGTCCTATTGCTACGCACCACTGAGAATAGCCTGGCTTCATCCATTTTCCTCCTACATCCCTTTAGATATTTATAAACATTTATCAGATCCCTCTCAGTCTTCTTTTCCCCAGGCTGAACAGACCCAGGTTACTCAGCATTTCCTCACATGGAGATGCTTCAGGACCTTTACCATCCTTATGGCCATGCACTGGACTCCTTCTAGGAGATCCCTGTCTTTTTTGAACTGAGAAGCCAGTTTCATTATTAACTTTGCTCATTGTAATCTCATTATCATACCAAAATACACTTCCATCCCAAAGACTACCCACTTCCAAGTTGTGACCACCCCACAACAAGCATGCACTCTGATTCCTTTATATAACTTAAACGTATAACTTTAAAGACAAGCAAAAAGACATATCATCAATCACAACAGAAGTATGTATGACAAGAATCACTCACACTCCATTTGAAAGTAAGAATATAGTATAAAAATCCTTAAAAAAAAAAAAAAAAAAAAAGGAATTTTAGGGAATATATCGTCACAGACAAGTCAGAAGGATGTCACTGACTTCTAGGATCACTCGTTGGACTTCTCTTCCCTCAAGCACAGGGACACCTGCTGGGTTAAATTCATGCACTTGTCCACATCAAGTGCTTCTATGAGAAACTTAGAAATCTCTATGCTGTTATTCCATAATTTAGCACATTAGCAGTTGGATGTATTGTTCATAGTCTTAATATTTGCATGTGCTCTGCAGACAGTGCAATCACCAGCAGCAATCCAAAAGAATCTGCAATCTGTTGCTTCAATAAACAGCAATATTCATTAATTTAGCCATGAGAGCGCTCATGGAATGCAAGCAAACTCCTTTGGACTGGAGGAGGTTGGGCATGGGAGCTCATTAAATGCAATTAGATGAAAGTGTACTGTACTATTTCTGCATCCATAATCACAAATGTTCAATGCATTGGACACAATTGGACTTACCGCACTGAACTGGGCATCACTCAGAATCTAAGCCTCAGCTCACCCTCAGCTCCACTGATATCTGAGGAGAAGCTGGAACACAGAGGGGTGTGTTTTCTGATGAACTTCCTTAGCCTTCTATGTAAAACCGTGATGTAAATTTAGCAACAGAAAACTATACAGTACCTGTGGATTGCGGTAATGACAAGTGACTTTGTGTGGATGTGTAATCCTCAATTACTTCTGTTTTCACAGATATGGAATTGCAGAGATGTTGAATGCAACTCTACTCCTGCTCCAAAACTCCTCATTTTATCCAAAACTCCTATGCCTTTTATCATAGAATCATAGAAAAGACCCACAGGATCACCCAGTCCAACCATCCACCCATCACCAATAGTTCTCACTAAACCATGTCCCGCAACACAATGTCCAAACATTCCTTGAACACCTCCAGGGTCGGTGACTCCACCACCTCCCTGGGCAGCCCATTCCACTGCCTGACCACTCTTTTAGAGAAGTAGTGTTTCCTAACGTCCAGCCTGAGCCTTCTCTGGTGCAGCTTGAAGCCATTCCCTCTAGTCTTATCATGAGTTACACGAGAGAAGAGGCCGATCTGCATCTTACAACAACCTCCCTTTGGGTAGTTATTGAGAGCAGCCAGGTCTCCCCTGAGCCTCCTCTTCTCCAGACTGAAAGAGGTCTGCAGACTTTCAAGAGGTCTTGGCCTTCGATGTTGAGCCACGTTGCTCATGCTAAAGTTCATTCCAGTGACTGATCAGAGAGGCTGAGGTCTCCCAACTATCGTGCTGTTGCTTCCGACCTAGTGATAGGCTGAGTGAAAAATATGGGCAACGGGAGATGGAAGAAGAGGGATGTGAGGAAAGAGAGATGATAGTGGCATGTGGCGTGGGTGTCATATGAGTTTCAGGACTATAAAGCATTGCCAAATTACCCGAACACACATGTTTTGGCATCACAGTTACAGGTAAACCATTTAGCATGTGAGATAATCTGGAGAATAGTTTGTCCAGAAGTTATCAGATCAGTAATTAATAATGTCCCTTCTGGCTTTAAAACCTTAATCCTGCCTCTAAGAGGATGGCTTTCATACCAATGACCTCCATCAAAGAAGTACAGATTTTCATTGTAAACCTCATTTTTTTTTTTTCTTTCTCTACCTAAAGTTCAGATTATATCCTAACAGATATGGGACTGTGAGAAACAAGGGTACAAGAAACAGATGTAACAAATACCTAATTAATAAATTAAAGATTAAAAAAAAAAAAAAAAGTCTTGGTCTTTTGTATATGGAAATGATTCCTACTGCAAACAACAAAAAGTACAATAAAGCTGTAAGAATGAAGAAAATTAGTGAAAAGATGAGAAGCCTCATTCATCAGTAACCTGGGACAGCCAGAAAGGGTGTTCAGACTTAAAAAATGTCCTTTTTCTTGATGCATCTGCACCCATAGGAAATTCCACCCTTCTTCCCACAGGATCAAGCCACATGGTATCATATGTTTGTCACTTCCAGGATGGATTACTGTAACTCCTGGCATTTGATGACGAAGGAGAAAACGATGTACAGGGTGCAGCTGATGCAAACTGCTTCTCTCCACTTCCTGCAGAGGTTAAGTAGCCCTGAATATATGAAGCCCATACACAAAGCTCTCTACTCCAATTTACAATGACAGTTTAAATTCTTGATCCTAATTAGGTCCCAATGACATTTTACACTGACAAATAAATAAATAAATAAATAAATAAATAGAATTCAACTTTGATCAGCAAGCTTTATGCTTTCAAGTCAAAATATCTTATTTTCTCATTATTTAATGCCTACATTTATCTAAAATTAGGAGATGATGATAGAAAAAAAATGCAGAGTTCAGCTTTTTTTTTTTTTTTTTTTTTTAAGCATAACAGTATTAGACCTACAGAGGTCTAAATCAGAAAATGAATAAAAAAAAAGCCTGGGTTCTAAAATGGTATTTCAAGGTGCGAAGATAAGATACACTATGAAATTAGGGATTACCCCACTGTGGCTTCAACTGAAGATCAAAATGAAGGCCCTCAGTTTTGTTCTTTTCTTCTTGGATTAACTGCATACAATCATAAAAGCATAGGATCATAGCATGGCTTGGGTTGGAAGGTTAAAAGTCATTAATCATCTCTAACCCCCTGCCATGGGAAGTCTTGCTAGCTGCTAAACCAGGCTGCTCAGGGCCCCATCCAATCTGGCCTTGAATGACTCCAAGAATGGGGTATCCACAGCTTCTCCAGGCAGTTTGTGCCATGGTCTCACCACCCTCTGAGGAAAGAATTTCTTCCTAATACCCAACTTAAATTTCCCCTCTCTTAGTTTAAAGCCATTTCTCCTTTTCCAATCACATCAAAAAGTGCACATCCTTCTGCTTATAAGCTCCCTTCAAGTATTAGGTTATTATGAGGTCTCCCCAGAGCCTTCTCCAAGCTAAGCACATCTCACTCTAATCCATCTTCATATCAGAGGTGCTCCAGCTCTCTGAACATCTTTGTGGCACTTCTTTGGACCCTCTCCAACAGCTCTGCACCGTTCTAGTGCTGGGGCCCCCAGGTGTGGACACGGTATTCCATCCAGATGGGGCCTCACGAGGGCAGAGAAGAGGGGGTCAGTAGCCTCCCTGCTCACTGCCATGCTTGTGGATACTGTTGGTCTTCCTGGCTGCAAGTTCACACTGCTGCCTCATATCCAGCTCCTCATCTATCATAACTCCCAGCTCCTTCTCTCCGGGGCTGTTCTCAGTGAGTTCTTCTCCCAGTCAGTACCTATATCTGGGATTGCTCCAACCCGGCACTCGACACTTGGCCTTGTTCATTAGGTTCATGTGGGCCCACTTCTTCAGCCTGTTGAGGTCCCTTTGGATAGTGTCCTTTCCTTCTATCATATCAACTGCACCACTCAGCTTGGTGTCACCAGAAAAGTGCTGAAGATATACTCAATCCCATTATTTATATCTTTGATAAAGATGTTGAAGACCAGCAGTCCAAACTTCAGTCACCTTGAAAAAGCTCAAGGGAAGACAGCTGGAATTTAGGAATAACATTATGCAGAATAAAACATTTGTGCATCTAGGACCAGTCTGTATCTCTCTTCACACCTTATTTCCCTTTTTATCTTGATCTGGATCTCATGTATGTTCTGCTTAAGATTTGCTAACCTTCTGGCTAAGGAACACCTCCTCTTTGCCCTCAGAAGATTCTGTATTCCTGTAGTCCTGAAAACTTTATGTGATACATAAGGGTCACATACAGTGACCAGACGTCCTGACAAGGCACCCAGCAGCAGATTCTGTGACTTACTAAAGATATTCTGGGGAAGAAAAAAAAATGATCTTGAAGAATAATGATGGAGAATTTCTGCAGTAGTCCCAGCAAATTCAGCTTGTTTAACTGTCAAGAAAGCTGAGCGATCAGAAGGATTGAAATGCCCCACTGAGATGCTTGCACAACTTCCACTGCTAAAACCTTATTTTATCTTAGCTAGCCACGTTGAAGCAGGAAAAAAAAATATAATAATAATAATAATAATAATAATAATAATAATAATAATAATAATAATAATAATAATAAACAACTTTCTTGTTTGCTTCTTTTGTTTTCGTTTATTTGCTTGCTTCTGCTTCTGTCTGCCCAAGAAGTTTCAAAGCTGTCCTCTCAGATCTGGTACTTGCTGCACTGTGCCTGTCAGGGGGCAGCAGAGATGACAGTGGTGACCTCTTCCAGTCCCTCTGAGCTTTATTTTTCGGCCAGCTTATGAAGCAGTTTACTGGGCTCAGAGTTCGAGAATGCAATGCTGGCAGCATCTCTGGCTGCCCACAGCCCTCATGGAGGTGTCCCTTCACATGTCTCTGAGAAGGCTGAAATGAGATTTTTTTTTTTTTTCCCCAGGCCCTCACTGTCTCCTCACAAGTCTGTCTTGAGATTCCTTCAGTGCTCACTTCATGAATGAAAGTCTGTCTCTTCCCAGCCAGGAGCTCTTGGCACAAATTACAACAGGTCATACTCTTAGCTCTGGAGTTCACTGGTGCAATTGCTCATGTTTTACTCAGTTCTGCAGCCAAAGCCCAAAAAGGAAACTCCAGGAGATTGCTGAGGTGTTCCTGGCCCGAGAGTTCACCATCCACAGCGAACCAAGATGTGGGTGTTTCTGAATTATGGCAAAAACCCTGTCAGCACCTGTTTGTTTCCTGTTCTTTTGAGCATCGTGACTTTATTTATGGCTGGAATGTTACTTTGAGGAGGATTTCAGCTGCTGGCTGCTTGGTTTGTTGTTATTGTTTTTTTCATTGGTTAATATTGTTATTATTATTTTCCATGGGAAAGTTTTCCAGTATTTCTGGGGAGGTTGTTTCTTGAAAGGACTGCCGCAGTAAGAAATGTCTGCAGCCGGAGTTAAGGCACCTAAAAATAATCATAATAGAAATAAACAAATACTGTCATGATAAGGACATGACAAAATATGCTTAGGATAGAGGTTACAAAGACTTGACTTTAGACTTCCCTCTTCAGCATGCTCCCTGGACTTTGCATGGGACTCCCTGCTGTTTTGTAGGAGCCTCGCCCCCTCCCCAACAAATTTTCAGAGGACTATATGTTCTTCCAGTAGCCAGATGTGCCTGTTTTCAAAACAGTCTGCATCAAAAATTCATGTTTGCATGAGCTCTCAAAAATAAGCTCTTTATAGTTGCTTCAGACCCAGTGGGAACTGCATTACAATCTTTTCTGTGTCTTATGCCATTGCTTATACACACTCCTAGACAAGCAGAGGACACCCCAGGTTCTTTAAGAGAAACCTACTGAATATACGAACTAGCCTAAAAGCATTTTAGAGACCATACAGGCCTTAATATCAAGTTTCCTTGGCCAAGTTTTCATCTTTTTGATGTATCTGGCCCTTTTAATGTACTTTGCCAATAATAATAATAATAATAATAATAAAATCATTATTTATCTACAATATCTTCGTCTCCGTGAGGATGTAAAATCGATACTGCCAGGTTCTAGTAGTGGATAACAACTTCTGGGACTGATCTAAAATTTGTGGCCTCTATCCCAATGTCTGACCTGGGCTCTGCCCTGTATTTTCCAGGTGTGTTGAGATTCAAAGTGCCACATCCCTGTACTCAGAGTGTGATCCCTGTAGCTGAAGATTGAACTGATCATGGGTCATTTGTCACATGGACTTGCTGAAGGCATGAGCTACATTCCAGAGACTAAGCAGGCAATTCCACGTGCATAACTAGATAACAAAGCCCATATGACAGCTTACCACTAAATTAACTCCTCCTATTCTTCCTCGTTGCAATGATGACAAAAGATGTACAACCCCAGGGAATGATCTTTCCACCTTGCCTGACCCACCTGACAATCATAGGACTCAGCAAGTGTCTTACAATAGGACCTTCACACGTAAAGACCAGCTCTCGAGCAAAGGATTTAAGAAATCAGGCATGAAAAATTGAAGTGAAGGATTTCATCTGCCAGATCAAAAATGATATACATGTCCACTCCTGGAACATGAACACTGTGCCTTGTGCTCTCATGAGCACACATATGTACATCTCTGTTGCACACCTAACATATGAAAATCTATCATACAGAATGTCACATTTTTATTTTATTTTTATTTTTATTTTTCTCAGCCATCCCCGTACCTTGCTAATCACTTTATATAGGAAACCAACTTTGCACTGCACTGAGCTCCACCCATCCAGATGATGTTGTCATTTCCATGGTAACTAAAGTACCTCAAAGGCAAAAGAACAGATGGAGACTGAAGAAAAAAATAATCTGAGGACAAAAAGTGAACATATGTAGTGCAAGAAAAAAATATTAAGCTGTGGGCAGCTATTAGGTTTATTATCACTTGCAAAGGGAGACCTTGATAAACTCAGTCATGGCTCTACGGTAAGGAGTGGCACAGTCAAATCAGCCTTGTGACAATATCAATTTTCCAGCAGCCCATTTCCACCTCACTTTTCCTTCACACTAATCTCAGACATAATTGTCTTTGCTCCCTTAATGACTTGTTTTGGTTTAAGAACAGCAGCAGCCAAAACAGGCAGAAAGAATGTAACTAGTGGCATGCTTGACTGACCATTGCATGTCTTCAGGATCAAAGTCTCCAGGAGGGACTGAGGACTATGAAGCTGTCCCTCTGCCACACAGACAGCAGCAGTCAGGGGAGAAAACTAACAGGATGGGATCTGTCAAGTGCATAGATACAACCTGTAACCCACTACACCCTGCCCACATGTGCTCTGACTGGCTCCTGTGCTTTGGATTCACACATACCATCATATAAAGTACACGCTGGCAGCAGTTTGGAGCATCTTTAAAATTGGGTTAATAGTTGTGACACAGTCTTCTCTTGACTTCCTCTGGAATTAGTCCATCTTTGTGGATTGCTGTCAATCAGAAAGGAAACTTGTAATTTACATAGGACAATTTGTTCTGTGTCAGCTTTCTAAGACTCTGAGCAAGGCAAGTGTAATTTGGGAACAGGAGCTGTGATGGAGAAAAAAAAAAAAAGAAGGGGGGGGGGAATGTTGTATTTTTAGCTTTCTCTCAATAAAAGTTTTCTTCTCAATATTATATAATTTATTTGAAATACAGAGCTTCATGGAAGTGAAAAAAGTTAAAAACATATCCTGTCACCTAAATTCCTTTCAGCTTCAGCTGGACAGAGCAGGCACAAACCTTAGAGTGAGGAGGCCTTGACTGTAGGGTGGGACGGAAGAGCTTAGAGCATGAGAAATGCCCTTCATCCGAAGCTTACCTTGCAACTCATTATAAATAAATATATATATATATATATAATTCTTAGATTTTGGCCTGTAAAACACAAAAATTGCAGCCCCTTCACATCCAGCAGGTTGTAAGAATAAATGATTCAGTGCAAAACTGCTGTCTGCTCTGATCCTGCCGTAACCAAGGGCCTGAGGTAGCTGCATCCTGCTCTCTTCAACAACTTTTTACCACCGGTGACTTTTTACCACCCACGCCATTAATCAGCATTCCACTCCTAATGAACAAGGGGATGGCTCGAGTCACTCCTATTCTCAGACACTGCCACATCGTGCAGCGTCGTGCAGCTGGAGGAAAAAAAACATATATATATATATATATATATATATTTTCCATTTTTAATTTTTATTTTTATTATTATATATAAATAATAAAAATGAAAATTAAAAAGCCTCATCGGTTAATATTTTAAATGAAAACCGAAGAGGGGGGGGGGGGGGGGGGGGGGGGAATTAAAAAAAAAAAAAAAAAGGAAAAAATAAAGCAAAACCACGCAAAAACCTTGCAGACCGACCTCCAGCGTCCGCCCTGCTCTGGCAGCCAGGTGTGCGACCTACCAGCAGGGGGCAATGCCTCATGTCTATTCAGCCACAGCCACTAACGGCTTAAAAATGAAGAAACGGGACGGAGAAGGAAAAATAAAATAAAATAAATAAAAGGAAAAAAAGAAAAGAAAAGAAAAGATGCTGTGGTGCAGGAGGGGAGAGGATATGGCACAGCAAACTGAAACCCACCTGCTCTCCCCACGCACTGAGCACGCAGTAGCTTTGAGTTTTTCCAGCTTGCTGATAAGGAAATTCTGTGATAAGAAAACGTTGATAGATGACTTAGGTGTGAATTAAAAAGTTGCACAGCACAATCCCTGGAGCACAGGGAATCAATCAACACTCAGTTCTGCAGAGCAAGTGTTCCTGCTTGTTTTTTCCCTCGGGTTCAGAGCGAGGGTAGCTCAAGCTGATGCTGATGCCTCAGGGAATTGCCTCAGCATCGGATCTAAGGCTGGATCAGGGAATGATAACAAACAGGGAGGGGAGGGAAGGCAGAACTGGATATCCTGAGGCTGTGCTGTAGCTCTGGCACTCACAAACAAAATCTGCATTCTACTGAGGTTGTTATTCCTTACCGTGGTATAGTCTCAAGCATCCCATGAGCTTGATGCCACCAGCTACAGGGTTTGGGAAGGCTCTGTCCCTCACATCCAGCTCAGATGACAGAGGTTTGATATTAGCAGTGATTCTTGCTCAGCATTGCACCCCAGCCTGGTGGGATCTCATTCTCATCACACATGGGCTGCTGAACCCATTCATGCACAGAGTGCCAAACATCCCATCGTATCACTTGTGTTTGCACACTGTTATTCAGATAGAGCTTTACGCTGAAATGCGATACACCTTGTTCCTCATGTTTCCACCTTCAAAAGTTTCAGGTGTCCCACAACAATGATAAATAATTAAAACACACGAAGCACACGTGTGTCAAGTTTTGTGAAACTCTGGGAGGAAAACAGTAGATAAAATGACTTGCATTGCACATAAAGAAGGTCAACAGACAGTGAGAACTGCATGCTGTCCATGGCCAGCCTTGTCTGAGAGGTTTTCACATCACTAATAGCATGTGGGCATGCTCATATTTTCCTCCAAACAGCTCTGAGACGAATCTCAACTCTCCTGTGAAATGCATCCTCCAACTGCTGACATTATCTCAGGCTTGTGTGCCCTTTTTTTGTGACGGGTCCAACAAAATCACATCGGGCAAGGAAGAATCATGAAAGACATTTTCATGTTCTCTGAAGTTTATTGACACTACTACTTTTTGTTGTTGTTGTTGTTTTTATTTTGGGTGTATCGGAAGGGGGAAAGAGTAGAGCTGGGAGTGCAGTTCATGCTTTGATAAAGCCAAAGCCATTTGTGCGTGTGTGTGTGTGTGTGTGTGTTGTTGTTGTTGTTGTTTCCTTTGTTGGCTTGTTTCTTTCCGAATAAAAGAAAAAAATTACCCTCTCCATAGGAGATCTGTGGACAAAGGCAAACAATTATCCCTGATCCAGTTAGTGCTATTCATGACTAACAGAGCAGTCTGACCAATTACAATGGCTGATCCATGCAAGAATAACCAACATATTATATCTGGAGGAGGAGGTTCATGTATCTGCCTTGACTTGGATAGGTTAGAAATGTAAGGCGTGATATCACACATTACCACTGGGATCTTAACATGAAGGTTAGGCTCTGTAAAATTCTGCACCAAGAAGTTCATCCTGGATTGAAGAAATCCACCTTACCAAAGCCAGACAGAGGAAAATCTGCCAGTTTCAATGATTCAACAATTTCTCAAGGAAAATCGTAATGTGTCTTCCCCCTTACAGTGGTGTTCCTTCAGCCATTGGATGACTGATACCTTCAACTAGGAATAGTAGAATTTCATCAGTTAAAATAGGGTATTTCATGAAAGCTGGGGCTGTATGTGTATTGCTGTCAGCCAAAGTTCAACACACATTTACATGATTCTGCTGCAAATTTATTTTCAAAGACTATCAAGCCAAAAAAGGACCACATCCAGCCTGTCTCCAGTCTGTCAGAGTCAACCATGTTTCACCTTGGTTTAAGCTAACAAATAGTTTAATTTATTCTGTTATAAACTAACAAATAGTTTAATTTATTCTGTTAAACCTTTATTTCCAGAAAGAAGTCCCAGGCCAGATCCAGAATTGCACTGGGGCGATGCAACACCCAGCCACAAAGTAGACCCCAAAGTTTAAACTGAAGTCTCTCCATCACAGTTCCTGGGCAGACTTAGGGATTAGTTGGATACACATAGGATAGGGGTCACTTCAAATGTTATGTAGGAAACACTGTAGGAAGAAACAGTCCTGGTCCAAATTCTCTGAGAAATAAGGTGCCTGACTCTGATCCCTTGGTACCTTGCAATTTCCTTCACTACAAGGCATTTTTCCTCCTAAAATCAAATCTATTTCTGATAGCTGAACATAATCCTTCAACGCTTGCCCTTCAAATCATTTCCTCCAGCCCTCAATCATCTTTTGTGGCTCTTTTCTGTACCCTCTCCAATTTCGTCACTGTATGTTTTGAAATGTGGCTGTCAGATCCATAAACAGCCTCTCAGGTTCAACCCTACTGGTGCCATACACCACAAGTCACCTGGCTGCAGAGCCAAGGATCACATCAGCACTGTCAGATTTGAGGGTCCAACTGAGAGCCAGAACTATGGTGCTTGTCCAGGCTGCAGCTGATCACATTACAAGGATTTTGTCTGAGCTTTCAAGAAGCAGAACTTGCATCTTATTGCACCAAAATGCATTTTGTTTGCCTGAATCAGGCACTGCAGTTAGTTTAGCCAGGCTGCCCTGGGCTCTCATTCTTTGCTGTTTTGCCAACCATAATATCATCTACAAATGTCATCAGGAGTAGTTTTATATTTACTTCCAAATTACTGATGAATAGCATAGGGGAAAACTCTAGTAACACTCCTCTCCCACAATAATTCTGCATTGACAATTACTTTCAAAGATCTGTCAGTTAGGCAGTTCTTAACTCATTTCATGTCTGCTCTTGTCCTGAACCCAATTACTTTTCCTTGGCTAAAAAGTATCTTCTACAAAGTCATCTAGTCTTCAACCTGAAAATGTCATGAGATGGTGATTTTTACCAATCCTCCTATTAAGTTTCTGAAATGATTAATCACTATGAGCCACATACAACTTCATAGCAATGTGATTTTCTCTCTGACTTCTAGTTATCAATTCCTTTTACAGCTTCCTTTTAGAATCAGATTAAATGGTTCTTTATACCCATGATTCCCAAACAGATCCAGTATTTCCATTCACTTCCTATCTTAAACTACACAGATTTAAATTATTTCCTGCCACTTGTATGCTTCATTGTCTTATGCAACACTCTTGCTTACATGCTTCTTATTCATGTTATTACATTCTTATGTATTATTATTACATTCTTATTCATGTTATTGCATTCTTCTCATTCACTTTTCTGTTAGTTTATAAAGCCTTACATATACATGCAGACACAGCTATGCATATCTATATGTAAAATTGTAATCAGCACGAAAACTGTGATTGAAATCCACCACGTATTAGATCGACAATGCACATGAGAATCCAAGGCAGGTTTTGATGCTTATTAGTAATTAGTTTCTCTGATGTTATTTATGAGGGAAAGAATTTCCTGTGCTTTCAAGATCACAGTTACTTAGTGCTCTGGAAAGACTGCAAAATATCACCACAGCTGTAAGAGTAAGAACAAACTGATGGATGCTGAAAGAGCTACAGGAGGCCAACACTCAACAGTGTTCAAAATGACGCTCGTGTCTGAGCTGCCTGTGCAAAGGCAGATGGTCCTCTGCTGGTGTGTCAGCAAGTGCTGCATCGCTGAGTTCCACAACTTTTGTGCGCTGCCTGATCACAGGTGAATGTTCAGTCACTGGCTCTGTAAGGGGAAGGAGGCTGTGGAAAGATCTGATAGGCAAGAAATTCTTTGACTTGCCTCCCAGGAGGTAATTTCCCACACTGCAATATGATGTTTCTAAGCTACCAAGGTCTTCTTCTAATTGTCTTGGCTGAGAAATTGGAGAGAAAAAAAACAAAACAAACAAACAAACAAACAAAAAGTTCTTTTGTTTTTGGATAGAAGTGATGATGGCAGAGTATCTGTCCGTGAAGGAGATGCTAAGATAGGAATAACACAACTACACAAGGTAAATGATCAGTGAATGCCGAGGAATAAGCATACTAAATCTGTGGAGAATCAACCAAAAGAAGAGATTTGTGTCTCTTAAAATTAGTTTTGCACTTGATATCCAGCCCTTTGGCCCTGAATTTTTGTTCTTGGCTGCCCTTGTTCAGACAACAGTGTTGAAATTCAATCCCACAAGTCTGAGGGATTCGCAAAATGAAAGGGCCGATTTAAAATCACTGTTATTTCTATTTTTGGACCAATTGCTCCAACAGTTGAATTTCCAGTTCTTGAAGAAAACAAATGGAAAGACTGAAGTACATTCATATTTCTCCCTGTTATCACCTGTCTCCGAATATAATCTCTCATTGCTTACACTGCAGCGAGACTCAATGTACTGCTAACCAGTGAATGTCTAAGAGATGATGTGTGGATAGATAGATGGATAAATAGATAGATGGATGGGTCTACAGATGAATGGGTGGGTGGATGGATGGATGGATGGATGGATGGATAAACAGATAGATAGATAGATAGATAGACAGGCAGGCAGACACAGACAGACAGATGCATGGACACATGGACAGATAAATGGATGGATGGATGGATGGATGGATAGATAGATAGATAGATAGATAGATAGATAGATAAGATAAATGTCTACTGTACAAAGCTCCCAAAGACCTCAAAGCTAAAACTCACGAAGAAACTGGTCAACTTTAATTTACTTTAATTTACTTTATTTATGACTGTAAATAGCAATTTTTTTATTTTTTTTTAATGATTTGTGTGTATTTTTGAAGCCTGTAAAGTGCTACCATTGTTTTATTGGGAAACTTACCAAATACTTTTTTTTTTTTTTTTTTTTCACATTATCTTACACATCACCCAGTAATTTTGCATAACATTAATTTATAGCTTGAAGCCAGAAAGACTTATTTATATATCTAGCTCAATATGCTATTTATACAAAAAAAAAAAAAAAAAAAAATACAGGCTTGTGACCTTCATTATAAAACATCTGCCTGTCTCATGCTGCCAAGGTTACGTGTAGATTGTCGGACCAAAAAAAAAAAAAAAAAGGAAATAAATACATCTCAGGTTCCACCGCAGGAACCAAACCAACTTCATGAATGCCATGGCATTTTTTAAGTGAAAAGAACAAAGAAAAGGAAACTTCTGCAGATGAACCACTCTGATTGTACTAACTGCCTGGTACCTTACCGAGCAGCTTGGGGAGAATTTTTAAAAGAGCAGAAATGTTCTAGATCTAGAAGGCAGAGGTAAGAAATGCCTTGATGTCAACCCTGACCCATGGTGATTTATGCACACGCGTTATAGAGTGTGATCACTCAGAGGAATGGCTCTTTTTCTGCTTATGAAATTTGGTCCAATGGGAATTGTCAGAGTTTGTGGTCTACAAGTAATTAGGTGTGATAATCTTTTGGTCCTAAGTTGCATGCAACACAGACATGAGAATAAGTGTGGATCAACCAAAAACTTCCTTAAACAGGCCTGAATCCTTTTCCTTTTTCTTTTCCTTTTTCTTTTTCCTTTTCTTTTTTTCTTTTTTTTTCTTTTCCTTTTACTTTTCCTTTTTATTTTTCCTTTTCCTTTTCTTTTTCTTTTTTTTTTCCTTTTCCTTTTCTTCTTCTTTGTTTTTATTTTTCCTTTTCTATTTTTCTCCTTTTCTTTTTCCTTTCCTTTTCCTTTTCTTTTTCTTCTTCCTTATCTCTTTTCTTTTTTTTTTCCTTTTTATCTCTTCCTTTTCCTTTTTATCTTTTGTTTTTTTTTCCTTTTCCTTTTTATTTCTTCTTTTTCCTTTTTTCTTTTCCTTTTTCTTTTATTTTTCTTTTTTTTTTTTAATATATTTTATATTTTCCTTTCAATTTTTATATTTATTTATTTATTTGTTTGTTTGTTTATTTTTCATTTTCCTTTCTCCTTTTCTTTGTCTGGGGGGAGGAAGGGGAAGGGAGCTACACTCCCCCATGTCTTCAAAGTAAGCAAGCAACAAGTAAGTCATTATCTCAATTGCTTCCCAAATTGAGCTTCTCAGTTTGAAATGAATTCAACGGGACTGCTTAAATAGATAAATAAATATGGAGGGGAGGCTAGAGGTGAAAAGGAGAGCAAAAGGAGCAAAGGGTGAAGAGTCGGTTTTTATCCAAAACTTTTTTGAATATAAACAAAACAATATTTTCTAACAAAGGAAAAATCAAAAGTGATGTTGTCGTTATTGTCCCCGTTTGGAGCATTTTCCTCCAGAATTCAGTTTTCTGTGTTAATTTGATCAAGTCAATTACTTCATAATCATGTGTGTTGGCTTCTTCCAAGGAGGAAGATGAGGGTCAGTGGAGTTCTTTGGTGCAGAAGATTTACCTGCCAAAACTTTTCAAAACCAAAATCCTTCACAGGAAAATGTCACTCTCGGCTCTGCCAAGAAATGTCGAAACTGTTTCTCTTTGTTTCTTTCAGATACAAAATGACAAAATGTAGCTCCAGTTGGGCGATTTAATTTAAACAAACAAGGCTCTACTCCGTGTCAAAGCGCTGATTCAAAACGACAATGCTTGTTTGGTTTCAATCAGAAATGTCAACAATTTTGGTGTGACATTTCTGATTCAAAAGTTTTCGGGGCTTGCATTTGTTTGAGATAGAGGGAGGGGTGATCTGTTGGCCATAGTTTATTTTTGTGTACCTTATTGATTTATTTGTGTTCCCCTGTTTGTGGTAGGAAGCAGGATAGAAGGACCAGGGCAGAAGAAGGATGCATGCAGCCCAGTGCCTCTACCCCATCACAGCAGTTTGGGATTTGCCTCTACCCAAACACATCGGTTTGGGATTTGCCTCTATCCAAGCACGCCATTTGCCAGCAGTATGGCAGAGGTGGGTGATGTGGAGGAATCTAAAGGGAAATAATGGCTTGGAGTGATTTTTATCTAAGAGATTTTTCCAGAAAGCTTGTTCCCAGAAAGCACAATGGAGCTTAGAGCAATACTCACCCACCTACCAGAGAGGTGGTGATGGGTATGCTGGCATCTCTTGGGTCATATAGAGCTCTCCTACTCGGTGCTATAATCAGGGTGTATGTTGCAGAAGAACATGTCCCTCACTCTGCATTTAAGGGACTATGGCATACAAACTCACCTTCATGGCTGCTGAGGGTCAAGTAGGGTAGTCCTTGCATCAGCTGACCCTGAATTCAGGTCACTCTGATGACAACTTGCTGTTGTTTGTACTGGAGCAAAGGGGAGAAACTCTGCGTGCTTTGAGTCTCCTGCAATGCTTTGGGATGGAGATGGCAGTGTATGACAGTGGCACCATCACTGCCATCAAATGCACAGAGGTACTCAGGTACGACACTCCCAAAGCCCTCTCAATGCCACCTTCACCTGTAAGTACACTTCCACAGATTCATCTCACAAATATTCCCTTTTCTGGGGGTTCTTCCTCATCATTCATCTGATTACTCAGACAAACTAACAATTTACTCTCATGGGTAAAGGTCTGATAAACTGGCAACCCAAAATACAGCATCATCCAGATTGCTGGGAAGAGCAAGGATGGGAAAGCAAAAGCCAAAGGAATTGGATTTTGCACAGCTGTTGCATACACATCCTCCAGCCCAGAGCTGAATTTGTGCTTAGTTTGTGCACTATTACTGATTTTTAGTGTAAGGAGGGAGGTGGGCTTTAATCCTCACCTTGCCAAAGGTGTTGAGAGTCCTTGTCTGTCCTCTCCAACCCCAGAGATGGGTTCTTCATGTCAAGCCTGACCATCCATCACCGCACCCTGAAGATCTCCTGCGCAAGGAGTGAATCTGCAGCAGCTGTGTTGTGACACGGCATGGGTGGGGGGAGTGGGAGAGGAATAGCTGAGGTGGGCTAAACAGCTCCAACCCGAGCCTCTCACCTCCTCTGCCTTTTCTCCCCTGCCCCCATCACTGCTGCTGTTGTGTCAGGTAGTGGCACTGTTGAGTGCATTAACCCAGGGCTGAGCACTGCTGCAGCCACACCGAGTGTGAACGTGCGTGTGTGTGTGTGAGAGAGAGAGAGTGTGTGTGAGTGTGTGCTTGATCGTTACCATTTATTCTCCCCCTGGATTCCCGCCACCCCCTCCCCCACCCCCCCCCAAACCCCCCCGCTCCAACTCAGTGCAGCAGGACTCCGGGAGCGAGAGAAACAGGGCAAGGAGAGAAACGGAGCCACCAGCCCCCAAATCTGCTTAAACAAATCACGGTCCCTTGAGGAGAAGGGGGGTGGGGGTGTTGGTGAACCAGTCCAAAAAGACAAAATAAAAGAGAGAGAAGGGAAAATATATAGATATATAATCAAATAATAAATCTAACGGGGTGCAAAAAGCGGCCCCCGGCGCCCCCCCCCCCCCCCCCCCCTTCCCGAGCTTTGAGCGGGGAGAGGTGGGTGGGTGTGTGCGAGCAGCGATCCCGCGCCCGTTAGGAAAGCGGGGCTTCTCCCCCGCCTCCCCCTGCCCTCCTCCGGCGCGGCCCGGCGCGGAGCGGCGTGGGGCGGCGCGGGGCGGCGCGGAGGAGGGGGGGAGCGGGCGGCCGCAGCCCCGCAGCCCGCCGGAGCTCCGGCACCAGCACGGGCCCCGCTCCGGAGACGAGAGCCAGAATAAAGAGAACAGCTTCCTCGCCGCCAAAGCAGCCTTTTTCTCGTCTCGGGTTTTGGGTTTTGCTTTTTTCTTTTTTTTTTGCTTTTTTTTTTTTTGTATTTTTTTTAAATTATTATTATTATTTTGCTCGCTCTTTCCTTTTCTTTCTCACTCTCTCTTTATTTTTTTATTTTTTATTTTATTTTATTTTCCCTCTTAAAACTCCTCGCCGGGAAAAGCAAAAGCGAAAACGCTTCCCCGCCCGCGCCCCCCTGCAAAAGGCCCCTCAAACAACCAACAACAAACAGAAATAAAGAAAGAAAGAAAGAAAGAAAGAAAGAAAAAGAGAGAGAGAGAGAAAGAAAAGAAAGAAAGAAAAGAAAGAAGGAAAGAAAGAAAGAAAGAAAAAAGAAAGAAAAAAGAAAGAAAAAAAAAAGCCCTCGCTTAAAAAAAAAAAAAAAGAGAGAGAGAGAGAGAGAGAGAGAGAGAGAGAGAAGGAAAAGCGAGAGAGACAGAGAGACAGAGACAAGCTCCATCGATTTTCAAATCCAGGATTTTACCCAGTGCATTGATTTTTTTATTATTATTTTTATTTTTTTCTCTCCCTCTTTTTTTTTTCCTCCTCCCCCCCCCTCCTTCTTTCCTTCCCCCCCCCCCCCCCCACCCTCTCCCCCCCCTTTTCTCCTTCTTCCCACCCCCCTTTTCCTTTTCATTTTATTTTGGATCCTGCTAAAATTAGCCGGGACTGCTCTGGGTGTTGCGTGTTAATTTGATTTACTCCGGGATTCCGGCTTCCAAGACGCCATTTTCCCCCCTTCTCGCTCTATCTCTCTCTATTTATCTATCTATCATTTATCTGCCGAGCTATCTATCCGTCTGTCTGTCCGTCCATCTCCCTCTCCCCGGGTGCCTTCCCTCCTCCCCCCGCCCTCCTCCCTCTCCGCTCTGCGTGTGCTGCGCGGCCGTGCGCTCCCCTAATCTGACAGATGAACACCGCCATGGGTTTGCCGCAACACAAGCAAAAGCACCTTTGGGGGCTGTGGCGAGGGATTGAAACCGGGATCTAAAAGAGAAGAGAGAAGAAGGGGGGAATCCGAGGGAGGAGGAGGAGGAAGAAAGAAGAAGAAGAGGACGCTGCTAAGAAGCCCCCACTGCCGTTTTGGGGATATGGGTTAGTAAAAAAAAAAAAAAAAAAAAAAAATCCAACAAAAAACTGAGCCATCGAGGAAAGGTCTGTCTTGATGATACGGTTTGCAGGAGGGTCTTACCCTCCTCTCTTCTCCCCCTTCCCCACCTTTTTCCCCTCTGCATGCAAAAGTTAATGTCGTCTCCTTTTTTTTTTTTTTTTTTTTTTTTTTTTTTTTTTCCGTGTTGTGACTTTGCAATGGCGCGGAAGGGGCTTTATTTATTTGGGGGGGCGGGAGAGGAGGGGGGTAATTTCTCCTCTGTGCAATGCATGCGATCCCTCTCCCCGAGACTCCTTCCCTCCCCATGCTTTGTGGCTGGTGGGGGGTGTGTATTGCATGTGCGTCTTTGGGGGGGGGGGGGGGGGGGGTGCAGCCGCGCTGCTGGGAAAGGGTTGCGATTTTTATTTATTTATTTATTTTTGCAAGGAGTTTGCATACTGTATTTATCCCTCTTTGCCCCCCACCCCGCTTTGCTAGCCTGTATGAGCTCCCCCGATGATATCGGGGGTAGGTGGCAGCTCTGTGTGTGCATGTGGAAAGCAGGGAGAGCAGCCTATTCCCCCCCCACACTCCCCCCCCCCCCCCACCTCCCAACCCGGTTCGTAAATTGCAGGTTAAGTGGAGCTAGAGAGCAACACTGTAACCTTCTGGGGATCTGAGTGTGTGTGCGTGTGTGCGTGTGCGAGTGTGAACGGGTGTGCGTGTGTGAGTGTGAGAGGCCGGTGCTCGGCGCTGGGCGAGGGGAGGTGGGGGGGCTCCGGTGCCCCCGGGAGTCCGTGGCCCCGCTCTGCTTTTGACATTGAAAAGGACACGCGGCACTTTGCGGGAGCATGGGAGTGCTGGGGGCTGGAGGGAGATCAGGAATGCGGGACCCCTCCCCTGTTCGGCGGTGGAAAGAAGCGCGGTATCATTCGGTGCTAATAACGAGGCCGTGATTGCGGGAGAGTGGCCCCTCTCCTCGCCGCGGGTGGAAGCGGAGAGTTGAGCTTTGGGCTGTTCGTGAACGTCCCCGGGGTGTTGTCGGTGTGTGTGTGTGTGTGTTTGAGCCGGGAGGGGGGGGGGGGGGAGGGGGGTGAGGGAGAAGGGGGGGTGGGCAAAACGCAGCCTGCAGCTGAGGGCGGCTATTGTCAGCCCCAGCCCTGGCGCAAGGCTTGCTGCCTCTACCCCCGGGCACACACACACACACACTTGCACGCACACACACACAAACATGCACATGCAGCCCTTCCTCGCCGGCGGGCAGGATATCAGGACCCCCCAGTGGGGCGAGGGAAACCTCCCGCCTCGCTCCCCAGTGGATGCGTGTGTGTGAGAGTGTGTGTGTCTGTGAGTGAGTGTACGAGTGTGTACCACGCCGGGCACCGGCCATCCCCGCAGGGCTCCGCACCGCGCCGCCTGCCCCTGCCTGCGTGTATTTATGTGTCTAAAAAAGCCAGTTGAGAGAAGGATTTCCGATTCGTTTCCGCTTCAAATAAACGGCACTGATAATCTCGGGCCCGACGCCTGATGCTAAAAGGGCACTTCGCCGGCGGGAAGAAGCCGCCGTGCTCCCCCCCCCCCCCCCCCTCCCTCCCCTCCGGGGTTCGGGTCCCCGCGGGAGAAAAGTGGAGAGAGAAGTGAGGCTGAACGGGGCGTACCCCGGGCAAAGAAGCACTGCAGCTCCGTGTAGAGGTGTTCCGGCAGCAGCCGGACCACGGTGGCCCTGGTGGGGCCGGGGGAGCAGCCCTGCTGCCTTATATGTCCATCTGTCAGCCAGCAAAGGGGGTGCGAGGCGAGGGGATCGCTGAGCCCGCTAGTCCTCTGCTGTCAGGGAGAGTAATGTGATCCCGTCGGTGTTGACAGGAGGGTTTCAGGGGTGTAGGAGCGCTGGTAAATCCACCCCCATGTTGCATATTTTGGAGCCGGGCAGTAGCACTTACTGACTCGGCAGCCCCTGCAGCCAGGGATAACTTGGTGCAGGCTGCAGGAATGATATAATCGTCTGCCTGATGTTAGGAAGCAGTATCACAAACCTGCAGAATCAAGTGTCTAGGACCTCTTGTCACAGGCAGGGAAAATGCCTCTCGAAGCAAACGTGCAAGTGGCTGCTCTACAGACACCTCTATCTTCCTCAGCCCTGGCAGATTGCTTCCCTCCATTATCTGACACTTCTGCTGAAGGGACAGACTTATTATAACTATTATTATTATTATTGTTATTATTATTTTGTCTATTTGCTCTTTAGCCAAAAGGAGAAAAACACTCCCATGTAGATTAACTTTAGTCTCTTAGCTTGGAAGGGTTATGTAAAAACAGGGAAGGAAAGGGGAAGAAAAAGAAAAAAAAAAAAAAAAAAAAAAAGGAAAAACACACAGTGAATGGAGACTTCTCCTCCACCTCTTATTGGCTTCAGCTTTTTTTTTCTTTTTTTTTCTTCTTTTTTTTTTTTTTTAAACTTCTCAGACTCAAAGTTTTAATTGAAACCAGAAATCTATTGAGGAGTAACTGAGCCAAGAAAACCTCTGTTTTCTCTGCAACTAGGGATGGGGAATAAATAATTTTTTGCTGATGTTATTTCAAGTTGTTTGAGCTCTTTGGTTCCTGCCAAAAAGCCCAGCATAGATTATTAACACATTATCATTTTAGGAGGATGCACTCTCTGAAATGTAATAAAATGGTGTTCTAGATTTGTGCAGAGACATAAACTATGTTAGTTGTTGGCAAACAAAAGAAACAGTGGCCATGATTTATTATTAATAATCATCATAACTGAGCTATTTAGCTTGACTTGATATTTGCTGAGTTCTCTAGTGAGGTTTCTCAGTATCATTTCCAATAATGTACTTTGATTAAGTTGGAAACTGCTCTTCTTTAATAGCTTCTATGGCCACATGCTTAATTAACCCAAGAAGTTAAATGCTCAAAAAGGTCCAACCATCACTTTTTTTCTTTTTTTTTTTTTTTTTTTGGCTTCACATGCTGCTTAATCTTCTCTGCTGCTCTATTCTGACCCATCCGTTGAGCTCCTTTCCCCAGCACACACGTTTCTGAGGTGCAAGTGCCAGTTTACCAACAGGACTCTTGTTTTCCATTACAAGATTTGGCTAATCTCAGGTGTTTTTTTTCTTTGGTTGCTGGGTTTTGTTGTTTGTTTTGTTTTGTTTTGTTTTGTTTTTTTACCTTCTCAGTAGGGCTCAATTGCTCACACGTAATCTTTCCCTTCTGTTTTCTTTTGCCTTTGGACAACACCCTCCAGGACTGAAAAACTCCTGCCTTGTGCTTGGAGGTTTGCAATTACACAGCAATTTTGACTCTTGACCCAACAAGTAGCGAGAAAGGCTACTGTCTAATGAACCACGTAAAAACAGTTCTGGGATCCAACAGATTGCTGTGATGGAAATGAAAACTCTCCCAGTGAATTGATGACTGATTTGTTTAACCATATGCCCAGGCATCTTTCTTGCTCCCCCTTAACTACCCTTCTCTGGAGTATCTGTGATCTGTGGGTCTGTAATGATGTTGAAAAGCAGCATTAAGAGCTGCCAAAATGTGCTTCATGATGCACAGCCTGCAGCAGGGACAATTCAGTTGGGTTTAAACCGTGTTCAGAAAATTCAGCACATCATTTTTGCTGTCCACAACACGTGGGCACGCTGGGTTTTGAGCTTGTATGAGCTGCAGTTAAGCATGCATTTGACAGTGGAAGCAGGACAGAAAGGTTATGCACAGAAAAAAAAATACAGGTTCTCCCCTTGTTAACTTTCTCTTTCCAACATGGAAAAAAAAAAAAAAAAAAAAGTCATTCCCTTATTATTTGTGACGACATAGAATGACTCATCCTTTTAGGAAATTGTCATCTTGATTAAGATGTGCTTTAAAATCCTTCAGCTCCAGGTTTTAGCCTGAGAGTCCTGTCAGACCTGAAAATAATTTCCAAACTTCCAAGGCTGGGACTGCTTTGCCTTGTGACACATACATTAAATCATGTTACAAGCGCCTGTTGTTAGCACAGTTGCTTCTGAGATGCACTCAAACCCTTTGAGATGTCTTCTTTCTCCTTCACTTGATGTGGCTTCAGAAGTTCACTGCATCTTCACAACTGCAGCTTATCAGCAGGCTCTGGATTCTGTGATTATGTTTAACCAATTGAAAGAGCAAGGTGAGGGACACGCGTGGGAGCAAGAGGAAACAAAAAATATGGAAGGCAAAATAATTCCTTAGATTGAGTAGAAGCTGTCAGATAATACAGCTTGTCCTTCATAGCTGGGGAAACGAGTGAAGAAATTAGTAGCGGTCACTTCTATTTGTCAGCTCTTGAGACTGAGCAGTTAGGGGCTGTTTTTCCCTTTCAGAGTTGGATTTGCTTTGCAGCACAGGTTATCCAAACACAGTAATGACCTTTTAATGTAAGCTGTGGAGCAGTTGGACATGAAAAGCAACCTTCTGACATTACTTCGTTTGGACTTCTGATGTCTTTTATAAAACAGAACATTTCAAAGAGTTCTCAGGTTAGCCACTTCTCTCTTCAAAAGGCCAGGTCAAAACCCTGGACCTCAAACACCCCAAAGATCGGAGGAATATAATCCTGGTTTGATTTTTACCTTTATGTCTCCAGTCCAGCTAGGGAACCTTGCAAGATCCCAGAATCTGTATCTCTATGATATATGCCCAGCTGCTGGTTCTTCAAACCTACCTGCTCTTATCAGTGTGTGACGATGACTCTGTTGACAGGAGACATGGAGGGGAAAGTGATGGGGCTGAAGCAGAGGTGGAAAAATGGAAAGGCAGTGAAGAAGTATCAGCCATTGGTGTTGCTCATGGGCCAGACAGTCTTGTTTATGTGTGGTGACAGCACTGGTGCTCAAGTAGGCATGCATCCAACATAGGAGACTTGCAGGGAAAAAAAGACTTGTACAGATATTAAGGATGAGCCTGAGTTGTCTTCCCTGTGTGGAGCTCTCATGGGCTGTTCTGAAAGCAAGCTCAGCATATGGAAAGCCATATCCTTGGTGGTAGTGGTGAGGCTCTGACCTGCCCCAGTGAACACCGAAGCCCATGAGAGATAGGGATGCAAATGCCTGGTAGAGTGCAGTGCTCAGGTTGAAACTAAACATCTGTGGTTGGGGAGACCCATACTCAACTTCTCCCCTTCCCCAAAGCAGTGAGGTGCTCCCGTGAGAGCTCCTGCACGGTCCTGTGTGCTTAAGAACCAGAATGTGGCAGGGGATGAAAGCAAAGTTTCTTTCAGTACAGTATCTGCTGTAATAGTGCTTGGGAAAGCTGTTCAGAAGAATGCGTGGTAGGCAGACATGGGGTAACCCAGGACTCACTTAAATACCTCAAAATTAGAGATGGGTTAAAGATCGGAAGCCTGAGGTTTTACGCTACTTTGAAATTTTTGTTAGCCTTAACCTTTAAAACTGAGAGATATAAATGTATACAATGAATCATTCTGTTTCTGTCCCAGTATTTTAGCAGATGAGGAAGTTGGTTTTAAGATGGAAGGGAGAAAACGATGATACTCAAACCAGAGGTCAAGCTGCAAGGCGTTAGAGTCATGTCTTTCCTCCATATGAATCCACATATCCTGAGTATCCTACTGATGTGATTTCTAAGACTTGGACACTGGCCTAACATCCCGATGTGTTTCCAGACCCAGTGTATTCTGAAGTGGTGCTTTGATCCATTCCCACCTCTCCTTGAGTCTTGCTAAATTTTTGGTCTAGGAGAATGCACTGGGGTTTCCACTGAAATTCCTCTGAAATCCTACTACTTTGCTAGACAAGGAAATCCTATCTGTAGTCTCCTCTCCTCTCCTCTCCTCTCCTCTCCTCTCCTCTCCTCTCCTCTCCTCTCCTCTCCTCTCCTCTCCTCTCCTCTCCTCTCCTCTCCTCTCCTCTCCTCTCCTCTCCTCTCCTCTCCTTTTTTTCATTTCCTTTCCTTCCCTCCCCCCCCCCCCCCCCCCCCTTTATTTTCTTTCTTTCTTTCTCTAAAACCTTCCTATGGAGCTCTATAGTGCAGGTTCAATAGAATTCTATACAGGGGAATAATTCTCAGCTGAATTCTTCTGTTCTTTTTTTTCTTTTTTTTTTTCTTTCTTTCTTTTTTTTTTTTTTTTTCAGAAGGGATCAGAGACGTGAAGCTTAACTAGGGGAGTTTAGTAAGTGTTTGAACAGGATTGTATACATGCAAAGTATTATAACAGGGATCTGGGCAAAGTGTTATTATACATGCCCATTATTCCTAAGGTTGCAAAACAGTTTAAAATATTAACCCATATATTCACATCCTTGTAACTTCTATAAACCTTCACCTAATGGGCTGAAAAATGTCATGTTTTCTCTTTGCTTGATGGCAATTTTCTTCCTGAAAGGTTGAATAAATTCTCTCCAGCTGTCAGTTGTTCCTTTTATTTTCCAATTTATTCAGAAAAAGAAAAAAAAAAAAAAAAGTAAGGGTGGGGGAAGAAGGGGAAACACTTTTCTCTTTTAAATTATTCTAACCATATGCTTTTAAATAGGGCAACATTCTAACCTGCTAGACTTTGAGCTGATAAATGGATGTAAACATAGGGCTTGTTGAAGGCCCCTGTCTTCTTTTGCTAAGTGAGGGGAACAAAAAAAAAACAACAAAAAACCCAACAAAGGTCACATCATCTTGAGCTATGACAATTTAAAAGTGTCACTGTGGGCATACTAAAGTCAATCAAGATCTCTTAGTCTGTTGGCTTTAACAGCATGGCACCATCCCTACAAATCTTGCTGGATAAGTGTTATAAATGTCATTTGCCATAGGTGCTGATTTACATTAGATCCCATTTCCATGTCATGTGAAGTAGTCACAGAAGCATAGATGCTGTTCTTTCTTTTTCTGATGTCCTTTCTTTTGTGGGAGCTGAAGACACATCTGCTCGTAGAATATGCCACATTTCAGGACTGAATATTCTTTCTAAGTCTTCACTTAGCAGATCTTGATGCAGATCTTGAGCAGATCTCCCAGTGCTCCGAAGTAAAACCTCTAGTAATAAATAAACAAATAAATAAACAAATAAATAAATATACCATAATAACCAAAATAACAATAAGCTGCATTGTGTCTCCAGGCGGGGACTGGAGCTCCATTCAAACCTGCATCTGTCTCTAGCTGAGGAACACAATAGTAGGAATGTCTCAGTTCAGGGGTCTCTTGACTTATCTGAGACTCCAAGTCCAAGCTCTGCCTCACTCATGTTAGGAGCACAGAGAGCATCCAGGAGCGTGCTGGCCAGGAGTTCCCTCAAATATTGACCCCATCCTGATCTATAATATCTTCCAGTGATGTTACAAAGGAATAACCACAGAAAGACTTGACCCTGCTTGATCAGTGATTTGTGTTGTTCATTTTTGCCTCCTTGGATGCAGTAAGACACATGCTATGTCTCACAAACAGCACCGTGAAATAATTCAGCCAGAGAGGCCTTTGGGGCACGCAGATACTCAGCAGGCTCTTATCTCCCCTCTTACTCAACATCTCTCAGCGCTTCTGTGACTACTTCTTCCTCAGACTCATCAGAGACTGAGCTACACCTTTCCTTTGCCTACAGCAGCTGTTGGTTGTCCTCGGGTCCTCCAACCAGCAAACTCCTGTCTAATGTTTATCCCTTTTGTCTTGGAATGGTGGGCTGCTTTTTGCCCTTGCGCACACCCAGCCATGTCCACTTGTGTCCTGCTCTGCTCTGGCCTCTTTCAGACCATGAGGGTCTGAGGGAATTTTACTTCTTCCTGGCTCAGACATACTCTCCTTCCTGGAAGGAATGAGATGTTCTGCAAGAAAAAGGAAGTGCCTTCCTCTAAGTATCCCAAATTATTGCTCTCCTTGCATGTCCTGCATATACTGTGTTTTCCCATAGTCCCCTCCTGATGTTGGGAATTCTTAGTATGTGTTGCCCTGAAAGTGATCCCTCCTATTTTATTTTATTTTTTTTCCTCAGAAACCACAACAGATACAAAGAGTAAAACAATGTTATTTGATAGAGCAAACTCTCAGCTACAAAACACTATTTTTCAGCATAGTCACCACCATTAGCTCTCCATTTTCACCAGCAGTGAATAAAAGCTTGCATGTCATGTCTGTAAAAATCCACACCAGTAAAGGTGACATACTGGCACTGCCAACACTGCTAAAATGCACTACCCACCACCTCACTGTGCTCACATCTGCTGTTTGGTCTCCATAAATGTTCAGCAGAAATCAGTAAGTGTTGTTTTTCCTACATGGAAGAATTCAGTTCCATACCTCTGCTTCATACACTCTTCCATGTCAGATGCCATTTTGCCAAACTGCCCCTCTGCTGCCATCTGTCACACACTGACAAAATGTAGTGGAATATTGGTGGGAAAGTTCAGCCTCTACTGCCATACCACCACCATCCGCCTCTGACACTGTGGGCCGACATAATAAAATAGGAGGTATTACTTTTGGAGCATCTCTCATGCATTATACAGCACCAACCGCACCAAGATACCACTGCTCACTCAACATAGAAATCCACAGCGTGTTCGTCCATGAACAAAATGCAACCTTCCTTATTCATGAGCCACACGTGAGGCATGCAGAACGCTGGATGACACTGGATGTGCTGCTTGTACATCCTCTAGACTGAACACAGGATAGATACTGGAACGAAGCCTTCATGGTCCTTTTTGTGCTATCACTTACGGCTCTGAAGAATGGATGCTGAGCCAAGACCTGTTGCATTCCTTTATTTATTTCTTTGTGTCATTATTATTATTATTTCTCGAAGGAAAGCTGGTGTATTTTGGCACTCGCGCAAGTGAAAATGAAATAATGGAAGGGGGGAGAAAAAGTAGAACAGGAGGAAGGATGAGTCCTGTGGCAGTTGCAATAAACAAAAACAAAGCTTTCGTTAATGATTTATATAGAGAAATCGTTTCAGGCACATTTCAGAGCACAAAGGGAAATGTTTGATCAGAGGGAGGAGAGATTACTGCCGTACCATGATGGTGTTAGAAGGAGGCTACTGACTCTGATGGCAGCTTTCCAAGAGCAGAGGCAATCTAGGAAACTTTGGTAACACAGATGATGGAATTGTACGGGCTTTTGCTTTCTGTGGCTGGTCTCTGTGCCAATATGCTTTCCCTGAATACCCATAAAACTTTCCATTTGTAGCTTAGAGTGACTTCCACTACCTCCAGAATGGTGCACTTGGCAAGATCTGGGTAGAATGGAGTAAGAATTTGAAGTCCCCCAACAAATTTTATTGCTGTTATTAATGGAATAAGTTCTGTTCTTTTCATGACACACACTGCTGCACCCAGCAGAGCGTTCAGGGTAGTCTGCTGCATTAACTCAGAAGTTTCCCTGGGGCATACATCACACCAACAGTGACGATGTTTGATCTGGAAGCTCAGAAACCTAGTGCTGACCCCATGTAGACAAATGTCCTGGCTTTGCTGTCTGTGTTTTTATGATTTGGATCACAGCTGGCACCTCATTCTGCTTTTTACTGTCTCAGAGGACTAATCTTCATGAGGATGATGAGTGAAAATAACAGACGATCTCTTGTTGTCGTTGGGATTGAACACCTTGATCCAGAGGTGTAAATCCAGTGAGCTGAGACCAGTTGTAGAGGAGTCACACAACAGTGTTTGTCTCAGAGAGCACAGGTGGGATGAGGCTTGTCGTTTTGAGACCAGCAGAAGCAGAAGGTGCTTACAGGTCTGATGATTACACTTCCTTCCCCTACACCAAGGTGTACCTCTATGTTGTGAGTGAATGGATTTACAGAATTTTGGCTCAGATCTCAGGCAGGAACATGTAAAAGTCCTTGGACAACACGATGGGCATCTCCCCTCCTACCACATATGGGTGCTTTGCTACACTAGTTGTTGTCCCAGCTGTACCTTGGGCAGTATTGTTTTTATGGACTTCGTGATTTATGGCTATATCAGTTGTTTAATCATTCAGTTGGCCCTCCCTTTGGTGCTGTATGATAGTTACTTACATACAAAGGTGACTATCTGATCTAATTATGGACTCTCAAACCTAATTATGGAGTCAAATATGATTCCATAATCTACTCTTAATGCCTCTATGTTGAGAAGACAGATACACAAGTGTGTAATGTGCACACTTACATGCCTCCACAGTTAGGAATACACTTAGTATTTCATTTATTTCTGTCTCTTTACCTTATGGGAGATTCTTGCTGCTTTGTCTGGCTACGTGAGATCTTCAGGTTGTCTTGTCTTTTCTCCTCCAGTATGGCTTTTCATGCCTCTTTTTGCCAGGTTTGGGCATGCCAAGGCAGAGCCATCAGTCATCTCTCCTCAGTCACGTTGGTGGAGTTGCAGAGAGCTGATAGCGCTTAGACTCAAGGCAATCCAATGGAAACATTTCTGCTGTTGTTCTTGTAACTGCCATTAATCCTTGCCCTTTATTTTCCTGTGGATAGAACACACCCGAGACAGTTAGTACCCTTCCCTTCCAGAAACAGTTCTCACAAAACCCACACAAAATCAGAGGCAGAGGTGAAAGGACTGGAGCAAAAGTAATGGGCAACATGGAGAGCAGGGAAGGGCAGAAGAATGCATGAAGAGCCATCACCTTTCTCCTCTGTAACCACATATGCATCATTCCACCGTATTAATGAATCACATGCCCTGGTTAGTTAGTTAGCTTTACAGATAATCTGTGGATTACAGGCCTTCACATATGGTCATTCTGCTTACAATTAGTCATATCAATTGAGGACCTCACACTACCTGATGTATATCCACGTGCATTTTATGCTTGCCTATATCCAGGTGTGTCTTACAGACATGAGTTTTAGAAGTGTACCTGAATTTGTCATGCAGTGAAGAGCTCAATTTGCCCAAGACCAGAGATACAGACTAAAAAACATATCAGACAAGCACAGACTGTCTGAAATTGGCAGAAAAATTGTTGACGGTCCAGTCCACTACATGGAAGGATCTGCAAGGGCAAGGATGCACAGAGTAGTGCTCCACTGGGATTTGGACATCTCCAGACCATTTCCAATTTGTTATTAAGAGCTAACATCCCTTGGTTTCACTTGAAGGGGGAAGTCCTTCAGCGTCACCTCTGTACAGACTGACACAAGTTTGGTGAAAGAGTGTTTTCTGTGGGATGTATAGCATGGATGGAAAATAGCTGTCACACTCATTTTTCCAGCTCCCTGCCAAAGATGGGTTGCTCTTTCAGAGTATCGTGGGCACAGGAAGAAGATAAAGCCAAGGTTCAAAGGCATGATAAATCTAGCCCCAGGGCTCTGAGCAGCAGATTAAATACACTGTTGGTGCATGATACCAATCTGGTATAAACTCATTCTGCTGGACAAATTTGCTGTGCACTTGTGTGTTGTCTGCATCAAATCTGTGTTGCTGGCTCATCTGGCAGTACATGGACCTGACACCATAGCCATTGTGGTCACAGTGCCACGCCTGTGGCACTTCAGAGACCTTTTCTCAAAGCAAAAATGATGAAATAGGTTGGGGCTCTTTTTGTATTCTCAGAATGGGTTAGCTGAGTTCAGTGCAGCTTGCTTCATATCAGGCTATTGGCTTTTTTTATGCCCCATAATGGAGTCTGAAGTTTCACTGACACTTCTCATAAAAGCAGGTTTCTGACCAAAACTTTCCCTTGAGTGTAATGTGGGTTGTCCACTGGCCTCTGCCTCAGAGTCAGCTGTGTTTCAGTGGTGGCATATATAATCGAGGAAGCAACCCAGGAGTCTTTGGAGTGAAAGGTGATACGTCATAATTAAATATTGCTGCATAGTCTCCAGTGCTTTGTGGTGAATGGTTTTAAAAAGATGGAGCATAAGGAGGCTTCCAGGATTCCTGGTATTTTGCAGGGATTAGGGATTTTGTAACTGTCCTTTGCATGAGAGAATGTGAGACCCAAAGGCAACATGATGGATGTGGGATTTGGTAGACATGAGCTCCATTTCACTTTCAGCACAATGCTCTCAGACTTGTGCCTCAGTTTCCCCTTATTCATACCTCTTATACGCAGGCATACATATATACTTTATTTCCTTCTCAAGGGATTTTGGACTCTGTGGGTAAAACAAAAGCAAACTGTGTAACTACAGTCATGCCTGAGATTAGTGTACAATGGGATTTGGGCAACATCTCTTAAAACTGCTCCAAGCTCTCTGCTGGTGCTCCCTGTATTTAAGCAAACCAGAGAGAGCAGCAGCACAAACATTGGGCAGCTGAACCCAGCTTGCCTATGTTTGCCTAAGCAGTGGTGCCTCTGTGCTTCTGTTTGCTTGCTACAAATGCAATTGTTTCTGGGCACCAGGTAAAAGCCATGCCAAGCATTATGCCTGCTTTCATTTTTGGAGCGTCCCAAACAGGTGCATTTCTCCCCTTCCAGCTACAACTTCCTACTTTTTCACCTTCATTTTTTGTCCTTAGCAAATTTTCACTGTAATCACTTAACAGCCCTGATACCTAAATACTTGCAAGTGCGAGCCGTTGCCCGAGGCAGGAAAAGATAGAGTATTGGAGGCCTTAATGGCCAGCACCCACATGACCCAAAGGGAGGTCTTCTCCTTCAGGCCTTTGCCTCCAGGAGCATGTCTGAGGTAAGGTGCCCAGAGGTGCTGATGAGAGACATGTGAGCAGCCAGGCTGAGCATTTGATTATTTCTCAGTACTTATCAGAGGAAGTGTGAATTGCTCCCTAATTAAGAGCTAATGCCAGCTTCTGTGAAATTTGTTGTCATTCACCTGTGAATTATCCTCCTGAAATTTAACTTGACTACAGGAAACTCGCTAGTGGTAACGCTTTCCTCTGGGAGCTTAATTTGGATGGTAAAATGCCTCTGTAGCTGCTTATTGAACAGGAATTGATGCTCACGTGCCTGGCAGTGCAGTGTGGGTAAGTACTTAGAAGCCTCAGCAATCCTCATATCTTTGGTATTTAAAATACAGCTAGGAATCTCTTGGAAAATCAACATCCTCCTTGGTTTTCCAGGTCTGTACATTACCAGATAAGGCAGAAGAACTGATTCCTGTCTACCCTTTAGTGCTCTTGCTTGCAGGTGAGCCCAAAGTAGAGAGATAAAAACACACAGACACAAAGAAGAAGAAGTCCAGAAGATAAGAGTTTAACCGGAACCTGAGTTTTCCAAGGGACTTCATCCAGAAACAATTTGGGATCTTGCTTTTTAAAATCTTTTCTCCAAGATTCATCTTGATTTTCACTTTAACTTCAGTTCTGAAGCTCAGACCCCCATATCTTTTGGGAGAGTCACCAGGAAGAAACTATTGCCCCTGCTGATGAAAACCCAGAGCTGAGTGGCTCCTGCAGAACTGCAATGTGCCCCAAACTGAAGAAAGGAGAGGTCAGGACTTCACCCAGGAGGTTACTTGTTCAGAAGTCTGAAGTGAGGTTTCCTAATTAGTCCAAGCACTTGTAGCCTGCCTAAACAAGAAAGACAAGTATAATGTCCCTGTACTGGAGTCATTTAACTATTAACCCTGAAGGAGAGTAAGGAGATACCTAAAACAATGACCCAGTTAATTCTGCATGGCGTTTGAGTGCAGGGTTATTTGTTGCTACCTGTGGGTCTGGTGATATCATCATCTGCCAACTCTTAGCATGACAGAAAGCCAATATTTTAAAGCAGGATTTTAAAGCTGTCTTTGGCATGAACCCATCTGACATTGGCATAATGCAATGCCTTTACTCATCTGTTGCTTTTTTTCCACTGACCCTGAGGTGCAGACACAGAATGGGATAAGCAGTGGCTATGATGATCCAGAGCTTGAGGCTGAAATCTGGGACAAAAACATGGCTTTTTATGAATCCTCCATAAAACACAGTCCAGTGATTTCAAACCTGAAAGACCCTTTCCAGCTCAGAGTCAGGTGTTATATTTCAGGTGTTACTCAACATAAGGTCCCAAGAGAGCTGTTTGTCCCATCACAGCCTATGGTTCTTTCTTCATGCTTTTGTTTTCTGAGGGTGTGGTGGCTGCATCCTGCTGCCTTGCCTGCTGGGGCAGATGCTCTCTGTGAGAAACCTGCTCTTTTTTTTTTTTTTTTTACCAGCATCGAGAGAGGTTAAAAGTCTGTGGGCGGAGACCAGCACAGAGTGCCCATTGTACATGCGTGCATACCAGAGCAGTAACTCTCTGGAATGCTGCACCGCTCAGCTTTTACCACCTTGTGTTTGTGTTGCAGCACAGAAGTGTGTGTACATTGCGTCCTTCTCCAAGGAGATTAACAATGTGAAATGGCAGATAAATAGAACTGCTTTTCTTTTTTTCTTTTTTTTCCCTCTCTGATTGGACTGGTTATAAGAGGAAGGTAACTCTGGCTCCCATCATCTCCATAGGCAGAAAGGAGAGGCAAGGTGCAAGGTCAGTCAATTAGGTGGAGCAGCTCCTTTCAGCTGGGAGGATTTAATGTACTAATTGCGTTAGTAATTAGTGAGTACCACATGGTAAACACTTGGGTTCAAAACAATGTAAGGGCATTAACTAATCCACCATACAATAGATTTGAATGAGGTAAGCATTATACTTGTTTCATTGGTGGTGAAAGGGAGAGACTTGCTGACCATAGGGTGAGTCAGGGTATATGTGTGAGACTAGACCTGTTAGTTCTTCAAGATCATCTTCAGTAAGACCAGCACAACAGCAGCTCTGGGAAATGAACCTCCTGCATGTTGCTAGAAGTTGTACACAGCTTTAAGGATAAGCGTTGTTTTTTTGTTGTTTTTTTTTTTTTAAAAAAAAGTTTGTTTTTTGTTTGTTTTTGTGATGTTGTAGTAAGATACTTCTATCTACTCTGAGCTTCAGAATGTATTTCTAAAGCTAGATAGAAGTTCAGGCTCCATGACACTTTTTTTTTTTTTTTTTTTTTCCCACTTTCCTTTCTGCTTGCGCTGTCAGCTCGTGCTATTTATGGGAAGTTTATTTGAATTTGTGTCTGCTGGGATATGGGTGGAGGCCACCCAATGACTTCACAGGGCTGTAAGATACTTCGGACTTTCCATTACAAACCATATATACCAGGGCTGGACAAGCGACCTATGGCCATATTCTGATGGAAATATAGCTATGTAACTTAAGAGAAGGTGCTTCTTATTACTTCTTCCTGAACTTCAAGCTTATGCAAGGTATTTATAAAAAAGCAAAAAGAAGCTAGTGGCGAAAGGACACATGATTTTCTGGGTGAATTATGTATTAAAGCAAAAGAGTCCACATCCATAGTGCAGTTATGACTTCATGATAGGTAGCTAGTTTGTTGTTTTATTTTATTTTGTCTGTTTGTTACTATTTATTCCTTCTAAGAATTGCCTGAGAAACCCCTGACTCTTCTCAGATCTTGCTTGCAGTTGGTCGAGGGGTGGGGTTTGGCAGTGCAGTAGAGCTCATCTAGTAGGGAGTTGCTGCTATAAAGGTAGGTCTGCGCTGCCAGCCCTTTCTTCTGACAGTGTCTACTTCTGTGCTTTTCTCTGCTCCGAAAGGGATATTCCTCTGATCCATCAGGGAGCCATTTTGGGGTACTAAAGTAGATATATATATATATTTGTATTTCTCTCTGACATGTTTGTCTGCTAATGAAGATGAAAATCTAATATGGCTTTGTGTGGTGGCTTCAGAGCTGGAGGTTATTTACTGGATATTAGAGAGAGAAGGTACAAAAAAAATTTCATGCCTTTAAGAACACTTTGTGTGTCTCTCTTTGTTCCTCTCTCTTTTTTTTTTTTTTTCTTAACAAAATATTTGGTATTTGGCTTAGTCTGCATAATATGGGTGACATATCTTCTGCCTCAGCTGAATACTCCCAGCTTCTCCCACCATCTTTGGCTAAGTTGAGTGCTTTCATCTTGAGGGGCTCCATCTGATGCCTCAAAGAAAGGTCACATTTCAAGGATGTGAGAGCACAGTTGTTGCTTCAGGGTGCTCAAGCTTTTTCTACAGAGCATTGGTCACCAAGGGCATACTGGCAACTCTGGAAGACATTAACTTCATCTTTCCTCTGTTGCCCTCAACATCTAGGTTGTGCTTTAAAAACGATCCAGGTGTATCCTCCTCCTGTGCAGAATCTCAGGGAACATCTCAGCCTCCAGACAGTATGTGCCTGGCTCAGAAAATATTGAATAATTCATCCAAAGTGGAGCATCCCACAGTACAGCCAGAAGCCAAGTGCATCTCTCTGACCTGCAGTGTGGAAACAGGGAGTTAGGTGTTCTCTTGCTTCTTTCATAGGGAAGCTCTATATTGTCTGCAGATTGATCACTGAGTTATTGCTTAATCTGAGGCAAATGTTTACCCCTCTTTTCCTTTTCTTTTTTTTTTCTTCCCACTTTTTTTTTTTTTTTCTTCTACTCTTTGAAAACCCATTGATGAGGAGCATCTTGGAATAAGAGCTGATTTCTCCCTCACTTTTGTCCCAAGTCCAGAGTTGAATGAGGTTCCTTTTCATTTACTTTGTAATATTCATTTTCATCAGTTCGGAGATGCATGTGGCTATGTTTCCTTGGCTTGGCTGCTCCATGGTACCAGATTCGGATCTCAGAAATGCCAGCTATCCTTGGTTCCCTCTTCATGTCATGGAAGGCTTTTCAGATATCACAGGGGAAGCCTAACTGTGAGATGTTTCAGTCATTTCCACACTTGGGTTCAACATGTGTGTGTTAATTTCCTTTTCTCTTCTCCTTTCTTTCAACAGTGGCAGACCTGATCTCTTCTGAGCTACTTGCAGCCACTGGGCCATTGAGACGTTGACTTTGGCAGACAGTTACCATTCATTCCTTGGGATCGTACCTGCCCTTTCTCTCCCCATCCCCTCCCGCACTGCCCTTCCCTCTAATAAAACTCCAGTGTGTCACGGTCCTGCTATGGAGCCCAGGGAGTCTTTGGGCAGCTCCCGGCAAAGGGGAGGTGAGGCGGATTTTCTGCCAGCCTCTCTGTCCTCTGCCAAACCACCATCTGCCTCCAGCTGCGCAGGGGAGACAGTGCTGCCGACGGCTGGCTCGGGGAAAGGGATCCCGGTGAGTGGAGAGCGTATGGAGCCTGAAGAAGAGGATGAGATGGGTTCTGGGAGAGACGTGGATTCCACTTCCAATGCAGACAGCGAGAAGTGGGTGGCAGGAGATGGGCTGGAGGAGCAGGAGTTTTCCATCAAAGAGGCGAACTTCACAGAGGGGAGTTTGAAACTAAAGATCCAGACGACCAAGAGAGCTAAGAAGCCCCCAAAGAACTTGGAGAACTATATTTGCCCACCAGAGATCAAAATCACCATCAAGCAGCCCGGGGAGCAGAAGCTTTCCAGAGCTGGGAAAAATAGCAAAGCGGCTAAAGAAGAGGACAGAGGACACTCCAAAAAGAAGGTAAGTCCTATGCTTTTCTGCATTTCCCCTTGAATCAGAGATAGTCCTGAAAGAAGTGGGAGAGGGTAGGGTGAAACCTGTAGCACTTAATGTCCATGACATAACCTTCAGACCATTTGCGAAGCCCTGCTCAATTGTGAAGAACGCAGTGCAGCGCAGGTCTCATCCTACAGTGCCGTGTGCTGATCTTGAGCTATCCTTCAGATAAACCAAGTGGGAAAGGATCAGATGTTCAGCTGTGCATAATTGAGATTTACGCACTTGTGTGAGTAATTGAGATTTAAGATTAACTGCTATATGAGCAATAAATGGTGGAGCCCACTTCTCGATTTCTTTGCGTCCAAGCACAAATATGTGGAGCCTATTGGCAGTTAAAGGTTTTGACTACATTTTTAAAATACAGGTATGTGCACACAGAACAACTGAATCCATTAATGTATACCAAGCAAACAGCTCCATTATTCTTGATTACAGCAGTGTGCTAGCACCACTAAAGTTATGCTTCAGAAAATACATTAATTGTAAGCCTAATCTTCTTGAAATATCCCTCTGGAGAGAAGTTTTGGTATGGTCTTTTTTTTTTTTTTTTTTAAATAATTTATTCAACTGGGCATAGGAAAAAATATTGCTATATATTAGTTGTTTCCAGCAATATTCTTTTTGTTTTCTAGTTAATTTTCAGTGATACGTCTCACGCTTACCTGAATTAAGTTTCTTTTAAAAACTGCTTTAAACAGCACTGGGGGGAATGACCCCTTCTGACTGCACATGTTATTTTGGATGTAGGGGTGTTTTTGTCCTAGGTGTCTGAGTAACCTTGGTCAGGTTGAGGCTTATTCACACTACAAATAATTTGCCCTTCCATCTTTAGGAACATGTGGGCATCATGATGAGTTCAGGCAGTAATCCAGGTTTAATGAAAGACTTGTGAGTATCTGGATAAGTTCACGTAGGATATAGGTTTCCACCTGTTTAAAGCTTAGGAGTTGACTTGGTGCTGCTGCTCCATGAACTTTGATCCCTTGCTGTATACAGGTTGCCACCTGCACCTCATATCTCCTGCACCTCATATGTACAGTGGGCTACTTTAAGCCTGGAGTAGGCTACTTGCCATTTGCCCTATCAGGAGACAGTATCCTTCACAGGCTGAGTCTGTTGACAGCTCAAAATTATTTTCTGAAGCAGGAGCACTTCCCATTGACACTGGGTAGATCCCATGGAGATCAACATCACTCTCTGAGAGTACTTCTCTTAGAAGCTGAACTTGTCAGGGGAAAAGCAAGGGGACTTTTTCTTTGTACACTGGTAAATGGCATACTCCTTGATCATGGAAAAACAGCGCAGAAGAGTTTTGGTTCAATAGTACACTGGGAATGGGTTTTCCCAGGTATTGAGAAGGAGCACTGCTTGTGTGAGAATGTGCTCAGAGACAGTGTGGGTGTCACAAACAATCTCTCCATGGCCAGGCAGGAAGAGAAGACTTGTTAACCACTGCCTACCTCACATAGGCTGTAGAGAAAGTGTTTAGAAACTGGACCTTTATTTCCCAGTTAAATAAGTATGGAAGGAAAGTTCATTCTTTCATGTGGCCATTTATGGCCATTTCCATTAAATAAATGATGCAAACTGTAATGAAATCAGAAGGGGGAGGGGAGGAGAAAGCAGCATAGTTATCTTCAGGGTGACTATAATTGCATAAAGATAAGGAGTTGGAAAGGGGAGGATTGTGGTCTGAGCATGGCTGAATTCAGCTTTTGTTGTGAGCTCTGAGTTGGTTTGCTCTGTGTGCACAGTCTGCAAGCACTCTGGGTAAGAACTGGTCTAATCCAACCATATAAAAAAAAAAAAAAAGAGAGAGAAAACACAGCAGGTGGATGCTCTGAGCAGATGGGGAGAGGCCCGTTGCACCGGCGAATCGATTATCATAACACCCAACGGCTGCCGTGCAGCAGCTGCTGAGCTAGGGTCAAGCGTGCTAGAGGCAACGTGGTGGAGACAAGTCCCCAGTGGGGGCCTGGAGGACCACAGGGCTGTGATCCTAAGGGGTTTGATGCTTGGACCTGCACCCTACGTCCGCAGGGCGGTGAGCTTCCTGCATGCCCTGAGCCAGATGGGATTTAACACGCAGCTGGCTGTTAGCCTGTAGGTTAGACGATCATATCTTGGCTGTGAGCATCTTGCATTGAGGGGTGATGAAAGGCACTGCATGAGAAGCAAGCCGAAAAATCAATGGGAGAAGGACTCCAGCGCTGGCAGTGTGATTGCTCTAATGGCTGCTACACATCTGTGGCAGCTACAGGGTTTTCTGTGGAGATAGGAGGAAATGGCAAGCTGCTACTTGAATGGTCCATCTGTGGGCTTTCCTGGGAGAGAGAAGCGCATAGTTGGCTTCTGTAGATACTTGCAGAAACAGAGAGAACTGCGGTAGTGGTTTCAGCGTGTTTGTCACATTCAAATGATTCTGGTGGTTTTGATCTTGCAGTCACATGTGCTCCTTCAGGGTTAGGTTGCTTTAATCAGCGTGAACTCAAGAAAAGCAAATAGTGGCAGCAGTAGCAGGGAACAACACATCCAAACTCATGGGGTAGGTATGCAGGTAGTGTCACTGTACTGTGCTCTGTGAATTTCTGCTAGGAGAATGTGGTCCAGTGTACACATTTAACTTGTGTATGGACATGGTGCTGTTATCGGAGTTCATCTCCTTACTTGTGGATGAGAGACATTTATATGGGTCCCCCAGTCTGGTGTATGAGGATGGAGAGCTTAGCATAATCTGCACTGCAAATGCCATGCTCATGTTTTGGGAGTGGAATGTTCTACACTTCATACAATGAGTTTATCTTCCTCTAAAAGGAGGAACAAGCTCTATCAGGGCTTGAAGAATCACTCAGGTTTGTTGCATAATAATTTCAGCCCCATCTCCAGTAGTCCCTAGTGCTTTTGAAACACCACTTCAGCATTCTTGCAAGAGTTTGAATACACACAGTGCAGAGGGCAAGTAATGAAAACATGGAAGCAATTTAAGTAACAGCATGTGGGTACACAAAGGACTGGTAATGCCAGCAATGTAAAAAGGGGCTGTGAACTGGGGATATAGTATTTGTTCGGTAGCCACTTAGGGAGGAAGAAGATATGCCTGCTCCTAAGCTTTGCACTGTTCTGCTAATTAGGCAATAGGGGCTAGAGCCTGATTTCTAAAGCTGTGGTCTGGGGTTCAGTGCTGATTATGAGGGGCTCTGAAGAGCTGCACTGCTCATGTGCATTTTTTTCTACCTTTGATTCCAGCTGCTACACTATATTAAAAGATGTAAACACACATTAAATACTTTCCTCATGTTGCTTTTCCGTGTGAGCAATTGCCCTGGGGATGTTACGCGATGGTGAATGGGAGGGAAGAGATGCCGGCAGGGGATGGTGTTGGGTGCGGTTGCCCTTGCCCTGAAGCAGGGCGGGAGAGCTCCAGAGTTGGGAGCCTCTGCTTCACTGGCTTGGAGGCTTGGCTGCAACTCAAAAACTTTGGGTTTTTAAGCGTCAGCCTTGCCAAGTTTCACATCAGCTTCCCCCTCTTGAAGATAAGAGCAAAAGTCGCTTCCTACCCCTCTCCTGGGGCTGTTCAGTGGTTGAATTGCAGCTTGGGCTGTCGGTGCAGCTGCTTGTGCAGTGACTGCAAAGCGTGGAGATGTTATGCAAGTGTGTGTGCTCTGATTTCAACCATTCTGTGCCTGAGGATGGGGTGGGCTGGGCCGTAGTCACTTCAGACTCAATGAAATGGAGCCATTCACCAGTCTAGATGGGAGGCGGAGGGAAGAAGAAAGCCAGGGGCCCAAAGGATGTGTCAATGTACCCTGTCTGCAGATTGTGAGCCTTGGAGCCACTGCTCTGGGTGCTCTCACCTACAGCAGAGTTGCTCAAGTCCAGAACCCCCAGCATCCCTAGGAGTGCCTTTTCCCTCAGATAAGGGAAATGTTGTCAGTTTGGAAAGGCACTAAAAGTGTGGCACCAAATGCAAAGAAGCCATCCATCAGCATTCCCTGCCTGTCACGTAGTGTTTAACAAGCCCCAGATGAGTAGCAGTTCCCTGGTTTTGTTTTACTTCCTTCACCCTCCCTTCTCTTCATTTGCTACCCTGTCTAGTTTTGTGTCTGCAAACACTTCATTTCCCACCCCCTTCCTTTCTATAAACATAGCCTGATAAATTTTCTTTGAGCTTCCATCAAATACGTAATGTCTTGCTTCAAGGGATGTTAACTTTTTTAATTATTAGAAAATTTCTTTTTTGGGGAGCTTGGAGTGGGCAAATGCACGTCATTTCTGAATAGTAAGTGTCAGCAAGCTGACCAGAAGTAAAACTTCCTTGTGTGCAGTCAGATGAAGTTCTGTCCTTCGATTAAAATAAATAAATATTATTATTATTTGCATTGTTTCCCCTTCTGTATGCCTATGGGTATATACTGTTTCTCCACAGGAAGCAGTGGTACCCATTTTTTGCTTGAAATTCCATTCATCATCTTCGTTTCCTCTTCTTAGCCCTACACAGTCAGCTTTCTCCTACAGTTCCACCCTCTGTGAGGATGCTCATTCATATGCTTTTCCCTTTGGACCCCTCTTTTTCCACAATATCATGAACACTTGCACTCCCCCTTTTCATCCATTTTTTTGTACCGTTGACTGCACATTGCACTTTCCCTCCAGGTTCTTGTGTGCATCTGCATTTCTTGCTGGATTACCACTGTGCTATGCTCCTCTCCCTAGTGACTTGTGAGCATGATCATCCAACTGCTGAAAGTTCATGCTTATTCCCCTTTGCTAAGGGCATCCTCACGTGAATTGTATTCTGAGTTATCTCTCAGTGTTATTAGCACAGCCAGTGCTTATACCAATACCCCAAGCCATGGGGTTTTGGTATATAAGCCAGGGTTTAGCAAGGAGAATGCCCTTGTACTTCTATTTGAAGTGGCAAACTCTGACTTTTACAGATTTTCTTTGTTTTCTAAAGGATGGAGCACATGTATCACCTTCAGTCCAGGGCTGTTTCTTTGCTGGCTTGGTCCCTACTCATACAGAATCCCTGAGGCTGCCCTAAATAAATCTAGTGGCAGGTTCATGATGTGCACGCTGGCAGTGGGGCACGAGGAGTAGGGTATGAATCTTACTCATGAGCTACTGGTAGTCTCAAAAAACCCAGCACAGTGGGGAAATGTGCTTGTGGTATGGGAAAACTGGCTTCTGAGCAGGTGAGAGACTACTTCAGAGCTGCTCTAACAGGCACAAGGCTCCTGGCATTTTTACAGTCTTTCTATACAAGCATTGGGGTGCAAAGTTACGTAAACTCAGCTCTTTGAACCCAGGTCTCTTTTTGGCTAGCTTATCTTTCCACTACACAAACAAGAAACAGCTGTGATTTGCTCCTACAAAAATAACATCAAGCTCCCTGCTTCCCCCCAACCTCCCCCTCCCACCCCCAAACAAAAAAACGAAAAAAAAAAAGAAGAAAAAAAAAAAAAAGGAATGAATGTTTTCATTAAAACTTCAGGATTTAGGAGTCCTGTTTCATGGTGAGCTGAAAAGCACTCTGGTTCAGCTCAATCTTTGGAGATACCTGAGGTGCCTGGGCTAAGAACAGAGTTCTCTCAGGACTCCATATAGTAAGCTGGGGAATGCTGAGCCCACAAGAACATGATTCCACTCTCACTATGAGGAATGGGGAGGGCTGAACCCCAGCTATTTCTCCTCCTTTCCGGAGTCTGGTGAAGAAGAGTCTGCCTTGCAACATGTTGTGGGTGTCTTGTGATAGGAACACAAAGCAGTTTCTCTTCCAACTTGACGTTCCACCTGAGCCAGCTGATTTCCATCCCTTGCCTGCCTTCTCAAGAAAGTGTATTTCTTCAAGAAGCAAGCATCTGACAGCAAAGGGATGGGGTGGGGAAATCTGAGCAGACTTTTACTGCCTGACACAGAGTGCCAAATGAGGAAGAGTTGCTGTATTTGATTAGCTGCCACATGACCAGGGCTTGTGGAGGCTGTCTGTGTCAAGGACCGGTTTTGTTTTGCAGCAGTCCCTCCCACGGCCAAGTTTCGCTGGCCCTCTGTGACATTTCCTTGTTCCCTCATGCTGTGCCTTTCTCTGCAAACTGTGCCAAAAAATGTCCCCCGTGCTGGTTTGGGGATGGAGGAGATGGTTCACAGCTTTAGTGGGGAAGGAATAGAATTCCATGCTCCCCACTGTAGGACTAGACGGTGCTGTTCCAAGCAGCCTCATAAAAATGTTGGCCAAGCTAGTGCACATTGTTTGTGTTTTGAAAGCACCATGGCCTCCAGGCTTAAAGAGATGTGCTGGAGTCATGACACACTGGCACATCCATCCAAAGCTGCAAGCCTCCATACTGGTTGTGTCTTCATTTGGACACAAGCGTGCACAGGAGTGCCAGCCTTCGTATATTCACATCCATTCTTCTAGTGGCTTCTTCTGAGCATGCTTGACCACAAATACTTTCTCATTTACTTCCAGCTTTTTCATCTTCAATCACTTTTACACACACACACACAGTCATTCACCTCCAAGTTAGGTCTAGTCCTTCACATACTCATTCCTAGCTGGTCTCCTCATTGCTCATTTTTCCCTGCATGAACAGTGAAACTGCATGATAGGCTTATCTTGATCTCATTTTAATAGAAAGAGAGGCTTCACCTTCTTGTCTTTTATTTTTCGTTTTCTATTTTTCTTCTATTAGCTCTGAAAGTTGTGAAAGTTAGTTTCTAACCACTTTCCTTTTCTGCGGCTTCTATGGCGTCTAATGATGAATGAACATCCTGGTCGTACCCCCTGAGAGAGCCCTTCAGATGCTTCTGGCCAGCTAACAATTTAAACAAAACATCTTGGAATATGGTATATTGAAGATTTCTATCCCCAAAAATGTGATAAAAAATGGCTGAAATACTTCAAAGAATGCTGAAGAGAGGGTCATATAGTCAGGACAGGAACTTGTGTGTCCATTTGCATACACAAAAAGACAGTGTGATCACATTGGCCTTGTTTCCTTAGGAAACCAGGCTAAAAATATCCAGAATAAACATGTATTGTTTTTTAGTGTTGAGACTTTTCCAACTTTTGAAACTTAGAGAGATTCTGTTTGATATATGACCCCTGAGTACAAGTCCAGTTTGCTGTGGTTTCATAAGAACGTTGTTTTCCATTTCTTGCCATGGCCACTAATGTGAATGAGATCAGTGACACTCTGTTTCTTCACTACAGGACACAAAGTGTTATCTCAATTTCTTGACTATTTTTGGGCTCTGATCTTCAGACAGGTGCTAGCAGGAGAGATGTGTTCATCAGTTGCAGGGCATTGCTTCTGAGTAGCGAAGTATTTTGTGCTGTGAAAAACTAAAACAGTTTTTTCCTCCCCTGGAGCTATGGACTAGCAGAAGGGGGTGGAAGAATGGCCAGTGATCTTGCTACTGAAATGAGATTGTGTTTTGAAGATGTGGCCTGGACTGAGGCATTGTGGAAGACAAAGCTGCTGAAGATGAGGAAATGGTCATTTAAGATGAACATTCAACTGCAGCTGTATTTGCGGAGCTACGCGAGTCTCTATCAGATTCATTTCAGGGTGATGCATCATGTTCCTATTGCAAATCAAAATCTGCTGTTATGGGCTCTGTATGAAAGCAGCAGAAGAGCCTGTCCTTCTGCAGGAAGCTAAGAATCCTGTGGATATTAAAGGAGGAGAAACGAAACCATCTTTCTCTTAATGCTGTGTGTGAAATACGGTAATGGGATTAATTAATCTGTCACAGGACATGATAATATTTGGGCCTCCTTCATCACGCAGCAGTTGCTTAACCATACAGTGACGGAGTATCCAAGATGGTGGCCTGATCTTAGTGATGTCTTCTGAAATTCAGACTACTTCTTCTCACTGACACTGGTGAATTTGTGTCAAAACTACTAACTCTTTGCATCTTTGCTGGTATTTTAATAATAAAATTTATTTCAAAGAAGAATTTGCAGAAATGAGAGGTTGAGGTTTTGGGGCCTGTGTGCAATCAGACAGTGTAGATGCTCTTAACAGTTGCTTCTGGTCTCTCAACACTAAAATGTGGTAAGAGTCAAACAAGGAATATTTACTGGAGGACTTCTTATCTTCTCATCAGTTTCTCATGGCTCTCTGTCTCACCTGGGTGGCAAAGTTTGTAGAGAGAGATGGTATCTTTTATTGACATCAGTGTTACAGCAACTCCAGCACTATAAACCTGGGTGGTTCATTGAGGAATTTCTGTGCTTTGCAGCCTCATAGCTTTGTGTGATCCGCTCTTGATCCACACACTGAAAGATGAGAATCAGCCCCAAGGGGGTTTGTGGGTAGTTTTCCCTTGCCTAATGCTCTTGGGAGGAATGTGGTGGCACCAGCAGCCACCCAGAGGCCACATTCTCCTCCTTGATGACTGCTTGGCTCTGCCTGATGAGAGGGCCGAGCAGTGAATGCTTAGATGTGTCACCAGTGATCCTGCTCTTGCTTCACCATAGGTCAATGGCACATATTCCCAGCCTGCTTCTTTTCAGCAAAAGCACTTCTTTAGCAAGCTTGGCAATCACTTCCCAGGAGCAGGAAATGGTTTCCTCACACCTTTGATGCGGAGTCAATGCTAATTCCCAAATCATTATTATTATTATTATTATTATTATTATTATTATTTTTCATTAGACTCTGTTGCACCCTAGCATATGCTAAAATATTGTCCTAGCCTGGGTAATTTTGCCTTAACTTCACATGTTATATTTTCAGGCAGATAGATAATTTATTGAAAGCTCACTCTCAAGACTAAGAATAATAGATGCGAGGCAAATAATTTCACAGTGGGCAATAGCAGAGCTAACAGGGGTTTGGTTAGCTCTTGTTTCTGCTTCCAACCAGAGCTTTTTCAGCTGTAGGAACAGTCCCCAAATAAGTATCCTGAACAGCATGTATTAACTGGGAGTGTGAAGGTACCTCTTTGGCTGCATCTTCCAAGGGATCTAATGCTTCAGAATCAATGTATTTTACTTCTTACAGCTTGTGTATGTGAGGGTTAGATGGGATAATTAACATCTTGTCCGTTTGCTGATGCTATATTCACCAGTGCTCAACTGACTCCTCCCAAAGACAGCTCCTCATTTTTACAGATTCAAAAATCATAGGGTTTGGAAGAGACCTCTGGGCATCATCTAGTCCATCCGCCTGCTAAAGCATGTTCCCTATAGCAGGTTGCACAGGAAAATGTTCAGGCGGGTTTTAAATATCTCCAGAGAAGGAGACCCCAGAACCTCTCTGGGCAGCCTGTGTTGGTGTTGTGTTGCACTCACAGTAAATAAATTGTTTGTGGTATTCAGCTGGAACTTCCTGTGTTCCAATTTGTGCCCATTGCTCTCTCTCCTCTTGCTGGGTACCGCTGAAAAAGGCCTGTCCACGTCCACTTGACTCCCACCCACCAGATATTGACAGGCATCAATAAGATCCCCTCTCAGCCTTTCCATGGCATTGCTTCAGTAATTTATGGCATCATTTGGATCAATTCCCTCCAGTGTTTTCTCCCTCTTGTCTTAATTCCATTACTTGTAATTGTAATTGTAACCCTGACTTGAAGGAGTGATGGGGGGGAAAGCTTGTTTACTTCTGTGACTACAAGAATTGCAATTGCAGGAGGAAGTGTGTGATGGGAGGGATCGATCTGTCCTTAGGTCACTGACTCTGGGTGTGGGCAGGAGCTGCCATTAGTCACTCGGGGACTGCAACTGCCAACCAGCTTCATGGGAATTTGTGAGGTGTGGGGCAGCTCTGCAGGAGGGCAGCATATCCTTTGCTGCTCCCCATGTTATGGTTGGCAGAAGTGGTGTGTAACAAAGGCATGTTTCATGTTTAGAGGCGATGTCAGACTTGGGTGCTTGTGATGAGGAACCCTTGATCTTCTTGGGCCACTACTGAAAATAATGGGAATGTGGCTGTTGATGTCATTTAAAGGGCAGAGGCGGCTTCAAAGAAAAGGGAAGGCAGCTTCTGACAGACAGCCAAGTCCTTAACCTGCAGCATTTGATTGTGAGAGAGTGACTGACAGTGACATGCCTTTGGCTTTCTTCATCTGTAGGAGTTCCTATTGGTGATGTGTACACATGACTTTGTGAAGGTTTTGGGTTGTGATACTCTTTGCAGCAAAACAAGGAAGTGAGACAGATGCTAATTACTGTTTAAATAAGCTTTATACTATTAAATTGTGAATTTGCCTGCTGAACTTCATTTCCACCTGCTAAGACATTGGCTTGCGGGATTGCCATAAAGTGATGAAAAGGTGGGGTGGAAGCCTAAAAGCACTCTGTCGCTTTTCTGTCTATCTGGCCTGACTTCGGCTAATAAAACTGCATGAGCCTGTGGGGTATGGCAGCTGCATGCTGGAGATACAAGTCGACTCAGTCCATCTTGGCCACATGATTTAATAGGCCTCTGTGTAATCCCCAGGTCAGAGGCCATCCACTATGCCCATCTTTGTCACATCTCGGTGATGTGTATCCTGGCAGGTTTTTCTTTTTGTTCCCTCCCCGGCATGGAAAGAACCATCTGCCGGTTTGGCTTTCAGAAGAATTTCAAAAAAAATACCAATTTCCCTTTGTTCCAAGAGAAGGGGGGTGATGGGACAGAAGGGGGAAGGAGAGCCTGACCTAAAACCAAGCCAGTGTTTGCAGGGGTTTTAGAATAGCTTGTATTGTGTTTCCTACTCCCCAAGGAAGGGTTGTCCTCTTTCTTCTTTTCTCTTTGATTGGATTCCCTGCCACTCTGCAAGCGAGTCAGAAGCTGCAGCTGCTGCTGTCAGCTGGGAAGGGAGACCCCTTGTTTAAAACCCATATGTTAATCCCTGGTTAGAAAATGTAGAAATGCTTTATGCTCCCCTTGCAGTCCCCTTTGCTTCTGCTCTCCTGCAGCTTTGCTGCCTGCCCCTGGCCCTTGCCACTTTATTTGGGTAATGTCTGCAGTTTAAGCATAATCTCTCCATAAAACAGAGGTACCTGAGACCATGTAGCTGCTAACAGCGCAAATGCATCACCTACCATTCAAGCTGTATTGCAGAGGTAAGAGGTGTTATAGGAACAGCCTAAGAGTTTATCTAGGGGTAAAAAAAAAAAAGCCCAAACAAGCAGCAGGTGTAAAAGAGACTCTAAAGTATGACCTTAAAATACACATAGCAGCTGACTAACCAGCTCAGTAAGGAGCACAGGTAGCATAAGGATTCTGTAAACAAACTCCAAGATTGGTCAAAGCAACCAAAACACATCTAGTTTCAGAGCCATGAGGAAATGTTGAATGAGTTGTGAGGTCTGAGGAAAAATTACAGAGGGTTTTGCAAGCAAGAGGAGTCTTCTCATGGCTGCTGACACAGATGGACAGAAATGTTTGTTCAGTGGGGCTGTGTTTTGTTCCCAAGGAAAAGCCAGCAGCCAAGTGGAAGAGGAATTTAAACAGTGAGGTAAGGAGAAAGGAGGATTTGGGCTCTGCCAGATGGAGATGGCCATGCAGGCAGCACCAGGGAGGGTCTGATGGTTAAATTAGACAACTGAGAGGCTCAGAAGTTTACCATCAGGTATAATACCACTGATGTTCTGACACTGAAAGGGAAGAAATGAAAAAAAAAATGAAAAAAGTAAATAGTGCTACTTTCCTAGTAGTACTAAAAAATAAATTGCCACGGAGAAAAGGAAAAACGAGTTGGATGGTGGACAATATAAGGTTGAAGGCAGTGCCCTACAACTGTCATGACTGAGCATTACAGATGAGTGAAGGTTTTCTGCACCCCCCATGTGCGTCTTGTCCATTCTGAAAGCAGAAACTGAGGCAGACAGAGGTGCCTGGCCCAGGGCCATGGCAGAGGGAGATTTACCTTCTGCAGTTCCAATTTAATGTGCCAACTCCTGTAGCTTGGTGCATCCATCAGGCTCCCACTGCTGCTCAGCTGTCTCCATCAATGGACTGTAAGGAACAACTGGGTGCCCTGAGGGCCCTCCCTCCAAAACAGGGTATCACTATGGGGTCACACCCCAGGGACACAGGGAGGGCTGACAGGTGCCTGAAAGCTTGCTCCATGTCAGCTTCTTTCTGGCAGGTGGTGTGACTTCTGCTACTAACTTCAGGCAGAGTGAAGGAACCAGCATCTTCTGTCCCCCCACCTTTCCCAGCCCCTTCCCCATCATGGCCTCATAAATAAAGTGTAATTGGGAACCTACCCTCCATCCTGTCTGGTGTGAGGCCATTTGTGTGCTGGAGGAGGAGGGGCATATCCGGCACTGAGAAGTGTTGGTAGAGGGGGGTAGAGCAAGGGAAAGCACTTCTGCTTGTTCAAGTAATTTAGACTTCAGATGGTTTTCATTTAAAAATATACATATACGCATAAAGAACAAGAGGATCAGCACTTGTAAAGGTGTGCTTTTGGTACATAAAAATATCTCAACAGCAAAGGGAACAAAATGCGACAAAGAAATGTGAATTTAAGCACTTTCCATTTCTCAGGTTTGTTGAGAGAGATGTGAATCACTTTTAAACAAAACAGCATGACAAGCAGTATAGTCAATTTCTGCCCTTTGTGCTGAGATCTTTGCATCTTGGAGCTGAATGTAGTTGCTGTCTCCACAGAGGACTAAACTCATATCACTGAGTGAGGTCTGAACCTATTCCTTGGATGCTGTTGCTGTGTGTTTGCTTTGAGCTTGCTCTGTGTAGCCAGGATGAGGTGAAGAAGCATAGGAAAACTGCTGTTTTTTGAATTTCACTTTCTGCTTGGTATTTACTAGCACACTGCCTTTGGAGTAGAGACTTCAAACTTTTATATGCACTAACATAACAACTTTGGTGTTGAGATCATAGCTTTCCTATACTTTCCTATTCCCCATCAGTCTCATTTGACATCTCTATTTTTATTTTTTTATGAGAATGGAAAATCAAAGAAAAAAAGTAACAAACACTTCTCTATTCCTTTAACTCCAGCAAAGCTCCCCTTTAAACCCCTTTGACCAGTCTAAGCTAAGTTTCAAGTGTCTGCTTTGTGATGGCTGGGTTTTGCTGTCGAAATGCTTGTGTTTCAGCTGTGTGAAAGTTGCAAAAAAAAATGCACATGGGATAAGCAGAATTTATTTATTTATTTAAAGATAAAGAATAATGGTGTGAAAGAATGAATTAGTTATGGCAAATCTTATTAGTGTCCATTGTAAGCAGAGAAGCAGAGACATATGGGAGCACTTGCAAAATTATTCCTTGTTTATTCAGCTTCATAACCAAAGCAAATTTTTTTTGCGTAGTGTCATTTATTTGGCAACTGGAGGGGTGTGGAAGGTGTGTGTATATGTAGCAAAACGTAGGGGGTGGGGGGGAGCACAGTATTGGTATTCCATTAAAACTTATGCTTGGTGCTTTGTTTGTCAGGTTTTGGCAAGGCATTTTGCTTTGAAAGCCATTCAGAGAGGATTGGAGCAGATGGCAGGGAGATCCTGTTTGTGTTATTTTTGGACATTCCCATTGAAAGTCTCAGATTGTTGTCCTTTTTCCTTCCCTCCCCCAACTTGTGTATGTTTTTCTTTCTTCCTTCCTTTCCCTCTTCCTTCTTGATTTTTTTTTTTTTTAACATATATTATTAATAATACAGCATCCTCTAAAAGCTGTGTACATTTCTGACAAACTAAATGGTGGACATCTTGTTACTGTCTCTGTGTATTTGGGAAAAGTTGAAAGGGGGACTGCCTCCTCCTGACACTGCATTAGGAGAGAGATTTGGGTAGAAAATGGGGAGAAGGATTACTATTTTGGCGGGTTCATCTTGATAACCTACTTTTCTTGATAGATTGGCAACTTCATCAAGCCTAACCAACAAGTTTATATTGAGGGTCTTTGATAAAAGCAAATTTAGTGACTTGCATGATGTAGACTTGTGGCCTCCATGATCTTAAAACCCATTTGGTGGAGAGGTCTGGTAGCAGACAGACTTGAAAACTGAACTATGCCTTGTTCTTTACGGTCTTCTCATGTCACGACTGAGATTCATTGGTCTTAGGCAGCATTGAAGGCTTTTGTTCTCATCATCTCTTCTCAGATTCATTGAGAAGAGGGAACTTCATTGCCTTACATTCCTTGTATAAGTAGTTTTCCCAAGCAGTAATTTACCTTAATATAACACCGCTGCATATGTCTGCGTAGCTTTTCATGTGGAAGCCTTCACCGGAGCCCTTCACAACCTTTGTGCAGGCACTCCAGCAAAACTGAGCCTGGTCCAATCAGTTAAAATGCTTGGCTAGCCCAGATCTATCAGTGGGGATGTGCATACATAAAGAAAATGGGAGGTCTTGGCTGGAGTCAGCATCCAAAAGTTCAGGTGATTCACCCGAATCTCATGCAATTGATTAAATCTCTTAAGCTAAGCTGGAAATCTCGAGGAAACAAGCTTTCTCATGTTCATTCTGTCAGTGGTTGTTTCCAACTAGAAGGAGATTATTTAAATCCTCAAATCTTTGTATCAGCTGATATTAGAGATGTTTTCGCACAGGAAAAGGTTGTATAAGGATTTTAAACTTTGGCCCAGGAAGCACAGAGGTGTAAGCAAATGAACTTTTCAGGCTTAGTTGAACTACCCTGACCCTGCACAACAGTTTGGTTCAAATTTTGAGTTCAAGGTGATGATTCATGTTGGTTTTTAGGTTGCTTGAACCTGTATACCCACATCCTCAATCTTTTTTTTTTTAACCAGTGCACTGAGGGAACCCACTTCGGAAACTCTCATTTCATTTTTAATTGTGAAATTAAAAGAGTGAAAGCTCTGAGGTCTTCCAGTTGTGTTGCATCCTGCTAGCTGCGGGAGAGGTCCGTGTAGATACCGCTACCAAAAATCATAGTGAATGGCACAAGATGTGTGGAATGATATCACTTAAAATGTATTTCACCAGATAGAACTACAAGGGGAGGGGAAAGAAAAAAAAAACAAAAAACCAAAACAACAACAACAAAAAACCCCTCAAACTCCCCCCCGATTTTGCAGTTATCTTGGGCTAGACAGCAAGCATCCACTTTGTAGGCTTTTGCTCTGCAGCAATGACTTCTGTGCCCGCCTCATTAAAGTTTGGCAGCTCACTCCTGCTACCCACTGCCCCAGCCTTCTGCTCGTCGCGGACAGAGCTGCCTTGCCCTGGTGAGGTTTCCCTTTGGGAGCTCCCAATGATAAGGGCTTTCCTGGTCTGGCACATTGAGAACAGAGCCAAGCTACAGCCTCAGCCTAGACAAAAGGCAAACTCGACCTACTATTTATGTAGTTGTTTAAACATGATTTAACCTAAATAATGCACACTGTGACTTGGCCGAGGGAGAAGGAGAAGAGAGAGGTTTGTTTCTAATGAGCTGGGAGACAACACAATTAATTACGTATGAAAGACAGATAACAGACAGCAAACTGTCTACAGTAGGGAGAAACAAAATACCGACGTGAACAATTAAAGCGCCCACGTGACAGAAGGGTCAGCAGTTTCTCATAGAGCAGACGGCTGGGTGCAGCCCCTGGAGAGTGCGTGGGATCCTTGGGGGGAGGTGGGGGCCGGCGTGGGGTTCCTGGACCGTCTGTAGATCCTCTGTCAAAGTTGAGCAGGCACTTCTGAGGCTGACAGGCTGCGCTCTGGGCATTATTTTCATCACATGAGCTTTTGACAGTGGGATTGTTAGCTACTAATCTGGGTGACACGCGAGATGGGGAGAAGAGCTGTCGAGTTGGGAAAAGCAGAGCGAAAGCTCTGGAGATGATGAGATACCTTGAGATGCTGTAGGCTGTGCGCAGGAGAGCTAAGATGAAGAGAAATTTTCTTCCTTTCTCTCTCTCTCTCTCTTTTTTTTTTTTTTTTTAATGTGTTAATTTTCCTCATTTCCTCTCAGAGGTGGAAGCACAAAGCCCAGATGCCAGCAGAGATTTGTACTATCTCCTCCTCCCCCCAGCACATGGCAGTATTGGTGCCTGTCATAAGTTATTCCCCCTTTCATCCTCCCCTCCCCACAGGCTTGTCCCGCAGTCTGCCCTCGGCTGTAAAGTTTGGAAGGTAAAGGCCGATGGATTAGCCTAGGGAAGGGCCAAAGGTTAAATGAGCGGGGCTAGCAGCATGCAAAGGGCTGCGATTGAAATATTTGCTGAATGCTGACAGGCAACAGAATAGAGGCAGACAAGTGGCAAATTCCTGTTTTCTCCTCTAATTGAGAAAATATTTTGAGTGGTATTCAGACAGACTGCAAAATGAGACTCTGGGAACGTCAGCCAGCCGGTCCATACGGAAGGACAATTGCTGAAACACCGCTCCAGCTGAACCTGTTTCCAAAAAACTTTTCACTTCTGCTTGTGGAAGTCCCTGGAGCATGGGGCTTTCAGTTTGCTTGGTTTCCTGTGTTGCTACACTGTCAGAATACTGATTCTGTGAACTCTAAATGTCTGCTGAGCAGAATTTGACCACTTGCTGATGTGTTCTTTGCTGTCAGACTTCATTGTCTAGCTTGTTGCATGGCATATACTGCTTACAACATTAGCTTTAGAGATGCCTATGTAAAAATAAATAAATAAATAGGGACATGGTGAGAATCCAGCTATCATCTGTTGGTCAGGAGGTAAATGAACTGCTTCAGCACACAATTTGGATGAGATCTAATCGCGTGTAAATTATGACAATTACTCAGTATTTGAGTATTATTCAAAATTCAAGACAGAGTAATAAAACACTATTGAATGGCTTTGCCGATCTGAAGTGAGATCATGAAGGGAGAAAAAGATTGGAAGCAGCATTTCCCCTAGGGGGTCACGGTGGAACCAAAGGCAATTTGTGGTGTCCGTATCCCTCGAGTGTGTTTTTCTCATGGGTAAAGCTGGCGGCATCAATTTTAGCTATCGCTTATACAGGTTTGGAGTCCAAATTGGTGATGATGGAGATGCACTCACCTCTGCTCTGCCGTTAGCAGTCAGGTTGATGCATGACGCCTGCGCACACAAAAGCAGGAGTCACAGTCATTGTGAAAGTACATTGCAGTCAGCGTGTCACTGCAACAGGAAACTGAGCCCAAGCAAAGAGAGAAACTTTATTTATCCAGTGCGTCACGCACAGATCAGCTGTACCTCCTTCAGCTCAGCGCTATGATCTCTCTTGCTTGGAGTCTTTGGGAGCACCTGGGAGAAGGGAATTCCATCCAGGTATGGCCTGATGTGACCACAAATACTCTGCTAGACTTTCATACCCTGACGTTTTCCTCCAAGAGGTGATTTAATGATTGTCAACCAGCTGCCGTAAGCCTTCTGCCTCGCCATTCCCCAAATACTCCTGCTGAAGCTGATAATGTCCCGAGAAGGTTCCAATTAACATAATTTCCTTTACTTAGAAATCTGTGGTTAGTTAAAAAGATAAGCAGAAAGGAAAGGAAGATGTAAAAAGGAGCAGTTCCTTGAGCCAAAAGGCAGCGTGAGGGTTGGAATAGTTTACATTTCCTTCTATATGACTGTGTCATAAAACTCAGAGATGAGCTTATAAAATGTTTTTTTGGTGAGTGCCACAGATGCCAATACAAGCTGCAGTGGAGGAGGAAGGCTTTTGGCAAGGCTGTATTGTATTTGTGGCCAGCAAGTTACGCTGCATTTGGACCCTCAAAGGCTCATGTTCCTTAAAGATACCCAAGAGAATTTCAGAAGCTTTTTCTTTTATTTTAATAGTCAGTATGGTCTTGGTTACAGATGTTAGCATTCATCAGTCGGTCCAAAACTTGTCTGTGGTTAAGCAAATAGAGTTTGCGTTGCTTCATGGATCATCATCAAGTGGGGTATGCTGAGGTCTGCTAGGATTTCCTTCTGGTGGCTTATCCTTGGACCTGGAGTGCGGATAACCCTGCTGTTGGGAAAAGAGACATTTACAGCCACACATCTGCAGAGTGTCTGGTATGCTAGATGCTTAGCACCACAGATTTGTGACTTCTTTTGGGATTTCTTCAATAGGAACTTTGTGATGAGAGTAAACGGCATGTTCACCGACTTACAGTGAGGAAACTGAGGCACTAAAACCCTCCCTCTCCATAAAACTCGCTATCAGCAAGAGCTGAGAGTGAAGCCCTGGCTCATTCAGTCACAAAACCATCCTTCTGCCTTTAAATCACAGATCTGTCTTGACCTTCCTGTACCCCTCTCCATTGATGCCTGGGTTGCACAAGTGAGAACAAAGTGTCACTTGTTTGCCTCGTCCAAAGAGCTCACTCAAGCAGGTGATTGTTTTGCCTCCTTTTTCAGCCCTCAAACAAAGTGCTGAAAGTGTTGTCCCATGATGTAAAACATCCTGTATACTCTCTCCTGGGACTGAATTTTTCTTTCCAAGTGCAAGTGGCACTAAAAGGAAAAGAGGTCAAAATTGCAGGATACAGGGAATAATCCCCAGGTGCTGAAATTAAGAGAAATGTGAGCACTCCTCTGCTCTTCTTGTGCAGTAGGGAGTAAGAGAGCTTTAATGGCTCTAGTTCTAATTGCTGAAGAGCAGGGGGGGGAAATGAATGAGAAGATGAGAATTCAATCGCATTCAGGTAAAAAGAAAAAGGAGAAGAGGAGAGGAAGAGGAGAAGAGAAGAAAAAAAGGAAAGAGAAGGAAAAAAAAGAGAAAAGAGAAGAAAACAAAGAGAGAGGAGAAGGGAAGAGAAGAGAAAAGAGAAGAGAAGAGAAGAGAAGAGAAGAGAAGAGAAGAGAAGAGAAGAGAAGAGAAGAGAAGAGAGGAGAAGGGAAGAGAAGAGAAGAGAAGAGAAGAGAAGAGAAGAGAAAAACAATCAAAAAACCTACTTTGTTATTATTATACTTCATTGGTTTTTTGTTGGTTTATTTATTTATTTATTTTTGGGGTGGGGGGTGGGGGGTGGTATTTAGAGGGTAGCAGACCATTAACAGTACAAAACCACATTTTCCAGCAATGATCATGGTTCCCAGCCATGGATCCCTGCTCGCCTCCAAAAGTGAGGAAGGCTTTATTTCATTATTTCATTTCACAATATGTGTTGTGTTACATTTCCATGAAGATGTGGAGCTTAAACTCCAAAGAGTATCAGACCTCAATACCCACATGCATCTAGCATGCAGACCATGGAACTGGAAACATGTGTTTTATGCCTAGAATTAAAATATGAAGAATGAAATTTTCTCTGTTTTTATTTCCTGCCTTGCAAGTCAGAAATATGACAGCACAAGTTGACAGCACAAGTTGTCTTCTGTGAAAAAGAAGGAGTTTCTAAGTTCTACAGTCACTTTGAATCCCAAAATGATGTCTTGTTTCATTTTGTTTCGCCTGCTCCGGTTTCGAGTCAAAACTATAGAATAACAAAAGCTCTTGAGTCAGTTATGCTTTTGGTTTTTGTTTGAATGTGAAGCCCAAAAAATGAAAAGGGGGAAGGTAGACAGGAAATAAAAATTGAAACTAAGAAAAAAGACTTGAAGAAGTCCAAGATAAATGGAAAGTCTGAGCTTTACTGAGACGCCTTCATCTGTGATGATCTGAAGCTTGAACTAAACCCGGTGTGAAAAATCATACTTCTTCATGTGGCAGAAAGAAAAAAGCTTCCCTCAGGAGATTAGCGAGTCTGGCCCACTCAAAGCTTTTAGCTTCTAAAATTGTACCCATAATACCAGTGTCTTTTATGAGAGCTTTGTGGTGAGAAGAGCTGAACTGCTTTGGAAATCAGTTTTCAGGGGAAACTGAGTCTCAGATATGTTAGCTGAGTTTCCAGAGGTTATATGCATGCTACACTGATGTTTCAAAAAGCTTAAATTTCACAATTTCCAGGTTAGCGGTATCTCCAGACTCTTTTTTACGTAGTCCAGTAGTCTCCAGTGTTGTTTTTTTTGTTGTTGTTGTTTTTGTTTGTTTGTTTTTGTTTTGTCTCAATTGCTTAGGACTGTGTATTGAGAAGAGCCAGCTTCTGACCGAAAGATTTGAAATTCAGCCAGTCTACAAAGGAAATCCCTCCCCCCCCCTGCACCCCCCATGTCATGCGTGCTGTCTCATTCTCAGTGGCTCATTTCTCACAAAGAGGTTAACAGATCCTGCTGCCAGTCCCATGACACAGAGTTTCAGTGAAGAAGTGACTGAAAACAAATCTGGGTAAATGACTTGTTAGGGTGTTTGTAAACTGACTCAGCAGCCCAGACCTTGATTTTTATCTTCCCAAATGATGGTGGGTGGAAGAGATGATAACAGTTCAAAGAAATTGAGTTTCTAACATCTGGGGCCAAAAGGAGCGACTGTGCTTTACAGTAAGGGCTATCTGCATCGTAGTATTACTAACTCAGTTGCTTGCCCCATTTTTGTAGCCTTCTGTAGCTGAGGTAATGATTTACCCATTCCTTCTCCATGCAGGACTTATTTGGAATATTTTAGAAATTGCAGAAATGGTTTCTTCCCTTCTCCCAACATTTTACTATTTACAACCATGTCAAATATGGTATTCTCTTACAGGTGAACACATGTTGAAAATACGGTGAAGTAACATGGGTAGGAATTCAAAGCAAAGGAAAAATCTGTTAAAGTTCTGTTGGAAAGATCACCCTTGAATTTTGAATGGGAAAAAAACAAAAAACAAAAAAACAAAATCCCTGTCTTCATCAAAATTGTAATTATTTTGTGTATGAGTGCAAAAATTGCAGTGTTTTTCATGCTTTGGAAGTGTACATGGAAATCTGTGTTGCTTTCACAGGATTCATATGAAAATACAATGGCTTTTTGGGGCTGTATCTGCCTCACACTGGCCAGTGATTTTCTATTACTGATGCCATTCTGGTATTTTTACATCCAGCTCTTGCAGACATATGAAACAAAGAGAAAATCCTGCAGATTTTGTTGCCGTTTACTGCTGGAATGAAGGCATAGAGCTTGGCTGGCCATCTCAGCTATTGGATTTGCGGCCTACTGTGACTCAGTGCCTTGTAGTTTCTTGTTTTCTTCTGAATTTCCAAACTGGATACTAAAACAGTTGATAGGAGTATTTGGAAAAGGTAAAGGACCTTCAAATCCCATGAGTGTGTAAAATGAATTCTGGTGGCTCTGAAAAGTGTGGTTGCCAACCACCTGATGGGCTGGTAGTTGTGAGATGGGGAACTATCAGGGTGGAGAGCCTCAAATCTTAAAGCTGCTCTCACATCTTTCTTGCTTTGGACTGGTGATGTGATTGGGTTTCCTTGGCCACAACATCAATAGTTCCCAGGTATATTCTTCCTCCCAGCATGGCTAGGCCTGACAGCACTGAGACAGCTCTTCTTCAAAGATCAGAATATCTTTTGGTTTTGCGTGGCCTAGGTGGGCAATCATATACCCCCAAGTTTCACTGGTAGTAATTGTGTAATAGTTCCTGGTGGAGGTTGAATGACCCAGCTCTTGATGGATCCAGGATGTCTGGATTTGTCCAATGTTTGGATAGCAGAGCTTCTCAAGGTCTAATGGTTTGTTGGAGTAAATCAATGAGTCACATTTGGACACTTGAAGTCTACACGATGGTTCTGAAATTGCGTGATATGAGATACTTCTGTTAGTCTAATTGGAGAGAGAAGTCTTATAATGAAAAGATTCCTTGCTTTTAAACATGGGCAAAGGGTTAGAATGACAGAGATGTAAAGGAACTTACCAAATACAAAGTACTTGCAGGGGGAAAAGAGGTGTAGGGCCTCAAAATTAGGTGGAGGATAATGGATCTACAGTAAGGTACAAGAGAACAACTCTGTAGAGGTGATTTGTGGTAAGGTGATAAAAAACATGAGCAGAGTGTGGATCAGCAGGGGATGTCAGCCAAAACCTGAGGTGGAATTCAGTTCAACACCAATAATATAATAATGAGAGGATTGTGTCTTAATAATGCAAGATGCAGATAGAAAGTATTTTGGAGCATCTGTACACAGACTAGAAATGTGAGAAGATATTCTTCTGTTGTATTGTGGTGGTCAAAAGCTGCTAGAGCAGATGTGAATGTTGTTACCTGTGAGTGGGAGCCTTCCAGCACCTCCCAGGGCTTTCACCGCTAGTTGTAAAATTGGGAGCATCCTTATTCTCTTCACAGGATGGATCTGTTGGTTTTCCAGGAAGCTGGCACCCCATAATGGGCACAGTGTTCACATGTCAGCTCGGATGCCATTAGCTCAGTGCCAATTACTCTCATGTCTCAAAACAAAAACCAAACAACATGCTGAAAACCCTCCCTTCTCCTCTTCAGCTCTTCCCACTTATGCATATGGCTCTGAGCAGCGTTTTATTGTTGACTTTATTTCAGTTAATTGTCATTCCTAACGAGGGAATTCTGATTTAACATTGTGTAGGACAGACTGTGATAGACACCGTCCCCCTTTCCTTTCTTTCTATCCTATTTCTGCAGAGTAATGAGAGACATTCTTTACCACGTATCCTTATGTTTCAGAGAAAATCCATGCAGGGGAATTAGATTGATTTCTGTCTCTGTGTGCTTCCCTGCTCGCTGGAACACCTTCCCTGTGTAGTAATACCTAGTATAAAGACCAAGGAACTTGACTCAGTAGGTGCCAACTCTTGGGAACACAAATGTTCACCTGTAGGAAATATTTCTGTTGCAGCCACACTGTGGAAGCAATTAGGTGGTGGATAATGGATGGTCTACAGAAAGGTACAAGGGAGTGACTCCATGGAGGTGCTTCGTGGTGAGGTCATAAACCACAAGAGTGAGGTGTGGATCAGCTGGTGATGTCAGCCAAAACCTGTGTTGGAACTCAAGAGTGGACTTCCTCTCTGACTGTCACTGCTATTGCTGCTCCTAACAGATTGGTTCCCAAAGCTGGAGGCCTTGCTGCAAAGCGGCCACAGCAGTGCTAAAGGCAGAAATGCTGCTGCTTCAGCTTTAGGTAGTTTTCTCCTTTCTGTTTCCGCTATCACAAAGTATTTTTCATTCACAAAACAGCTCCTCATTTCCAAAACCACAATGGTTGCAAACAGAGGAATGATCACACTTTGGAAAAAAAACTCACCCTGCTCTGCTGCAGAGTCAAGCTGCAATGTGAAAACATATGTGTGAATCAGAAGATACCACCAACAAGCAGGATCACCTCCTCTGATCTCTGTTTGTGGAGGACTCAGGTGTAGACACACCACTAATGGAAGAGCTCTTTCCCTAATGGTTTCTACATGAACACCTTTCCTTCTGGGAAGCACCTGGGTTTCTCTACACCCACATGCAAGCCCTGCTGCATCAGAAAGGGGAGGTCTGTTCTTTCTTCCTGTTTGTCTCTCCCTGCAGGGGCTTCCCTGCCATGATCTCATGGAGCTCTTGTGGTAATTATTGTCATCTCATAGCTCAGCAGTGAGATGAACCCGGCGTATGGCTTTTGATACCTATCTCAGTGAGAGGCATGTGTTTTTGCACACACACTTCTCCGCTACCTGCAGTCTGTGCTCTGCAGACAAACACAAGCTGTATTCTGCTTCTGTTTCTGGTAGGTAAATATGTATGCAACTGGGTAAAAGGACTGGAATGCAATTAAATTCCTTATCACCACGTGCACCAGCCTTTTCAAGTGTAAGCAACGTGTCACTGCAAATTAAGAAAAATAAGCAGTAAGAGGTGTTGCAAATGCAGTTTTCTTCCCCCTTTTTAATTTTGCTGAGTAAATAGCTTTGTAGTTTTCATTTTCTTTTAAATTATTTTTCAAGGTTTTTATTTCTTTCTTTCTTTTTTTTTTTTTTTTTCCCCAGTTCTTTTTAGTTCTGAGGTTTTCATTTCAGCATGAAGAACACAAAACTTCTAATATTTCCAGAGCTGTGCTCCCAGACATTCTTCCTAACCTGGCACAAATCGTTAGCGATGGCCCTGAAGTTTCTTGATGTTTTTCATTTATTTTCCTTCCTTCTGAAATAACAAGCTATGTTTATGCTCAGAAATTCTTAGGGCTTAAAACCTGCTTGTGTTTAGGAGAGCAGCCTGGAAATAACCAGGCTTTTCTGATTCATTCTGCTTTTTCCCTTTTGATTTCTTTCTATTTTTTCCTGCTTTTTTCAGGGTTAAGAGCTTTAGAAACTAGTATGTATCAAAACCAGGGCAGACCTGCCCTTCCCTGCTTACACAGTCACATCCTTGCTCATCTGCTTGAGGTGCTGTACAAAATAATGTGAGAGTTAAGGATAACCTCAGATGGACAACACAGCTGTTGTACTCTCTGCAGTCTGTGCATTTTCTCCACCCTTATCCTGGAGAGATCTCTGTTTGCCTCTTCTGGCTGGAGGTTTCTCAGTAGGAAGCTCCTTGCTGGAAGACCGTGCCTTCTTGCCAGGGGAGTAGCACATGGTCTGATCCCTCTGAACAGGTTAAATAAACAGGAGTGTGTTTGGGTTAATTGTCGCTGGTTCTGCTGCTCTCTATTACTGATCTATCTGGGAGTCTGGCCAAGGAGCAGATGCGAGAGACAGCATCATCACATCCCTCCTCGTCCTCATTGTGTCTGGCTTCATCCCTGTTCTTCTTCTTCCTAACCCCCCCCCCTCCCCCCAACTACTTTTTTTTTCCCCCTTTGGCTGAGCAAATAGGCCAGATGGCAGTGAGGAGAACAGACAACAAGTGAGCCATGGCATATGGGCAGCCTGTTTAATTTCAGCTCCTGTTGGGAAGTTGCTTGCAGGGAGATAAGTTACAAAAGTCAAAGAGGAGGAAGAGTGCACCTTGGAGGGGAGGAGCAGGAGGAAGGTGAACCTTTTGGGGATAAAGCAGCTCAGCTGAGGGAGGTGATGCACAGAGGACTGAAGCCCTGACTACACTCCTGGCACAAAGCAATAAAGTCAGTCAAGTCAGCTTGTGTAGGAAGCCTTGTCAGCTGCATGTGAACAGGAAAGATGGAGATTCTGTCCTCAAAGGAGGAGGAGGATGCATCTCTAGTTTCCATTCCAGTGCCTACCCCTAGGCAAGCTCACTGCTGTTAGGAAGTATGACAGGGGGATGTTCTTCCAGCTGCAAGAGAGGAGTCATGTTGCCCATTTTGGTTTTTATTTGCTCATATGTTTGTGTATATTCATGCATGCCTCCACTTTTGTTTATGTGTTTTGCTCATACATTGCCATGTAAGAATGTGAGATCATCTACTGTATACTTACCTGGAGGAAAAAGCATTACTTTTTCAGGCTTATTTCTTTTTTAACAACACTAAGTAAAAATTGATGCATACATAAATAAAAATAAAAAAGGCAAATTATTGATGATTATTTACAGCTATTCCCCTCCTCTCCTCATGTTCACGTCATTCTGTTTTTCTTTTTGGGTCCAAAATGTTGGCCACGAACTTCTTGCTATCTCTTCATGCAGTTCATGCGTTTTGGCTTTTGCTGAGGGATACCATGGTTGGTCTTGCTTTGAATCTGTCTCAGTGGCTTAGGGACAAAATTAGACTTAATTACACTAAATTGTATTTCTGTGAGGTTTACTGGATTCATTTTGGTGAACGGGGACTTTGGGAAGTTGTGTGAGGGTTGGTCTATTTCTCATAGTTTTTACAAACATACTAATTTTGCATCAAAACTGCATTGGAGTGTGGTTGCCAAAACTGCACTTCCCCTACAGTCGTAGAAGAAACTTGTGAAGATTTATTCCTTTTGTTGCTCAGTGGGATTTGGGGTTCCTTGGTACCTGCTCCCATCATCTGGGGCAGGAGAGTGGGACCCCAGCTCTGTGTGGATGGGCTTCAGCTGGAAGCTGCACGCTTGCACTTGGCGGCATGAGGGAACCTCTACAAAGCAATTAGCTCTGGAAATATCAAACCCTGTTGGCAGAATACAGACTGTCCCAGATCGCCGTTGCACTCTTCTCCTGTACAAAGAACTCTTTATACAAAGTGAGTTCTGCGGAGAAGTTTTAATTCACTGGAGAGTCTGTAGAGAAATTATTATGCATGGCTGGCTTGGTGGAGCAGAATTTTGACTTCCAGCTTGGGCATTCCTCCAGTGATTAGTTGTAACATGAAATAGAAACACAAACCTGTGATTTATTGGTGAAATATTTAAGATAGATTGTTAAATTATTCAAATAGCAGAGTTTAAAGTGAGCATGCAAGCAAAAAAAAAAAAAAAAATACAGATAAGAACTTGGCTTTCTTGACACTTGAAAAACTTGTGTTTGGATTCACTGTATATTTGAAAGAAAATCTTCTATTTCAATATGGAGAAAGCACATTGTAGAATGAAGGATTTCAGCCTTATCATCCCACAACAAAACATAACCTTGAATCTTTCTCCACCTGCTCTCTGCAGAGTCTGGTTCGTTGGTATTGCTATAAATTGTTGCAGCCCTCCATGGTTTCCTGCTACTCAGCTACCACATCTTTGGGCACGTGCCCAACCGGGCCGCAGTTTTCCTCTTTCTATGAATGTTAATGGAGATGCTTTTTTTTTGTCTTGCTGTTGATAAACCAGGTGGTGACGGTTTCAGTCTTCTTGCCTGGGGTTTGAATACCACTTCGTTTTGTCCTAGATTTTTTATTTTTTTTTAATGGAGTCTTAATACTACATTTCCAGCTATTCAGAGTAAAAGGTGTTGAAATTGCTAAGTCCTAGGGAATGTGAATTGTTGTTTTTAGTTTCTGTGCACCTAAATTTCTCCAATTTGATGGAGATTACTAGCTCCCACAGCCATCTCTATTCTGAATATAATATCAGTGTGACACTTTAAAAGCAAAGTTGATTGGACTTTGACACATCTCCAGTGAAAACACATGGGAAATACACATCAAAATCTGTAGACAGCTTTGAAAAATTTAGCTCTTTCTCTTCATTTACTCCCATTTCAGCACACACATACACACACAAAAAAAGAAGTGTTTTTCATGTCTGACCTCCTAATGCAAGCTCTCCATCTTGGGTTCTGCAGCTGAGAAGGAGAAAACTTGCAAGGTCTGACTCTTTCAAAGACGTGGCAGCTGAAAAGGAGATAATTAGGACAGGCAAATCCAAACAGCACTTTTGCAAATTGTATTTATCCTTTTCTTTTTTTTTTGTGTGTGTGTGTGTGTGTCTATATTCTACTTCTCCACCTGCCTTCAAAGGCAAGCTGATAAAAAGGATTTGCTTGGCCTTTTTGTTGCTGGTGCCACATGCATGGGGGGAGGGTGCTGTTTGTATGCTGTGCTGCAAGACTGATGCTGCAGGTGAAATTACCCCAGAGGGGGCAATCCCATCCGGAGGGGGAAGCTTGTGGAACTGAAGCCCTTTTTTCTTTCTTTTTTTTTTTTTTTTTTTCTATTTCTGTTTTTTGGGGCTTGGCTCTGATGTTGGACCAGGTTCTTTATGGCTTTGGATGCACGCAAGTGTTTATGGAGCAATCAACTCTTTCGGCAGCAGCAACCATCACGTAATCCTTCAGTCTTTTGTAGTAGATCGTATGTGTGAGAGCTGAAAGCGTGGCCAGGAGGGAAAGGGGTTTGCTTAAATGTGAAATGCAGGGCTTTTCTTCCTTGGAAAGAGCCTGCCTGTGTTTCTTTATGCTTTTCAGCTCAAGGCTGAGAGCGAGCATGCGTATGTGCGAGGGTGTGCTCACATCTGTGCCCATACAGTTGCTCAAGTGGGAAAAAAACACATTTGTGGTTCACACAGGAGGAATTTCTGATGAAGACAACAGTGCTAAGCAGAAAGGCACATCCTGATCTCTGGAAAGTGAGGGGCACACTCAGGCACGCATACTCTCTGGGCTCTGCATAATGCGAGCAAAGTGCTGCCCTTTAATGAACGTAACCTATGGCGGCTGGGATGCAGCCGGCCAGACCCCACCATTAATAAACTGGGAACATTCTTCTCCTTTTTAGTCCCTTTCAATGCCAGCCCTGTGGTTTGATCTCCCTTGAATGCTGCTCCCCCTCATTTGGGGCTCCAATTCTGAGAAGATTTGGTGCATTGTTTGAGGTCGCAGGATGTCGGATTGATTTCGAAGCTTTTGTATTGACTCCGGGCTCCTGAATGAAGCTGTCATGTGTGTCTGTGGTTGGCTAGCAGGCTGTCCGGCTGCAAGCTGTGCCTTCCTTTGTTGTTTAGGCCTCATTGAGCTGAGGGAAGAGGCTCATTTCAGGGTGATTTACCACCACCCAAACACCAGCTGTCTGTTGTACTCCTGCTTGCCTCCACCTTGGATTCAGTTCCCCCCTTCTCCTCCTCTCCCACTCTACAGTGTCCCTCTGTGGGCCTTTGAGCATGATTTCCTCAAGACTTGTGTGTCACCCCTGCAGAACAGCATAAAAACCATAAATACTGATTATGTTGTTCATTTCAGTATTTTTTTAAGCTCCCCTAGTGCCTGTTTATTTTTTATTCCCAGGGTTCACCATTGTGGTGGTATACATTTTCTTTTTTTTTTTTTTTTTTTTTTTTTTCTCAGTCAAAGAATGAACTGTGTCTGTAGGAAAAAAAAAAAAAAAACAAAAAACCCATAATAAAATAAAACCACCACGTTCTCCTGTGCTTTTTACTCAGTGGTCCAAAATAGTGCAAAAAATGGTAGTGATTTCAATTAGAAGTAGCTGTGAGTCTCAGCAGCATGGCAACAGGTTGAATTGTTCACCTTTCTTCTGGAGGATATCAGGCAAGGTAGCTGCAGAGGAGCTCCCCTGTGCTGGAAATGTTGGGATATTTGAAAAGATGGAGAGGGAATCAGAGAAGGACAGCATTGCCTACCTGCATGCTCACTCCTGAGCAGGGTATTGCAAAGCAGAAGACTTGGGGAGAGCATGAAACATTTGAAAGCCAAGGTCAGATCTGGTCAGTGGGATCTTCCAAGGAGAAATGGAATCTCTCCCCAGGGCTAAATCCCAACTTGAGTTTGCATCAGGGAGGCAAGAAGCAATGTAGTATGTGTGCCTGACCCTGCGTGATGAAGGGGCAGAGGACCTGGACTTTCAAAGGAGGTGCTGCATGAGCTAGACCTCGGCGGCTGCTGGCACTGTCCCACTTTTGGCAGTGTTCACAGCTTTGTTGCTCAGAGGTCTTTGGAAGTGTGAGGGAAAGACTATGCCAGTGCCTTGGGGGTGAGTGCATTGCCAGTATTTTCAGTGGCTGCTGCTCAAACACGAGGAAAGCTGATGAGAGTTGAGTAGATTAGTGCCTAGAAAGATGTGGTGGCAGCATGGTGAGTGGCACGGAGTTGCTGACCCAGAGCACCCTTTGTGTTGCTGTCTCTGGCCACAGGCTTGGAAGAGCAGGAGGAAAACCCTAACACAGCTTGTATTACCCTGGGGTGTATAAAAACCTGCTTTGAGTGACTGCCACCCCTCAGAAGGTTCAACTTGGATGTTTGTGTAATAGGGTGAGGAGCCCATGAGCCACTGAATTAAATTGTGTTCATCATCTGGGGACAACAGAATGGCTGCATGAAGCCCAGTGACCAAATTTTGCTTCTCATTTATTTTCCTCCCCTCCCTGCTTCAGTGAGACTCTAGAATCCTCCCATGAATCCCAGCCAGCTCTCCCTTAGCACAGAGCCTGGCGGCTCAGCAGAGGCCTGCCAATGCCATGTGCGTCATGTCTGACTCTTCTAAATGGGGCTGGCAGCTCTGTGCACGGCAGTGATGCTGGTGTTTGCCACAGCCTCCGGGGCAGCCCCAGCAGCAGGGATTTGTGTGCTCTCCGGATCCACTGGCATGAAGCGAGCTGTGACTGGTCCTCATTAGACTTCTGGGTGACATGGTTCAGTGTTTCTTGACCACAGGTTTCTAAACTAGTGACCAGTCACCCATGAAGCTGAGATAATTAAGCCTGTTTTAATTATTTATTTATTTATTTATTTATTTATTTAATTTTTTTTCCTTGCAAACTTTGGCCAACTGCCGGAGCCCATGGTGTGATGAAGTTGGTGAACTCAGTGGGACTCACCAAGTAGCAGGGATACAACATATGCAATAATGAGACACTTTTGCTTTCCTCTTCCATGCTCACTAAGGAACCTTCCTGCTCCTTGCCTTGGGAAGGGGAAGTCTGGCAGTGTGTGGAAGCCAGCAGAAGCCAAAGCAAGCTCTTCCACTGGAAATGATTGTGCCTACCTGCTTCTAAGCCACAGCATCACATCAGGGGCAAGAAGCACAGGAACACTTAGTAGCACTACATCTGTGAGTTTCCAAGATCACAGTGCTCCTCCCCAAACCTGTTATTAAAAGGCTATGAAACATGGAACGAGGTTTCGTAAATTAAGAGCAAATGTCGGTAGCACCATCAAGATAGATAAAACTCTTTTCCTTCCCCTGCAAACATCAGGAGTGCAGGACTGCCCTGCTGGATGGAGCAGAGAGGGATAGATTAGGAGGCAACAACCATGAAAGGATAGCCCTGGCGAGGTGTTTTAATTTCTTAACAAACTCCTTGGGCACTACAAACTGTAAAATAACACAGAAATAAACAAACAAAAACTCGCTGACCCTTAGCACCCTGGAGGGCTCTGTTTCAGATCGCTGAATAAAAGCTGAAGTTGCATATGGATGTTTAATATAACACAGGGCACGTGCTGCTGCAAGCGTGCTTTCTTCTAATCTGGTTCCAGACAGAAGCAGCCAAACAGAAGCCCCTTTCCCTATCCCTACTGAACTGCCTGGTGTATGTGAGGAAACCCCTGAATGACAAGGCCTCCATCTGCTCTTAAACGGAGTTGCGACTGGCTGCAAATGTTGTCCATATGCTTTTTTTTTTTTTTTTTTTCCCTCCTTTGCCTTTCAACTTAGCTGCCTAATGTTAGACACCTATCCCCAGATTAAATATCGGTTCATAAAAGGCGTTCCTAAAAAGGTGAAGGCAGTAGCTAATTGAGGTGATACCAATAAGAGAGGTACATCAGCAGTTGGAGAAGGAAGGAGATAAGATTATTCAAGCAGTGTATTGTTTTTGTTTACTTTTTAAAAGGAATGGAATAGCCTTTGCATTCTTGCATTATCAAGGAAAAAATGCTATGAAGTTTTGGGTTAATATCTTCCTTCTGTTCTTGATTGTCCATGCGATTATGATTTGCCATTATTTCTGTGATACTTCCAGCCTTACACAAGAACACTGACGTAGCTTGCTATGAGGTTGTTTGTCTGGGACTGAATCCTATAAGCCAGAGAAGGATCAAAAATTTGAACTTTTTCCTTGGTTTGTGGCGTTTAAAGTGCTGGAGCTTCTTATCTTGTGGTAATGGCTTTTTGTGAGCGCTGAAATAAAGTGACCAACCACAAGTGATGTATGGATCTGGCTGCCTAAACACAGGTGTGTTACTGCTATGGGCACCCTGAGATGTCTTGCTCATCTGTTAGGAAATATGGGCTCTCCCCTCGGCCCTCTTGTATCTCTAACTTGCCTTATGTACTTTTAGTATCTAGAAGGTTGCCTTTGCTTAGGAATATGATCATCTCCCTGTTCTTTGTGCTCTCATTTCCAACATAATAACTTAATGCAGTTACTTTACTTTTTAGTTTAATCATTTCTTTCTAGGGAATACTTTTTGAATTTAAGACAATACAAATTGAATTACTGAAGTTGTGGGTACAACCTTTTCAGTGTCTCTTTTGCAGAGAGAAGGTGGAAGGATAATTTTTTGCACATTATTGGGTCTTCCTGAGACTGGTGAGATGCTGGGGTCACCAGGAGAGAGACCTTAGCACACCTGGCAGCTAGCAAGCTCTCCCAAGGTGACCTGAAGTTTATTGGCCTGTTTGTAATTCTTGCCACCAAGGGTCAGCTCTCTGCTGTGCCCTGACAGTGAGCAATGGCTGCAATTCCTTTTAATCATGCCCTTTCTCTTCCTCATCATTTAGTGTAGAGCGCTTCCACTTGGCTAAACTCATCAACTTTAATGTTGTGGTATGGCTGCATATGAGCAGACTTTCCCTCTCTTGCTCAGCTGATTCTGAGAGTATTTGTTTTCCAGATGCAGACAATAAAAGTTTTTGGGAAAAAAAAAAAAAAAAAAGAAGAAGAAAAAAAAAAAATGGGCCAAGTGTGAGTCTATGAGAAAGCATGTAAATATTATGTGCTCATGAGATCTCAATTGTGTTTTTGTTTGAGCTTAATCAGCATTGTGACCAAACCTAGAATCCCAGCCCCTTTCCGCCATGGGGATTTATGAAGATTTTGAGATTATCAAGTTCTGATAAAAGTAAAAAAGCTTTTGTGAAGAACAAAAGTGATTCAGATTATCCCTAGAAAAGAACTAGGTTAACATGAGAACGCTGTTGCTCAGTCAACCTGATGGGTTGTCAGTGAAACGGAGTTGGCTGAATTCAGCTTAAAACTGCTATCTGTAGGCAAAGGAAAGGTGAGGAAGTTGTTCCTCTCAAAATCTCCATTGGACCCAGCATGCTATTGCTGTTGCAGGGTTTATTCTAGCAGACTGTGGTGTTGGGTGAGGTTGGGCTGTTGAAGTCCTGGCAAGGATTTGTTATTAGTTGTATGGACCAGTTGTCCAAATGTGGGTAAGTTATGCCTGTAGGCCTGTATTTTTCAGAATCTGGTTATGCTAAATTCAAATTAGCACTGATTTGTTATTGGTGAATGTGAGTGCTGACATAGGAGCTTTACCTCAAGTCACTCCTGGCAATTATGCATCATGAGGGTGATGGATTTCTTCCTACTCATGTATGTGTATGAAAATCTCTGCGTTGAAATAGCACTGGGTTGAAATAACCTGTTCTTTTTCACTTTGGTTTGTTGATGTTCCCACTGTTATTTTTTTCCATACGCTGTGGTTTCCTTGTGCCCCTGCGTGACTTCACTGATGTGGTAAAAATGGTCCCTGGAGAAGTCTCCTTAGCAGCTTGGGAACTACTTCTTAATGGAAGAGCATCTCAAAGCAGTGAAGGATTGAAGGATGAGTCCATGGGTTTCCCTAATACCCTCTTTCCTTGTCTCTAGTCTTAAATATAAACAACTCAGTCTTTGTTCAGATTGTGATGGTATTTTTCTTGCCTTTTCTCTTGTAGGGAAAAGTCATTGGAGATGCAAAACTGCTCATGAGCTGTGGTTGCAGAAAAGGGAAAAATGCTCAGATGAAAGACTCGGATCAGGTCAGTCAATATGTACTTTAACTGGAGAAGAAATAACAGAATGTGTTAATGTTTGATTGATTTAAACTGTGTGGATACATAGCAGGGTTTCTGGACACAAACTGAATCTTTATCATGGCCAACAGTGATACCACATTAATGTTTTTGTATTTGTTATTTGTAGAAAGCACTTTCAAGCGAGATCAGGGATTTATTGCACTAAGAGTTGCGAATGCCCCAGCCTGACTTACTCCCATATGGCTTATTTACTCATGAATTCTGGTTCTTTTTAATAATCCACTCAAGGCAATGCTTTTCTTAAAGACCATTACACTTCCTTGCTGGCTAAATGCACACAACCTTTATTCTCTTAACTGTAGCTGCCTGGATATGCAGTCATTAAAAAGAAATGTGCCATTTGCTTCATGCTTTTGTTCTGAAGTGACACCAGTAGAAGAGCATTCCTTATTGAGGTTAGTCATGATAGACATGCGAAAACTTGTTCATAAACTGAAAAGTGGTGGCCAGGTTTCAATATCTATTACCCAGATTGAATGGCCCCTTTTTCTAAAATTTGTCAAATTGACACCAGTGGGACTACTTGTAAGATCCACCAACGGCAGGGAAGGGGGACTGTGCTCTGAATACCAGAAAATTGTTTATTCCTACAATTTTGCACTTATTCTGACCAGCTGAGTTTGTCCCTCAAAAATTTTTGATTGATGTTGCCTTCTATCCTTCCAACTAAAGAGATGTCTGAATCCAGAGATCATTTGTTCCAAAGCTGAAGTGGAATCTGGCTTGAGTTTGTGTGTTTTAATAGGTAGTGGGTTATCCAGTATTCACTGTGGTAGAGAAAAGCCGTTGTTCTGAAATATCAAACAACTGGCTGATTACTGTCTAGTGCAGCTTGTGAGCACCTATGTTCAGATACACATCTGAAGCAGATTCAGTGTGAAGAAAAAGTCTGGGAGCTCCAGATGAACTGTCTGTGGCAGAGGGGTTGAGTTCTCAAGAGGAAAATAATTTCATTTTCAACATGCGTGCTCGTCAGCCTAATCAATAACAATATTTTCGAGCTTTCCAGAGAAGATCTGAGAACAGAGCAGTCTGTGTTCCGGTGGGCTGTGTTGGGAAGTACACTGTTCTCACAAGTGCTTTGTAGGATTAAGTGATTGATTCTTTTTGTTTGTTTGTTTGTTTGTTTGTTTTTCACATTCTCAAAATAACAACATCACAGTCCTGCATTATACTATCAGATTGTGATTGAGACAAAGATTTATGTGACCTCTCTTCGAAGAATAACTTCCCATTCTCATAAATACAAGCTTAATTTTCTTACGTTGAAGTTCTATCACATCAAGAGAAAAACATAAATGAAACACTTTAGTGAATTTTATTCTTGTATTTTGATGTACACAAGTTAAGTAGCTCTTGATTTACAACAAGGATGGAGCAGGGTCAGACCTCTTGCAGTGGAAATTAAAAATGGAGAGGGAACATCTTGACTGCAGAGGAATGGTTCACAAAACACCATCTATAACAAACTCTGTGTTGGACCTAAAATTCATTCATCACAATACTTAAAATGTAGAGAGTGCGATAGCTTTTGGAAGGAAAAAAAACAATCCAAGACTGTTAAATGCTTTATGGGACAGCAATAAGTTAGTCCAGAACCTTGGTTATTTTCTGAAATTTAATTTTTGATATCTAGTGCTGTGTTGAGCACCTCAGGATTTCTTTTTTTTTCTTTTCTTTTTTTTTTTCTTTTTTTCTTTTTTTTTCTGTATCAGCATAAACTTTTGGGCAAGCACTCGATTCAGTCTGGAAAGTGCATCTGTTGTGCCCCTGTCAGGATTCCAAGGGACAGGAGGTAGATAGGGAGGAAGTTCATACAGAAGGGCGGGTGGTAGGGTGGAACATTTGTCTGTGAATGCAGGACCTCAACTCAGCTTATAAATTATCCCCTGGGTCTTGTAAGTAAAAGCAGACTTCTATGGTGACATTGGCTGGGAAAGGCAAACACTTGCCGACAATTGTAGGCTAATCCTTCAGGACACTAATTGCCAGAAAACCAAGGAAGCATTATTTTAGGAACAGATTGTTTCACTTTGTGAAGGGGAAAAAACTGCATTGGATTTAGTTTTGTTTGCTGAAGTCTTTTCCTCCCTGCCCCCAGTCTCAGATTTTAAAGATGTACCTTCATTATTGATGCTACAGGCTTTTCTTTGTTTTGTTTTGTCTTTTTTTTTTTTTTTTTTTCTTTCTTTGCATTTCCTATTAAGGCCACTGTAACTATGTGAAAATGCAATTTTATTATTATTTATTTTTCATCTGCTTGAGTGCAAGCAAAAATTTTATGTTTTTAATATCATGATCTATATCGAGATTTGGGACAAGCCACCTATATTCTGGCAGAATTTTTGTACATATAAATATATATATAAACATATATGTATTATATAATATATATAAACGTATATATATATAACATACTTTGGAAACTTGTGAAAGGTAACAGACATGCTGCTCCACCACTGGAAATCTCCAGCTTGACCAAGATGTGACTCTGTTGCTGAGGATTTAATGTACTGGTATTTCTCCAACATGTCACCGGAAGGCAGGGCACCTTTACCTTCTTGACATGTAGTCCACTTTTCTGGCTCTGACATCCAAAGGTCCTTGTCTCTACAGTGTTTCCCATGATGCAAATCACCAGTGGATTTATTTTGACCATCTCACTGTTGAGTGTGAAGGTCCAAACAGACTCTCATGAGGATGAGACTTCATAACAGTCACAAGGAACTGTCATGTTAAGTTTTCATTTGAGCTGGAGACGGACCTGTGGTCTATATTTTTTGGCCTCCCAGTCTAAATCAAACCTACATGGTGAGGGAAAAGGGCAAGCAGTGCAAGTTGAACCCCGCAAAGCATTTGATAACTTCCAAGGAAGTACAGCTGGGTATACTTGCCATCCTCCATCTTCCTTCTGTGCCATGGATGCTCTTGAAGCTTTGGGTTGGTAGAGTGGGATGACTGAGAGTAGTCTCAAAATAGAGCCATTTCTTGGCAGCAAAGCCTCAGCGTCCTTGGCTGCCACTGGCGCCATTTCTAGTTGTTTGTGTGCTCTGTGGGAGTGAAACTCATCTGTGCTCCAAGGCCAAGACCAAATCTCTGCACCACAAACATCTTACAGTAATTGTAAGGTTCATATAAGCTCTTCAGGGTGATTATTTGTTTCCCAGTAATTTATGCCTCTCTACAAATTATTATACTATTGCTTATTATTTGAGGAGCATTATTGCATAAGAATGGCAATCCTGGGTTAGGGTTTCCTTGTGCTAAATGGTATATTAACATAAAGCAAGAAAAATGGTTCCTGCTGAGTGATTTCAGCTGTTTTATATGTTCTGAGGAAGAAAAATGTCATTTAAAAACAGGGGCAAATTGTGTGGGATGACAAATAGCATGTGTATTAAGGGTATGCATAAAGTTGAGAACCAGAAGTATCAAAGAGCTCCTTGCTCCCAAAAAATACAGCTCTGCCTGTGGAGGTTAGTTTTATTTTTCTCTGCTTCACCCAAAAGGTAGGCTCTTCGTCATAACTCTTAGCCTTTGATTTTTATATTTTCATCTTTTCTGGTGGGTCATGTGAGTTCAAGTGTTATTGAAAATTCAGGTCCCATACATCTTTCCATGTGTTTGTTTTTAGTTTTAATACAACAAATGTATGCCTCCTCTGGAAAAGGTATCCATGCTTCAAAGTAATTATTTAGTGAATTGTAGATCCAGCTCAAGTTGGCAAGGATCAGATTAATCATTATTAATCATGACCTCTCAGACAGTAACCTCATCCCTTGCCTAAGTGCTGTTCTTTATTAAGAAGTAATAGCTATTATGGGGTGGTTGGGCCACTGCTCTCATTGCACCAGCACAGGGCTGAGGGCTTCTGGCAGGAGGCAGAGGAACTCAGTTCAAAATCAAAAATAGACACATGGTCCATATAACAGAAATGAAATGGGCAGTTTCCCCTGTGGGCTTTTTCAGCCTCATCTGAGTGTTCTAAGATTTGATTCTCGAGACCTTCTAAGAGTTTGTCTCCCTCCAAAGGTTGAATTCATGGATGAAATAACCAGGTGTGGTTTTATTATTATTATCATTATTCTGCTTTGATTTTTTATTTTTATTTTTTAATTTTATTTTTAATTTTTTTAAAATTGGGTAGATCCCAGTGCAACCTAATGTATGTGGAGGCCTGACCCATCCAGTTAATTACAAGGTTAAAATTTTAATGTGTAATGTAGTGGCTGCAGCAGGTTTCAGCAGCTAATAAGAATGGAGATAGCCGGAGCTTACTGGGACTCCAATTATCCCAAGCAGACCCCCCAGATCCTCAACATTTTCAAGGACTTTTATATTCCTTGAAGAAACATCACACTGTTGAAGGTGAAGTGTGTAGCAATGTTCACTTTGTGATTGAAGATGTGAGGAGGACTGCTTCTCTCTCCAGGTCACTGGAATGGGGATTGCAGGCCTATATAGAGAGAGAGTACATATGTAGACGTTCATTCACATGTATGTGTATGGATATGTGCATATACCTTCAAACTGATTGCAAAAACAGAGATCTGCTGACAGCAGACAGTAATTCAAGTTCTATTTACTCTGGGTTTCATAATTCAAGTTCTCTCTGGGTTTCCTAGCGCTACAAGTTCCATTTAATAAAGTAAAGCACTGCTATCGATAGATGTCATCATAATTTCAGCAAAAATGTAATGGTTGTGATACTGTATTGAAACTAATCATTTTCCCAACTCCCTGTTCCCCAAAATGTGCTTTAGTTTTTAAAATCAGGCAAAAGTGTTTAGAAGAGAGCAAAGGAAGTAACATTTTTTTTTTCTCTTCTATCTCTTTGATACCTGGAGAGTAGCAGTGGTGACATGGAACAAACCTGCCATACTCTTTTGATCTCTACCAAAGTTGTTCTGGGAGTAACATTGTTTAATGGTTGGAGGAATTTACTGAAAAATAAAAATAACAACAAAGACAAAGTGTCCAGTACAAATTATCTAATAAACCTAAACAAAATTTTATGTGCTAAGGGCTACTGGTAGTTTCTCGCCTTAAAAAAAAGCATGGGAGAGGGGGAGCTTGACAGAAGGAGAGAAGGGCAAAAAGTGTACAAATAAACCCAATTCTTTAAATAGCTGACTGGCCTGACCTGAACTGTGTTGGAGCTAAGTTCCTTTGGCAGCTGATGCTGCAGTGTCTGTTGAGGGCATAGCAGAGGGCTGAGACCAGATTTCGGGAATCTGCCTTGGCTTCATCTGCCTTGCATTCTTCCACTCGTCAGCGAGAAATGCACTGAAGCACGAAATGAGGAAGTGCAAAGGCTTCTGCAGCCACACTCCATCTGAGCAAGTCTGGATAACACCCCCATGTTTAATGTTTCTTACTGCTGAAAGAAATCAGAGCAGTAAAAATAAGTGAAAGCATTGGCTAACTGTTGGAAATACACGGGTGGAAGAAAGCAGAAGGAGAGAATTGGGGGAGTGAATATATTCCTGCATCTGCTGTTTGTGGCAGAGATTTAATCTCAGCGTGAAAATTCATTGGATTCTGCGTGGGTTGTAAAGCAATAAAACAAGAAGTAAAATACAAAGAGAGGACATGAATTGTCTGAGGTTCCCCAGCAGTAAGGCGTCCTTAAACATATTTCATTCACTGAATGAAACAGGCTAGGTGATCATATAAGGAACATAGGACCATAGGGAACTTCTGAGGTCATCCAGTCCCCTGAGATCTTGAAGAAGCAATTTACAGGTAACGCTACTGATAAACACACCCCAATTGGCACTGGTACATACTAAAAGCAATTCTTGAAGCTCAGTCATTACACTCACCCCACCATTGTTCTTTTAATTTCCAAAACACTCATTCACATAATCACTGCATCTTGTTCCTGGCACCACATTAGTTGTTTTATTTTACCCCCAATGACATAAATGTTGGTCTCAGCAAGGTGGAAAGACTTTGCTTTTCCATTCACCTGTCACAATTTTCTGGACACTGACAATGCTGCAGACAGGAAACCATTTCATGTGATGAATCAAAATATTGTAGAAAATTCAAGCAGAGATGATTATTTTTATAACTTCCAATCTTTTACTTCCAGTGATATCTGCTTGGGAATAGCGGTTATTTGAATGAGACTCACCAGCCACCATTTATTTGGATATCCCCAATTCCCAGAGCAGCTGCCATTTAGAAATTGCTGAATTCAGTGCTTAGCACTTATGTTCCTGATGATTTGGGTGGTTTTCTTGTTTCATGCATCTGTTGTGTGAACCAGAAGTAGTTGAGCAATGGAAGTTGGATGGATAGGTCCCCATTCTTCAGATTCATGTAAGTTTTGGAGGGATGGTGTTATAGAAAAAAACTTCCCAGTAGTAAACCTCTGAACAAAAGAAGTTGAGGCTGTGGATGTCCTTTACAAGTTCAGCTGTAATAACCCTGGGTTAAAGCAGGTTACACCTCCCTTTGTACAATGCCATTGCCAAGCTGACATTTCTAAATGACCTTATATAATTACCTATTTCCTTTTCTCACTCATTTTATGAATAGTCTTGTACTAAGTTCAAGAGTTTCCCACCTCATGGTCTCCTCTTACAGTTCATATTCATTTCAAAAATGGGTTTGGCTTCCTGTAAAGTGTAGCACAGTGTAGACTGAAGTTCAATAGAAGCTTTCCTTTCTATAGGAAAGGAGAGGGGAGGACAAAAAAACAAACAAACAAAAAAAAACCAACCAAACAAAAAAAAACCCCTCATAGTGCCATAGTGCACTTTTACAGAAAAGGCTCTATAAATGGCAGACAGCAAATTGTTGCATTTTTATTATTTTTTATTATTATTATTTTTTTCCCTCCTTCTGAGGCAGTTCTGAATGCATGCTCTAACACAGTGTCCCGCCCCTGCTCAAGATGTAAAACGTAGGGCTCTGACCTTATCTGGTGAGTGATGATCCCATGTCATTTTTCCTCCTAAACTGGAGTATGCAAATTCTGGCAACAAGGTTTTGTCCAGGTTCTAATGCAAGAAATGTATTTTCCAACTTGACTTGACCCTGTGCCTGCAGTGAGGTACATTATTCTTTACTTCCTGCCCTAAATTGGTGTGGACTGCACTGATGGGTCCTTGTTCCACCTTGGAGGTAGGGTCATTTCAGTGGTGGTTGAAGGGAAGCTGTACAGCTTTGAAAAGCAATTTGAGAGCCCTCTGAATGAAGTACTTCACACGTGAAAAAAATTGGTGTTATCAATTGTCATCGTCAGCTTCAAATCCTGGAATTTGAAAGGGTCATTTATACTTGTCGAACACAAACATGCAGGAGTGTGCTAAAAGAGAACTAAAGGAGCTGAAGAAAATGCTGCTTCATATCGTTTCAGGTTTGCAGTCTGAGAGAGCATTAATAACAGTTTTGTTGCCATCATTGATCCCTCTCTATACAGACAGACAGGGAGAGTCAGAAGTGGGAAACTGCACTGTTAAACCTCTCCAAGTGTTCCAGTGTATGTCTCCTGTTAGGAGCTAAGAGGAGACACAATCAGGGTACAGCAAACATGTGGGTGAATGTGGAAAAGGTGTAGATGAATGTGGAAAAGGTATAGGTGAAGACTTGGACCAGTCCATTTGATTCTCGAGACCATATTCCCACACTGGGGAATCTATCTGGATACATCCTTAGTGGATGCCAACACATGAAGACAGCATGGTCAGTGTAAGTCTGTCATCTCTTAGACGACAGATGCCATGTGAATCCCGATCTCATCTTGGAGGTTTGCACAAACTGAATGGCGTTCTCAGAGCTGCTGGGAGCTGTGAGATGCAAGGAAAATGCAAAAGCTTGGTGTCAGGTGGCAGATAGCAGAAGGGGAGAAGGACCTGTCATGCCTTTATCTTTGTGGAGAACTTCACACTCATCTTGGCATGAGCACAAAATGTTACCCAAGCAGAACTGTGTCAGTTTGCACCCACTTTTTTACTTGTATTGTATTGGATTCAGTATCAAGACAAGATGAAATTGAGATCCTAAATCTCAGCAAGTCAGCTCTCTGGAATTGTACCCAGTGGTTCTGCATTCAGCCAATATTTAGTCATTGCATTGGTTATTCACAAAAAGCATACCCATTTGAGTTACTTTTCTAGCAGCTCAGGTAGTGGTTTTTCCTAAGTTTCTCATGGGAACAAGTTTTGCTGTTGAGTTGACTATGCTGACAGGAACATTTCTTGCATTGTTCCATCTAAAATAGTCTTTTGTTGGTTATATATTTACACTTTTTGTTATGTTTCATTTAGTGAGTTTCTTGTCTGAGCATACAAGTCTGGATGGTAACAGAGAGCAGCAGCTTAATGTGTACATATAGGTTGGGCTTAGAGCTTGGCGTTCAGCTTTTTCATTTGTCTGGGATACAAGTGAAGATAAATTGTCTTGGGACACACATAAAATATATAATATAGTTAATGTATATATCTGTGAATATACCTGTGTGTGTGTATATAATATATATGTACATACACATGTGTGAATGTATACATATATGCATTATATACATAATTTACATATTATAACATAGATATATTTGTTTATATAATGTGTATATTTTTTTATATATGCTATATGTATTATAGGGCAACAAAAACATAAAACTAGTGGTATATTTGACCTTGTTTTTCTGTGAAACACTGCCCAGATACATACTGCAAAACTAATTAAAAACATACTGCATGTTATTCTAATATTTTTTTAGAACTTTTTGAGATTCTGAATATTACAAAATTTGTCAGCACTGCACAAGTATTCTGGATATTTATTCCACAGTGAATATATTAACATTATTTTATGAAATAATGCAAGTCCAACATTAATAACTACGTAAGAAAACTTACGTATCTTCTTAACAAAAAAACATGCATCTTTACAGGCACACACGTGTAGGTGGATTGAGAGATTATAATTGCTAATCACTGCATTGTACTTGCCAATTGGCACAAGTGCGTGTAACAAATAATACACAGAGGTTGCAGTTTGACTCGGTGTGTGTGGCAGGCACAAGGGTTCACCATTCCCTCTGCCCTCCCCTCCATAGCATTCCATTGTCACCTGTGCAGTCCACGCTCAAGTTACTTACAATGCTCTGCGTCTGTTGGTTCAGCTTACTTTACAGAGATGCTTCTTCAGTCCATCTGCCATGGGGCTCCAACCCAACCAGACATTATTTAATTCCTGTTAAGCCCTCATCTCTCTTTGTAGATCCAGGATAGCAGCATGGATAGGATATCCTTTGTGTTAAGGACTGGAGAGCACACAGAAATTAGAGTGGCATAAGACTTGTCTAAGATAGGTTAACACTGGCTTGAAACATAGTTCCTGATAACATCTCAACACAGGGAAGTTTTAGTCTTTATTTTTATTTTTTTAAAGTTATATATCTAAATGGTCTAGACAAAAATCTGATCTGAAAAGTGTGTGGGGGAAGCCATACGATTTGCAGGAGTTAATCCTCCCGCAACTGGTTCCAGCCTGGAGAATGTATTCACAGCTGGGTTATAAACCCTCAAAACCAGTCAGCATAACCTTAACTAACACAACATTACTAAAGCAGTGTAATGGGATTGTTCTGCTATGGCTCATCAGCACATTTTAAGTGTCATCAGTTTAGTCTACAACTGGAGGCTGTAATGTGCAAAACCATTTCAAGAACTGTATATTACATGCAGGAATTATCAAATATTAATGGCTTTTCTTTTGCTGGAGAAAAAAAAAAAAAAAAAAGGAGAGGGAAATGAAAAGCCACAGGAAACCAAATTGTCCTTCTTCAAATACTTAAGCATTTTTGGAGGGCAGCAGAATCAGTCTGACAGCTGAGTACTGGTGTAGGCAACCAGGAAATCAGCTCTCCTTCACCACTGCTGATCTATTCTACAAACTTAGCCAAGTTATTTCACTTTAATTTTCCCTCTTAATCTTATTTGTTCAAAGAAGTGAGTTATTTGACAGGGGAGTTATTTCAATCTGTTGCTGCAGTGGCTTAATCTCTACCTGCAAGGCACTGAGCAAACAGGGAGAAGCTATGAGGGATGAGGCTCCGTGTTTTGTCCTTCGGAAGACACCCACTGTGAATATTTTAATAGCTGGCATCAAGCCCTTTGTAAAGAGCTCAAATGTTTTGGAACTGAGAGTAAAGTGTGATTGCCGTACTCCAAGGATGGGGTCAGGAGAGATGATAAAATTAACTGTTCTAACTCAACAACCATTGTATGCTGCGCTGCCTGATCATTTACTTATCATAGAGTAAAACGTGTGATGATGAGATGATGTAAGAGTTTCCATTTGGCTGCAGATACCTTTGTTGTCTGTAGGTGCTATGGGCTGAGAATTCAGTAATTTGCCTAAAGCTCTGGAGTATCTGTGTCAACAAGACGACAAGAAACTGCAAGACACTTTCCATGGACTCTGTGTTCCCGTGTGCGGAAAGATGAGATCTGTTGTAGGTAACTTTGTAGGGCGCTCCTAAGGTTTGACTTTATATGAGCTGATTCATATGTGAAGCTTCCATACCTCTCTCCGCTGTTTTAGGAGATGGAGGCTCTGAGTCGAACCACAGCTACATTCATAAAGAAGTCGACTGACATGCCTCTCAGCACCCTCCCTAGAGGTCAGCGGTTGTATCTGGAAAACAAGAGAATGAATTGTGATGAATAACAGCCTGCAAAAGCTTTTATATTCTCTTTTTATCATTATCAAATCATGCTGAAGAGGCTGCAGGGTGACAAAACTCTCAAGCTTCATTTTCCTGAAGCTGCTAGGATGAAGACAGGGCATTTCAAAATCAATACTGAAGATTGTATTCCGAAGAGCAAATGGGAGAGTCATTATAAGCTGCTTTGCTTCTCATCTCTAATTCCCCATATTCATAACTTAAGCCCTGTCATTTGGATTTATCCTCTGTGGCCTGCAGTGACACCAGGAAAAGTCCTTCTTTTTAATTCTGTGGCAATAAAAAAATAACAACACTGCAGGGTAGGATCATATCCCCACAGAAGTTTTAGGGCTTAAACGTTTCATCAGATTTTGCTGTACTGTCCCCCTCCTGTTTGTCACCCTTCTCTCTCCTCTGTTGTTATACATCAATCATCCTCTTTCCTGGAGGCTAAAATACAAGCAGCGTAATCCCAGTGAAAGGCTACCGATACAGCCAATCCTGCATGTGATTATTGCTCTGTTCTGCTAGATGCCATCACTAGATCTAATGACAGGCTTTTGCTGATAGGCACGTTTCAGCTACAGAGGAGAAAGCAATAGGGATGCTAAACTAAGAACTCAGTTTTCTGGTTGTTGGGTGATCTGTTGTATCTCTGTCTACTTCTGGTTTAGGTGGCTTTCTAAACTTCTCTTGCGTTTATTACTTCTCAGTTTGTGTTATCATGGCACTTACAGCATCATAAATGCAGGTTTTTCAACCAGTAATATTTTTAATTGTGACCTGGAAATGAACTTTCGTTCTGACTCAACCAGCTCAGATGAACTTTTCATAACACGTAAAGGACTGGTATTCAACTAACTGATGACTCTGAAATAAGGAAGGCTTCCTGTTTTTTTGGAGAAACTACCACAATCTGCTTTCAGAAGAGATTTTTACTTTTATGTGTGTGTATTTGGAAGTTCAGAGTGTGATTAGAGGAGAAGGTGATGTTACCTGCAGCAAAGTCCCCTAATAGAATATGCAGGAGAAGCTGATGAACAAAAGTTGACTTTTGGCAAGCCCAGGCAGTGCCAGCTTGTTCCAGCAGCACCATCTCCCTGCTCCTGCATTAACTGAACTGGACTCAAGATCACATGAAATTCTGCTGGCAAGTTTGAGAATGAACTCTGGTGGGAATCCACTACTTTCTCTCATCTGTTAAGCCCTTATTAAACCCCGCTATTACTATTCCTAACTCCCCTCTGGACTTTGAATTACGCTGCACTGAACATTGCACATGTGAGTAAGAGCTTTAAGTCTTGCTGACTTGGGTGGTCCCATTAAAAAAGACCAGGTTTGCTGTCTTGGCTACAGAGCCATTCCAAACATTGCTGCTGTTTTTCTTCCCCCAGAATTTCTCACCTGCTTTTTTTTTTCTTTTTTCTTTTTTTCTTTTTTTTTTTTCTTTTTTTCTTTTTTTTTTTTCTCCCCTGTGCTCGATCTATTACTATGTGTTTTAACCAGTTAACTTTGGAACCAAAATACTAACTGCACAGGAGGCAGCTATTCTGAAGGTTCATAAAATATGTATCGGAGCTGGGAATATAAAATGCTCCCATTTTGTAGCAGACAAAATGGATAAAGTGCTGAGTGAAAATTGAGAGGGACCCAACTCAAACCTTTGAAAATTCCTGCCAGTTCCAATGTGCTGTATTTATTTTGACTTGGAAGGCTCAATCCGGTCCAGATGAGGTCATTTGGTTGGGAGCACACGTGTTCATACAGACCCAGGAGGGAGGGAAGCATGCAGGATGCTTCGGCCAGGCAGCAGCAGTGGGAGCAGGACTGGCAGCCCGGCTACGTGTTGATCCTGGCATTGGAGCATAACTTAGGGGTGGAGGTGTAGTAATGTTTAAGTTCATTTCTTTTAAGACAGCAGAGACTGACTGTGTGGCTTTTGTATCCTCAGCTGTTTGTTGGGTCGGATAAGTGGAGGCAATGCTTGATGTGCTCCAAGAATTTGGGGATCAGGGAATATACTTAGGAGGGGTGTCCTGTAGTTACTCGTTCATATGAGTTCAACTCCATGTGGCAGAGAACCTGTTATTTCATATGCACGTCTTTCAGCTTGCTGCCTTGAACCTTTGCCCTCTCAGCACCTGATACCTGCTCAGCACCATTTTCTTTTCCCCTCCCTCTGCTCCTACCTCTTCCCTCACTCGTCTCATCAAGAAGATTAATAGCTTGGCCATTTGTCTCTATGAAATTTCACTTTTCTCTCCTGGAGCTCTATCTCTTCCACTCACTGCTGCACGCCAGCAGGTGCGAAAGGCTCCTGCACCCTCCACGAGACGCCCCATCCTCACTCCCCCTATCTCCTCCCTGCCAGCACTGTGTTTGCCAACACTTTGCACGAGGAAGCCGCCTCTATAAAAATAAACCGTGTTGAAATCTGAGAGACAGAAACCACGCCAACCTCACACTTCATTATTGGTAATGGCAACCTATTTGATTTCCATTTGCAAGCAGTAGCCTGCATACGTTACTCGCCATGTAGCCCTTATCCCTGCCCTATTTTCTGCACAATTTCAGGTTCTTTGCGTATGTTGATTGGTCTGCTTTGTGGTTTACTTGCTCTGAGCCACAGACACCCTGTGTCGAAGGAGGGGGTTGCCTACTTCACAATTAAAATATGGAAAAAGCCTGTTAAGTCACTGAGCTAATTGCCTGGTTACTCACCGCCAACACAGGGTTGCCGTTTGCAACAGGCCTGACACCTTCCTCCAACCAGCTTTTCCTCTGTAAGGTTTTGCTCCTCATGGCCTGCTTTTATTTCTGATTCACACCAGAAACAAAGCTGCATTTCCTTTTCTTACCCTGAAGAGCACTGCCACATGGGCACTGCTTGGGGCCAGCTGGCTGCTCAGGCACTGCACTCTTGCACCTTGAATGCTGCCTGGGCTGAGTATTTAGGACGAAACTTTAGTTTTCATGTCTCTGTTGGGCAGGAAAGGGAAGAAACAACAAAAAGCAATGATGGTGCAGGGGCAGAGGTAAGAGAAAGCAAGGTTTAAATCAGCAAGGTGAGTGCTGTGTTGCTGCCTGCGTCCTGTTCCCACTGCAGGAAGGGCTGTGGCTCTGACTAGGTCCTGAAAGGTGCTGTAGCCACGGGGCCCCACAAGGTCTGGAAGAGGGGACACACACATGAGGCCAGAGGAGCTGCCTGTATTGACTTTCACTCGATTTACTGGAGCAATTGAGTTTGTCAGGGAAATGCGAGACGGGCTCAATCAGCTGTCACACTGAGACACTCCTGTCACTACTGTCAATAGCTTCGAGTTTCTGATCCTTTCTCAGATTAGCTCTGTGCCAGAACATCAAATGAAAAGCTGTTTGGGGCATGGGAAGGGGAGAAAGTCTAAGCAGTTACCTAGGAATCAGTTTACAGACTTCAAAGTGCTGTCAGGTTTATTCTGATGGTGTATAGCAATGCGCACAGAGCAATAATGTGCTCAGACTGTAATTTAGACTTCCCTCTTCAGCTCCAAGTTCACTCCAGACTGGAAAGCAGGGACAGGGGAAGAATAGAGGCATCTCTCCCAGCGCTCCCAAATAGCATGCAAATAACCTTCCTCCCCTGGAGGAGCTGCACTTTAACTTGCTGGAATAAGTCTCTTTTCTTATCTTAGCTTTCAGCCCGAAGGACTCTTCTACCTTTGTTGTGGCATTGAAACGAATCTATTTCTTGTGGCTAGGGGCACAAAAGGCAACATTCTGGACAATAGGACAGGAGGGAAAAGAAAGAGGACAGGTTTGTTGTGCAGGAATGAGAAAAAGAAGGTGGGGGATGTGTTGGCTAGTCAATCTGAGCAGATTTCTGGCACTGTTGAGCCTTAAGTGTGGGTCTGTTTTGTTGGTGTTTTTTTTTTTGTTCGTTTGCTTTTATATATATATATATAATATATATATATTGTATATATATAAAGGCAAGAGCTTTGTGGATCAATCTGATCCCTCAGGACATTTTCCTAGAATTTTGGTTGCATCTGGGACAGCCGTTATCAAGAGCATTTCATCACCAAGGATGCCACTATGAATGTCTCTATGGAAAAATACAGAAGATTTTAGAAATAATAATAATAATAATAATAATAATACCTTCGGGGATTTAAGAAAGTCTCATTTCTCTGTTCCAGCTGAAAAAGCTTATGGCAAGGTGAAATAGCCCATTTACACAGAAGCCAAGAGAGTAACGTTAATCCTATTAGAAAATAATCTACCACCAAAAAATAATAACAGGGGTAGAGAAGGAATCCTTTCTGAGGCAAATTCACAGAGTAATTCCTGTGCGTTTACTACTTTCTTCTCAGGGTTGAGATGTTTAATATTTTGCTATCAATATGTGAATTATAAAGATTACTGTTTGCCTTCCACTTTCACAAAGAAATTAAGCACAGGAAGAGCTGCATTCTGCTTTGGTGCTCATCAGCATTATTATGTTGTTTAGGGAATGCTCCATCTGTTTGGCCAGTGCTGTTTTGGAGTGTGGGGCAGCGTCTGTAGAGAGGACTGTTCTATATAGCACTAATGTGGACTTATTTTTTAATGCAATTTTAAGATTTTTGTTTTCTTACGCATTACCCAATTCCAGTTTTATGTTACTTTGAAACTCAACGTATTAAATGCTTCACCATTTCCTCATACATTGTCCCAGAAATCACATCTTTCCTTCTCCCTGATTGCTCAGAAGAGGATGATGAATGTGGGTTTCGATACCAGCGACAATTCTGTTTGTATCCCTGTGTGGCATGAACATGAAGAGACCACAGAAAAGCACGGGAAAACAACAGAAAGGAAGAAAAAAAACCAACACAGTGCATTGTTCTTACAGAGTATTTCAAAGCTAATGCTGGATACATACCTTTCTGTGACCTTTTCCTTAGATTAGTGGTATAGGCAGCTGATGTGCTTGTATTACACATTCCATTGTAGGGTCTGACTCACAAGCAAGTTTGGAATGTGTGTGCACACGTGTATGCTATCCAAGGGTCTTCAATGCTAGTTTTTGCTCTTTCTCTTTTTTTTTTTTTTTTTTTTTTCATAGTTTCCAGGGCGGTAGTGATTATTCGTGGGCTTTGTTTATATTCACCAAGTGACAGGAAACCTAAGAATTTTTTGTGAGTCCAGATGTACTTGAGATGCGAGGTGTGAATTTCCAGTCTTTTGTGTTTAAAAGATCTCATTAACTCTGAGAAAAGAGGAAGAAAATGAACATCTTGCTTCCTTCTAGCTGCAGGTGAAAGGAAGATTTTCAGCCTGTGGGTCCCTCCAGGACAGTATAGATGCCTATAAAGGGAAAAATCGGATGAGAAATAAACAACACCAGTTGGAAAATATATATATATATATATATATTAAAGCTACCTCTTGGGTTAGATTTGGTCTTTGCTTTACTGAGCCACCCCAGAGCCAGCTGGCCTTGATAAGACCCTGATGGAACAGAGCCTGCCCACCATCCCCAGGACAGGCTTCATTGGAGGGAGGACAGCCCTAACGAAGGCAAGGAGGCACCCCTAATGACTCTGGCTAATTGCCTCCATCCTGGCAGAAAGGGACGCAGACAGGGATGCAATCACTCCCTCCGTGCTTGACCTCCCTTGCTTGGGAAGCCAGATGGGCAGATGTTGTCATCAGTGGGGAAACAGGCATATGTGGCAGCTATGTGTCACCACGGGAAGGGGTTAGTGTCACCAAGCTGAGGCTGGGGACAGCTGGGCAGATGGTTTATCTCCCAGTCTAATGATTCCCTTGTATCTGTCCATCTCTGGGATTCTTGGGGCAGGTACTTCCCTCTGATCGCGTGTTTATGCAGTGCCTAATTGCAGATGCAAGGGGTAATATAAATAATAAGGTTAAAAGTCGCTCTTCTTGAAGGGAGGTGAAAAGGGAGCGGAAACGGAGCTGCTACTCAGCTTCCCAGCTTTTCCTGCAGTCAAAAAGAGAGTGCAAAGGGTATTGCAGGATATGTCAGAGTATTTAGTCTTGAATGGTTTGCCATCCTGTTTTTATTCCCCTGCAGATATATTTCAAAGAAAGTGTTTAGATGGAGATGATGACCCCTGTTATAGCTGAGGTTGCCTGTCACTTCCCAGGATAAGTCCCTGGTGCAGTTGTTTGGGCTGTAGCAACACGCAGTGTTTGAGCTGAGGGTTCCCTGGTTGCACATCTGACTCTCGCCAAGTTCATTTCAGAGGAGGGCCATTTTCAGTGTGCCACTAAAACCTTGCTGTTCTTTATCACTTTGGAAGGTGGCTTCTTCTTTTTGTTCTCCCTTAGTTTCATCCATAAAATACTCAAACTATTCCAATTACACCAGGATACACGAGCCCTTAAAAGAGATAGGAAATTCTGAGATTAAATATACCCATATGCTGGCAGTCCAGCCTTATTTCTATTAACAGAAATATCCCAGAAAATAAATGTACAGGAAAGGCATCAAACAAGTTGCAATGTGAGGATATCAGCGAATTTGATAGCTTTGCCCTCATGTGTTGCAGAGTTCACAGATAATCCCAGGTCCAAGTGAAATACTGCTAGATAAATACGTAGCTTTACCTTTTTTTTCCAGAGCTTTCAGGTAACAAGGAGAGCAGGCAGTCAGGTGAATTTTCTGTGAGAGTGAATTGTCTACCTGTTTTAGATGTTGGTAATTCATTAATTGCCGAAAGAGCAATTTGCTAGCTGCATGGACGGGTATGGTAGCTTCAGAGGCATTCAGTGTCTGAATAGCAGCATCTTAGTATTGCTATTGCCCACATTTTTTCTTCAGCTGATATGTTGTCTCTGATCCTGTACTCACGGCATTTGCTAACACATAATCCTAGAAGTCAGAGAACAGTGAATTAGCATTTCTAACCTCCAGCTCCTTCAACAATCTTCACCTCTGTTTCCCCAAGACCTACTACAGTGGCATCTCAGTTGAAATAGGGCCCTTAAGTTTCTTCCTTAATAATAATGATTTATTTCATACTCATTTTTACTTCTCCTCGTGTACTCAAGATTATATACCAGATTTTTCCCAGCTTAATCAAATATTTTCTGGTCCACCAAAAATCATGTCTGAATTCTTAATTTCCAGCTTTGCCAGGTTACCCTGGAGCTTGTCTCTCACTCAATTAGCTCATCCAAAAGCAGAGGTGATGTAACTTTGCTGGAAACTGAAGCCAGGAGAAAACTATTGGCAATCATGAGAACAGATTATAGTTATTCTAGTAATTTGGATGGTACTGCTATTGAAAATCAAGTTTGCATATACACCTGAATGTACTTGCATACCCAAATGAATGTGAATATAAGAACATAGAATCAAAGAATGGCCTGCGTTGAAAAAGACCACAATGATCATCTAGTTTCAATCCCTCTGCTATGTGCAGGGTCACCAACCACCAGACCAGGCTGCCCAGAGCCACATCTCCAGCCTGGCCTTGAATGCCTCCAGGGATGGGGCATCCACAACCTCCTTGGGCAACACGATCCAGTGTGTCACCACCCTCTGTGTGAAAAATATGTGAAATTAAAGGGAAATGAATTTATTTTTTTCTCTTAAATAGCATAGTTGGCCTTATTATTATAATAAGTGTTTTCTCCCCTGTTGGAATTCCCTTCTTCCAGTATTGTATTTGCTGCTACAGCAAGGGTACTCAAGGCATAGCTTCAGTAAAGATCATATCTCATACTGGAGAGACCCATTAATCCTTAAAACATAATTCTCAGCTGTTCCCTGTTGTACAATGCACTTTTTTCCCTCTCTCACCTCATCTCCAGCAATAGTAGTAAACTGTCCTGCATCAGCTGTCATTTACCCAGTAGAAAAATGTGGGCAGAGAACTGTTTCCATTTAGTCTCTGCAGATTCAGTGCGCAGCAATGAAAAGCTTTCTTTCTTGCTGTGCCAAAGTTCTCAACTTTGCTGATTCATTTCGGTTTGCTTGAGGATCAACATTTGAATTTTTACCTCCTGCCTACATTATTCACTTAGCACTCAGCTGGATCTTGGAGTGAAAGGATGATGGCTGGTTTGTACAGGCTGAGTTTTGTTTAGGGACCAGCATAGTCAGCTCTTTTGATTCTTGAGAGTGTTTTGATCTGCTGTGTTGTCTTTATTTTTTATCTTTTTTTTTTCTTTTTTTTTTTTTTCTTCCTTTAAGTGCATGCATTGTCATCAATGAGTGATGAGAATGAAACTATAAGCTCTCTGAAAGTCATAAGCCACATGAATGAGATCGATTTTGTATGATTTTGATGCTAATTCAGGTTTTTTTTTAGTGTACCAGGTACAATACCAGGTACAATCTTCAAATACTTTTACTTTGGTAGCCTTAGCAATTCCAATTTTAACTGTACTGATAGTGGTTCATATGTAGGTATGATCCTTATTCCTAGAGCAGGTGTGATTCATCACCAAGTGACTATCACTTCCATGTTGGCAGTTGCCAAACACTTTCCTTATAAAAGCTGGATCCTCTCACTGGTTCCTTGAGAAACATATTGGGCCATTTCTCTGCTTCATTACAACAATCCCAAGACTCAATATATAAAAATTAAACTATGAACTTCTATGCTAAGTGATTCTCATGGCCCCTCCTGTTCTTTTTTGTATCACCTACAAATACGTGTGTCCACCACGTGACTGCTTTTTCCAATTACATGATACAATTATATTTTTATTTTTTTTTAATGTTAAAAACGAGCGCAAGGCTCTATGATACTATTTGCAGTAGGAATGACCCGTAATTATTAAAATGTTTCCACCCAGTGGCCCCAAACATTCTTCATCGGCTTCAAAATCAAGCTGAAACTGGAAATGAAAGGAAACAAAAAACTCTTTCATTATTGCCTGATGGATTCTGAAATGCTAGAAAATAATGGAGTCATATTTTAAAGATTTTATCTCCAGTGGCAAGGCTGGGAAATTATCACTTAATGCAGGCAGTGGGCGTGTAGGAACAGTAAACTGAAAAATCAGGGAAATCCCATTATATTTGTGACAATTAGCAACATTGCACATTATTTTAAAAAATCTCATTAGGTAGGTGTGCGTCTGCCAGGTGCTGCACTGTACAGAGAGAAGAACTGTGCTCATATCAGTCAGCTCTTAGAAGTACGGGTTTGTGCAACCTGAAAATCTGCCTTGGGAAGTCATGCGGATTGTAAGGAAAAGCCGAGCCTGCAAATCTTGAGCTTCAGTATTTCAGGAGGTATTCGTGTCGTGCATAAATCCTGGGTAGCCTGTGGTAGGTGACACAGCTTCCTTTCCTTGTTTGCCCAAGTGCTGAGCAGGTAACAGCTAAAACAGCAGAGCGTGATGGAGCAGAGCTAAGCCAGGTGCTGTGACGCTTCCCTGATGTGCTGGTGATAGTGCAGCAGGAGGCAAGAGGAGGTAGAGGGACAGGGCAGAAGGAGGTTTGTTTGTTTCTTCATGCCTGGAAAACATGTGTGGCTGTCAGGGATGATGTGTTTTCATGACACTCGAGCTGCCTCTCAGACACCATCTTTTATCAGGAAGATGTTTGCGTGAAGAGACAGCCTCTTCATAGAAACTCACCTGAGCATTTCTGCACAAACACTCAGAGGACTTGACTCTTCTCTCCCCTCCCTCCCCCCCCACCCCCTTCCCGAAGAACCTTTTGCCCATATTTCCGTATTTTTATTTTCTTCTGAAGGCTGAGAAATGCCTCTGGAATGTGCTTGCTTGCTCTCCTTTCGCAGGCCAGCACTCCTGGTGATGTATTAATTAGCTGGAGCGCTGCACACTAACAAGCAACTGCAGGCTGATCTCGTTAAACATTAATGCGTAACTAGAAAAGCAAGAGCTGTTAGAGATACGCCACTCAATGTCATCCGTGTCCAAATGCAAAAAACGTCAGGGACTGAGCTACTGGTGCTTGTGTTTCCAGAGGGAGCAAGAAAGGCCAGGCAGAGCTGATCCCTTTCACAGCCTCAGCAGGAAACACCTCGACCACAGATGGGTTTCCACATTCCTAGGATTACCTTCAGCATCGATCCCAGCACTTCAACACTAAGCAGTCTTCTCTCACAGAGATGTATCTGCAAGCTTCTTTTTTACAGTCTTTTACCATAACTTGTTTCTAGTGGTTAGGCCTGAAAACTAGCAGGTCTACTCGTTACCTGCTCTTTAACCACAAGCAAGTGATTAAGGCCAAAGTTTCCAAACAAGAAAGTTTCAAGTCATGTAGTTACACACCAATGGAGCTATCCAAATTAGTGGTTGTCTCAATTATTATGAACCTTTCTGGATATTTTAAGCAGCTCCATTTGAAAATATTGACCTCATCACAATTTTGCTCCAGCTGACCACCGGAGAAACTTGTTAGGATGACTCTTTGAATTGTAAGGCTTGGCTATTGCTGGTGAAAATATCTCATCTAGTTCACCAAAAAAAAACAAAAAAAAAAAAACAAAAAAAAACCCAAAAAAAACAGCTTGAAAATGTTTGTTTATTCATTAACAATCTGGAGACATCAAATGTGGAAGGAGTAGGAACCTTCTGCCCTGGAAGGCCTGCTCCTACTTCACTTCAAGCGTGTGTAGTTACAGACTGGCTTTGCGTGAGCGGTTGCTGATAGTAACTGTAACCTTTAATTTACATGGGCAAAAAGGGATTTTGTATATGTTGTCTTAAGAGCCATGCATGCAGATCAACCACAGAGTTCTACATGAAGTTTGATGCCTCGCCTAGCAAAGAGCTGCCTGGCATGGCCATCATATTATGGGATATATTTCAGGATCTGCAGCAGACAAACCAGCCTTCTAACTTACTTTCTACCTCCACCTTCTCTCTAACATAACAATATAGTCAAACTTGCCAGTACTTTTCCTAACCCTCTTACTGTTTGCATTATGCAACCTGATTGCAATTGATAATTCATTAATCATTTCCTATCAGGGTTAATATTTACCCTGCTTGCTACTGTGCAGCCAGAGTGATGGGAGGGGTGGGAGCAGGGAGGCGAAAGAGACAGTCAGGAAAGAACAAAACGTATGATATGAGAACACCAAGTCTTCAGAAACAGTCCTTCACCCCCCTCCCCCCCCCCCCCCCTTCTTTTTTTTCTTTCTTTTTTTACCCCCCTCTAAGAGAAATGTTTCCACAGTGCTGCCACCAGCAGTTCACTAGGGCTTGTCTTCATTTTCCAAAGCTTAATGTTGCTTGGCTGTCATTGTAGCAACTTCAGCTCTATGGAGAAGGGTTTTCCTGAGTTTATTCTGGACCTGCTAGCGCGGCATTTTGCTGCCTGGGGAAGTGAAAGTGAAAGGGTTACTGCTGCACACTCGGGATTTTGTTGCTCTTCGGGATTTTTTGGTCTCCTAGCGTGATGCTTCCTCAGTCTGTTTAAAAGCCACTCGGCCTGATTTCCCCCCCCCCCCCCCCCCAATGGCATTGAGACTGGAACTGAAGCTGTCTTTGCTGCCTGGTCCCCTTCCTTCCCGTTCTTCAGACATTATGTCACACTGCTCAGGGTGGCTTGCTGACTCCAACCATGTCCCCTGGGGATGGAAAACCAGGTTCCCTTCCCTGTGGCAGCAGTGCTCGCATTTAAGAAGCTGCAGTGCTGAGCTGTGACTGCATTAGTTCTGCTACATTAGAACAGAAGCAAAGAGCTTAATTTAATTCACTGGCCTGTATGTTGACACCTGAGGTACACTAATTCACTGCAAGTATTCTCAGTGAAGCCAGGCTCTTTAGCGTTCAGATCTTCTTTTTTCTTTTTTTTTTTTTTTTTTTCCCAAGAGCTGAATCTTGCAAAGAGAACATTCATTTCATAGGAGTGGAGAAAAATACCTCCTTGCAAGGATCACCATAGGTCAGGATGACTCACTTTTACCAGTGTCCACAAGGGATGGAAGATCACGTGCCTCTTTTTTTCTTTGAAATACATAAATTGATTTCCATCCTCTCATTTTTTTTTTATGATTAGCAGCACCAGTTAAAGAAAAAAAAAAAAAATCATTCATAGTGACATGTAATTGGCCATAAAATATTTATCCACCACAAGCTGTGTTTGTACATAGGCTCTGAGCCAATCAGGTGCTTCAGCTTGGTCTGTATTAGCAAGTGCTAGGATGGAGGCCTGTAGCAGCATTTGTAACTGTAACTTCCAAGAACCAAACCTTGCCTATGTTGTTTTTGCATGAAGACCTATTAGGCTAAATTAATCCTTAGGGTAAATATACAGACTTCAACAGAACGTTATCAGGGATAAATTAAGCCTATTGATTTTTAATGAAGCTCTTACCTGGATAAAGACAGTAGAGTTTCTATTCCGTTCCGTGCTATTGTTTTTCTCTATGTAAACATCACCTGCTTGGTCCCTGAATTTTTAAACCTGGAAATCTTGCATTTCTTGAAGGATTAGAAAATAAACTTATTTTTCTCCTTCATATTCCTCATGGTATCTATGTGATCTATTCAGTGCCATTACACAGTAGGATATAGTTCCCAGAATTTCCACATCTCCAAGCATCCATTTTGGAAAGAAAAAAAAAAAAGCCTAATAGATTGCCAGAAACAAAATTACAGACTTCATATTTTAAAGCTGATCTTCTCCTCAAGAGAGTATCTACATATAAGGGGTTTTCCCAACGATAATGTGTTTCTAGAGAAATCATTTTGATGTGTATGAATTGATTTCATTTTCTGAACTGATCTAGATGAGATCCTTGCAGTTCCATGACGATAATTTCTATCACCATCCCATCCTCTGAGCCCTCTGATGGGTCTTTTGGAGTTTCTTGCATCCCCTGGCATGGCTTTTGAGGAAAAGTTAGAGAGAAGTGATGAATTCTGTGTTTTGCCCTGGAAAGGTACAACATGGCTGATCCCAGAAATGGGATCATGCCAGGTATGCAGAAAAAGAGTCAGATGCATTAGAGGTAGCTTCTCTCAATCATGTCAGTTCTCCTGGAGATCATGGTAGGAGAGGGAAAGGCAAGCTTCCCTGTCTTGAGTGCAAGCCTTGAACAAGTCTCAAACAACAACACTTTTGAGTTCTTCATCTCCATTTTTTATAAAGAGCAGGCATCACATTTGCAGGTGAATTCTGATGCTTTCATCGTGACCTTTGTTGTAGCAGCTGATTTTAACTCATCTTCCAGGGTTTGTTTCTCCTCCAGCTGCTGCCCAGCAGCAGTACTTCAAAACCCTGAGATAGCTATCGGGTGGTAATAGCCTTTGGTTAATAGCTGGTTGGATTGGCATTAACCTTTGGTGTAAATGGTAATGTGTGGATAGCCCTGAATCATCATTTTGTGTCTCTGAACGTATTGTGTCAGGGGAAGAAAGATGTGTTTTTATTCAGAAATGTTGGCAGAAACTCTCTGTGCCCTTCTAGCACATGCAGTGGAGGTCAAGGGACTGAACACAAACAGTGCTAACTCCAAGTCTAAACTTGTACTCTCAAACATTTCTTGAAATGTGTCTCTTGTAAAGGACTCTCTATTTATTTGCTCTCCTTGATATATTTTTGTCATTTTCACTAAACAGACAAACAATGAGCATAGTAATACAGATGGATGGATAGGTCTTTTGGAGCTGGTAGCTCTGATGAGAATTCCTCCCTCCTCCCTGCTCTTGTTTTCAGATCTGTGCCTCTCACCTCTTTTTGCCTTGGTAATCACTTTGATTCCTGCACTTCCTTGGGCTGTGGTAGGCAATTGTGATTTTTGGGTTATCATTGCTATGCCACCTGTGGCATTTCATTAAAATACTGAAAAGAAACCTAGAATATGTTAATTGGAATTTTACTTTGGAAAATCAAGTAGGAATATTTATATGATGTGGAGTGAAAGTTATTGAGTAATACAGAACACAAGATGTACATTTTTTACAGGCTTAAGTGTCATATTTTCAATGCTGCACTTCTTTTTCATACACACATCTTCCCTCCCAGAAAACTCTACAAAACCCTCCACCAACTCTGCCACCAGCAGCAAAGATAAGGAATGCTCCGATGCAGAAACATACCCTAAAAAGGGAAAGGCCAGTATTTCCTTGCAGTGAAGCTTAAGGCCTTTAAACTCACCCCTGGACAAGAAGAATCAGTGTCTTTTAAAAATGCCGTGATGTTATATAGCAGACCATTCAATTATGCTAACAGCCGTATATTTTCTATTCAAAACTATGCTGCTTTGTGTATAAACACACAGAGGTTTTGTAGCTGTATATGTCCAGATTTTTGACATGCGTAGGTGGAGCTCGCGTAGGAAAGCCTATTCGGGAGTTAGTAGCAGCTGCCCTAATGGAATACTATTGACTTTAGTTACATCAGGGACTAAATATAGATCAGGCAGCAATGTACACAGCTCTGTGTCTGACAGCCAGGACAGAATGTGCCGCTCGATGGACGGACATCAGACTCTGTTTCTGTGCAAATTCTCCTTTTAGGTCAGGAATTGCTCTTTTACTCTTCCGACCCCTTACAAGCCAGCAAAAATCTTGCCACCAGTCTCCATGGGTCATAGATCCAGACCCTGGGAGGAGAAATGGGGCTGATCTGTACACAGGTTTATTGCTGATGCCTGTTGATGTGTAGCTGTCCCCATATCAGTGATATTGCAGTAATTTATTTCCATTGGAGCTGATTGCTGTGAGGCACATTGATACTGGAGGTATTTATTCTTCTCTCCTCTACTGCCTCACTCCATTAAAGTTTCTTGTGTGCTGCTTAACGTTTGAGATGGCAGAAGAAAGGATTTGTTGTAGCTGTCCTCTCTCCAAATAGCCTACAACCAAAGCAGAGAATGCAGAAGCATGGCCACCTGGAGAGCTCTGCACAGGACCCACTTCTGTAGAAGTCAGTGAAAAAAATGGTGAAAACAAACGAATAAAGCACTGGTGCTACTTGAAGTCCCACTGAAGGTTGCTGTTCGCTCTGCCAGAGCCACACTTTTGAAGACAACATTTGCATTTCCAACAGTGTTCTGCAGAAACCCTTTTCCAACCTGGACAAAAAGACAGTCCATACGCCTTCTGTGTGCGCTCAGCAGGAGGGTCTATCCCTCTTCTCACATTCATGAAGAAGGAGCAGTCACCTTTGAGGCTTTTTCTCTGTTCTCCAGTGCTGGACAGGCATTTTGTGAGAGCCTGGCACAGAACTGAGCCTGTTCTTGCTATTGTTGTGAATGAGGATGAAGCCTTCAGAGGTAATTGGATCTGAATCTTTTTTTTTTTTTTCTTTTTCTTTCCACTTCCCAGCCTTGACTGCTATTTTTAAGACAGGAGAGCACTAGTGTTGCTCATCCTGACAGGCTCTGTCGAGCAGTGTAGCAGGGTTACAGTGCATCTCAGCACAGAAACGTTAAGGAACTCTGAAGATTTGGCAAGCCGTGAGGATGCCGAAGGCAATGCCCAAGGTGCCCAGAAGTTCAGACAGCCTTTTATTTTCCTCCCTGGGAAGGAAAGCCCAAGGCTCTTGTATCATAGAAAGTGACAGTTTTGAAGTGAAGCAGACTTGATTGTCCAAATGCACCAGATTTGTGATTCTTTGGGAGAAAGGAGTGTGCATATCCCCTTGCAGCTCTGTGCTCCTGTGGATTTAAATCTGATCTGTAGCCAGTGTGCATAGATGGACTTGTTTGGTGTCCCAAATGATTATGGATACACAGGCCATTAAGGTAAACTTTTTCCCATCATCGACGCTAACTTTCATCAGAACACAAGCCATAAAGCATCATCTAGTCATATGTGCACTGGTTAATAGGAACCAGTATATTTTATAAAAAAATGTCCATTTAAAGATACTGAGGTCCTAATGCTACTCCAACATGCAAGACATAGGAATCGTCCCTGTTCTGGGACTCTGCTTTCTCCTTTACCATCTGTAATAGTTCTAGAATAATTTACCTTTGCTTTCTCTCACTGACATCCTTCCACATGAGAATCTAACCAAACAAATCCTGACTACGTATGAAAGGAGTCTTTGTATTATTTCTTTTGGTACTTCTTAGTTATGGCACATTTATGATGCTCTGAGCAGTGGAGATTATGTATTTTTGACACCTGCTTCTCATCACTTGCAGAGAAAAAGTGCATGTCCCCTTCCAGTTTAGAGATTGGACAATCAATTTTGGTTTAGAGCATGAGGAGTGAAGCAGAATGAGTGCCTTGTCCTCTTGGATTTATAGTGCAGGAGACAGGTCACAACCCTTCGCCACTCTAAAAATGATCTATACTACAGAGGCCTGGAGGACAAATCTGAAATATATTTCCTAATGTGTCTCAAGCCAAACTGGGATGCAAATGCTGTGCAAGCCTGAGCCAGTTCGTAAGCAAAGGCATTGCACCATGAATTAAGAAAAGTATGAACAGGCATGCCTTGGAAGCTGACACTGCACAGAAAATGGAGATTGATGGTCCCGAGTACCATTGTACCTGCTGATCCCATCAAATCCAGCTCCCCTCTCTATACTCACTTTTATAAGGGGAGAGAGTCGTGATTCTCCTTCACTGGTATTATGCTCAATGAGTGCTCTTTCAGCATCATAGAAAGGGACTAGGAGCTTCATAAGTGCAAGGCTCCGTGCCATCCTCCACCCTGGCATCATTGGAGCATCACTGCCAGCTCCACTACCAATGCTGGGCCTCCAGCTTAGCCTTACAAGTGACGCCTCTTTGCTCCTTAAGCCAGCTTTTTTCATGTCTGCTCAACCAACTGTATCAAGGCCCACTTTCAACCTCCAAATATAGTTTTTGAGACACTTGGTTCAGAGGCAAAATCCTCCTCCAAGAGCTGAAATCAGGTTGCAGGGAGCCTTGCTGGGACCTTCTAGTCAGACTGCTGGGGAGAGCGAGTCGTGCTCCCTTCCACAATGTGTTGGGATGACCCTTAAGTACTACGACACATCTGTAATTCCTCCAAGGGTTAAAAGGTATTGAACACAAGGCATCAAGCATCTTTATCTCCTGACCTTCTCATGCCCCATCCCAGCATTTTGTGGGAGAACAGTGATAACCTCTGGGTTGGACTTTTTCTTCCACTTGGAAGCAGGGAAAACACAAATTAAACATCAAATCGAAGACAATAAAGTGAAAAGTTTGGATTTGTTACTAGACACAGACTGGCTTTCTGCTTGTTTTTTTCAGGTGTCCTGAAACATAAGAAAGTCTTACAGAGAGTCCTTTCCTTGCTGAAGTTGTGTTTATCTTGTGATCTATATTTCTTCCCCCATCTCTCTAATGTTGCTCTTAACATCCTGTTGTTAAAGACCTTCAGAAGAGACCAGAAGATCTTGGCTCTCACATTCACTTGAATTTCATTGAAAGGATTACATTTGGGTTTCTAGGAATTGCCAGAGACAGGCAGGGGGAAAAAAATAAAAATAAAATAAAATAATAATTAAAAAAAAAAAAAGAAACCTAAGGATTTTATTATTAATATTATTTTTTTTTCCCAGAGTCTTCTAAGGCTTTTTTCTCTACATGTGGAGTAACATTTTCAGAAGTGCTTGGCATAGCTACTGCTGATGGAAGCCGTAAAAATCTCATGTTGCCAAGCGTTGGGAGTGGGGACACTACTGAATATCCCACTCCTTTCTTCCTCTTTCAAAACCTAACCCTTCGGCAAGAATATTTAATAGAGATTTCTTAACTTGCGTCAACACCCTTCACCACAACGATGGCTGGATATAAAGCTTGTAGTTACACCCTCTGCTATTCCCACCAACACACACAAACTCTTTTTCTTATCCTCTCCCATTTCCATTCACATTGGCACCCTCAGCCTCAGGCCCTTTGGAAAGAAAAAGAGGAAAGCATTGGCTGCAAATCCCATGCTGGAAGAAAAGGGATGAGAAAGAAGCTTGAATAGGGACCTGTGGGTGCTGCTGGTGTCACTAGGATTCTCTTGCAGTTGAATTCTGACTATTCTTCTTCATCTCATCCTCTTTTTGTCTTCTTTTTCCACTGATTCTCTTCTTCCATGACCCAACTGTTAAACTAGGTTGAACAGAACCAAGATGTCAGGCAAAAGCGAAATAGCAAAAGATTTGTATCTATCACGGCACTCATCTTACTTCAGTGTTGCATCCCAGCCCTTCATTCTGCTTGCTTTATCCATTCAGAGCACTTGCTTTATCCATTCAGAGCTCATGCTGTAAGGTACTCTGCAAGTTGTTATTGCACCTTGCTCAAAAGGACATTTTATTGCCTTTAGACAACTGTGAAACAGGAAGAGCATTAGTAAAAATTAAGTTATGATCTTGATGTTTTCTTGTGGGTTGCTTTACAGATTATGTGCTGAAAATTCTTCCCCAACAACTGCAAAACCATTGCAGTTCAGAAGGGCTTTCCCAGTCTTAAGCAGTGGGCACACTGCTATAACAGATATAAATCTGGAAAGAGCTGAAGCGTACCCAGTGTACAGAAATATCTGTGGCCTGCAGACTGATGCAATACTAATACTGAGATGTTCCAGATGCCCCTTAATGGTTAGAGCACCCTTAATGTTCTACAGCTGCTCAGCTTTGGAATAGCTCTTGTTGCTGAATTCCTTCATGAATAAAAGCAAGGGCAATTGTTTAACGCTCAGAGAGAAACCAAATATTGCAAGTGAAAGGATAAGAAAGAAGAGGTTGTGAATCATGGTCCACTTATACTTAATGTTTCATTATTATTTTTCCTTCTCTGTGTGACCAGTTGTTATTTTTTGCAAGCAGTCCATGCTTGCATTCCTCCAATGCTCAGAATTAAATAAACGGAGCAGAGCTTCCACAACAAAGCTCCTCAACATTGTGTTCCCACTTTTAAATGTGTGGGCCATGGATACACAGCCTGTGTATCCATTTGCCGTCATTTCTACTTTCCATGTTTGGCTTACCCCAGAGCAAAGATCTGGTGCCAGGATTTCAGTTGGCTGAAACAAGGGTGAAGATTTGGCCTGATAGAAATCAGTGGCAAAGCTCCCAGCGCCGAGTAGAAGAGCAGTCTGTGGTTTGGAGTGCTTGGAGGATGCACACAAAGCCATCATACAGAGCAATATAATTGTGGCCATTCGGCGGATGCTAGAGATCAACAAGCTAGCAGCTATAAATAGCAGCAATTTCTGCTGATTCCTATTTCTGTTATTTAAGCCACTACTGAAAATCAATGCCATTCCTGCCTTTCAGGATAGGTAAAAGTATGTTGCCTGCACTCCCGGGGCAAAACTTGAGCATTTTGTTATCTTAGAATAAATGTTATCCTTGTAACTCTGCCGTTGTGTTGCTGTGCTTTATATTTTCCACACGTACACACCAAACCTTTTAACATGTTAATGGATTTGTTTGCTTGTCAAGGAAAATTTTGCCCCCTGCAATGACAGCTTCAACTCTCACTGCAAAAGGGCAAGGCAGGCAGTTGCTCAGTGGCCAGGCACAACACGCTTCGCCCAGCAATAAAGGCTGCAGACTCACGTCAGGTGCCTTGCCACTCTGATCCACGGCACTGGTTTAATCATGTTAATGCGCTGTCTAATTATGATAAACACTGCATATTATTCAAATTAAAAATGTATATTGCCATTCACGTTGTCAGTCTGCAGACGTTTTTATGCATTAGTGTTTTCTAAACTGAATGCCCTCTGGTAGGCACTGGAGGCTGTGTATCACTCCATTAGCTAAAATGAGAGATGGACGATCATGTGCAGTAGCTGTCGGACTCGGAAAGTGTTTAGCTTGGCATGTTGATGGGAGAAAAAAGGTTTCTCCAAAGCAAAACTGTGCCTGAAAAATCCTCTGCAAATGTAGCCCTGCCACCTTCCTCTTTAAGAGGGCAATTGTAGTATGTGGAGCCTTCTTTGTGTGCATTTACCTGTCAGGACTTGCTCCCACCTTGATAAAGATGAGATTTCCCCTGTCTACAGCTGAGCAGGGAGGTACAAGCTAGCAGTTTGAAAGTGAGGCTGCAGGCCTTCCCCATGTGCTGTTCACCACCCTGTTTTTCCCAGCCCTTAGGTGTGTGTCACCAGAACCAAGGGGTTTCCACTGTAGCTGAAAACAACCCAGCCACACTTGGCAGTGCTGGCAGACCTGCAATTACATATCAAGGATGCCTAATTAGACGCAGGAGTTTCTGAGATGGACTCAAGCTGGAATGTATTTCCCTAAATCAAGATCTGCAGTTCCTCTTTGTGTGGGATCGTTGGGATAATATCCTTATATGCTGGATCCAAAAACAGTGTCAGAAAGTGAACTTTTGATTTTTCAGTTTTGTCAACAATGAGAAAAGAAACAAACACAACAGTAGCAATACTACAGTATTGCTTCTCTGCGCTATCAGTTATATGGTGCGTCTTCTCCTCTAGGAGTTAAGATTATGTTCCAACCATTCCATATGATATACATTTTAAAAAGATTTGTTTGGATATTTCAGCACCTGCTACGTCTTTATATCATAGCTGTGATAGGAACATAGGAATCTACTGTGAAAGCATCAAAGTATTTTACAGAGCTGCGAAGCAAGTGGACAATCCAGGAAAGGCTGGGCTACGTTAAAGTGTTATCAGTAAAGAGCTGGATTTTACTGGCAGATGTTTTTATTATTATTTATTTATTTATTTTGTATGTGTTCAGAAATGGGAGTCTTGCATACACTTGACTCTGCAGTTATGTACACTGGCCCATAAAATTCTATCTTTCTCGTTGTATTAGGCATTTATAGTTTCCTTTGAGGAGGTTTTATTTTCTCCTTTTCTCTCTGGGATGCAAGGGTAGATGCTTAGACATGTATATTTAGTGTGCTCTATTATTCTTTTGATTGCCTCCCCATGCTTCATTCACTGTGGTTCAAGCTGGAAAATTACAGTGGAAAAGACTTCAGTGCCATGGGATTTAATTCTTTTAGGGAACAGAAAGAGTTCCTTGAGACAAATTATATTATGTTCCAACTGTCCCAGGTCATTTGTTTGTTTGTTTTCCCCCGTTTGATTTGTTTCAATTTCTGGGAATGGTTCCCAGTAACCATCCTCTCATAGAGCTGGACGAGACAGGAGAAGCTAAAGAAAGATTTTAAGCTGTGCTACTGCAGTCTGAATTTTAGCTCAGCAATTATCCTCTTCTGGTTTTGAAATGATTTGGAACTGAGTATTTTGTATGGGTATAAATGAGGAAATGGCTGTTCTTTGAGGGAACACAGGCTGTGTCCAGATGTGGGTGGTGAGACACATACTGCGTATAGGTACTGGTTTGTGTACAAAGAGTTTCAAGAAGTGAGGAAGGAGGAGAAAACTCTCTGGGTGGTTTTACTTGATCATTTGTCATAGATAATCAAGGTCAGAGCTGATAGCTTGTAAGTAGCCTGTTGGCTGTTGTGTTTATATCCTGCTTGAATTTTAAAGATACTGAATGCACTGAGAAATCAATTACTTGGTCGTACTTAACAGATCTGTTTCAATGTCTAGATCACTCACTGATAGCAGTTCTGCTAATCCAGTTGAATCTGTGCTGGTTGCTTTGAGTTATTAGAGCAAGTATTTTTACATTGGGATGTCTTAAAAATTTATGTGGAAAAAGGGCTTGGAATAGACAAGAAAATTAGGAAACATGCAGATATTGGAACATACCCAGAGGAGGACCACGAAGATGCTCTAGGGGCTGGAGCTCCTCTCCTGTGAATACAGGCTGAGGGAGCTGGGCTTGTTCAATCTGGAGACGAGAAGGCTCTGGGGAGACCTTATTGCAGACTCCCAGTGTCTGAAGGGAGCTTAGAAATAGGAGAGAGACCAATTTTTTTTTTTTTTTTTGCATAGGCAAATAGTGATAGCACAAGGGGGAATGGATTTAAATGAAAAGAAGGGAGATTTAGATTAGATATTAGGAAGAAATTTTTTACTCGGAGAATGGTGGTGCTCAGAGATATGATTTAGCAGAGGGTTGTTAGAGTTAGGGTACTATGGTTAGGCTGTGGTTGGACTTTATGATCTTTGAGGTCCCTTCCAACCTGAGTGATTCTATGATTCTATGATTCTATGGTGTGGCACTGGAACAGATTGCCCAAATAAGTTGTGAGCGCACCATCTCTGGAGATGTTCAAGGCCAGGCTGAATGGGTCCCTGGAGAGCCTGGTCTGATGGGGGACAACCAGCCAACCATAGGGATTTGGAACTGGGTGAGCTTTAAAGTCCTTTATTCTGTGATTAAATGGTGCAAGAAAAATGCTGAGTAACACCGTGAAGTTTGAACAAGAAGACAAAAGTTGCTGCCCAAAAAAGTAAATTAAAGTGTCCTGCCGATGAAGTAAGTGTTCGTGCTATGTAAAGACTTAGTGCAGAGCAGAGAGAATAAGGTCACTGGAGCTACTCCAGCCCTGAACTGAATGAGACAGCTCCCTTTGCTGCATTTCCCGGGGGAAGAGGGAAAGGAAAAGAGACTTCTTTGGGCCTCTGCTCCATTGCTTTGCATCCAGATCTCCAGCACTTTGGAAAACGCATGGCTTCAGAAATTTTTTAGCCCCATGGTAGGAAGTATACGTGGATGTTCTCCCTGGTGTCCTTGCAAAATCTCTGTGCATGAAGTGCTTTTTTTTACCTGCTGGAGGAGAGGTTTCCACTGGTGCCCATGGAAGGAAGTTCTTACCAACCCCTCTCACACCTGGAAATATGATGTTGTATTTGGAAAAAAGGGGTGCAAGACCATAAGAGCCTTCCCCCCTTTTGCTCCCCATTCTGACAAATAATGACCAACCAGACACCAAAAGCATATCGGGTGGATGCTAGCAGGATGCCCCTATCCACCACTGTTAACTTTGAACACCTCCATCACCCATAGCCTCTTTACTATCATCTTCCCCCTTACTCTGCCCTGCATTCACGATTGGTATGAGTTTCCAGAGTTCTTCTTGGCTTTTTCTGCCCAGGGACATGGGGCCATTTTGAAGGCAGACTAAAAAAGGGGACTGTATGATACTGCTGTGGGACACTGGGGGTAGCAAGGAGCAGTTCACTTTCTCTCTCTCTCTCTTTTTTTTTTTTTTTTTTTTTTTTTTTTCCCCCCCAGAGAACAGGCTGTAAATTTTAGTCATCTCCTGTAGGAAAAAAAGCTGGATCCTTAGCCACACTTGAGTGCTTGGTGTAGTGCTGAGGTTCTGTTTGACCGTGTAGTACTTTTTAGAATAGATATGGCTAAGAGGTATCCATTACTGTGTAAACAGGGCTTGCAGGAGACAGGTCCCTCACTCTCTTTTCACCTCTGTCTCAACCCTATCACCTCTCTCTTAAGCCAGCTGCCTTAATCCACTCAAAGGACCAAGGGACCAATGACACTGATGCTGTGACAGGCACCTGAATACTAACATAGAAGAAAAAAAAAAACATTGGAATAGAGATGCCCATCCATGGATATTATGCATGGCTTCTTCCAGGAAGCTGTTAGGATTATGCCATAGTCTGGAAGGAAGCAAACCCATTAAAATGGAGATACTGAGCAATGTGGCTGACATGATGGCTATGCACAATAACTATTGGGAAAATCTGGGAAAAAAAGTATCACTGAAGATGAATCTGAACTGTTATTCAAAGAGGCTCCAGGGAATGCCTGGAATCCACATATCCTGCTTTGACTGTGACCCAAAGATAAATGTTGCATTCAACTTTTGTAATGAGGAAGATGTCAGATGAAAAAATAGAAATGAGAACTTGATGGACATAAAAACTGTTCATTAGCATCCTGTGGTGCTTGGGGAGGGGAAGAGGAGGACAGCAGGCCCAGAGACAGGCAGCAGGTGGGGATGTCAATGCCATCTTGCTCTGGTTGGGTTTCTGTAGGATCCCCACTGGTCCCTCATCTCCATGGGGTCCTTGGCAAAGAAGACCTTGTTCTGTACATGGAGGTTTTTACTATTTCATCCCTTTTGGAGTGTATGTGGTTTGGTTTGATTTCCAGATATGGCAGAGCATGGCCTTAAGACTTTCTTGAGTTTGGTTTCTTGAGTTTGGTTTCTTGAGTTTGGTTTCAGAATCAGTGTCCCTACTACTTTCTGAGATTTTTGGGAGGTGAAGGGAAGTGATGATGTAGGGGGCAAAAAGAAAAGAAAAGAAATATCTGTGTTGGAAATTCAGCACAGAACATTAATGGGGAGAAAACAAGTCACTAAAGAGCTGCCTGCACTTGTAGCCTGTGCTGAGAGAAAAGCTTCTTGGTGTAGCAAAAGCAGCAGCACAAAATCCCCTCCAGACGATGCACTGGTCTCCAGGAATAATAGATGGTGTTTTTACAACCTCTCAGAGGCCTGTTCCTGGGTAGATGGTGAAAGGCAATACCTCAGGACCACTGGGTTACAGGAGGTTGTAAAATTGCTCCTCCCTATACATACATTTTTTGTCAATGCTCTCACTGAGGAGTGTTACCTCTCTCTCTCTCTTTTCTTTGTTTTTTTGTTCTTTTTTTTCTCCCCCCCTCCCTATCTTCCTCTTTTCACTTTGACCTATCAAACTGTAAGTCTTATTTTGAGCTGATGAGGAGGTGTTCAATGACTGGCTGGGACACCAATTTAGGGGAATTGATGATCTTTGGGACTTCCTCTCTGGTGGGTCAAATGATAATGTTGCCCTCTAAGTTAAATTCATACATTACATAGGGAAAACAGGGAGCTTTCTCTGAACTCAGGGCCAGCAGGATGCAGACCAACTTTGGTTGTAAACAATCATTAATAAGCTGATTTTGAAGAGGATGGTGCAAGGATGTGCAGTCTTTTTTATGTCTCTTTTTATCACGTTCTTTTCCCCTAACTTTCTGTGCCGTCCTTCAGGTAGACATTTTTTGTTCATCTTCTGAGAATGCATATATGAAAATCTTGGTCCTAAAATAGATGTAGATATAGATAGGTATAGGTAGATACAGATATGGCTTCAGATATAGATGCAAATATAAATAAATTTATAGTTATGGCTGTTTGTACTCATTTTAGTGCATCTCCCTAGCATGGATTGAACTAGAAGCCAAATGCATGAGATTCAAGGGGCTTGGAGTGTGATTTCTTGGTTTATCAGACCAAGGCCTATAGAAGGTGACATGTTACTTACTAGTAATAAAATTTTCTGACTTCCACATTTGTTGTAGTCCCTTTTCTGCCTCATCTGGTAATCGTTATGTTAGTCCACTTTCCAGCCCCACACTTCTTTGTCTCTCCTTTTCTTCACTGTTCTTATGCCACATACAAATGATCAATTATATTGCCTCCAAAATCAAGTATCTCAATGAACTCAGTAAATGGGAAGAAATAAATATACTCCCCCTTTTCTTCTGATTTGCATTCTCTGTGGAATCATAAACAAATAATTGGCAATATCTATTTATTTCCCCTCGCACCCATGACAAGTGAAACTGACATTATGGGTCTTCAGTCACTAGTGGTTGCATAATGGTTTTAAACTTACTGAGTGCATTCAGAGCAAAGCCTTCAGTCATTATTTTGATTATATTAATGACCATATTTCCACCTTCATTCACCGGTGGCTCAAAGGAGCACTTATATATACCCGTTTTTGGAGCCTGGTAGCCAGCTTTGCTCTTGAGAAACAAAAGTAAGAAAGCTGCATCTTCAAGGAACAGCACTTCAGTTACAGAGATGATGCCCCTTAGCTTTGGCACGACTTGAGATTATTGAGGCCCTATACCACTTTAGAAACCCTGGCAATGTTCTCCACAGATCATTCCCCATCTTGGTGGCTGCTGGCTGGGGTGAACAGCCTCTTACTAGAGGCTGTTAGAATAGAGCAATAGCACTGAGATTTTGGGTGATCCTGTCCGTTTTCTAAATGGAACAGGAATGCATTTTGCAGGAGAGAGTGGCTTTAGTTGGAGACTTTGAGGCTGATCTTCAGTAATAGTTTGGTTGAATTCACATTTGAATTTATGTCAAAGTGAAGGACTTATCTTCATGTTCATCTAAAATGCAGATATCTTTTCATCCTTGTGCACTGGGCTTGATTCTTGTCTCTGTCATCAAAGGAAAAGTAGAATTGGATGGGATTTATTCCAGGGATAGACAGGCTCTGTCCCTGAAAACAGTGCCTGCCTGTGGGAGATCTTGACAAATCTTAAATAGACAGTTATTGAGTTAAGAGGAAAAGAAAAAATACATCTGTGGAAAATATAAACCCATATTATTTCCAAATATGTGGCTTGAAAATATTTGTAGCAGCCTCACATTTGAGAGCAGTGAGAGGTCCAGAAAGAGGACACTATGTGAATGTTCCTACCACTGACAGGCCAGGAAGATCCCTCAGATCTCAGCACAAAGTGTAGAACTGCTATTTAGCACTCACATGTTCAGGTCCCAGCAGGGGTGAATTCCTCACATTAGCACCCCCAAGAGCTCAAATCCCAGCAGCTGAGCCCACTGCAAGATTGCTTGAATGGGGTGAGTGCCTGCTATCTCTGGGCTCTGTTTCCAGCGCCAAGAGCTGGAGATGTTTTGAGATGAAATGTGAGCAGTTCTGCATTTTGGACACTTTCAGGAACTCATAGATGTTTTCCTCATCAAAGTTTTTGAGGGATCCTCATGGAACTCAGAAGTCAAGAACTTACTGTTTTCTCTCAAAGCAATTGAATTTGCTTGTCTTTACATTGTCAAGACTTAGGAACCAATTAATTACTTGTGATGATCGTAATGGATTTGTGGGATAACATTAGCACTTACCTGCTAGGAAAGCAAGCCTACTAGCAGGAAATTTATTTGAAGAAAAAAAAAAAAAGAAAGAAAGAAAGAAAGAAAGAAAGAAAAAGATTATTCTCATTGCATATAACATTCAGTTACTCTGAGCGTGTGCCGGGTTGGTAGGCTGGGCATATATACTGGATATTTTACCTCTGGTAATTGCCAGCTTTGCATTAGAAGACTTTGAGTGTAGACACATCTAACAAGGAAATACTTTTGAAATCTTCCAGTAACACTTGATAGTTGTTTCAGATAAGTAAATGAAGACATATCTTCCCTTATCTTGACAAGGTAGTCAGCAGCTAGTAGATAGGTTGCTACCTGCTCAGAAATGTCCTCTATGCCCAGGAGACAGAGATTACTTACTGCAGGGACTCTGATGTTATATAGAACTAAGAAGGAATAAATATTCAACATAGTTTTCACAGGCATTATAGACATGGTGGTCTTTTGCCTTGATTTAAAAGAGGTAAGTAAACAGAATCACTTTGCTGATCATTATGTTTTGTTTTCATCTTATTAAGATTTAAATGTAACTCCTTTAAATACCAGCGACTTGTTTATTTTACTTTGAATTATCATGTCATGGAAACCTACCTTTCATTTTCAGGCAAAGCCTCAAAACTCAAGATCTTGATTAATAAAATATGAAGAGTTTATGCTATCTGTTTCTCCTGGTTTGAAAGAGTGATTTTCTGTTTCTGAGAAGACAGGTAGCTTTGCTAAGAAAAGAAGTTCTTTTTCTCTCTGTGCTGAGGAGCTGGAACAGGGAATAAAATACATGGGCTGAAATCTCAGCTGTGCCAGAGACTTGGTAGATTCAGATGACGTAGCTTTGTATATCCCAAAGTCATATCACATCTGTGACAGTCATTTTAGGTCTTTCTTAGACAGCTTATTGAATATGGTAGCTTGTTGGCTATTGGTGGAGTTTGGAACCAGTGGACGCTCAGATGTCTAAGTTAAATAAAGGAATGCTTCTCTTCAAAATCTGTTCTTTCTAAATTCCTTTTAAATAGAGGCAACAGTGTGTCCTTTCCACCCAGCCTTCTATAATCCCTAGGGTTTATCAGTCTCTGTATGTGCTACCCAGTGCAATGATCCTCTGATCCTTGTACGGGGTATGAGGTGTTGCTTGCATTTTGAATGGTAATAGTATTAAAAATATAATAGTATTATACTATTTTTTAAGTCACTGTTTCAATAGGAGTTTGTTTCATGTTGGACACACTTATCATACATATATACTCTACATGTGCTTTACACAACCCTAAAATCAGATTATCTGAATTTCCATTTTAAAGAGTTTGATGCCTCAAACCCATACTATAAAATGAATATTAAAATCTAATTAAAATCGAGCAAGGCATCTGGTAAATACTTCAAAAAATACTAAGATCAGATGTTTGCATATACGTACAAATATAATGCAAAGAACAAAACAAATAAATGAGATATATTTTCTAATTCTGATGTGTAAGGTGTTAGGACTTGTGTTGTCTAACTTTTTTCCCACTACTGGAAAGACAAATAGAGTTTTATTTATTTTTAAATGAAATCCAAGAATTTCAAGTAGAGGGATGACTCAGGAAGGTGTGAATTTAAGACAACAGAACCATTCATCATTATGGTATTATGAGAGGAAAGAAGTTCTGTGGAAGCCTATATTTCGGGTGCAAAAAATGCAAAATGAGAGAACAAAGCTTTCCTCTCACTTTTTCATGGCAGAGAATTAGGGGCATGCAGAGGAGCTGTGTTTAATTTGTTTGTTTACTTTGAACCTGTTCTAATCAAGGGCTTTTCCTATCCAATCCCTCTCCCCTCCCAGCAATCCCTTTGCAGATTTCCCTGCCCTCCCCTTCTCTTTTATTTATTTAACTTGTGAAAAGAACCAAAGGGGGTCCCCACTGTCCCACCGTCTAGGAGAGCTGCTTTCCCTACAGGGCTAAAGATGCTGGCAGAAAGGACTCAAGCAGGCAGTGGCAAGGCGAGGCAAGTGTTATCAATCACTCAGAGTGTTAAAAGAGAAGAGGGAGCAAGAAAAAGAAGGAGAGTGAAGGCGGGGAGCAGAGTGGGGGCAGAGAGTCTGAGCTGAATTGGAGGAATTTCCTCCCCCCATTTGCTGAAGGGAGTTTTTTTGGACATCTGCCCAGACACATGCCGAGTTAAAGAAGTGGGATAAATTCTGGAAGAATTAATGGAGCGAGAGGAGGGGTCGGGAGGACAGAGGGGAGTGTGAGCTATGGGGGGCCAGTGCAGCTAGGCGGACAAAAGAGGTCTGTGGGGGGAGACCACAACGGCCCCATGTGTGTGTGCATCTGTGTGCATCTTTTTATTTCTTTTTTTCCCCCCGCATGTTTCAAACACTCTCTCTTTACCCTGTGGCAGCTAGATCTCTCTGCTGGGCTGTGAGGGATAGGTTGTCCTCTGTTGAATCTTGCTCTGTGTTACTCCAAAGAGACAGGCATATAGGAAGGTAGAACTTGTAAGTAGGCAGCATGTATCAGGGCTGGTAAATACACTGTGAACAGTAAGGGCAGTACAATTGCTTGAGCAAAACTCATCGTGGGCTCTCTCTCCATTTCATGTCTCCAGGCAAGGTTGTGTGACCTTCTGAAAGAATCATCAAGCTAGGCAATTTCTGAGAATGATTCAGAGTGTACGTGGGCAAAATTGTGTGGTCAGCTTGGATAACCTAGATGAAAGGTCAGATAAACAGCACTGTCTGCGACAGACCTGGGATGTGCAGGACGCTTTCTGGACAGCTTTCTCCCATGCCTTTTCAGTGCCTGTGGTTTCAAGATGTCAGTCCCCTCAGCTCTCTTAGTTTAACTCTTCATCCAACTGATCCCTGTCAGAGTAATGTTGGGGATTAGGATCCTCTCAGATGAAGAGGCCACCAGGAAAGTGGGGCTAGCAGCAATCCTAGTCCAGAGAGACAAGGCACATCTGAAAATGAATTGCTAGCAGTAACCCCTTCCTCATGCCTGCCTCAGCCAGAGAGGTTTGTTCATTCTCTTAAGTGTCTGCTGGCCTTAAGAACCACAAATCTGTGAATTATTCTGAATTTGCTAAAAGGCTTGCATAATGCTGTACATCCTCCAGGTAAACCATCACAATTTGCCTCTGTGAACATTCCCCCCTGGAATGTGCTGGTTATGAGTCAGGTTTCTTGAAGATTATCTACTAAGAAATTGTGGTTTGGTGTACATGAGGTAGGTTCTTGCAGACTTTCTATGAACAAATATTCTTCCAGTTCTGCCATGCTTTCCTGTGGTTTTTGTTTTGTTTTGTTTTGATAAGCTGCTGAATTTTGAAAAGCTTTAAGAACTTTCTATCATATAGATCTCATGGGACCGCATTAGTAGGGCCAATTAAAGACTCCTTGGGTGAAACCTGTGTCAGCTCAAAGCCTGATCTCATACTGTGACTGTATGAGTTGGTCATCATACAAAGATGGCCAGGCACTACCTGTGTGAGAAACAACATCAGATTTGAGTGAGATCACTGTATCAACATAACAAGTAATAACACAACAGTAGAGCAGACTTGCCAACATGCAGAGTTGAGATTTATTGAATAGGCCTTGGGAACTTGCCTGGATTATGCTGGTTTTTCAATAATGAAGAAATTTTCTCTCCCATCAAACTTCTTTCACATAATAACAAGGATATTAATTAATGCCTGTGGGATACACAGATTTTTTAAAAGGATAAGTTATTGGCAAGTGTATCAGCTTATTAACTCACTGAAGATAGAGGTTGCATGGAGGGTGAGGTTGGCTAGATCCCAAACTGACTTTTGGTCTGCCATCATGGCTCTATTCAGCGTTTTGTCACCTCTGCATTCATCTAGTTTTCTGCTGTCTTTTGATCCAAAGGACTGCTACCAAGAATTCCCTGCAAGTTTCAGACTTTTATAGAGCCAGGTACTACTATAGAGATGTTTAAGGTAGCTGTTTTCTCCTGAAATTATGTCAAGAATAAGTTTTGTCAATTTCCTTTAATCATTTTGTCATCATCACAGGCTTAAAACAGCTAAAAATATTTTACGAATCATAGTTAAATTGGTCTGCTGGAAGCAGTAGGAATCCTTCTTCCCACTTCAAGAAACAGAGAGGTATCTCCAGAGGAGTTTATAATATAGTGCTTTGATCCCATAGAACAAATGCTGGTTGAATTCTTTCCCGGGTAAGTTGCTCCAACCCCTAAGCTAAGCTTGAAGGAGCTATGCTTGAAAAGAAAAGGTGAACAAAGAAGGTTCAAGTCTGGAATAATAATTATCATTATTTTGCATTGACACGCGGTGACTAAAAAGAGGCACTGAAAAATAATATTTACATTTTGACTGCATTTAGCCTGTGCTGAAGCTTTCACAGGTGTATTAATTGAGTTGTTTCGTTTATCTTCAACATAACAACCATTGTTTAGTAACAAAAGATTCAATTAAACACTCAAATTGTTCACAATTTGAACAACGGAAATGCAACTGAACTTCAAAATGAAAACTCTAAACTTTAAAATAAAATAAAATAAAAAAAAATAAAAATCTCCATTGGGAATTTATGTCGAGAGAAGCACACTGGATGTGCAGACTGGGGATCTAGATGAGCCGTATTTTGCCCAGGTGTTGGTGAGAAATACTCAGGAAGGCCAAAGCTAAGCTTTTAAATTTTGTCAACTGGAACAGGTATAAGAAATGTTACTTTTGCTCCCAACAAATGGGACAGTCATAGCTAACCAAGTCCAAGTGCAGGAGTGGAATACCTGGGAGAATTGTGAGTTAAAGTAATAGATGAAACAAGTGCATGATGGATGTGGCTCTGGAAAGTTCCAGCCCCTACAATTCCTTCAAGACAAGTCTATCCTGCATTGCACAGTCATTGCAAAGGAGTCTTTAAGAAAGCTAGTTTTATAAAGATTATGAAATTTATTCCAGCAGATTTTGAAAATTTTATTACTTTTATCTGTAAAATCAGGTTGGTGGAGAATGGTTAGTATTAAAACACGGGATTATATGTATCAAGGTTATTAATTGAGCCTCCCCTCCTGGTATTATACCTATTAGTCTGTCTAAAAGGGAACTCAGACTGGTTTCCCCTGCTGCTCCACTGCCAATAACCAAGATTTTCAAATTTGCATTTTTTTCCTGTTTTGAATGGACGTGAGAAAAGACTTGCTCACTTGATATTGGATCTATTCAAGTGGAAAGCAGGGAAGTACCCTGTTGTGGCTTGTACCATTCTGCTGTACCACCTGCTAAGGACCTGGAAGAGGATTTTAGCTTCTAGGCTTTCTGGCCATGGCCCTTTCATATGGTCTTGGCTCTATATTTGCTTCAATATTATGAATAAAACTAAGTGAGAAAATTTAGGAGAGCTTTCAGAAAGGGCAGCATGTATTTAAAAATCCGCTTATTGCCATCTGATGTCAAAATATCCACAAACCCAGGACACATACTGTACTGTTTTGCACAGGTAGCACCCGGAGGGCTCATCTAGACTGTACACAGCTCTGTGAATGAGTATGCTTGTAAAGATAATTTTTTTTCCCATTCTTACATAATTGCATTCTAGAATTTTCTTTGTCCTGTTATAATTCTGTCACATAACAAAAGCAGTGTAGCTTCTGCATGGTGACTAATCCTTATCTACATAATTTGAAACAAAGATGACAAGTTTGTGTCCCTAGGCTATATTATGTTGCACAGTGTGGTGTTTATATGGTGCCACATAGTTCCGGGTGGTCAATGAGTCAGTCCACCAAGTATATTTTGTTGTGCATGTGGAAGGGCTTGTAGACCCAGATTGCATCTATCTGAGGTTTATTAATTCAAGTATTGCTCTACACAATGCTCAAGTGGGAATAAAAGTGGCCCCTAGCACAAAAGAGTTGGCCATCCCTTCAGAGCATTGACCAAATATACCTCCTCTGTCTGAGGTGGAAGATAATATCCCTTGAACAGAGATGAATCTTTCCAAACCAGAATGGTGCTATAATTATAAATGAGGCTGTGTGATCAATTTTCTTTCCACATATTCATGAGGGTTGGTTTTGTTTCACAAAGTCAGCATCCAGCTCTATCTAAATAAAAGCTTATTTCCTTATGGCCCTTTCCCAGAAGGGAACAAATCATATACACATCCCTCCTCGTTTGTTTTCCAATGATGACTGACTTACTAACTGAGCCCTGACCCTGTGTTTACTAACTACTACTGATTTTTAACTTAGGTGTTGAGACTAAAGAACGGTCAGGCTTCTTTGACCTGCCAAGATGTTGACCCACTTGCCCCGAGATTGGAGTTGACAGTGCCCTTTGTAGAGCTCCAATTACAACAGTGCTGGCAAAGCCACCATTGTATTTGGCGCTTGTTGGTTTCTGATTTGCTCAGTCGGCAGTGCTTTGCTCTGAAATGAAAAACATCTGGTCGACTCACATGCTCTGTTTAGACTGGTTACACAAATGCATGATATTATGCAACCCAGACCTGCTATCCTATTTCTTCCCCTTCTGAAGCATTTCATATTTTGCTTTTAATCACATTGGACAGACAGTTGGAAGGCTTCCAGGTGCTGTTTCTCAGATGGCGAGCCTTGCGCTTGACCCATCAGCACAGGTCAGCCTGCCACCACCTCATTGTTTTGCAAGAGCTTGCTGTGTCTTTTTTCCTCTGTACCCGTGCAGCTGAACAGAGTTAGCTTGTGCCAAGAGACCAGCTGTGGAAGATGGTGAAGCTCTTTCTGAAACACATTGAGTTGGTTCAGGAAATGTGTTTAGCTCACAGACTCCTTGGACTTTTCCCGTTTGACTTCAGGCTTCTCAGCAGGCAGCACGCAGCTGATAACCCTTGTCCTCCAGCTTCAGACTAGTCTGTCTTTCCCTTGATGCTTGCGTGAGAAGATCCATCTGCAGGAAGCATTGTGATGCAGCACGACATGAGTTCAGCACAGGATTTCTGACTCCTTTACTCCTATCATCCTCATTGATGTCCTTTTGGTAAACTGCACAAATGCTCACCTTCTCTGGGCTCTTTTCAGCCCAAAAGTGAGCAGGCTTTCTGAGCAGAGTGGTTGTAAGAAGCTCAGCAATGTAAAAAGGCAGAGCTCGCCACCTGCTTCCTGCTAGGCTTATGGCTGTTGAAAATCAAGCTTAGTAGCTCAAGCTCTCTGAGTTCAGCTTTTAATTAAAATACATAATTTAATGTTAGAGACTTCATTCTCCAAGAAGGGTAACGTTATAAAAGCCCACATCTGACCTGCATTGCTGAAATTGGCATATTGCCTCTATTATGTTGGAGATAGCAAAACCAAACCAACTTATCATTGTAATGGTTTGCCAAGCAGACAGAGACACTGTCTTCATCTCAGATATATATTAAAAAAAAAAAAAAAAAAAAAAAAAAAAGGAATAATGCTCATTGAACTTGACTTATTTTATATGTGAGCCAATGCAACAACGTAACTTGACCGCAGGGAGGGCAAGGCTATGCACTGCCATGTCAGATTGTGCAAAGCTCTCTGCAAAGAACCAAATGGAAACTGTTCATGATGTACTGTCCTAAATGCCATCTCTGCATGCTCCTCCAAATAACTGCCGTAGATTATTTGGTATCTGATAAGATTTCTTCCTCTTCTATATGTTTGTGTTTCTATGTATATGTCTGTAAATGTGTACATATAAAGAGTGTTTAATATAATGAAGAGATGTTAATGTAGAATACTAATCAGAGCCTGCTGTCTCAGGAGCTCATGCCATTTTTCTCCACTAGCTTTATAAGGCTTTGCTATCATCCTGCATTTCACCAGCTGAGATGGTGAAGTGGCTCCTTTAATTTGCTTGGAAATAGTGCAGTCCTTGGAGTCTGGAGGTTTCTGGTTCATATCTTGATAATTTTCACTCCTTCATATTATTCTTTTCTAAAGTGAGAAGTACCCTGGTGCACCCCCAGATCTTTTTCCCTTATGTAGATAATGATTCTTTATGCTATTTGGACAGCCAGGGGAAACATCCTGATCCTAGACATGGGGACCTGCTTCTCCATTCTGAAGAGGAACCTGGGCTGGCTCTGAGGTGAATGCTCACATATAGTCACACACCACTTGATTCAGTGTTTCTCTTGTCCCCCTTTCACCTATTAGTGTCCTCTGAAGGATCAGGTTACCTTGCCAGTGGAAATATATGAGCTCGCTCTGTGATATACCATAACTGCAACAGCAGATCATATAATTTTCCCCTGAAGGCTTGTTGCAGACTATGTCGAGTCATTTGTATTTATGACAGCTTGGGGGTGATTTAGTGCAACCTCACTTTGATAAAAGCCATTTAGAGCTCATAAATATGGGTGACACACTGCCTTCTTGGCTCAGATTTTAAACGCAGAGCTGCATTTACATTACTATTGTGTTTTTATTGTTGGTGGTAAGAAAGTGAGAAAGGTAAGGAGTGGAAGCAAACAGGAAATGGAAGGATAGCGTGAAATGTAAAAGCGTGCTTGAGAAATGAAGGATGATGCTGTGTTAGAGCCTCCCTGCCTTGAAGCATTCTCTAACCCATTTCCTGGGCATCCTCCTGGGCATCTCCTTGGGGCAATCTCCACGGGCCTCAAGCTCTGCAGCAGTGAAACTGCCCTGTGACTATGAGAAAGCACACACTAGTAGAAAGATCTGCTTTATGAGGCATTTATTTCTTCTTTTAAAAATGTGATTAAACCCTAGAGCTGGGGCTGTGCAGCCTGGAGAAGAGAAGGCTGTGAGGTGACCTGATAGCAACCTGTCAGTATCTAAAGGGGAGCTACAAGAATGGAAGGGACCGACTTTAAACATCTTAAGCAGGATCTGTGGTGATAGAACTAGAAGAAATGTTTTCAAGCTCGAGGAACATAGATTTAGGTTGAATATATGGAAAAAAAGTATTTTACAGTGAGGGTGGTGAAGCACTGGAACAAGATGCCCAGAGGCAGAGTGGTGGATGCCCAATCCCTGGAGACTTTCAAGGTGAGGCTGGATGTGGCTCTGGGCAGCCTGGTCTGGTGGTTGGCGACCCTGCACATAGCAGGGGGGTTGAAACTAGTTGATCATTGTGGTTCTTTTCAACCCAGGCCATTCTTTGACTCTATGATTGATCTGTGATATCCCTGTGCATTACAGGGGAGTTGGACTAGATGACCTTTAAGTGTCCCTTCCAACTCTGAGGATTCTATGATTCTATTATTCTAAATTGCAATAAGTTGTCAATTTTCTTGGCTTGGGAAACTTCCCCAGGCTCCCCCCATGTCTCAACTCCTGCCTGTGAAGGAGTTTATTTTTTGGAGATGTCCTTGTGGCCTTTTTCTTTGATTCTGTACAAGAGGGTGATGTCTTGCCTATGACCCTATGCAGCATCCAGGTTAGAATGGCACATATCCTCCTTAAACATTTGAACTCAGTCTTCCAGCTCTGCCATTCAGCCCTCAGAAATGTACAGAAGTCCTGTATATCTTTTTATTATTATTATTATTATTTTCCCCTGGAATTCATCTTCTTGCTCTTGGTTCAGCTGTCTATCAAGGAAGTGGATTCTCCAAGTTGGGGATAACATGAACGTAGCATTTAGTCTGCACAATAAAAATATTACAGAAAGACTTCCATATGCTAGCAAGTTTTCTTTTAGCTTGGGTCTTACTGTTGTGTGTTGTATTTTTAGCTTAATTTCAAAGGAGACATTCCATGAGCAAATTTATATTCAGCAACTAGATTTCTAAGGAAGTAGTCAGTACATGGTCAACAACAAAATACATCTAAATTCAACATACAGTTGTTAGATGCTATGTCCTAGGCTTAAATTTATCGTTGATGGAAGCAAGTAGGAAGACTTCTGTTGGAAAATTATTATTGTTATTATTATTTTTTTCTTAATCTGTAATGCTCAAAGGATCCTGAGCATCACAGTCCATTGAATTTCACATGGAGATGAGTACTTCTATTTTATACATAAGGATTGAAAGGATGAACTGTTTCTCATCTTTGCAGTCACTGGAAGAGTCAGGGCCTGAACTCAGGTGAGTTTCAGACCACTAGGTTGCCATCAGGCCACCCCCAGTAGCCATGCCTTCTCCAGTTTTCCTTTCTTTTGAGTATCCAGTGTTGATCTGCAGAAATGGTTGATGACAGAGTCGGGAATGTATCTAACATGCTTACGTTTTCAATGGCACAATTATTGATTGCAGGGAGATAAACACCTGGGCACTCAGGTTTGCCTTGCCAGTTATATTGCTCTTGGATATGATGCTCAGGGCTATGGGGATCAAAATTAAACTGAACAAGTGAATACTTTTAACAACACCTGCCTGTATCACTAACACAGATATTTTTCAGTTGCACACATGCAAAACCTTTAGCTTGTGATTTAAAAGTTTGAATAACAACAATTGTGAAAGTCACCTTTCAAATCACTGCAGCAAAAGCATTTTAGTAGATACCTGTATACTTCGAATACAGTGAAAAGATTTCAGCTAATCACTTCTAAAGCACTTTCTTATCTTTTTGGAGTGCTCTTCATAAATTATAGTGAACTCACTGAACATTATTATTAGTTTTGAAGTCTAAAAGGATAAAGCTATCACAACATCAGTCAAATCTTGCTTGCCTTTCAAAACATACTTATGGCGTGATGCCAGATATGCATGGACAGAATTCTGCACCCAACTACTTAATCTTATGCTTCGAATAATCAGCTTACCAGTTTGCCACATCCTCTAAGCTGGACAATGTTTATGCATTACGCCATTGGTTGGATGTTCACAGCATCAAACCCAAAGTATTCTTTGCGACCTTTTCTCACAACCTCATTGGGCTTTATGTATAGTCCTAATGAGGCTTCAGCTTAGTGCTGAAGCCACAGCTCCTGGTCTTCAGCATCGGCTGCAGCTGTTCTGTGTGCAGCACGTGGCACAGGCGTAGGGCTCCCACCCAACACCTAGGTAACCACAGCCAGAGGAATTAAAAGGCAGCATGCTTTTCATTAAGCAAATGAAAAGAAAATCACAGTCCCTGCCCCGAAGATTGTACACTGTAATCAATGGCAGCATTAATGGCGAACTTCAGTGCACTCAGAGGAACAGTAAAACATGCATGATGGGGCCCTGAAGATGAGACAACCAGTAAACTACTTACTTGGCTTTGGTTTCATTAGCCATTAGAGCAGGATAATAGCACTTACCTTACCCCACCAGAGATCAGTTAGTCATTGTTAGCACAATGTTCTGGAGAGATGATTTAAACAAAAAAGAAAAAAAAAAAAAAAAAAGAAGAAAAAAAAAAAATCATCCCTCCAATTCTGGCCAGTGAGTATATGACCCAGGTTGTGCTGCAGGGCCCCGGGCACTGCTCCAACCTGGAGCATGAGTGTACTCAGGGTGGGCTCTGCTGTTGTAAGACTGGTAAGGAGAGAAGCAGGGCAGTGGGACAGCAGCCCTGCCTTTCACTTTTTGGATTCAAGTATGGGTAGGCCCTGAGGAAGCATGTTCTTAGTCAGAAACTGGGTGCCCTGCAGAAATTTGGCCACCGTGCTGCTCAAAGCTCAGCAGCCTGCTTTATAAGATCTGGATATGGCTGGCAAAAGCAAAGTGTGGAACAGGTTTGACATCCCTACACAGAGAGGATGTGCAACACCTGTCCACACCGTGCCTGGCTCAAGCTGCTGCCATTTATCTTTATCCACATTTTTATTAAAAGTAGGTCCTAGAGCAAACAGACTTTTCCGTGTGGCTTTTTTCATTAAATGGGCTGATTCGGTCTCTGCTGACTTGAAAAGCCAATCAACAAGCCCTCTGAATCTTTGATCCATTTTTCTACTTAGCTGTTCTCTAAAGGCTCAATTTCCTCTCCTGTCATGCTTTAGAGAGGGGGAAAATACACAGTCTAGTCCCCAAGTTATAATACAATTATTTGGTGCAAGGGATTTTTTTTTTTTTTTTCACTTGAATAAATTAGTTGTTAATTAAAGCTTTTTGATGTAGTGCGAAAGAAGTTATATTTGATACCAACAGCTGTATGCTGTTTGATTTATAGTCCTTTGGGGTGTTGTTGGTTACAGCGATCCATTTCTCCCCCTTCCCCTACGAAACACACACACACACTTCAAAGACAATTAAGCTCGTACTGTGTTTTCAATTAGAAGGAGATTCTTTTGTTGTTGTTGTTGTTTTCACTTTTCTATACGGCTTTAAAGTCATGGTGGAAACAGAGGAGCAGCATTTCCCCACCTTGGCTGTTTCCCCTAAGAAACAGCCCAATGGCAGCAATGATATCTGCAGCACTGTCAAGGCTCTGCTTGGGACCAGTGGGCTCATTCTGGATGGGGTTCCTTCATTTCAGATATTTTGTCTGCAAGCATTGTGCATTCACAGAGAATTTCCTTCAGTTTCCAGTGAAAGCAAGCTAACTTGCTATTGTGAGAACAGAGCCTTTTTCCTAGGTAACACATAATGGGTTTGGGTTGAAGTATCACCTTAGTATCACCTTGGTCTTCACCCTAGGCAGGATTAGGGTCCTGAGCAGGTAAGCTGATGGGGAGCTGGAAAACATATATTTTAATTCCTAGCTGAAAAATATATAATATAACAGTGTTATATTATATATATAATATATAAATATATCTTATATATTTATAAATATAGTGTTGTATAGCAGTGAGGAAAAACAGAGAATGGTGGTAGAAGAGGTGGATTATGTTCAATCACCGTTCTCTCTTCTAATCCTCCATAAAGAGTAGATCAAATTTGATCTGTGTTTGTGCTCATGCTTAATTGACTGAATTGATCTCCAGTTTCTCAGAAATTACTCAGCATTCCTCTGCTTAGCTGTTACTGCTCCTCACTGGGCCAACACAGCTTTATTTCCACAAGGGCATGTGACATCCAAAAGAGATACCGTGTGCCTTCCTCTCTTCCATCCCTCATCAGGAAGGAGGAGAGTGGGCTGGGAAGAGCTCTGTTGCCTTTTGGCTATTTAACTTGCTGGTTTGGGAGGAGATTTTCTGTACATGATGTTGTTTTCAGTCAATTCCCAGCATGGTGTTCATTAACTGTAATGGAAGTTATTGAGCAGAAAGCATGTTTCTTCTCATTGGTTTGCAGCTGAGATTCTGTGCCTGGGCAGTGACAATGGGACTGTTCAGTCTTGTGGGCTAACACATAGGACACCTTTTAGAGATGATCTAAGCTCTGCTGAGCAAGGTAACAGGTTCAGCTTCCCATACAGATGAGAGTGAAAGCCTTGTCCTACTACTGCCATTTAATTTGTTTTAATACGATAGGGGGGAAAAAAATGGGTCTTAATTAATTGCCTTCTACTCCAGGCTCGAGAGGAAAACCTGCTTCGAAACAAATTAATGCAATCAGAATCTGCAGGTTTCGAGGCTGCTGGCAGAGTTCCCTGTTTCTGAGCAAATGCATGTAAGTTTCCATCTCTCAAGGATGGGAGAGGCATTCCTGAAAGGCGGTAGCTGGAGGTGTAGGCTTTTGGCAAACAAGAAGAGCTGGAATGGCGGGAAGCTTCTTTCTGTCCCCTGCTTCCACCAGGAAGCATGACTGTCCCAGGGGCTTTAAATCCTTCCCGTAACCATTGGGTCTCAGTCAGAGATTAAGGAAGGGGCTGGGTGAGGGTAGAGATCAGCCATCGTGGAGGTGGGCAGTCAGAGAGGAGCACAGATACTTTTGTCACATCACTGCGTAGGCACTTCTTTCCCTGCTCTCACTACAACTGAATTTCATCCTTTCTCTGCTTCCCATATATTTCTTCATTTATTTAGATAACTAGCATTACTTTTCCCTTCTTGCTACCTCTGATGGATGCCAGCAATGCCTGCCGGCTGAGCACAATTTCTGGATTCTCACATTGATCTTGTTTTTGAGTAGTCATTTCATTTGCACGCAATGTCCCGTACAACTGCACATTCATGGTTTTGCTAGGGACAGGGTGAATAAGCCACTGAGATTGACAGGAGAGCTGGGGGAATGCCCATCCATATCGGCGTGATAGCAAATACATTCCAGTTTGTGTACTACATTGTTTGTTCCAACACCTTATTCTTGGAAGGACTTATTTATGTAAGGATCATTTTAATGTTCTGGTTCTCAGGCATGTAGAAAATTCATTTTCTGAGTTGCGGAGGGACTTTTTGTTTTAGTAGAACCCACAGAAATAAAATATTTTAAGCTTCATAAATGGAATCAATAATAGCCCACAAAAAGAGAGTTTGTTCATGAAGAGTGTGATTTACGTTCCTTTGTCACTTAGTTATTTTTCAGTTTCTGGTTATTTTCTGTTCTACCTATTTGATTTTAACTGAAAAGAAAGAAAGAAAAAATCACAGTTATCTAATGAGGAAATTAGAATTTTGCACATATGGAAGGAAATATATATTTTGAGGTGTGTGCATGCTGCAGGCATTTCCTTCCCACAGGAAATGAAGATGGGTATCTTGTGTATGTCTTCATTGTCCTTATTTCTACCTTACTCTCAACAAAGAATATCTTGACTTTAACTAGTAAAAAGAAGCAAGCACTAAAGAGCAGGAATAGCATCTGTGACAGACACACAGGAAAGCTATGCTGAGCCTGCCCTTGCGTGACACTAATGGTGCTTCATACAAATTCCCAGTAAGGTGCTATATTCTTCTGAGATAGCTGAAGAGGTGATACTATTATTCTGTTGATACTGTGCAACCAGCCTAAATTATTGGCAGCTGAATTATCCAGGCATTTGGAGAGAAAAGCGAAAGAAAAAAACATCTGTTAACTGTGCATGCTTCTGCAGGTAAATGGACCCATCCAAAGTTCCAGGTAAAGAAAAGGGAAAATAGAATAAAGGAAGTGAAGGAAAAACAAGAAGGGAGAGCACAAATGTGGGGAATGGAGATGGAAAGCCTGTTAGCACATGAGGAGTGCAAGGAGGGACCTGGTCATGGAGGGCCACTGAAAGGGCTGTTGCAAAAGTGCTGGTGTAGTGGGGAAGGTGGATGGAGAGAGGAGCAATGTGGGGCTGTCCGGTATTAGAACTATCCTACAGGGACCTGGAGGAAGAAACAATGTGGTGAGAACTTGGCCAAACTATGTGCAGCTGTGCCTGAACAGAGCCGCTGGATGAAGTTACTTGTAGAGAAACTCAAAGGGTCTGTGTTATTTGTCCTCTTCCTGAATGAACTGCAGGAGCAGTTAGCACAGTGTGTATGACAGGGCAGCAGCATGGAGCATGTGGCTTGTTCAACGTGTTCCACATTTTCACAGGTTTGGAGACCACCTTGTTTTCTTGTCTGCAGAGTTGAGTGTTTTGTATTCCTAATGTTTTCCAGTATCAATGGTTTTCATAACCTTTTAATTTTATTTTTAAAGAAGCTGTAATATCTCCATTGTTTGAAAAGGAGACTTTGAATTTTGGCAGGGATAAAAGTTCTGAGGCTGAAGACATGCCTTTCCCTTCTCTCATGAAACTCCCCTCCGTTCTGGCTGAGTTATGAGCTGTGCAAGATTGCTGTTCCCCATTTCTCACTTATGTTTCTCAGGAAAATGCTGGCAGTGGCTCAGAATAATAACTGAACATGAATCTTCTGCAGAGCCGGGACCACATCGCTGCCAAAGCAAAAATAGCAAAGGCTGCATGGAAAAACCCCCAGGGGCTCATGGGGCAGGTGTAGCAGCTTGGCCAAGGGATGAGGAAAGGAGGAGGGCTGGCTCTGTCTCCTTCCCTATCCCCAGCACCTGGTCCATGTGTACTGTGGCATCGGTGTGGAGCATGGCACTTCCACTTCCAGTTGACAAAGTGAGAGAAAACCTATCCTCATAGCATCCTCCTATGTTACTACTTGCGAACCTCTTGCAATCTCCTACTAGCGGCAGTTGTAACAAGTCTTGAGAGCCAAAGCACTGCAAATCTCCAGTGCTCCCCAGTGCAGGAAAGAATGCTGGTGCTTTTGGACCCAATGTAATTTCCATTTTCTGTGTTCCCAGCGGAAGACAACAAAGAACAAAGCTTTCAGGCTGCCAATTCTGCTTTCTGGAAGTGGGAAAACACTGGGTTGATCGCCGTGGTATAACCACGGTGCGGGCTGCTGCATGCTCATCGTGTGGTGGTGCTGCCAGAGAAGTACCCAATCAAACAGAAAGTTTTCAGAAATAATAGCTGTAAATCTGGGAAATTTTTGGTGTGTTTTGTTGTTGTTGTTGTTGTTTGTTTTTTGTTTTTAGTTGCTTGCAGTCTAAAGGTCTTCCTTATTACAGTGGTCAGTATATTGAAGACATTGGGTGTGTGGCTCTCTAAGCACACATATACACATTTTAGATTACATACATCTGAATGGCCATGTAAGCATCACTGTATTGGATGTATGCATGTTTGGTGTGACATAAATACAAATTGCATTTTGCAGTGGTACAGTGCAGAGAAGCAGCAAACCAGCCCTTTTTTGAAAGCTGATTTTTTAGAGTAGGTTTGCTGACAAAACACACAAGCAAACCTTGTTTTTACATACATGCATGTGGAGCTGAGCACATTCCTGATGCTCATCAAGCACAGGCGGCTGCATACGGCCACATCTGCCCTGTGCAACTGCTTTATTTCATTTTGAATATCAAGGAGACCCTCCCTCCCTCCCCGGACCTGCGGGCTCCTTTTCTGACAATGCACAATCGCGTTGCTCCTTGGAGTGCCTGTCATTAAGCAATGTGCTGATTATTCTGGCAGCTCCGCTGCTCGAGTCCCCATGGACAAAGTCAGACATGGAGAGAATTGAATTTTGCCAAGGACGAGGCTAAAGGTCATTACATGCACTGGACAGCTGTGTCTAGTCAAATCGAAACTATTGCTCCAAGTGTTACCAACAGAATAGCTGATAGCTCTGTTGTCAGTTCATTTACACTTGCATCCTGCTACAAATTAAAATTAAATTGTGGTGCGCTGAAGGAGTGGAAAGTAGGTTTTCTGCCAAGTGACAATTCCTTATATCACCAATTTCCAAGTGCAGCCATTATAGGTCATTGCTAGGGGTCTTTGTGATTTCCAGCACTGAAGATTTAGGATCCTGATTTTCTGCCATGGGCAAAATTCCCATTAGCACCTGCTATCATCTTTTTATCCCATAGGTTGAAAAGGAAATGCAGAGCTCTGGTAACTGTCTTCTTTTCTCAGCTCTGCTCTTTAAGAATAATATAAAATACCAAATTGTTCCTTCACTTCTCCCACTTTCCAAGTTTTCTTTTTTTTTTTTTTTTTTCTTCTTTTACTTGAAACACGATACATAAATTCAGACAGGAGAAAATCTATGAAGTGTCTTAAGAACGCCTCTTTATGGAGGAGAATGGTAGGGAGAGCAGCTTTGCAGCACTCACAGCCAGTGTTCATCTCCACCAAGCACAGCATCTCCCCCTGACCCCACTCTCCATCCGCAGCTCAGCATATGCCTTCTGGGCAGAAATACAGACTCTCCCTCAGTGGGCCCTAGCAACCAAGCTGAAAGCCTATGACTTGACCACATTTAGAATAAACTTGCCCAAAAACATCAATGCTAATTAGCTTGTGTTATGAATGGATTAAGTGAGACACCAGCTGCAGCGGGGCATTTTGATTTGGGTTGTGGCTCAGTAATTAGATGCACATAAGCTGGCTGGGGAGCTGTCAGTCAGCAAGCAGCAGTTTGCTTGGCGTTGTTGGGAAGAAGAGATTTCTGTGTCCCATCATCTGTTTTGCTGTGAATCTACGCAGCGTTCAGCATGAACTGAAATCCTCCCTTGAGCTACAGCTGTGCAACTTGGTAACTTCAGAACTTATCTCCTAATGCAGCTGAGCAATGCTGTTTTATTTATGGTGAAAATTGTTCCTGTATCGCGGATGTTAATGTTAACATCATTCTTCCTTTTGATCCATGCCAGTTTTTCCCCTGTTTTCTTATCTACTGTTAATGTTTAGAATGGGGTTTGGGGGAAAAGGGGTTTGAAATTGCTTTGAACAACATTTACGATAGAAAAGTATTCAAAATCAAAACTATGAGAGGCTGAAAATGTGTGACTGGAGGTGTGGACATGTATGCCCATACCACCTGGTGCCCAGCTGGTTGTCCTGATCTCTCTGTCATATAGGGAGAAATAAGAACCTCCAGTGAGATAGATCCGCCTATTATTTCAGACACTGTCAGTGTTAGGAGAGGGATCCCTATAAGGAGCCCCCAGTTGTAAGTTTAGATCAATTTGTCTGTTTTTAAAAGATCAGTCAGTAAGTAAACCCCACTTTCCCTCCCAGATCTGGAGCTTGATTGAGAACACAATATTCAGACAGCATCTTTCATTAAAGTAAGAAAGTAAAGCTTTAAAGTAAGGCTTGAAAGTAAAAAGACTGTGTGACTGTTCCTGATACAGAGCGCTTATCAGCTCTGTAAATAAAGGGCATGTGCATGCAATGGCTGACTGCATGTCCGATTGCAGTACCAATGTTTTAGAAGCCTGCTGATGGAGTATCTGCTTATTTCATTACTTCTCCAGTGTCTTTGCAGGTAAGCAATGCATTAACAGTATCATCCCTAGCAATGCATAACTGGAAGGGATAGCGTGTAAAAATTCTAGATGGTCCATTGCCTACCCTTACTTTCCAAGAGAGAGAAACAGTAGGAATGATGAACTCATTTAATAGGTGGAGTTGGTCAAATAAAAATCCATTTGCAGTGCAGTAGGTTTTACTTTTTCTTAAAGAAAAGAGAACAGCTCGGTCTTCTCATTAGGTGAGCTGGCTGTGTGCACAGCAGAGCAAAAATCTTTTTCATAGAATAGAACCATAGAATTGTTTGAATTGGAAGGGTCATTTAAAGGTCATCCCGTTCAATCCCCTGCAATGAACGGGGACACCTACAGCTCAGTTGGGTGCTTGGAGCCCCAACCAGTCTAAACTTGAATGTCTCCAGACACGGGGCATTCACCGCATCTCTGGGCCACTTGTGCCAGTGATTCACTGCATTCATTGTAAAAAACTTCTTCCGTATGTGCAGTCTAAATTCTTTCAGTGTGAAACCATTTCCCTTCGTCCTACCGCAACAACAGACACTGCTAAGGAGTCTGTTCCCTTCTTTCTTACAGCCCCATTTAGATACTGGTAGGCCACTCTCAGGTCTTGCTGCAGCTTTCTCTTCTCCATGCTGCACAGCCCCAGCTCTCAGCTTGTCCTCACAGGAGACGTATTCCAACCCTTGGATCGTTTTTGTGTCCCTCCTCTGGACATGTTCCAACAGCTCCATGCTCTTGCACTGAGCACTCCCCATGTAGATGCAGTGCTCCAGGTGAGGTCTCACAGCACAGAGCAGGGGGGAATATCCCCTCCCTCACCCTGCTGGCCACACTGCTTTGGATGCAGCCCAGCATACCATTGGTTTTCTGGGCTACAGGGACACATTTCTGGTTTATGTCCAGTTTGCCATCCCCCAGATTTTTTTTTTTTTTTTTTTTTTTTTTTTTTCAGCAAGGTTATGCTCTATCCTTACATCCCCCAGCTTGTATTGATAGTGGGGGGTTGCTACAAACCACATGCAAAACCTTGCACTTGGATTTGATGAACCTCATGAGCTTCTGCTGGGCCCACTGCTCAAGTCTATCTAGGTCTGTCTGGATGGCATCCCATACCTCAGACGTATCTAACACACCCCACAGCTTGGAGTCATCTGTGGACAGCTAAGGGTGCACTGATTCCACTGTTGATGTCATTGATGAAAATATTAAAGAAAGAGCACCAGTTCCTGTACTGACCCCTTACAGACACCACTCATCAGTAAACTGTGCTCAGAAAATGTACTGGGGCTATTACTATTAGTCAGGTGAATGGGAAGCATCAGGCATTACTGGAAAACAGATACAGTGGTGAGTTACAAGGTACAGTGGTGAGCTTCAACATTGCAATAACAATTTGAGGATCCCATGTCCAAATTTATACTGTCCCTAACCACAGACCAGCCTGTCTTACATCATATAAGGCATAGGATGTTGCTAGTAGCCCTATTGAATTAAACTGTGTCATTATGAGCAGAATCCGTAAACTATAGTTTATAACAAAGAATGAACTGTTTCCTTGCATGAGTTTTTCATCAAGCAAGTTCATTTTAGTCTCATTAAAAATCCATACAGTAAAATGATGATTGCTTAGGCCTTGTCAAAAATTCTGGACTTGAGGTATGATGTGATTTTGTCTTGGCTGAGCATCAGTAACCCTCCACCCTTGAGCACCCAGGCATACAGACTCGACAATGACCACTGGATTTGCTGGGAGCTCTCCTTCCTTTCCCAGATGTGTGCTTTTGGGACATGATCTTGTGGCAACATGTGCTTGCTGTGTTTCTCTGAGTATCTACTGTGCTTGTTCATAAAAGACTGAATCAACAGGCTGTTTTATCACTGACAGGTCTTGACAGGAGGACCCATAGTGCTATGGGACACTGCTCTAACAGAGCTCTGATGCATGTTTCCAGAGAGGCTGTGGAGGCTCCTCCTTGGAGATCTCCAAAAGTCATGTGGCCTCTTCACCAGCTCTTGGTGTCCCTGATGGAGTGGCATTGGACCAGGTGGATCTAGAAGTCTCTTTCCGTCTCAATCACTCTGTAATTATGTGATCTGATACTGGGCAATGAGATATACTCTCCAATCTACGTGTGTACTCAAATTTATTGTAGATTTTTTATTTTATTTTATTTATTATTATTTATTTTTTTTAGTCTGAGACAGTGAAAAGCTGTTAGCCATCAAGCAGCTTAAGCAAAATGAGTTTCTGGGCCTCTGTCCAGTTACTCATACCTCATCCATTTGATATGCACACAAAAGTTTAAAAAACTGCTTCTGTATTCAGCAGATGTAAAGGGGATGAGCATCATAAGGAGGCCCATGGAAATGCCTTTCAGCTCTGGATCAGACGAAGAGGTAGGCAGCAAAAGAGTTTTAGTTTTATAGGCTTTCCTAATTAGCATCCGCAGCTGAGGAAATACCATAAGACATTTTCCACAAGTATTCATTAGCTGTTGGGTTTTCATAAGCCTGGTCAGACTTTGTACACTTTCTCCCACCATTCCATCTTGTTTGCTCTTGGCAAATATTACAGCAAACATGTTTTTGAGCTGGAGTGTTTGTGGAGGCCACAAATACCAGGGAATATTCCTGAATACTGCCTTTAATATTCCCACAGGAAACCTGCTTCTAGGGATTGTAATGTCCCTCTGTTCAGGAGACAAACATCACCGTGTTGTACAGACATTTACCAGCTCATGAATTGGGAAGGGATCAAGAAGAGTTTTTAGAAAGGAATTTCAAATACATATTTTTAGGCAAATAGCAGTCTGCTAATAGTTCACAAATCAGCACACTGAATATGTCAGATGCCTGTCTCTTTTGCAGTGCCCCATTTCTGGGATTTAAGTTCACCAGTAAATCTTGAAAGAAAAACAAAACAAAGCAAAACAAAACAAATAGCTTACTTGCTATTATCATCATTTTTTGTCCTTACGGAAGAAAATAGGGTATTTTTTAAATTATTTTATTTTATTTTATTTTATTTTGTCCCCCTCCTCTGAATCTGGTGTGCCTAAAATAGCTTCCACAACATTGTTTCTTATTGACTGATCTCTAACTGAGAGACTCTTACTCTTGACTCCTGCTTAGATGGATGATTTCTAAGGCTTTTCTTTTTGTGACAGCAATGAATTGGTCGATGTTTGTATTAAGCTTTCCTAAGTAAGTGCACTATTAAATGGGCAAAACTTCAACAATAAACAGACTGACTGGCTCAGTGATAAATTGAAGAGAGGGGGAGATGTGTATTTTTAGACAGAAGAATCATCATGGAAATTGTCTGATTTTCATGCAGTTGGAGAAGGGCTGTGTGGAAATATGCTTCAAATAGGCAACAGACATTAGCTGCTCTTAAATCAAGTGGACTGTGCTTTGGAAAAAAAAAAAAATATATAAGTAAAAATAAAATAACGATTTGTCTGGTCAATGCCTGTCTTGTCCTAAGGCTTGCATAGGATCTAAGCATTTCAGTGTTGGTAGCAAAACCTTCAGGTTTTCTTTAAAACACTCTTAAGTTCCTCCTACCATCATGACTTGCAAGCAGGACTGAATGTTTTGCTTTACTTCTATGTGAGAAAAAGATGAGGGTATTTAAATATGCAATTAAAAGCAAAGGAGCACTCTTAGACCTTTGTGTTATTTTGTCAAGGTTTGCAATACTATTAAAAAAATGCCCCATTCCTAATTTTCTCTCCTGTTTACTCTGTCAGAGGATCCTATTCATGCTATTCGTGGACAATTATATCTGATCAGGATGGACAACCTTTTCTGCTGAGCAATGAGCAAGTGGGACCTAAGTTCTCTGAATGGAGAGAACCTCAACCCTGCAAGGTTTCCAGCCTGTCAGAAATCAGGGCATGTGGGCAGTCCCAAGAGATAATTATCATCATCTGAAATTTGCGAGATATTCCCCACATCCAGTGAAAGCCTTGTGTATTTGAGCTGAAGGCATAGGGAAGCCTGAGGTTGAGGGTCCAGAGCCTGCTCCTAGCTCTGCCTCTGCCCACTCCAACCCCTGGCAAAGCTGCACCTCTTCTCCAGTCTGTACAAAGGAGATAGTAGTATCTGTCTCGCAGGGAGTGTTAAGAGGCTTAATTCATTAATGTTTACCTAGTGTTTCTAGATCCTCAGATGGAAGGCTCTATAAAGAGACAAAGTGTTGCTAATTGCCTGCTTACACTGAATAGTGAAGGGAAAATAAGGATAGCTGTTGGAAAGAGGAGGTAAAATTACTGATGAGCCACATCAGCCTAGTGGCTTTAAGCTAAATCATTTAGTGGTTTGATTTCCCATTACCACCATCTTTAACATCTCGAGTCATTTTTATTGGTCTGTTATTTGATCTCCAGTTTACGTTGGCAGAAATCAAGATGCATCTGGGTCTGAGAATCAGACCTCTTAAAACAATGAATATATTATAGGATTAATTTGGGATATATTTTCTGAATTTATTCCATTGATTTAAATAGAAAGAGATCTTGCAGAATTGGGCTTCAGAGATTCCATTGGGGATTTACAATAAAATATATCAGAAAAATGACCTTGCGCACCTTTACATCAGAGAAGCAAACGTGATACTGATGCACTAATGTTCAGAGCACTTCAAATGAGTGTCTTTCTTTCTTTCTTTGCTTATACAATTTGGTTTCATGGGTTTGTCCTCTTCATTTGCAGAATTACAGAACTGTAGGAGCTGAAAGGGACTCCTGGAGATCCCCTAGTCCATCCCTCTAGCAAAGCAAGTTCCCTATGATGGGTTACAGTAAAGCATCCAGGCAGTCTTGTAATACCTCCAGAGGAGGAGACTCCACCACCTCTGGGCCACCTGTTCTAGCGCTCTGTCACCTTCAAAGGAAAGGTGTTCATACGTATCTTCCTACATTCCAGTTTGTGCCCATTACCCTTTGTTCTGTCACTGGGCACCACTGTAAAGAGCTCTGGCAAGAAAAAAAGAAACTGATTTATTGAGTCCTTATCGTCTTTGGATTTCCTACGGTGTGGTGTCATGTTTGGGTTGATGGAAAACTTTTTGTTGGCATTTTGGAAGATATCAGGAATCAAATTAAATGGCATAACTGATATCATTTGTATTTCTATATTTTGTTATTTACATCAATTTTTCCATAAAAGCTGGCTTTTTAGGATCATAGTCTTTGTGATAGCTTTCTTTAGCAATTAATCATGGACATGTAAAGGGAGAACCTTACACAGTGCTCTTTCTTTCTTTAAAATACATCAACTTTTAGTTTTTTTTACTTAAATCATGCTATTTATATATATATGTAGGTATTGGGTAGCCATTTTCCACTCATTCTGCAAAAGGTGAAACCCTCATCTGGTATAAATTGACATAGGTCTATTCAAATCAGAACAAAGATATTAATTCACTCCAGCTGAGGCTCTGGCCCTAGAATGCCAGAGGAGAGCAAGTTTTGCACAGGATGGGATGCTGTGTGGAAGGTTTTGCTGTGTAACTTAGCTATGTGTCTAGGCTCAGTGCTGTGGGAAACTGTCTATTTGACATCTGTGGCATACGTAGCAAAAGCTTTGGCAGTTAGAGTTAATGGCTTTTGAATTTGCAGGTTGTTTACTTTCAGCTTGAACATGGATTTGCTTTCAGCCTCAATGGGAAATCTAACATAAGAAATAATAGGATCAACCATCTGTCCGAAAGGGTATGAGAATTTCTGTTTTTAAAAACCAATAACAGAGATCAGGGACAAATTCACCCCATGTGTAATCTCTGGCAAATTATTGCTATGCTTCCAAGATTTCCAAGCTGGGACTCAATCCCTCTTGTGCAGCGTGAGCAAGAGCAGATTTAGGAGATCAGACCTGTAAAATGAACATGGTCAACATCCTTTTCCAATGGTCGCTTCTACAAACAAGTGCTATTACAGCCCTTTCTTCCTGTGCTCCGATTTACAACCCATTTTGGCGTGCAAAACATACACCTGCAGAGCAGTCTGCTTAATCGGCGCTGAAGCCTGGGCTCTCTGGGGAGCAGTAAACAGCATGAGTGAATGGGAACCCCGGTCCTTCGCCAATGTTTCCTACAAGGAAATATCAATCTGCCTGTTAGTCATCGGCTGAGAAAGGTATAATGGTTAGATAGATTGGATCACTTTTTCAGAAAAGCTCAGGGCCAGATTTCTCAGCACTTGAAAGGGTCCTGAAGTTTTACTTTCTTTCCTTCAAGCCAAAAGTTAAACTCATCCCTTCCTCCCTCCATCTAAACTAAGAAGCTGAAGAGGAGCCAAGTTTTCACAAAAATGATCAGCATCCTGCTGCTCTTAGCAGGACACGATGAACAGATTTTGTGAAGAACCCAGCATGTGGTGTGAAATGGAATTACCCCCAGTTCAGAGAAATGGGGACCTGGGCCTTCTGTATCTATCTTGGTTAACCGAAAGAAATGATACCAACTGCAGTGGAAAAGTACTTAAAATGAATATGCTGTGTTGAATGGAGGGCTAAGCTCTTGCTTTGGAGGTCTGCGTAGTATTAAGTGTTGACTTTGTCCATCATTTCTGCTGATGGATTAGAATGGATTGAGTTACCCTCATTTCTGCCATCTAAAGAAAGATCTGAGTGTTGATCTCCAAACCACTTGGATGAGCTGGAGACTGAGGCTTGAGTAATAAATAAATAATAAGAAAGGTAGAAAAAAAACTACAGGAAGCAATGAAGGAGGAACATCACCTGGTCTTCAGTAGATGAAACATTCATCCTTTACTGTACATCTAGTGAATGGATGTGCTCCTATCCCTTTTGGGATGAATACTCCGGGGACCTGGGGTAGCTGGCAACATCCTCCCGTAGCACGCTGACCTGATTCTGATCTGCCTGACATACTGAGTAATGTTACTTGAGCCATCCTCATGTACTTTCAGCCAAAGATTAAAACCAGCCTTGAAGAAACACTTTTTGTCCCGAGGACTAAAGTAAAGCATACAGCTTTCATCCCAACAGCACCATCCCCAGACTATTTTACCTCAATTATACTCTGATTTAAGAAAGCTGGAGAGCACTATATCATGTTCAAACTGTTTTCTTTCCTCCTTCTCTGTCAAATTATGTCTACAGCAGATCTGATGAGTTTCAAGATTGGTTGCAGAAACAAGGGTCTCTTCAAAGTCCTCATTTTGTTTATTGATTCAATAGTATTTACTGATTAATAATGACCCAAGGCTAACAGGCTCATTTGAATTGGGAATGCTGTGATCTTGCATGCTATCTCTAGCAAGGCTAGACAGATAAGTAGTTTACTTAAGACCAGAAAAATCAAGACTTGTAGTATTCTTAGGGAAGACAGGTTTGTTTGTTTGTTTGTTTTTCCTGTCAGTTTTCAGGGAGTCTTTTCTTTTAAAGGTTCCCGTAGAATCACAGGATCATTTTTCCTTATTTCCCTTGTATGTGTGCAGTCACGAGAACCAGGATGGCTTGAAATTAAATAAGCACAGTCCAACCTTAAAGTCAGAGACTTTGCGGTTTAGATTTTGCTTGGAACTAGATGCAGAAGAGCCAAAACACTGCATAAAAGAAAAAGAAAAAGGAAAAGGAAAAGGAAAAGGAAAAGATAAAGGAAAAGGAAAAGGAAAAAGGAAAAGAAAAAGGAAAAAGAAAAAGAAAAAGAAAAGGAAAAAAGGAAAAGAAAAAGAAAAAAGATAAAGAAAAAGAAAAAGAAAAAAGCTGTTTTCATGGTATTTTTGGCGTAAGCGACTGCTCTGAGAGATACTGGAAATCATACAACAAGGGATTGTTCTTAAGACATTTCCAGCCCTGCTCTGAAGACTGAGGGCTTTAGATAACCATCTGCATATGGATCCCCATCCAAAACAAACTACCAAATCTTTAGTAGCTCACCCAGCACTAAATAGTGATTTCTCCCATGCACGTCTCTCCCTGTGAATGTGCACAAACAAGCCTTCTTCAAGGCATCCTAAAAGAGCATGCTTTTCTTTGCTCATAACATTTTAATTGCCTCTCCACCAAGATCTTCTCCCTGGCAGAAGAAAGAAAAAGAAGAAAGCAGTGAATTGGCCCATGCTGTCCAAAGGATTTCCTGCTTTCAGCCTAACAGTACACATTGGTATCACTTTGTCCCCATTGTCCTTTGCTGCATCTTCTCTCTGTTTTGCAGAGGTGTTTTTTTTTTCTCTCTGTCTCAGCCTGGAAAAAGCAGCATCCCTCCCCCCGCCAGCACACACACACAATCCTTGTTGGTAGTGTGGGTGACAGAGGCAGAGAAATCAACACAGTGTCAGCAAGAGTTTAGCCCTACAGCTGGGACATGAACTTTCAGTTGCAGAGCGCAGTGCTGGGTCACTGCACTAAAGCAAGCCAGATTGATACAAAGTGCTTGCTCACTCTGGGAAGGAAAGCATGAGAAGTCAGTTAATAACAATCTTTAGGCACTGTCTATTGTGAGCTTACTGCAACAGTGGTCCCCAGTTTTCCTGGAAAAGCTCACCATATAGTGTCTGTTTACTGTCATAACCCCTAAACTGACACAGTATTTGGGTGCTATCTGTGCATGAGGAGCATATCATGGGTCAGAGTAGATTTTAGAGCCATTGGAGCTAGAGGTGGAATGTGTGGACCCAACATGCTGTGTGCTTTGTGAAGTTTTCAGCTCTGAGGACCTGAATGATCATGTCTGCCAATAGTTAATGTGCCTAGAAAGCGGATGCTAAAATATTCTTTGCCACTTCAGTTTACAACTGAGAACTTGTTAGTCTGTAATATCTTTTATTTATAGATCCTTTCCACTCAAAGCATCTGAAAATGCTTTTGTTTGCAAGTCCATTCAATGAAATACAGATAGCCCCAGGCAGGGATGTTTCTCTATGGTGACTTCAGAGTCTTCTTAGCCACTGGTGCACATGAGGGACTCATCCACTTTGGCAGATGCAGCCAGGCCCTCAAGATTGGAGGGAAGGGTGGAAACCTACCCTAAGTCTGTGGAACAATAAAGGGAGAAAATCAGAGGGTAAAATGGCTAGGAGAGAAGATACAGTTTGATGATGGCTCTGTTTGGAAGCAGATGTTAGGATGAGCCGATGCCAATGTTGAGCAATATCCTTGTGCGGTTTCAAATAGTGAAGCCACATCTCATAGGAGGATTATTTGGGATCCTACCTGGATGTTGCTCCATCCAACCCAGCAAGGGCCAGCTATGCTGTGCTGGCCTGCAGAAAGCTTCACTGTAGGACCTTGTACAGTGGATGCGTTCCAGTGGTATTCCTCCTAAAGGGATGAGCACAGGGTTTTAGTGTGCACCTACCCGTGCCTCTTAATGACCACAGCCATTGCAGGGCATCTGCTTATTTTCAGCCCACTTCAGTGTTTGCCCATTGACTGCCCCATACTCAGCAGCTGGCATCAGTTGAAGGATCAACTCTTCCGAGTGGCTCCTGGCAGATACTCTGTGCCACCAGCCCATCGCTTTCCTGCTGCATTCAGCATGCAGGCCAGGGAAGAAAAAGTCAGACCAACTGATGTCTTTACAATTCCAGCATGCAATTTCTGCTTCATCCACAGCCAGGCAAGATTTTGCCAAGATACATATTAGGCAGCTGCTCAGGACACTGCTGTTTTGTCTGTACCACCCTGAGCATGCTGTCTGTCTGTCTTGTGGTCTGTCTCTGTGACCCAGCTTTTCAGTCACTTGCTCTACTATTTCCCAGGGTGACCAGAACATGGTCCTCCCAAAGGACTCATAGCTTCAGCAAGTGGAAGCATTGGGGCTGGAATGCAGCATGTGTCCATCTGTCCCACAGCATTCCTTCTTCCCTGACACCCCAAAGTCACTTCTGATGTGCCAGTAGAGAAGGGAACCCAACTTGACTCCTCAAAACCCCAAGATAATCTCAATGGCTGCTCACAGGATTGTACTCTGCTCTGGATCTCCAGCCTGGCTTGCTGCTTAATGTGCTCCTGACATTGCTTTTGCCATGCTGAAAAGCTCAGTGCATCTTCTCTCCTCCCTGCACATCTCTCCCAGACCACCTTCAGCATCAGTAACATACTTCTTATTATTTACCCTCAAAATATCTCTTCCCTCCAGGCACCAGATGATGTGCACTTAATGCCACTTTGCCTCCACTATGAATATTCACGTTTCAAACTCTGATTTAGCTGAAGTCATGTTGGGCTGAAAGTCGGCTCTCTTGGGTCTTTTCCCATGAGGAAAATGCATTTTGCCCCCCAGACAAAGCTCCCCCAAGGAGGGAGGTGGTGTTTTCTCATCCTGGCATCTGTGAAGCTGCTTTGCCTGCTTTCAGGGCATCTTTCCCTCCCTCCTTCTTCCTCAGAGAAGAACATACATATGTTGTGTGTACATATGGGGCTTTTCCTCCCCTCCCTCTTCGTCCATTGAGTGTTGCATCATGTTTCACTCCCGTCGCTGCTACTTCCACACATGCTGCTTTGGATTTGTGGGTGGGAGAGGGAAAGAGCTCTTCCTGTGGGCATACTAGGGGGGAAAAGGGATTTAAAAAGGAGAAAGAAAAGAAAAAACAAGGGGATAAATATTTGGGAGAAGGAAGTTTAAGAGCAGAGAAAAACAAATGGAAGTGGGTGCCAGGCTGGAACCGGCAACTGGCTGCCAGCATAGCAGCCTGAGACAAAGTTGGTGGAAGAGCTCTGTGCCATGTTTGGGTTGCTTAAAAAATACACCCTCCCTCCCTCACTATTCCACCTCTGTTTTTTTTCCCTGGCCCCAAGCATGAGGAGGCATTTGGTTGCCAAATGCCTGCTTGCAGGAAGTTTGTATTTAAAGCTAAATCGAGGGATGCAAATGGAGAACATCCAACAATGTGCACATGGGCATACATGCAAGCACCTGGAGTCCCCACAGGTCCCACTGTTGGGATGAGAAGGACTGGGGGGCCTAGGGGTGCACAAGGGAGCTGCTATCACCCTGTGCTACAAGGAGATGCCAGGACATTGGCAACCATGGCACGATTTTTTCCAATGCGTGGGGAGGAGGTGGGAGGGTGAGGGGTGGAGGAGAAAGGAGGAGGGGGTGGAAGGTTGCAACGCTTGGCTGGAAAAATTTAGAGGAATACAAAGGAGAAAGCAATGAAAAGGGATAGCAGGAGGGGGAGGAAGCTACAGACTGGCTGCTGTGGGAAGATTTACATTTGCTGAGTGGGGCTGGGTGGGAGCAGGCCAGGGGTGTGGGGTTGATGCTGGGGGTGCCAGGGGAAGAATGCGGCTGTGGAGCGAAGCGCCTTGTTTTCATCCTTCCTCTCCTCCTCCCTCCACTTTGTGCTCAGAGGAGAAGAAAAGACAAAAAGCTGAACTGGTGCCAAGAAGGAGCTGCAGCAACTCGAAAACGGCGCTCTGTGCCGCACTAATATTTCCAAGCAGGGCTGCTCTCGAGAGTGGAGAAACGTGCCAGGAATGAGAATGGCTGTGGTGCGGGGCCACCAGCCGGATGCAGGAGTCTTCTCCCTCCTCTTTTACCTATTAAATGCCACCCTCTTCCCTCCTTGCCCATCCCCAGTGATATTTAGGGATTCTTGTTCCTGGCTTTGCAGTGGTTCTGTCCCAGAGAGGGGGTAGCAGGAGCCAGGCAGCCCCCAGCATCCCGAACAGCACTGTCCTTGGGCACAGCAAATGCCAGGCAGAAATGCTGTTTTTTTTACCCATTCCTAGCTTGGCTCTGCATGTTACCAAGCTTGCATGTAAAGGATTATAAGCAGGTAACAGAAGGAGCTCACACACCCATCTCCTCCTGCTTGCTGAAATCTCAGTTCAGAAGGATTTTTATTTTTTTTTTAAATTAATTTATTTATTTTACATTTTTTTTCCTAGGAAGAAATAGAAGACTTGGTTCCCAGGGTGTTTTCTGACTGTTTCCCCATTGCCACTCCTTCCCCTCCTCCTTGCTGTCCTCCTCCTCTCACAGTACCCATAAGGCTGCTCTCGCTGCTCTGTGTCATGATGCAAGGTTACTTGTAGGACACGCAAATCTCTGCAAGGTGCAGTGTTGCCTGCATCAGTGCTCCCACATGCTTCTCATTTGCTGAGGGATGTGGCAACTTCCAGGCTGTGTGCCACAGTTGCATGGTCAGCCAAGACCCTGCTTAATGCAGAGGTGGGATTTCGGTTGCAAAAGCCCCTTCCTGCAAAGCCTACCTGAGCAAAAAGATATAATAATAATAGAGATCTGAAACTTTTACAGAAATTCATAACTGATTCACGTCGGTTGGGCTGGAGTTTTGCTGTGGTTTTTCTCTGAAGGGGAAGGTTTTGTCCTGTGTTGTTCCCCTCTTCCCCTCATTCATAGGGTGGGAAAAGATGTATGCAAGCAGCATAATTTTTAACCATTTTGAAATGTTTACCAGCATCTAGAAACATTCTTGTAAGAATGCAATATGGAAGCTGAAAGCAAAAAATCTTTCCCCTACCGCATTTATACTTGCATTTCTGTCTGGATCATACTGGAGTTTGGATCACTAGTTTCATGTTGTCCTGATGGTAATTAGAGACTGGGGAGAAGAAAAACACCAACCATGGGTCTGACAACAGATCCAGATTTTGTTTATCAGCAGCCAGCAGATCAGCTTCAAGGGACCGTCCTAAAGCATAAGCAGTGGCTCATCAGCTTGCTGAGTCTCAGAAGCTTGCATGTTGTTAGCTTGGCCTAGTTTGTAGTCCTAAATGTGGGATGATCGTAATGACCTTTATCTCACTTGGAATTCCTGCCCTACTGTATATCTATTCAAATCTCATGTTGGTTCTAAACATGTAAACCTGGTTTTGGAAGACCTGATTCTGCTCAGTCAATGCCTGTTGGAAATAATGTGATAAACAGACTGTGACTAAAAGGTTGTTATTCAGCTACTTTCCTTCATCCTCCTCTTATCCAAAGACATCTCCTTGCAGATTGACGGTCCTTCCTCTCAGAGCATCAGAAACACAATTGCAGATTAACACTGCTAGGATATGTGTTCATTTCTGGTGTGACATGAGCCATCTCTGTATGGAACATGATGTCTGCAGTGATCGTTCTCTCCCTGTTCCTCCAACCCTGTGGTTGCTTCTGCCTGAGCAAAAGAGATGCCATTGGGTCTTCTTTCTCTTTTTTCTTTGTCACAAGACAGGAGCTCAGCTTTGAAATCATTGGAGTGGGTGGGGAAAAAATCATAGAATCATAGAATGGCCAGGTTGAAAAGGACCACAATGATCATCTGGTTTCAACCCCCCTGCTACGTGCAGGGTCACCAACCACCAAAGCAGGCTGCCCAGAGCCGCATCATGCCTGGCCTTGAATGCTGCCAGGGATGGGGTATCCAGCCTCCTTGGGCAACCTGTTCCAGTATGTCACCACCCTCTGTGTGAAAAACTTCCCGCTAGTATCTAACCTAAATCTCCCCTGCTTCAGTTTAAAACCATTCCCCCTTGTCAACAAGAAGGTTGGTCAAGTAACTTGGTGTAATTGCTGTGCTACTGTGCTTTCCACCAGATGCCACCTGCTCTTAGTGAATAAAGTACACACATAAATATATGTGTTTGCATGTGCACACATGGGCTTGCTGTTTGTTCTTCCGTTGCCTCTTTAGACTTAATGAGGTGACTTGTGTATTTAAGCTACCATCCTCACCAAAGGTACATACCATGAAGAATATGCCTGAATTTCCCAGATGTCCTTGCTGATGGTTTTGGCTGATGCTGCTGCTCTTTCTCTGGGCACAGCCCCTTCTTTTTAACCTTCTTTTTAACCTCACCACGAGATGCCAACCTGGAAAAGCAAACACTGGGAGTGGGGATTAAAGCCCACATCAAAGTGAGCAGAGGAGACCCTGGCAGCTGTCCTAAAACTCATGCACCTGCACAGAGCACAGCTCCTGGCCTGCATTAGAAATAGTGTGCCCAGCAGGAGCAGAGAGGTAATCATATCCCTGTACTCAGCACTGGTGAGGCCGCACCTCGAGTACTGTGTTCAGTTTGGGGGCTCTCACTGCAAGAAAGACATTGAGGCCCTGGAACGTGTCCAGAAAAGGGCAGCAAAACTGATGAGGGGTCTGGATCACAAATCTTATGAAGATCGGCTGAGGGAGCTGGGATTGTTTAGTCTGGAGAAGAGAAGCCTCAGGGGAGACCTCATTGCACTCTACAACTTCCTGGAGGGAGGTTGTGATGAGGAGGGGTTTGGCCTCTTCTCCCAGGCAACAAACAGGACCCAAGGAAACGGCCACAGGTTGTAGCAGAGGAGGCTTAGGTTAGACATAAGGAAAAACTTTTTCTCTCAGAGAGTGGTCAGGCACTGGAATGGCTGCCCAGGGAGGTGGTGGAGTTGCTGTCCTTGGTAGCGTTCAAAAGGTGTCTGGGCGAGGAGCTACGAGATATGGTTTAGTGACTTGTGGTAGCAATGGTGATGGGAAGACGGTTGGACTAAACCATCCTGTAGGTCCTTTCCAACCTTGTGATTCTATGATTCATGCTTTGGGATGTCCATTCAACTTGTCTTTCCTTCTGAATTAAACCTCCTAGTATTTTGCTTTCCATATAACAATTAGTGAACAGATCTATAGACTGGATACCAAATATGTGGACAAAAAATTAATGTATTCCAACAGTATTCATGTGTGCAATGCAGCATTGTGTTGCATGATGTTTGGCTGACACACCTGAAGGCTGTGCTGCCATTCAGCAAGACCTGGACAGGCTGGAGAGCTGGGCAGTAAGAAACCAGATGAGGTTTAACAAAAGCAAGTGCAGAGTCTTGCACCTAGGGAGGAATAATTGCATGCACCAGTACAGGCTGGGGGATGACCTGATGGAGAGGAGCTCTGCAGAGAGGGACCTGGGTGTCCTGGTAGACAACAGGTTGGCCATGAGCCAGCAGTGTGCCCTTGTGGCCAAAAAGGCCAATGGTATTCTGGGGTGCATTAAAAAGAGTGTGGCCAGTAGGTCGAGGGAGGTGATCCTCCCCCTCTACTCTGCCCTGGTAAGGCCTCATCTGGAGTACTGTGTCCAGTTCTAGGCTCCCCACTACAAAAAAGACAGGGATCTCTTGGAAAGAGTCCAGTGGAGGGCCACAGAGATGGTGAAGATCCTGGAGCATCTCCCCTATGAAGAAAGGCTAAGTGAACCGGGTCTGTTTAGCCTTGAGAAGAGAAGACAACTGAGAGGGGACCTGATCCAGGTCTATAAATATCTAAGGTGTGGGGGCAAAGTGGTAAGGCCAGACTCTTTTCAGCAGTGCGTGCAGACAGGACAAGGGGAAATGGCCAGAAACTGGAGCATAGGAAGTTCCGCACGAATGTGTGCAAGAACTTCTTTACGGTGAGGGTGACGGAGCACTGGAACAGGCTGCCCAGGGGGTTGTGGAGTCTCCTTCTCTGGTGATATTCAAGACCCACCTGGACGCCTACCTGTGCGACCTGGTGTAGGGAACCTGCTTTGGCAGGGGGGTTGGACTCGATGATCTCTGGAGGTCCCTTCCAACCCCTACGATTCTGTGATTCTGTGATGATATTTTGGAAGATAAATTGAGAACAGAAAAATGAAGGGATCTTCCTAAAGCTTTATACTGCAGAACACAGGTCTCTTTTATTTCCTCAATGTCTTGACAATGCTCTGGAGTATGAGTGCTTGTGTAAGGATGCCCATTCTGGGACAAAGACATTTCTCTTGTACCTTTCTAGTGGTCCAGGTAAGCCATCATAACCTCCCAATAGACTCTGTGAAGCAGTGACAGTACAGCTGACTGTCTTTCTGTCTTTCTGCCTGTATTATTAATTTGTCTGGATGCATTTCCTTGAAGCAAAATATTTCATGAATCTCAAGTTCTTTACTTCAAACACTTCTTTTCCATATCTTACTATGAATTGTTATGCTTGGAATTGTTATGAGATGACTTGCATGTGGGTTAATCCAGAGGTCTCTTCCAATGCTTTCTTTCACCCCTTCTCCTCACACCTTCCCCACTCCCAGTATTTCTTTTTTGGACCAGTAGCCTCACACTTCTGTAATCTAAATGTGCAAATGCTTTTCAGTCACAGTCCAGTAGCTAGGTTAATCTCAGACCCCTGGAGTGGCAGATGGCTGATTTGTTGCTGATTCCAGTTACAGAGAATTGTGCCACCTATTATCTTTGCACAGGCTGTTGCTTAAAAAGATGCCACGGGCAAAATCAGTGACAAGCAAAGCAAAGAAAACACTCTCTGATATGCATTACCACAGGTGAAAATGTGAAATATTTCACCTTTTGTGGGAAGGGCTCCAGAGGTGGACAAAGAGGGGAGAGGAGGTGGGAGGGGAAGAGGGGGAGAGGAATTTTTATACCTAAAATACAGAAATACAAGGTTTGCTACAGGAATTATATTGAATTAAAATAACTTATTCTACTTTAAATGTTTTTGAAAAGTGTAATCTTTGGCTTTAGCCCTCTGCTTAAAGTCTTAAACAAAGCAAATTGGTTGGCACCATGGGATACCTTTCCTGCTCTTCCCAAGCTTTTGCAGTGTGTGTTGTCATAGGAATCAGTGGCTCTCGTCCCAGTCATCGCAGTTTGAGATGTGCCTAATGGCCAATGGGCAAAGTTGTGATGGCACCACATTGCCCACTTTCACCTGAGCTGCATGGAAGAGAAACTTGTCCCTCTGTGTGGTTCAAGGAAAGGCTTGGAGGACCTTCCAAAACTAATGGGGCCTGAGGCAAGTGGGGGTGAACCCCAGTTCAAAGAGTCCTGGGTGATGTGCAAAAAGAAGTATGTAATGAACTGGAAAAGAGTGAAAATTCAGATATTTGTGATCATTTTCAGCACTTTCGTGTCTACAATTAATATTTTCTCTTTTCTCTTTGCTATGCGAAACACCACAGAGCCAGATGAAGAATTTGGGAAGAGAGTGTGGGTTCCCCATGCAGAGTCCGGTGACAAAGTCTGTGAATAAGGTAAGACCAAGGAATTATGTCTGTGAAGTTTTTTCCCCTTCTAAACTCATTACAGCACAGAAACCGACATTCCAAGTGCTAAGTGAAAAAGTCTAAAAGATCAAGCCAAAAAGGACTTCTTTTTAATGCATACCATTATGATGGTTTGGGTTTTATAACAGTTTGTATTGTATCCAAATGATCTACATGTGAATAATTGTTACCAACCTCCTGACACTGAGACCTAATTAGGAAGTAAGAGCCTTAAATAGGCCATTTGCGTAGTGAGCTTCCATATGTCTCCTTGTGCAATTTATTTGCTTCACTCCATTGAGATATAATGAGAATGGAACTCCTCGAACTGCCTTTGACTCTGAGGCCCTCCTCTTCATCTTCCTTGCAGTTATAGCCCACTATTAAGAAGATAATGTCTATTTCCCTTTGTTCAGAAAGAAAAATCTGCTGTCCGTCTACACCTATTCCAAACTGACCGAGTTTTTCTATTTCCAAGTTTCCAGTGGAAATAGAATGAGAAACAGCAAAACAATCCACAGCCTACGAAAAATGTAATGCCATCAGAGAAAGCACAACGAAGGATAGGACAGGATGATCATGAAAGTATACTACTTATCATATCCAGGACTCCTGGAAATCTGCTGAAAAGCTAACATCATTGTGTTTCAGCCAGAGTATAGGTTTAATTTAGAAACCTCTATGTTGGTTACGTTTGGATTTCTGCCTTCCAGGACATGAGGAAGGGGAGTGGTGTGGTTTGAGGTTTGAGTTTTGTCTTAGTTCTGGTTATTTAGCTCGGTATGGACCAACGTGCTTTCTGGGGCATTATGTCCATGTTATTTTGCAGAGCATTTTCTTTAAATATGGTTTCAGGAGAGATCCTTTCTTTCCAAACACCTTTTTAATGCATGATTCCACCCCAGGCATCATCGTGAAGTCAGTAAAAGTTTACAGTATGAATACCGTCTTCTACAGGAGCAAACATGAACGAGCTCTCAAAGCATTTTTTGTTTGTTTTTGTTATTTGTTGTATTTGCCTTGAGTTTTTCTTGGTGTGTTTTTTTTGTTGTTGTTTTTTTTTTTTTTTTTTTCTTCTAAATCAAGGTCTTATTTCATTTCTCAGTGCACGTCAGTTCCACATGCAATGATTTTATTTATGATAATTCACTTGCATGCTCCCTTCCAGGAATTGTCATTGCCTTCCAGAAGGGAGGTTAGTGCTGGTTCCCTCGTAGTGATAATTATAATCAGACCTGCCAGCCTTCACACAGTCTACGCTTATCACTTGCATTTAGGAGGATTTTTTTCCTGAAGCCTATTACCAGTGTTTCTTCTTAGGGAGAAATAGTCATGATTTTTCAACTAATCTTTCATGTCTCTCAGCTTTGAAAGCACGGAGAGAAGCAAAATGACTGCCAGTTGCAGTAAGAGGCACTGTCTGTCCATTGTGGTGCATAGCTCTGCTTCTGGATAGCAGGGATAGGATAGAGCTTGTGAAACACAGATTCTTAATGCAGTTGTGACCACTGCTCAGGTGTGTGGAAGACACAAGACAGTGCTTTTTCAGTTGTGATGCTCTCACAAATTAACTCTGTAGATCTGCTAGATGAGGGCTCTGTGTGGTAGGCAGTCATGGGCACTGCTTGCCGTCCAGGGACAGGAGCAGCATGGGACCAATGGAGCAGCAGCCACCTGCACACAGCAGTGCAGTGGTGTCTGGCTGGCCAACGTGGTGGTGTTTGATAGGATGCTGTTTGATGTTATATTCATCTTAGGAGATATAGAAAATTCCCTACCCTAGTGTTTTTTTCAGGGAGAGAGGCGTCCCACCATTTACTAGACCTGCCCTCATTTTCACTCCGTTGCTCTTATTGATATGTTAATAGCCCCTCTCTTTGGCTTTTGCTTTTTGCTAAGTTTAAAAAGCAATATGTCAGTTTATACCCTTTCATTAGTCTAAATGAGTGATGTATTTTTAATTCCCTCCTATGCTGTCACTATGCTCTTCTTTATGTTTTCAGAGATTTGGGCTCCCTTGATTTTGGCAGAAATTAAGAATGGTCATTTCTGTGTAGCTTTTGTAGAGGAGGAAATGGTGGGACAGTGGGAACTTGTGCTCTCTGCAGCTATGCATTTACAGCGTGTAAGAATATGATTTGCCTTTATTTTATTTAAATTCACTGGCAACTCAAGATTTATTTATCAGGTGTCACTCCCTGAAGGAAGATAAATGCTACATAGAAAAGACTTCATCTATTATACAAACAGATTTGAAGGCTTTGCTATTGCATTTCCCTGACTGCTGCATGAAGTAAAAATGCCTTCGGCTGAGCAGAGACAGAGTGATACTTAGCAGCAGCATCTTATGACCTTTTGATCAGATGAGATCTCAAGCCTTATTAGGGGACGGATTATGATGTGATGGTAAGAGGGCCAGGAATAGTCTTTTTCTTATGAGATCTTTCCAGTGAACATCCTTCTTCAGTATATTCAGGTGGTTAAAGCACTGGAGCCAGGACCAACATATGAAAATGTGGGATTAAATTATTGGAATAGGTGATTAAAATATATTCAAGTTCACCAACTCCAGCTGAATATCACAGCGTAGTTTATATTCTCTGACCACCTATTCTAGCAAGCCTGTAGCTGACATTGTAACATTTCCTATCACTAATAACCCCATTTTGGTAGAAAGTTCTTCCCAAAAACAGACCCTGAGTCACAGAGTCATAGAGCCACAGAATCATGAAATCCTTAGAGTTGGAAGGAACCTTTCAAGGCCATCTATTCCAACTCCCCTGCAATGCACAGGGACATGCACAGCTAGGTCAGGTTGCCCAGAGTGTGATCCAGCCTCACCTTGAAAGTCTGCAGGGTGGATGCCCTGTTTCTGAACAACCTGTGTCAGTGTCTCACCACTCTCACTGTAAAAGATTTTTTCCTTATATCCAAGCAAAATCTACCCTTGTATAATTTGAAACTATTTCCCCTTGTTCTGTTACCACAGACCCCACTAAAGTGTCTGTCTCTTTATTTCCTGTAGCTTCCCTTTAGATACTGACGGGAGTCCCGGGAGTGTAGGGAGATGCAGTCCCAAATCCCATGTGTGAACCACATTGTGAATGTGGTTATCTGGGACTGATGGGAAACGCACACTCACACAGAAGCATCTGTGTCATTTTTGAGATAACAACTATAGTGCTTAACCCTGTTTCAACTCTATTTACAGAAAAAAAATGTGTGCTTTAACCAATGTATGGCCTTAGTTGCATTTTTCTTTTAATGGAGACAAAGAGAAATGAAAACAACTTTTATATCAAGCTTGCCTACTACCTGCACAAGATTATTCCTTAAACTTCATTGTAGATTTAAATTGAACTCCTTTCTAACTTGATGTCCAATATCGATAGTCTGACATAACTAGCCTGAAGGAAAATACTCAATCATTGCTGACTCTGCTCACTAGGAATGGCTGTGCCAAAGTTTGACCTGGCTGCCAAGGCCACTTCTGGGGAAGAAGGCAGGGCATTTGTGAGGCATGACGTAAATGTAAATGGACATGCATGAGCATGAGCCATACACACACAGGAAGCCCATGCTTGTTATGGAGTATGTAAAATAGCCCTGCACATGCTAGAATGGAAATTTCTAAGTTGTACAAGTTTTGTTTCCTCTTGAAGCCAAATGATCTGTTTGTTTGTTTGTTTGTTTTCCCCAAAGGGAAGAGAGAGAAGGGCTGGCAGTGCACAAATCTCTAACTGTTATCAGTATTCTCTATCAGAGAATACTGCTATCAGAGGATGCTGATGCATCAGGTCTGGAGAACAATAGCTGCCACAGCCCTATGGAAAGTCTTTGAAAATGTAAAGGTTATGGAGGTGGAGGAAATGCACAGCAGGACACCATCTCTTCTTATCTCCCCCAGCCTCTTCAATCAGGTGCCTGCTGAGCTTCCCACTCCTCCTGCCTTTTAGGATAGGATCATAAGGCATTAGATTCTGCTGGCATTAAGTCATCTTCCTGGCATTATAGCTCCCCAAGACAGGGAACTACAGTGAAACATGGAAGCTTGAACCCACATGGAGCTTAAACTGTAGCTATTAGGCCTGCGGAGATGTCCAGGAGCTATGAAGAAATACTCGCTGCCTGACTCCATCCTTCACCACCTTTCCAATAGGAAAAGCAAGGAGTATTGAAAGGTGGACAGCAGCCCTTCTGCTGCCTCCACCTCCTCCAAACGTGCTATTGCTGAGATATAGCTGGCCCACAGACAGCTTTGCACTGGAAGCTGCTCAGAGGGATGAGTTGCTCTGAAAGGACCCTTCTGAGGGTAACAGCTTCTGATGAAACCTTTTAAACCTTTCCACTGAGAAGGCTTTGTGATGTGCGTGGTGAAGAGGGTGAAGGTACAAAATGTTTCCTCTTCCTCACTTCACTGCCTTATAATGCACAGGTCTCTGTGAGGTACAGAACGTTATCTGGGTTTGGGTGACTGTATTAAAGTTTTCCCTCTTGCCATGGGATTGGTTTCGTGCTGCTGGGTCTTCTGCCAAACAATCCCTACACTGGTGTACTCAAAGCATGCTCTTGTCTTCAGTATCTGTAACTCGGAGAGATCCACAAAAAACAGATTTAACTGATCTTCTGCTTAGTACAGAAGCTCATCTGGGACATCTTATGTTCTACAGATTAGAATGGTTAGAGCACATGATAACTTCTAGAGGTGGGATGCTTTTCTGGGGACAGAACATTTAAAGTGGCAAGTATTAAAGAAATTGTATCAGACAGATGACAGTGCTATGGGATGGGAGAAAGAGGACAGTTGATGAAGTTAAGCTGTGTTTGTCTAACTTTGTCATTTTAAGCATGTAATGTCTGGTTCCTTGCAATTATTCTTAGATAGCAGACAGCAGAGATCTCCAGTTTCTCACTTGAGAACCCCCAAAAAACTATTGTTATAACCAGATTTAGAGCCATACACCTCCCTTCACCTTGGTGGAATGTGGTAATCTTGGGATAGGACAATTATAGGAGGATGTTTATGTCATACCAGTGCCTTAGGCTGCATTTGTCTTCAGCAAACTAAGTGGTGTCTGTGAACGTTGCTGTACAGATGAATGCGTATACATGGGGATACTCAGACTACCAAACCTTGGCATGCTTTTGGTTCATGACAACTAGCAAACTCTTAAATCATTGCTAAGCATGGATCAGGGTTCATTTTGCACTTAGCTGCTGTGTTAAGGAAGCTAAGACATGGTTGTGAGCAGAGATACGAACCATTCTGTGCCAGTTGGCCTCTGTGCCTGGCAGTATTTCTGGTCACATTTAATTTGCTAGTAGCTGAGGAGGCTCAGGCCCAGATGGGAAACTGGACTCCATCACCTTAAACTCCATTTGTCAGCAGAGAAGAGAGCCTCCATCAGAGACTGACTGAGCCACCCATGGCCCTGACCTCTCCAAATTGTAGATGGAGGCTAAAGCAGATAAACTGATAGAGTTCAATGTTCTGGCAGCAGAAAGAAAGTCTGTATTAGCCCAGAAAAGGCCACGTATAGTACAGGGGAATTTCCTGCATATTTGCTAGTTACCTCCCATGCCTCTCTGAGCTCAGATAGGTTTTAAGTCATTTACTTGATCTTTCCTGCAACAGCAAGTGCCATTTGTCTTTACAGAAAGAGTTTCTCCATCACCGCATGGAAGTTCCTTTTTCAGTCATAAGGCTGGTGTTCTGTATAATTTCATTTTAATGATCTGGTGGTTGATACTTAAATGTGTCCACAGGAGACAATTGTAGGCTTTAATGCAAGAAAAGGGCTCATGGAAGGATATGGTGCTATGTCTTTTAAGTATGAGTAAAATCATTGCTCGATAAAGAAAGTCGTATTTCAAGTTATTCTCATCTAAATATACCTATGTATTTTTTCACACTCACTGAACCAAATGCATACATGAAAATGTAACTTTGGCTTGATTACTGCAACTGGAGTATAACGTGTCATTAACTTTTCTTTGAAATCTTTTCACTCGCAAGATGGCATGATAGAATAAATATTTTGTTTAAACATTTTGAACAAAACATTTTCCCTTCAGGAGTACCTCAAGTGTTTGGTCACAACGGGGGAGGAGTTATTAATTGAATCTGGCACTTATTTGGAAACGTGACCTTAATCCATGGGTTTCAGTGAATAAGGTATTTTCCCTAGGTGTTTCAGTAAGTCAGATAAGAAAATTATATTCTTGACATGCTAAAGATGTTCCATTTTTGAAAACGATATCCCAGTTGTACCACTGAAACTCAATGCCCTGTGTTGCTTGTTAACCACTACACATTTATTGTTTCAGTGTCCCCTTTTGCTATCAAGTACCAATGCACTGCCACATACCAAATAATCAATAGTTCTGTCAGTTGAGTATGCCCTGGAAATATAATATTACTGTTAATATCGATCCACGCAGCAGAAATCAAGGCATCAAAATCTGCAGTCACGACTTGCTAGCACCCTGGCTTTTACTTGCAGAGCAACCAGCTTGAAAATCATGACAGCATGCCATCCCCAGGGACCAATGTTTTCTGCTCTCCCTCCTTGCATGCATAATAATAACCGACATGAACATAAGTACAAGGGTAACAGCCTGAATGCAACCTGCAGATACAGTGCGTATTCATTTCAGTCTTCTGTGTTTTCTGGGTGCAGCAAACCAGCTGCTGGTAAAATCAAGATGCATCGGCTCTGGTATCCTGGTATACCTCTGTTCCTGCAAGCTGCCAGCTTACCTCGGGAGGAAGAAAATGTGCTTTCCATTCCCGTGTGCGCATTCACACACTCCCCTGTGAGTTTGGCAGTCTCAGTTGTATCTGTAACAGCTTCACGATGAAGTCATGAATGAAAGTTTGGCAGATTGTTTTTACGATTGTCAGTCTTCATAAATGAAGAGATAAGTGTGATATTCTAGAAGCTCTTTCCAGATTTTACTGGGTCCAGATAAATGAAACCAGCATTTTATCTGTACACCACAAAATACTCAGCAAAGTACTTCCCACTCAGGAATACTCTAGTTCTGGTCTCGAGAACTGCACTGTGACACAGATAACAATTCTTTAATAAATGTCTCTACATGAATAGTATGAGTGTTTGGGGGGTGAGTAAGCTGGAAGTGACCAGAGAACCACTTCAGTGAGAAGTGAGATGTAGTCATCATTTACCACGTGAATGAGCTAAGTGAGCAGGGAGATTCTTTCGGTTAGAGCCCTCCATGCAGCAGAAGCAGCAGCCTGGCCCATGCTGGTCCTGACACACATCTGTTTGAGCCTTGGGTGATTCCTCTAACACTGCTGCCTCTGCTCAGCCACTCACCTGGAGGGACTGAGAATCTCCCAGCAGTGTGTGAGAGATATCATTAATGATGGCTGTGCTCCTTCTGTCACGAATTGGTGCATGCACAGGAGGAGATTCTTTTGGTGTTGTTAGCTGCTAAGTTCTGTCTTGCAAGTGACCTTCACCATATTACACTTGGTCCCAAGCAGGACATTCATTAGCATTACACTCCATCCTCCAATAGTTCATCTCCTGTAAGGCAAGCCATTTAGAATTGGGAGAGGAAGCTCAAGGCAACTTTTCAGGCTGTTTATGTGAAGAAAGATAGATGTATATATATATATATTTTCCTTCTGCAAGGAATCAAGGTCAGGTTTTATGTGCTCAGAGCAGTTTGAGCTGCAGAGAAGACACATTTACAATGTTCCACATCTACTGGAGTTTCCTAAAAAAACATTTTCGTATCTAGGATTACATTTCTACACTCCTTGAGATAGGAAAGAAACAGAAATTCAGACCCTCAGCTGGCTGGAAGTGGTACAACTTACAGCTTAGGGCTGCTGCTGTGCAAGTACATGGAGTCAGCTCATCATCAGCTGAGGCTGTGTGCCATCAAAAAAAAAAAAAGAGGCATTGCCACAGCCTTTAAAACATTTTTTCACCTCTATCATTTCTTTTCTGTATGTCCTCAGCAGCTTCTTTCAGCTACTTCAACTAAAACTACAAGTGATGTCATTATTTTTTTCTTTTTCTCTTGGAAGCTGAGTGAGTGGCCATTTCTGCCCTTATCTCCTCTTTTAGATAAAATGCCCCCAAATGCCATCATTGAAGTTCAGAGGTCAGTGGTGACTTTAAAATCCTCTCCAATTGCCTTGGATCAAAACCAAATGAAATAAAAATCAATGTGTGAGTCAAGAGGCCAAGACACCAAAATGATGTGTCCAACGCAAGCAGCTTGCTGGTTTCAGAACATTTCTGGCAGCCATCTGCTTGTCTGAATTTGAGGATGTGACGCTTTTAAAAGTCAGAGAAAAAACACACACTAAACCACAGCTTTCAGATATTTTGCTTGATAACAGGATTCTCTTTTTTGTGCCCATTTTCCCGCAGCCTCGAGAATGTCCTGTTTTGCAATCATACTGTCAGCAGGTGTTCATGGTACTGAAGCACCACATTGTGTAATTCTCTAATTTAAAAAGAAAAGCTTTTCGAAGCCTCAAAACATTTTCTCCTCATCCCTCTTCATGAATGAGCAAAAAAAAAAAAAAACAGAGAGTTATCAAAACTCAATAGACCCTCATTTGTTTATATGGATAAAGACTTGCCTTTTATAGCTAAAAAGAATCTTTTTTTTTTTTTTTTTTTCTTTCTCCACACTACTTCTATTTCAACTCCCTGGTCTCAAACTTGTCTTGTGTAACAAAGAAACAGATGCTTTTATGGATGGTGTTAACTGAGATACCAGTGACCAAATCACATTTAAGAGCTAAATTCCCCTTTTATTCTTGAAGGTGGTTGGGATCAAAGCACCACGAGGCTGTGGCTGGAGGGAGAAACTTGAACTCATGGTGAACAAATAAAGACATAACAGATTCCTTTGCTGCCAGTGCGACCCCTTTAATCAGCAGCATGTCCACACTTAAGAAGATGATATTGTGTTAGACCATAAAAATCCCTGTCACGGTTAGAGCACAATAAAGCAAATATAATATTGTTCCTGGCCCAAAGACTATATGACATTAAAGGTTAAGGCAAGAGTCAATGGACAGAGGCAGAAAGACAGCAGTGGGAAAAAGCTTTTGGTCCCTATCAACACATCCAGCTGTGGACAGCTGTTACAGAACTATGTGCATTGCACTGGGAGAGGTGCGGAAGAGGACTACAGAGAGGGCTCGTTGATGTGTAACAAGAGCTTTTCCTTTGCAGGAGAGACAGCCCTGGAGAAGAGACGAAGGTACATTAGCAGAAGTTGTTTACTCTCTTACTTGGCAATTGCTTGGGGAAAACATTCTTTCTGGATTTTTTTTTTCTTTTTTTTTAATAGATATATGAATAAGGCATTTATAAAGTAATGAAAGCTACATTTTCATCAATTATAATGGACTCCATTAAATTCTGGACATTTACCGCATCACAATGTTTATCCGCAAGGCAGTATTTCTCTGTGCTTAATAAAATGGAACAGCAGGAGTACTGCAGCAAATTTAAGCCACTTCTAGTACTCAGTGTCAGGATTTTAATGGCACACACATTACCTTGGCTTCTTTTTATAGCTTCATCTTGCTTTATGTGACAATACTTAGTTTTTATGTCATGCTTTTCGCATATAAATCTTGTCGCTTCACGAAGAAGAGTAGGACACTATACTCATTTCAGAGAACAGAAATAGCACAAAATGAGGTGACTTCGTTCTGGCCACAGAGCAGGTCAAAAGCATTGTTAGGAGGAGACCTCTGTCTTCTTAGATTCCATCCCATGAGTGCACTACATCTCCAGCAAGAAGTTTTACCTGTTTGTAGACAAGCTGGGGTGTGTCAAAGGCTTACAGTGAATAGGGTGAAGGGAGTGGGAAACTTCCCATTGATTTCTTGGGGCCTTGGGTTGCAGCCAGGTCTCTGCTCTGACAGAGTTAAGTGCTAAGAGTTGCTAATGGCAAGGGAAATAAAAATAAAAATAAATTAGAAAGGGAAAACATACAGTATGAGGCTACCTGTGTTTCTATTTTTATCACTGGCCACTGCCTGTAGGCTTTTCTTGGAGGAATTTTCTACAAATCCTGTTTGGAGTCGAGAAGGGAAAAGATAGTCTTACCTGCCTTGAACTTGTCTGTTCATCATCTTCTGGTCTCAAATGTGCTTTGAAAGTGGCTTGGTTTCAGTGCTGTACTTTTGAAGCTTTGTGGGATTCAGTGCGCCCCTTGTTAAGGTCTAGTGGTGGTAGTGACTTGGGAGGCACAAAGATGTGGAGACAGTGCTGTAATTCCCTGTGAAGGCTTACTGTGGTACTAGATCACTCAAAATTATCCAGTTGTTTTGCATGGAAAGGAACCCACTCTCAAATCCTCTTTGCTCATCTCATGCCAGAGCATTTTGCAGGAAGGGATTTTTCCAGGAAAGGCAAGGGGGCTGGTGTCTGGCAGCTCCATGAGATTCTGGGAGTCTGGCTGCCAAATATCCTCTCCCTTTGGTGGAGGGATTCTCCCAGAGAGGAGCTGCCTTTGATATGCAATGGTGGAGGATATGATGGATGAGCCTCTCTGGGCTCCCTCCTCCTTGGAAATGAGCTGTATATCTAAATGGATCGTATCCCAGTGAAATCAGCTGATGAATGAATCAATCAGTCAGGCTCAGAAATCTTCCTGCTGCTTCCAGGGAGAAGACATGCTCAGGAATGACCCCCTGGTAATTGAAAAGCCAACCTCCCATGTGGCTGCAAAGCTCCGACCACTGCAGTTTTCCCCTTTAAATTGGACCATGGTTATGTAGCTCTTAAAAGAGCAGGGGAGGGAAGTGGTCAATAGCAACCTTCTTCAGCTTCACTTAGTTCAAGGCTCCCAGGCACAATGCTTGGATAACATGACTGTAGATCAAAGCATTTGGAGCAACAGTGATGGTAAATCCTGCTGTGGACATGAGACCCTTTGGTCACAGGGCAGCTGGTGAGGAGATGCAAATCCAGAAGCAGTGGGACATTCTGGGATCCTGTTTGCTCCACAAACCAATCATTCTGTTTCTAGATATGGATGTCCTACAAAGGGGAGATGACTGGGCTAAAATGAGTCCTAGAAAATGATGTGGCATTAAAAACAGAACTAATTGTGTGGTTCAGTGCAAGCCAAGCTGTTCTTTCCAATGAAAGCTTTAAAAAAATGCACCCAGCTCCACGTACCTCCAGGGCAGTTGCTGATGCAGACCCGAGATGAAGAAAAGGCTAAAATGATTCAGCTTCCCTTGTCAGCTTTGTTTTGTCCATGCATTTCTCCTACAGTGCTCAGTTTCTGCAAAGCTGCATCCACTCCTCAGTGGCAGGTGGACAGAGCACATCCCAGAGTTTCCTTCTATAGATAACGAACTGATGCACTCAAGAACAAAAAACAAACAAACAAAGAAAATAAAAAATAAAAAGAGCAATCAGCTACATGAGAACTGAGCAAATTAAATGTCTGAGCAGTGTTTCAAAAGCGAACATGGGCAGCATCAGAAATTTTCCATCAGCTGTAATAACGCCAATTACTTTGCCAATTGCTGATTCCACAGTGATTTGTTTAGTGCAGTCATGCTTCAGCCTCTTGCCTGGACTAATAGGCTTTGTTTATGCTGACTGTTCATTTGCAGTGCTTTTCTCTCTATTTTTTCTCTTGCTTTTTCTTTCCCTTAAACCCAGCTGCAACCCAGAATTGCCCTCCTGCTGCAGCGCTCATTGTCATCCTGGACAGGTATCACTGAAAGGTGATACCTTGAGTATTAAGAGTTTTTGAGGAGCAAGAGAGTACACTGCTGTTCCCAGCTACTTACTGGGACGATTCTCCTTGATCTCCTTTGCCACCAAGTTTAAAATCCAGAATTGTCCCAAGAAGTGAAGCGTCTTGTCAAGGACTAGGCAGCTAGAGTCTGCTGGGGGCGGTGGCTCTGGAGCTGTCACTTTTGTCTTGAGGACAGACAGAGAGATCCCATATCTCTCCAAAGGGCAAAGGCACACAAGCACTCATTCATACTCATGAGAAGTGAGTCTCCATAAAAAGTGAACAGGAACTTTTTGTTGCTGTTTACATTCCAGGCCATGGAAATTAATGGGTGTCCCCGTAGCCACTTTGCACAAGAGCCGTGATTATTCTTCTGCTAATTGGGGAAGAGAGTTAATCAGGGGAATTTAAAAAGTGCATCTGCCTGACCGACATCTTGAATGTAAACTGCTGTGATATCTACCAGGAATAAAATAATCTCATTGAATGCCTTTCCCAAGGCACTTAGACCACGGCTGTGAAGAGCTGATGTTGCTCCCTTCTTTCCCCCTAACTGAGATGCCAACAGTTGGCTTCATCTCCCAGGTGCACAGTGTTTTCCCTTCCAATTTTACTCCTTCCTCAACCTCTCCAGCTCATTAGCGATGGCTCATTTTGCACGTACCATTCTTTCTCCCAGCTGCTTCATGTGGTTTTGGCTGGTCACAGGGAGAGGAGGTGAACTGTGCTTATGCCTCCTGGCTCAACTTCACAGCCAGCTCCTGTGTACAGGCGCCTGGAGAGCACTGTAAGCAGGGTGCAACCACAAAGCTGTAATAGCATCATCCAGAATGACAGAGAATCGTGAGTATTTTCATACCAGTGAACAGTAGGTAGATTGTGCACCTTGTTTTTACAGACTCATAGAATGGCTTGGGTTGGAAGGGACCTCAAGGATCATCAACCCTGCTGTGGGCAGAGTTGCCAACCACTAATTCAAGCACCAGATCGGGCTTCCCAGGAACCCATCCAGCCTGGCCTTGAACACCTCAGGGTATGGAGCATCCACAGCCCCTCTGGGCAGTCTATACCATGGCTTCACCACCTTCTTTTGAAAACTTCTTCCTGACATCTAATCTAAATCTTCCCTCCTTTGATCTAAAACCATTCCCCCTTGTCCTATCAATATCTAGCCATTTAAAAAGTTGATTTCCCTCCTGCATATAATCTCCCTTTAAATACTAAAAAAACATGAGTTCTCCCCGGAACCTTCTCTCCAGACTGAATTCTCCCAGCTTCCTCAGCCTGGCTTTGTAGGAGAAATATTCCAGCCCTCTGATCATCTTTGTGGTCCTCTGAACCCACTCCAGCAGCTCTGCGTCCTTCTTGTGCTGGGGGCTCCAGAACTGGATGCAGCACTCCAGATAGGCCCTCAAGAGAGCAAAGCAGATAGGGACTGTGCCCTCCATCACCCTGCTGCCCACCCCTTTGTTGAAGCAGCCCAGGATACCATCGGCCTTCTGGGCTGTGAGTGCATACTGCTGACTCATGTTCAGCTTTTAATCCACCAGAACTCCTGAGTCTTTCTGGGCAGGGCTACTCTCAAGGAGTTCTTCTACTCATAGCTGGGATCACCCCAGCCCAAGTGCACTTGGCTTTGTTGAGACTTGCTAGGTTTACATGAGCCCTAGTCTTTTGTCCCCAAGGTACCTGGGGTGACATGAGCCCACCATCACTGGGATGCAGGACTAAATGCAGTAGGCAAAGCAGCCCCCAGAAACACGAGCTGACACATGAGGTATCAGATGGAGGTGAGACTATCGGCTATCTCCATTTGTACCCTACTATCAGTTTCAGCTTTGCAGCTGGTAAACATGTAGGTGACACAATTTGCTGCCCACAACCCTGCTCATCACCAGGAGCTGTAAAAGATCCTCTGAATGTGTTTCTCAGCCCTCACAGTTCATACCAGCCACAAATAGTCACAAAGGAGATGAGCTGCTGGCTCGCATGAGAGAAATGTGGCAAAAGGGAATTTGCAAGGAAACTATAGTAACCCTAAAATGGGAAAGTTAAAGTAGTGGTAGGCTTAAGAAGAGCCGGGGCTCCTTTTCCAGCAGTGTCACTGCAGTGGACCTCATTCCCAATTGTCTTGCAGTTTATGTCATCCCTCACACTGTTACAAAGCATGAGAGGGTCTGAAATTTCCCCTTTCACAGTCCAATAGTAATATTTTTCATCCACTTTGCATTCACTGAAGCACAGCTGCCATGGACACCAGCTGCAAGCCTTTTTTTTTTTTTTTTTGGTGGGAAACTGAGACACAATGAAAAATAATTTTTCCAAGTCACAAACCTACCCATGAAGAAGTTAAAAATAGATGAGAACAGATCCTACTTCCTATCTTATCTGCAGTACAGCGTCACATTTGAAGACATCTTATCAGGGAATATTTGTGGAACCATCAGTAAGTCCACACCGTACTCAATTTAACATTCAACAAAAAATACATATTCTTAATGTTTTGAGGACACCCAAAGATTTTCATTTTCAGAAAGAGGGCAAATGAAGGTCAAGTATGATGAACACCAACATCTTAAGTCTTTTTCCTTAGTCCATCTCATCCTGTGTAAGCTTCCTGGGTGCTATTGAGGGGTCAGAACTTGCCTGATGTGGCATGTATGCTGCAATATCATAACTCACCAGGGGATTTAAAATAGCAAAGGGATTACAAAGCTGAAGACAGCTCTGTAGGTATGGCTAGATTGGGGTTTATTTTAGAGAAGGATTAATTATCTCACTGGACTGGAGTACTGCCCGCATAGTCCCATCATTTCATGCCTTGCATCTAAGGTCAGAGATGGGCACTTGATGGTCAGCCATCCCTCCTACTGTCTCATCTGAATTTCCATGTGTGATCTGCCGTACAGTATATGGCAAAAGAAATAAAGGCAAGTTTGTCATCATTTTTATTAAGGAAACTTCACTATTGGGTTACTAAGTGAACATTTTTTCATCACAGCACATGGGAAGACAATACCCATGCAATGGTATTTAATGCAGGTCTTATGCTGAGTACTGCAGATTATGCTTATGTCAGACCCTTGGAGACACTCAAGACTTCTTTTGTTCACACCATCAGAATATAGGTTTTGCATGAAAAGGAAGGGGAAATACCAGCTGATGTAGTGGAAGACAGCCCAGTTCAGAAAACAGACAATGTAAAGATGTGCGGTATAACTTACAGCTACTGCCTTGTAGATGTTTCTGCATTTTTATATCCCCATTCATGAAATGGGAACATTAGTAATTCTCTATCTTGCAGAGAGTTAAGAAGCTAAATTAATTACTGTTTGTGAAGCTAATTGAGATTCCCAGATGGGCACTGTTTGGAAAATTGTAATTATTATTATTATTATTTCCATTGAGACTTGGCTCCATATAATTAGTTTGCCATATCTGCAAACAGGTACACTCTCTAAAGCTATTTGGAGACATTCCCCATGGGACTGGCCTGTGCAGACCAGAGTGGCAATCAGAGTTGAGTGGTCTCTTCGTTCTTTTTCCTCACCCCAAACATGCTTCCATGGCTGTACTCCTCACAAAGTCACCTTTCTGCAAGGGAACAGAAACAGTTAGGGAAAGTGGCCCTATAACAAATGTGTGCACCGTTATAAACTATTATGGAAAACTATACGTGTGTTTGTGCAGCGGAGTAAAGCCTAGAGGTGGATTTCCAGGGAGGGAAAAGGTTTTCCAGCAGCTTTTAAATTTCCCTAGCTTTGGCCATCAGCTTCTGATGAGTTTCAATATACTCTCATGCAATGTGCACCAGTCACATATTGTTTTAGTTTACGCTCACAGGTGCTGCTGAGCTCAGTAATAGTGCGTTAGCACAATATTTTCAACAAAGTCAATAAAAGCTGAGGCTGTCATTACTTCACTTGACAAGATCCACTTGTCAAACACCTCTCCCACTTAAAGGTAGCACAACAGTAGTAGAACAAAAAGACCTACTAAAATGGTGCTGGTTTTAAAGCAAAACATCCCTTTAGCATTATGTAAGAGCTATAGAAAGTATGTTGTTTTATTTATGAATGTAGAACTCTGTCTATTCATTATTTCCTGAGTCTGAGTTTGTCTATTTTGCTTTTCCTTTCCTTTCAAAAATAAGCAGTAATTGACACTGAGACATTCAAAGTAGTTTTAAGGATCTTGAATCACCAGCAACGTTGCCAGAGATTTCATCTGAGAGAAGCTAAGTCAGTATGAGCAGGAAAGCTGGGGAAAGAAGGCAAAAATAATCAAGTCAAAGTGTCAGAAATGGCTGCGCAACTTCGTCTGAAGTTGTGCTTTTTTAACATACAGAGTGTTTCATCCCACTTGTTCCTGCTCTGTCCAACATCAGCAGCTGGCACTGATGGTGGCCTGGATAGAGCTTAAAAATTATTTTGATGGGTGGGCTTCGGGGCAAAGGAGAAGATTGTTGTCCTCTGCTTTGCTCTTGTAAGGCCCCATCAGGAGCAGTGTGACCAGGCCTGAGGTCCCCAGCACAAGAAGGATGTGAAGCTGTTGGAGCAGGTCCAGAGGAGGCCATGAAGATGCTTAGAGGACTGCAGCACCTCTGTTGCAAAGATAGATAGGCTGATGGAGCTGGCCTTCTTCAGCACGGAAAAGAGAAGAATCCTGGAAATCTTCATTGTGGCCTGCTAGTACTCAAGGGGAGCTTACATGGAGGAGGGGAGCCAGTATTTTACACAGTCTGGTAGTGACAGGACTAGGGGCAATGACTTTAAGCTAAAAGAAAATAAATTTAGGTTAGGTGTTAGGTAGAAATTCTTCACACAGAGGGTGGTGAAGCCCTGGAGAGCCCAAAGTGCAGAAGCTGGCAGCCCGTGGCTTGGACAGGTACACTCTTGGCTGGGTAAGGAGCTGGCTGGAGGGCTGTGCTCAGAGGGTGGTGGTGAATGGAGTTAAATCCAGCTGGCGACCGGTCACGAGTGGTGTTCCCCAGGGGTCGGTGCTGGGGCCTGTCCTCTTCAATATCTTTACTGATGACCTGGATGAGGGCATTGAGTGCACCCTCAGTAAGTTTGTAGATGACACCAAACTGGCTGGGAGTGTGGATCTGCCTGGGGGTAGCGAGGCCCCACAGAGGGATCTGGACAGGCTGGAGAGCTGGGCTGAAGCCAATGGGATGAGGTTCAACAAGACCAAATGCCGGGTCCTGCACTTTGGCTACAACAACCCCAGGCGATGCTACAGGCTTGGGGCGGAGTGGCTGGAAAACTGTGTAGAGGAGAGGGACCTGGGGGTATCAATTGATGCTCGGCTGAACTTGAGCCGACAGTGTGCCCAGGTGGCCAAGAAGGCCAAGGGTATCCTGGCTTGCATCAGAAACAGTGTTACCAGCAGGAGCAGAGAGGTGATTGTCCCCCTGTACTCAGCACTGGTGAGGCCGCACCTCGAGTACTGTGTCCAGTTTTGGGCCCCTCACTGCAAGAAAGACTTTGAGGCCCTGGAACGTGTTCAAAGAAGGGCAACAAAGCTGGTGAGGGGTCTGCAGCACAGGCCATATGAGGAGAGGCCGAAGGAGCTGGGAACGTTCAGCCCGGAGAAGACGAGGCTCAGGGGAGACCTTATTGCTCTCTATAACTTCCTGAAGGGAGGTTGCGGTGAGCTGGGGGTCGGCCTCTTCTCTCGTGTCATTAGTGATAGGACTAGAGGGAATGGTTTCAAGCTGCGGCAGGGGAGATTCAGGCTGGACATTAGGAAATATTACTTCTGAGAAAGGGTGGTCAGGCACTGGAATGGGCTGCCCAGGGAGGTGGTGGAGTCACCGACCCTGGGGGTGTTCAAGGAAAGATTGGATGTTGTGTTGAGGGACATGGTTTAGTGGGAGCTATTGGTGATAGGTGAACGGTTGGACTGGATGATCTTGTAGTTCTTTTCCAACCTTGGTGGTTCTATGATTCTATGATTCTACATATCCAATCTAATCAGTTTTAATGTCATGATTTTTTATTTTTTTTTGGTGTGTTCCTCTGATGCTGGAACAGTCTTTCAGAATCCATATTTGCTAAGTCAAGCAAATGTGAAAATATGTAATTTAGCCTAAAGATAACTGGGAAATGGAAATATTTTACTTGTCTCTGAATGGAGACTGAACACCATCATCCAAGATGTATTGATGACTTGGAAACACCTGAATGCCTTCTAAGATCTGCTGCTCTGGTTCTGAAAGACTGAAATGAGCTTTGTTGCTGGTGTGTTTTTAGGTAGCAGGTTTGAGGTTAGAGGAGGGAGCTAAGAAAATAAATGGTTATTTAACATTCTCTATTTTCAACTCAAACCTACAAAAACACAGCCAACATGCTTTTGCCTGCACTGTCTTTACCTGTATTTGCTAATAGAGCACTGGAAATAACTGAAAATTTTAGACCTATATTTGCAGGATTCCCCAGCGTTGCTATCAGCAACCTCCCGAACCAACCATTCAGTTGGTCCTTTGATGTGCAACTAAACCCAGGAAAAAAAAAGCTTTGTGTAATGTATAAATAGAAAAGAGGAAAGATAAAGGCCGTGTTGAAGTCACTCGCTGACAGCTTGGCATCCAAATGTTAAAGGTGCATACCACTACTTCTGCTCAACATGGAGTCCTGAAAAAGTCTTCACATTTCCAAATCAGAGCCATCTGAAAATTAGTACTTTGTTTACCTTACAGCTGCTTTTGTTTAGTTGAAAAAAATAAAGTAGTCATCAAGGCTGACTTAATTTGTCTTACCAGGAAAAATGAATTTTTAAAGACGAAAATGATGGCTATTCTCTAAGGCAGTATTTTTATTAGATTGCTTTTTGCTTTATTTCTATAAAAATAACATTTTTGCAGGAAGCCATTAGGTTTACCCATTCTTACTGATGAATAACTGGCATGTGAAATATAGATCTCTTGCATGTTGTAAAAGGTCAGAGTATGTGGTGTGTTCTTTGAGTATCAGGGATAAGGCAGACAGACACGTTTTGATTAACCTGACAAAAGGGTGAGATAATCCAAGTGGAAGCTACAGTATTTGAATGAACTTCAGCCGTTAATGTCTGCCATATCCGAGGGTCTGACTGATCTCCTGCCAATTTTATATTCACATAGCTCCATAGCTGAAGTGGAGCTATCCTGCTTTACATCAGCGGGAAATTCAATTTTTCCTCTAGGAGGAACCAAAAATAGCTGGTACCAAAGGTTGAGGAAAACCATTCAAATCTAGAACTATGAGGAAATACATGCAGGAGAAAAGATGACGACAAAGGATACAATTATATCATCCTACCATTACACATCTAAATAGTCCCATTTGGACTGCCAGGTTTCCTATAAAGCCAGAATGGAGCTCTGGGCATTGGAGAGATCCATGCACACTGAATAACCTAAGCACCATCATCATCATCATCATCTCTGATTAATCCTAACAGGTTTTATGCAAAGGTTGAATCAGGTTTCAATGTAAAGCTGGATGAGGTCTCCTGGGTCATCACAACCAGCTCATGATGAGCATCCCTTGTGTCCTGTAATCCCCTTAATTCAAATCTATTAAGTTCCTTTGGTTTGGTTTCTTGTTTCCTCTGATTCTTCCAGTTTATACCCTTGATTTATTTACACTTTCTTCTCTTGTGGTAACAGTGTGCAAATGAACTTAAACATCTTGCTTATCTCCCTGGCATTAAATCTCTAATACATCAACAGACAGCAAGTGTATCCTCTATTGTCTTGCTAGACTCATAAAAGCCAAAAGAGGTTGTCCTCTCTTTTGAGGAGCACGGCATCCAGCTGCTCCTATTGCTCCTTGGCCTGCTAAAGGATGCTTGGGAACTCAGTGCATCTGATAATGCGACAGCAAAATTCTGGAAAAGAAATCTCAAATGCTGTCTCTTCTGTCTACAGGGTTGCAATGGTCTTTAAAGAAAATCTTATGCATGATTCTGTGGCTCTTACAAACAAACAAACAAACAAACAAACAATCAAACAAAAAGTGTGGCAAAAATCTCTTTGCGTCATTTTGTGATTTCTTAGATGTAGGTAAAAGTAGGTGTCATTGCAACAAAAATCTGTGAACAGAAGGTTGGTATCGCTGGCCATAGCAGTAGAGAATGGGGAGAACCAGCGCTTGGGGCTGAATTCATTTCTAGATACATATGCAAAGCAGTAATAAATGAGCTACAGTTTATTATGGGGAGAGCATCAGGTCTTCCAGCTGATCTATTAGGACTTCAGGCCAGGATATTTAATTATGCCCTGGCCTCCTCCTTTAACCAGATTATCACAGTGACACAGTGACTGCTGTGCCCTGCCAGCACCCTCAGGCTTCACTCCTTCTTCTTTGCTTGCCGTGGCCCTGCTATCTCTGGAAAGAAGATGCAGAGGCTCACAGGAGGGATTGCTGGGAGCTGGATGATCTGTGGATTTTGTCCTAAATGAAAAATAATGATGATCCGTGTTTATGAAAAGGGTTAAGATTTTATTATTGTTATTGTTTAGAACACCTCAGATCTTATAAATTGTGAGTCTTTCAGGATTGAAAAGGGCGGGTTTTGGTAGCTGGGCTCCCTTCTTTTTCTTAATTTACCCATCTGTGCACTGCAGAGAGCAGAGGATATGTGGGGTGAGTCCCCTCTTCCCCCCCATCTGTGCATGATGCTGACTCCCACTGCAGTGGGACTCATCTGTAACCCCTGCATCTCATCTTCAGATACCTTCCAGAGGCAAGAAATGGACAAGCCAAAGACTCCAGTACATCACAGCAGAATTATGGATGCTGCAGTGCTGCCTTCCCAGTGTCATTGCTGGGTGCGGCTCTTTGAGCAAAAAAAAACCTCATTTTTGTTTAGAAAATCCTTCAGCCTGTGTTGCTTGAGATGATTTGTCTCAGCAGGACTTTGTTTCCTGAGTGTGTTTATTTTGTCCCACCATGATCTCAGCGATTTCTCTGTGCAGTGAATTTCACTTTCTTCTACTTTCTGAAAGGGGATAATAGTCCTTGTGGTGCTTTGAAGTGCCGTGTAAGCACTGGGGTCACAGCTGATACTACCACTATTACCAGGACAAAGGCAGTGAGTATAGAAGAGAGGCATAGGTATGCTGCTTCCTAGGGAGAACTGGTTGTTATTATTTAGGTTTTTTTGTATTTTTACAAGAAAAATTGTGGAGGAAAAAAAAATAAAAATAAAAATGTAGCATTGCCCAAATAAATGGTTCATACCTTTTCATACCTTGAGACAAAATTCACCCAATAATTCTGGCTCAGAAAATGGAGATAAGAAAGAAGAAAGGAAATATAAATGTGAATGTAAAAAGAACTAGGTTTTTTTGTTGTTGTTGTTTTGTGTGTTTTTTTTCCACACTCAATATGAGAAGATATACTTCCTGATCCATTTTACATAGTTTTTTTCCCTAAAAATATATTGGTCCCTCATCTGTTTTCCCAGATTCTGTCACTGCCTCCAGTCCTGAACTGACATGTGACCTGCAACAACTGACAGTGTCCATGGGACTTGGTTCAACCTCCAACAAACCTGCTATCACTGAGGGATTTAATGGGCTCCATTCATTAAACTTGCAGAGCTTCTTTCGGAGCTCAAGGTGGGAGTGGCACAAGGGACATGCGAAATCTGGACAGAAACTGTCTCTCCTGTTCACTCTAATGAGACTTTTCTCCTAGAGAGGACATCACTACAAATCCCATCCACTGCTGTCATAGATGAGCAGCTTGCTATTTATGCTGCAAAATATTCCTAGAGGTGCAATTCTTCAGTCAGTTTTATGTCAGCTACACTTAGCTCTCTTCTGATAACAGCAAAATTATGTTCCTTTAATACAGGTTTCTGGTAAAATTAGGGAAGAGTTTTGGAAAACGTAAGGCAAATGCTTTGCTTCAGTGTCAGAGCTTCTAATTTATGCTGCTTATTATTATGCATTTCATCCAGGCAGGCGCTCAGAGCCATTGCCTCTGCAGAAAGAGCAACTCGAGATGGGCTATTTGGGTAGAAGTAGGCACTGGGGTCTGTCGTGGCAATGGAAAGCTGCAGTCATACATCACAGCATGACATAATTTTTCATCATCCTCTGCCAACTGAGCTGTGTTTAAGGTGTTAGTAAGTTTGTCAATTGTCAGACCGTAAAACTGATCATCAGAGTTTACACTTTGAAAACAGGCCAGGCTTTTAGGCTGCTCCAGTGCTGAAGGTTTCATCTCCCTTGGATGAAGTCTTGGAGAGGAGGAGCAGGCATATTGTGAGCACCATGCCCATGCTGCACCTACTTACATTATCCTGTCTGCTCCTCCCAATCTATTTCTCGATGGAGTTATGGCATCTTACCCCCGCAAGATGCTGAGATGCTCTTTGGGTTGTGCAGGTATCCTTTTCCTAGTGACCTTACACAAAGCACAGAGACAGTGGTTATGTGTAACACAGTGAGACAGCTAACCAGAGCAAAGCAGTGGTTACTTGAAGTAATAAGCATGAGAAAAAAAAAAAAAAAAAAGAAAAAAAAAAAAAAAATGAGGGAGAGAAGGAGCATGACCTAGAGTGTGAGAGGAGTGAACAGCAGATACCTTTACAGTGGTGTTTCTCTGCAGCTTGTAACAAAAGAACACTGAGTCATTTGGAGAGTAAGCCAAGACCTGCTCTGTTCAAGGGAGCCTCGAGGTGTTTGATTTACAACCAGCTAAAAATGCTGCATAACTTTGAAAGTGTATTTACAGCTTTCCTTCCCACAATCTGCTTGCTGGCACATACAGAATTACGAGGAAAGGGTTTGTGTTGTTACTGTGGTTTTATTCATTTGCAGTTGTTCCATATATCTTTTTTTTTTTCTTTTTTTTTTTTTTTCTTTTTTTCTTTTTACATTTTATGGATCTCTAAAAATCCACAGTGCACCTCTTGAGAAACAGCCTGCAAAGACAAGGTGAAAAACTTGCACACCATGTATCACTGGAGCTTCTTAGTGCTATAGGAAAATGAGGAAGAGAGCTGTGGACCTTGGTTTCATTGCACAAAGGGCTGTTTTCTTGCAGCTACAAAGGTTCTACTTTGAACAAAGCTAGACAAGTCTGAAGTTGCTGTGCAGTGAGCACACAGTGCTCACCGGGGAGAGCGTGGTGTGCTGTAAATGCATGCAGCTCTGCTCCACACAGACCATGCAGCCAACAGGTACAGGCCAACACGAGCAGTTGTACAGACCTGTTCATCACTGCTCAGGCTCCTTGGGGAGTAGGAGGAAGTGAGATGCAAGGGTGCAGCATTACCAGGTGGCCCTTCCCCTGCCTTTTTGTCTCCTGCAGAAGAATGCATTCATCAGAAATAATAAACATGCTGGTCCTGTGTACCCATTCCTCCTGGCAGAGCTCTCTTCTCTAATGATCTTTTGGCTAAGACGATATGTTAAGCCCACACCTCACATGATGGTATCAGTCCTTGAATCACTCAAACAAGGTGTTTTTGGTGGGGCTGCGTTACAGGCTGGCCACACATCTCAAGTTCCAGCAGTACAGGAATGCAGGTATGTAGGGCTCCCCTGGAAAGGCCCTACTGAAAGATCTCCGGGGGTGTACTGTACTAAACATAAGCCTTCCACCCCCAGGGTTTGGAAGAGAGCAAATTCCTTCCAGGATTATAGGATTAAGAAGCTGAAAAGTGATTCAAATTCTTCATTAAACAGAAAAAAAAAAAAAAAAAAAAAAAAGAAAGAAAAAAAAAAGGGAGGGGGAGACATTAGGGGAAGATCTTCAATGCATGCATCACTCGACGTGTTTTCCTTGTAATTAAAGGAAGTTATTGAAAAATATTTGAGGGGATTAAATGCTCAGAGTATATGTGCCGATCAAATAACACAAGAGCCTGCATTCTTCCAAGTAATCAATGGAATGATTTGAATGGGGAGGTTCAAAAGAGCACGGTTATTGTTAAAGTACCATTGTAGTAGTATTCACCATACTGTACGGCAGATGGACAGGCCCAAGGTTTCCCAGATGGGAACTTTGCTGTAGCTGAAAAACCAAGGGCCTGGAGTTCGTCTGTGAGTATTTCTACAACCATTGTTAAGATTTCGGGCAGACTATTCTTCCCTTTCTGCCCTCAGCCTGAATGCAGGAGGAGATGCTTCTAATTTCCCAAGAGCAGCTTCTTTGGGACAAAAAAATTGCACTCCTTTTATGCCAGCAAAATAGGAAAGAAAAAATATGCAGAAAAGAAAGGTGGGTAAAAACAGAGCCCAGGTCATAAAAAATGGGAGGGACTCATACTATAAGGAGGAAATTGTACTTACCATTATTCTTTGCTCTGTTCAATGACAGCTTAATTGTAAGAGGCCATTATTTAGCCATTAATTAAGAGTTCATTATATCTTAAACACCTGGTGTCTAGAAAAGCCAGTGCATCCTGCAGCCTGTAACACTGCACTATGACCGCCTCAGTGCTCTGTAACTCTTTGCACATGTATATTACTGTATGCAGAGGTCTTCACATTATTCTGGATTTTCTTTTGGGCACTGCAAGAGATATCAATGGTCACTGATAGAGAAAGGGACCCAAATGGCAGTTGAAGGCCATAAAACTATGGTTTGTTGTTGTTGTTGTTGCTGCTGTTGTTTGTTTGATGGTTTTTTTGTTTGTTTGTTTGTTTTGGGGGTATTTTGCCATTTTGTATAAAAGTTTGAATTTGATTCCCTTGCACTACCCATGTACGGTTCTCCTTCAGCAGTCCTGGAGGAGGAAAACTGTCTTTAGACAAAATCTACCTCCAGGTTGTGCCTTTTTGTTGCTGCTCTGCCATAAAGCCTGAGGCCAGATGCCTCACCTTGTTAGCTCCATTTGTATTTTACAAATGAGCAGATTAATGACATCCCCCTCAACCCCTGGAGCGTGTGAGGTTTAATTAATGGTTGAAAAGTGCTTTGAGATCTTTGCATAAAAGATGCCATCTAATTACATGGAGAAAGATTATAGTCTTATTTCATTGTCTTTTTATAAAGAAAGTCACAAATTTGAGAGAAAAGATTACATTCTCTCCTCGATTCTCCTCTCCCAGAATTAGTAGGCACATAGTTGTTTGTTTTTGTTTTTTTTTTAAATGAAGTGCAACAAGTGCCATTCTCACTTACTTAGAATATAGGATCATAAAAGTGCCAAAAGTATGGGCCATCTGTAGAATGAGACATCAATCTGGTACCACTGCAGGTCACCTTTAGAGGATACTCTCTCTCTAGAGCTACATATGACAGATGCCTTAACAGATTAAGCTTGAGAGATCACTCCTTAAGACAGGAGCGAGTCAACCTCAAACCACTCAACACACATTCATGTAATTTGCTTCTGTACACGTACAGCAGTGATGAGTCCTTCAGATCACCTACACCAACATGCAACTATTCTTACCATTAACTTACTCCTTTCAGTGTCTCATCTAAATTTCCTTCACCCCAGTTTAATCACATTATTTCTCATGCTACCTGCAGTGAACAGTGCCATGTTAATTCCTTTCTTTATGCTTTGCCCACTTATATTAAATCAGTCTGGAATTTGATCTACCCAGGAAATGAATCAATTTCAGACATCCCATTATCCTTGTTCTTTTGCCTTGCCAGAAATGTCCGGATGAGGATGATTGTTTCCTAGCCAGTCACTTCAACCCTTTCTAGGCACATAAAAGTAAACTTTCCTGCAGTGATCCTTAGCACACTGAGTACCAAAATAGAAGTTAATGGATGCTCTGAGAGTAAGTTCTGTTTATTTTGGCACTACTCTGCACAAGTAAATGTCTGATTGGAGGTATGTACATATGAAAGTGAAGACTGAAAGGCTGTACTTTTTTCTCTTCCTTTCAACTACTTTGGCAAATCAACCATGCATCTTCTCACTTCCTTCTTCTTAAAGCTAACCAGATGACATATGCCAGTATCAAAATTTCCCACTTGTCTTCTGTTTACCCTTCAGTCACCTCAAGCATACAGCAAAAAGTTTGGGCTGACCTTAGGGTATGGTATTTGCTAATAACTAAAAGCATGATTTGACCACATTGCCATTTAAAAATATCACAGTTCAGTCTGCTTTGCGTGGTTCCACACAGCAACAGTAGGTGCTGAAAGTTAGCAGAACTAAGAACAAAATAATCTTTTTCATGGAGTCCCATGTCTGATGCCTGGGAGATTAATGGAATAGGTGTGGTTGTTTTGTTTTGGTTGTTGTTGTTGCTTTGGTTTGGTTTGGTTTGGTTTGGCTTGGCTTTTTACTTTGCAATAGTGATTAATAAAATAATAGTTGAAGAGTGGGTGAAAGAAGTTTTATATTTATTTTCCTTTTGTTTTCATTTGGCTTCACACTGTGCTTATGCAAATGCAGTCTCCTGATCTGCAAATAGAAGTTCCCATGGCAAAATGGTCTGGGATGATTTCGAAGACATTTACTGTAAAAATACAGTTTAAAAAAAAAAAAAAAAAATCTGTCAGAGTGTAAATATTTAATTTTTCCATTTGTTTTCTTCTTTGCATGAAGTGTACATGACAAACCTAATTCATAGCTGCTAATGTTGTGGCTAATGTCAACAGAGCTACAGTTGGAAAGGAAATTACCCGGGCTGTCGTGATTTCACATCCTTTTTGTAATTTCTTCTCCTGGACAGATTGCTTTTTCATGACGACAGACACTGAAACAGACCGACTTGCCAGGCAATTCAGAGTGTCATATAATAAAGTGCAAGTCATAGAGTTCTGTATACAAAGAAATTACCCATGGAAAGTACCCACCACAATGAGAAAAACAGAACAGAACATACGACCAGAAGTTAAAACCAGACAAGAACAAATTACAATAAATGGGCAAATGTTTAACAGATTAAGCCAAACTGGTTCCTGAGGATTTTCTGCCTTGGGATATGAAAGGAGGGTTTTTTCAGAATGTATGATTTACTTAAACATGACTTGACTCAAAGATGCAAGGAGTAACCAGAGTAATTGTGTAGTTTGTGTTATACTGGCAATAAGAAGTAGTTTATCTAGCCTTTCTTTTAATCTGTTATCACTAGAGACCTGTTTCAGTAACCTCTCAGCTTTAATTTGTCCAAGATAAACTGGCGTCCTAGTGGCCGTTGCCCTGCATCTTGGAAATATGAGCATTAGAGAAAATCTACACAGTATGCAAATTAAATGCTAGTTTTTCACTGTTCTTCTGCATTGGGATGAGGCAGTGGTGAATTATGCCAGGCTGCAAAGTGTGTGTGTGTGTGTGTGTGTGAAAAGTGCAAACTGTGTGTGAAAACCATTATCATGATATTAAGTGTTAGATTTGGTAGTCAGTAGTAACAAGGTCAGTGCCTCAGAGAGCTACTCACTGCAGAGTGCCAAGAAAAGGGAAAGTGATTAACTTGAGTTTCCAAGGGAAAACGAGCAGAGCAGTCCACAAGTTCAGTAGTAGATTGTCTATAGTCATGCTAAGTCTTTGTCTCACTTTCCTTCAGCAGCTGGAGCAAAACCTCTGCTTGGATATGTTTCTTCCTTATTGCTAAATCCATTTGCACTGGGAATTGTTGGAACATAGAGGAAACCTAGGGATCTGAGCAGGAAAGAGACCCAGGATGTCCTCATTTCTCATGCTAAAGCTTGGCAAAAAAGAATTGGCTCTCATAATTTCCTCTCCTCCCTTGAAAGAGGTTAAATCAGTAATTATTCTAAGTAACAAGATCCCTGCATGCTTGGCAAAAAGCCAGAGATTCATCCAAACTTGTGAACTTACTTCCTTGACGTTCAAGCCAGTTGGTGCACTCGGGGTGCACAATGAATAGCAGATGGAGTGATCTCATGTGCAGCATTGGTCGAAAGCATAGAAATATTTACTCTTACATTGAATGCAAATGCAAAAAAAAAAAAAAAAAAAAAAAAAAAAGGACTGCCTGTGCCTGCAACCCGAGCATCCAGAAGGGGAGTCATCCTTCCAGCCCTCCAGATTAAGTCTAGTCTTTCTCGCTTCATCTTTCCTATTTGTGAAATGGAAACAATTGCATTTAGCTTTGTCTTCCCTTCCCCTGAGGAACTGGAATGAGCTAGACCTTTCAAGAGGACTCTGAAGATAGATTATTGTTTTTCATTACTGTGTGCAACACTTCCCACCATGAAGTGATATTTGAGAATAAAGGTACAAATCTGCCTTGCCAAAAAGTAATGCTAACCTTCCGCCAGAAGCATCTCACTTCTTTAATTGTTAAGTGGAAATCTGCAGGGCTTGACAGAGTCATTTGTAATCACTGCCAGTGCTTCTGCACCACCAGCCTGGACCTGGTGTATTTCGTATTTTCCCTGCTTTCTGGGGGAGACTGTGTGTTGTGCCTTTGACCTGGTACATTTCCTTTTTTTTTTTTTTTTTTCAGGAGGATTAAGCTGCAGTTGTTTTTCTGCTAGCAGTGAGTATAATTTGCAGCCTAAGAAATATGATTTCCTTCTTTTAAAATGGGTCAAACCCTTTTGGTTTTTTAACCACAAACAATGGAGTTCAGAGAAAAATCCAGAGGAATACGGACTTCGGAGCCTTTGTGGCTTCTGATGTGAAACAGGCCTGTCTAATGCATCCAGTTCCTTGTCAGTTGTGAAATAAAAGTCTAAAGTTTCATAATATCATATCAGTTTCACAAACAACTTGCCCTTTTCAAGTAGGTGCTTAAAAAACTTCATTTTGTTTTCTTAAAGCGTCGCCTGTATTTATGCTGTAGCATGTCTTATTCTCTAGGGCAATGCAGAAAGGAGGTAAAGAATTAACTTCATTACAATTTTCTGATAGAAAACAAGCAATTCCATTTCAGATGTCTGTGTCTCATTCAGTGTAGTTAAGGATTTTACGTCATTTGATATTCTCTTTGAGAAGCCTAGGAATTGGTTACAAGCTTCTACCTCTGTTAGATTTAAACTCTACTTCATTTCCACCCTTGGGAATTTAGTCTGAGTTGAAGTATACGCATGCATGAATTTAGTCATGGTAACATTGCTGTGTCTCTTTTTAACAGAGAGAACTCAAAGATCTTAATCACATGGTCATTTCTCAGAACATCCCTGTCAGATGGGTATGGTACTTATATCACCCCCAGGACTGTGACAGTCATATTCAGCAAACCATATTTCTTCCTTCCTTCTTCTATAATGACACCTGCCATGAGAAGACAAGAAGTAGAGGCTGCTACCTCCATGTAGATTGATGTAACCTCAGGTCTGATGCGCTTGGTTTATAGCTCATGCAAACAGTTGTTGCTGGATCTGTCTCTGATAAAGGAAGTTTTTAGCAGGTGGAGAAGTAGTGATTTATGTGTAAAGGCTTGCAGTCCCACTGATTTCATCTGGCACAGTTTCAGCGGGTGAATTTCTGCTGCTCACAGTCGTCAGTGGCCTTAGGGCTTTCTCCATTGAGGTGTGAGATGTGGATTTGAGAGACAAAGAGTTTCAACCCTGGCTCATCTGTGATCTAGCCAGCAGGCCTTGTGTAAGAGGTGAAGAGTGTCGTGCCTTTGGCAGCACTTTTAAAGAGGACAACCTTGTTCAGCTCTTTTAAAACAAAGGTTGGGATCTTATCAACTTAGGCGAAGAACCCAATCTGTAGATCTCAGCTGGGTGAATCCTGAAAGGTTCAGCCCTTCATCAGGTAATTTTTGTAGTATTTCCTAGAAGATGGGAGCTTTATCAGCTTCCCATTGCCTGGCTTAAGAGGCTTTTTACTGAGTGCAGTGGCTGACATTGAATGCTATAAGCACTAGAAAGGGCAGAAAGAAACTTGGAGAGGATGAATGCCACTCAGAGAGTAGATCTAAAATTAAAGTACATCACTGTCTCACTTCTAAGAGGTACCTCATGGTGCCAGCTCAAGGACCTCAGTAAAAGCTGCAGCCCATTATGTGCCAGGGCTGCCTGCTATAATCTTGATAGATGAACAGCATGATGGCTGTGGCGGGTCATCTCCTGCAGAAAGGCTAACAAACTCTTTCTGTACCTTAGGCAGATGGAGAGATGGGTAGCAGAAGCACATGGGGAAGCAGGTACTTTTCTAATTACCCAAAGACTGCTCACCTTCACAGACCAGTAGTGCTGGCTTAATACAGCAACAGCAGCTTTTGCACCAGTTGAGAGAACAGCGAAGCTGCCATAGCAACATCTTCTCCTCAGGGGATGCCAGAGAGGATTCTGACCTACTCAGCCCAAGATTCTTCTGTACTTCCCACTGCCGCACTGCCCCTCCAGCTGGCTACAAAAGACAAAATCAAATAAACTGAAACAGAATAAATATTGGTTAAACATTTACAGCTTTTAAGATCTTACAACCCATAGAAGCAGCTGTCAAGATGTGAGATACCTCCTCCGGTGCACGACATGCTCCAGCACCGTTGTGTTGAGGATGTTAGTGGTGAGACTGGCTGTAATCATAGCCTGTGGAGCACATTAAATGGCCAAGTCGAAAGTCCTTTCCTCCACAGGTGACTCAGAGGTTTGAAGATGAGGAACCATAGACCAGCACAGATTGGCAACTTCTCTACAGGGCTCTACCTGTCAAATGCAGTAGGAAATAGGGTGAGCAACCTGCCTGATAGAAGTTCAAAGTGTGCAGAGAAGGGCTTCAGACTTCATTTTTCCCTCCCAAGAATGGTGCTCATACAGTGTTCATTTTTGCAGGCTCCCCTGTTTCTCTAAACAAGCTATGTGTGCTTTGCATTAATCATTAATTGCTCTGGCAGATACATAGGCCTTCTATGTAGACACTCACAGGAGAGCACAGCAGAAGAATCAGTCTTTCTCATATTTCATACCGCCTCTCAAGCAACTGAAGATATTGATTGATGCTTCACATGTTTCCAAATATTCTTTATGATGTGAAAAAAGGTTACATTCTGCTGAAATGGATGTTGTATTAGAGATCAGCAAATATATCTCTTCAGTGAATTCAAAGCATCATTCCTTTTTTTTTTTTTTTTTTTTCCCCAGTATCTTTCTATGTTGTCATCCAAAAATAGATAGATTATACATATTATACACTCAGTCTTAAGTGTGATTGAGTTATCACAGTCAAAAGTTTCCTTTTCCCTCTAAATTTATGTGAGAGAATATATTACAGTCGTAGTCACAGAGATCTGTTGAATGACAGTACTTTTGGGGGTTATGGCTCATCTGTCCATATTAACAAATAAACGTGGTAGTTGTGGTTGTTGATGATACTGTTATTTCGATAAGTTAGATGTGGTTAAGATGTGATTAGAGCCGACATGATTGATAAAATGAAAGTATCTGGATAGCCTTTGAAGTTTTAAATCTTGCTTCCAGTCAAATGGCAATTATCCAATTTGTGGCTAATTTTATAAAAAAAAAAAAAAAAAGAGAACAGTACGCAATGTAGAATTGTATATCAACCCTCCAAAACAAGGCCTCCAAAGATTAGATTGGGCTTTTCACAAATTGCAGTATGTTACTAATGACTTTGCTATTTAAGATGCAGCATGAAACACTACACAAACCTCTAGCAAAGTAAAATATATATTCTAAAGAAACTGGGATTTAAAAGGTCATTGAGCAGTATTTGCAGAAATACTGTATCATACTTTCCAAGGGGAAAAAAAAAAAAAAAAGCTTTGAATAAAGGCAAAATTTGGAAATAAATATTGGGAACCTTTTTTTTTTATATAAAATATTTGTCTTAACAAGCTAGAGAAGTAACAGGAAAAGTGAACTGAGAGTAATCCTGGAAATTTTGGTAGCCTATATAACTTAAAAATTGAGGTATATATTTCTCAATTTATCTCCAGAGATCACAAAATTTGTTAAACGATATAGACAAATCACAGCATATTTCTGATGTCTCATCTGTATAATGGATCTAGGGATACATTTATCCCTTATGCCAACTTTGATATTCCTGGGAAAATATGCTGGATGAAGACTAGATATTATAGCATATAGATAGTTAAGTAGATGTGGGGGGGAGCAGAGCTTGAGAAGGACTGGGGAATGGATGACCACATTGCCATGGAACTTTGAGGAGTGCAATAATTTAGTGGAAAAGAAATATTGGAAAAACACATCAAGAATTCTGGGCAAAAAGTAAAGGTGATGGATGAAAGTTCAGTTACTTTACATAGTGACAGATAAGTAATGAGGTTGAACTGGTTTGACTTTGTCTGGGAATAGAATAGATGGTATTCTTAATAGGCTCAAATTGATTCTTAATAGTTTAGACCACCTGCTGAAACTGCAGAATAATAAAACCAGTAATTTTATTATGACTTTAGTCTAATGCATGCTAAACACTCTTGGAAGGTGTGTGGGCATTTTTAAATCTCTGTTTTGATTGAGCACCTTGGAAAAAGTAATTTGTACAGTATTTGGGGGGCAGGTTGTGGCTGATGTAGAAGTAAACTCATAAAGGTTTCAGTTCTTTCTTGTTTGCTAGTTGATTTCACCATTCACTCAAGACACATTCCAAAAAAAGAATAATATATATGCTAAATAATATGTAGGGAAATATTAATATAATAATAATATTATGTATCTGGAAGCTTGCATGTATGTATCTGCAAAGAATCATATCTTCATACACTAACTCTGATCACATTGTTCCCAGGACACTGGATCATTCAAATTGTAGGTGGAGGCCATTCATAACAGCACATTCTGCTGCTGACATGCTTAATGATAACAAGATGTGTTTAAGTTGCTTACTTCTTCCATCAGGAGTGTGCAGTCTGAAGGAGGAAAAACAAAGCACACAGTTGTCATAATTATGAGTTGAAGAGAGTACTGTAAGATAAAAATAACAGAAATGAAGAGCAAGAGAGATGTTTATATGTACAGATGCCTCCTGCTAATGCCTGACATGAAATATTTTGAAAGGCTTAAAATTGGCAGGAACTCTAATGCTTCTAGGTGTATTTGAAGGCTGATCACAGGAACACGTTATTTATATGATAAGATTAACTCCACCTAACTTCTATATATAGCCATGGCATTGTTTGTGCTAAATGGGAGTATTTTCGATTATATTTTTTCCCTTTCAGTAGATATACCCTATAAAAATAGAAATCTGGGTTATTATTTCTGTCATTTGAATGTGCAGTGCATGGTGAATATGGTCTTGATCTATGTTAAGGCAGATAATGGCAATGGAACATGGAGAATTACAGACACTTGTGTAAAATGGCTACTTCTAATACACTTAGCATTCACACAGCCCATGCTGTCAAATACAGGAACTTGTTTGAGATTTGCATCATCTCAGACAATGATTCTGATCTGTTGTCTGTAATGCGACACACACATAGATTGCAATGCCATGGATCCCAAGTCAGAGGATGGAAACCCTTTCTCTACGTTTTACCGTAGCAGAGAATGAAAAGATGTTCCTACATTATTGGAAGCTGAGCACTGAAGATAATTTTTCTCCCTTCCAACCCAAGTTTGTCTCATTGTAATAGAAAAGAGGTGTCACTAAAGGCTGCAGAGTCCTATTTGAAAACCAGTGTTTTAAAGACATGATTATAGATCAGGATAAAAAAGATCTGCTCCCATCTCTGCTCTAGACCTGAGTCAGTTACTTATTCTCTCTGCCCATTACTTCTTCTGATCTCGATGAATGTGCAGCAACATTTATTTAAAGAGACACTAAGACGCGATTTATTGATATTTGCATTATGCTTCCAGATACCTGGGAGGCTGAAATTTGAAAACATCAGTATCAGTAAAGAATGACATAGTTCAACTTAAGAACGAATATATTTCTCTGCAAAGTGGGTAGAAGTTTATACAAAGATCTTTACTTTCTGAAAGGGAGGAAAGGCTGGACCATTTGTCCTTCAGATCTGGTGATTTGAAACAGCATCAGAGCTTCCAAAGAGGAAATGCAGCAATCTCCTCAAAATAGCATAGGGAAACACAATATTAACCGAGGGCAAATTGGAACCAGCCGTGTTTTTCAGAGTGATAGTGGTTAATCATTAAAACGAGGGGTAAGGGGAAGTGATGAATTCTTCATCTTTTGATGTCTTCAAAGTTGGAGGCCTATATGGAGGAAACATTTTAGGCAAAAGTTATTGGGCTCAACAAAAGAGTTCGTAAAAACTGAAGCTCTGTGGCATATAAAAGATTGATGATCTACTAGTTCCTCTGTGGATGTGATTCATTTCACACAACTTTGGATGTCTGAAGTTAGATGGCTAAGGCTGAACTGGTCACCCTGAGTTCTCACTTTTTAATCAACAGTCAGAAATGGACGTCTCTAGGAAGCAATGTTTGACATGCTTTACATGTCTGTTCCAGAACGATGCAAACTGTCCCTCAGGGACACATCCCTCTGTGGGACACTTATGATCTGTGGAACAGCGGCTCTTAATCTATAGGGCTGGGACTCGTTTGGTGATAGTACTTGCTTTGCCTTATATAGGAGTTAGTTACCATTTCAGTTGTATTGCCATACTGATGCATCATTTCATGCTTTAAAGGTAGGACCTGAGAACATCTCTCCCATTTATTTAGGGAGCAACGTTCTCAGGTCTATAGACTTTTTTGATAGTTTTGATAAACATGGGCCAGCTCCTACTCTGAGTTACTTGGTCTATAGCCACAGGTTTTGCTGGAATTACCACACTTTATGCCTCAGGAATAGAAGTAGAAATGAGCCAACTTAAAAGGATTAATCCAACTGCCATAGCAATTTAATTATTTTCATGCAAGCAATGATTGACTGAATGACAGGTCTGGAAAAAATGGAGTACATCACAGAGCATTTATAAAGCAAAGACAATTGAGAAAATCCTTGTTGAGCGTGTGGAGACACAGTGTTAAAAACACTTTCATCTTTCATTTCTTCCGGTCTTGTAGTCTTCTTGGCTCTATTCCAAATTCACTTCATCACTTGGTGTTATTTGGTTTAGCCCTGTGCCTCTTGTGCATCCCATTAATAGTGGTCTCCTGTGTAGTGTATCCAAATTCCTCCAGCCTAGCCCTGTCACTCCAGATGACAGGCCTGTCATCACACTCAAGGTGTGCTCTGAGCAGTGCTCAGCCCACATCTCAACTGAAGAACTGTAATGTTTAACACAGGGAATTGAGTACCTTAAACACCCTCCATCATCAAGGGAAGATGTGGGTACCTCCAGCAGGCTTTTCAGACTAAAAAAAATTTGTCTTTGTCTTTCTATGGAATGCAGAAAGAAAGATGTCTCAGACAGGTTCCTACTGCAAGGTAGCTTGGATTCATGTTGTTGGCAGGCCTTGGCTCACAAATTACAAAGCTTTGTAAGGCATTAGTGGGTAGACAGAGAGCTTCCAAGTAAGAGTGAGTTCATCACTCTACATATAAATACAGAGGCAGCAATTTATTTATGGTCTTACAGCTAGTCACCATTCCTGCCAGGTGCTTGTCGTTATTTCACCTCCTGGCCCATTACCTTCCTGGGCAGTCACTCCCTAGCATCCAACAGCTGCTGGATGCTCAAACAGGTAAAGGCAGAGCAATCCTGACATACCTCACTGGTTTGGATAAATTTGTATTTAGAAATCTCTATGAAGTAGAGAGGCTATGTAAATGTGTCACTATGGATCCCTTCATCACTTTTCCTAAAGGTAGCAATATGTTGCATTTTTCATTGTGCACATGCAGGCTGATGTGTGGAGCAGTAATGGTACAACCAGGTAGCACAGGAAGGAGTGGGATTGCCATTACTAGGTGAATCTATTATTTATTTATTTATTTATTGGTTATGCAATTTACCCTCTGCTGTGATACCATACCACATACTGTTTAGCCATTCCCCTTCCCACTTTATGCAGTAGAGAAATCTGATCCTTTACAGTTACATGGACATGATGCTTTTGCCACATGCAGCTGTTGTTTATGTGGTGGTATCTGCATAGCCTCAGCTACTGCTGGACTTTCTGTTTCTAGCAGCTCCCCCCAGGGTGACCATAGAAATGCAGTGGCTGATGTGAGTTCTCACCTGCTGCTTTCCTTGGAGGCAGATATTTTGATGCGACTGAGACTTCTGTGCAAGGGTGCCCTGGGGAAAATCACTGTGCAGTACTCTGAACTGTGAATATAGGTAAACTTTTCATCTTCAGAGTTTACACGTGCTTTCCACTTGTAAAAATTCACATTTGTAGAGCCCTTTCACTGCAGTTTTCTTTCCAATGTGACAGATTCCCACTGACATCAAGAGGAGCTTCACTGGCAGCACAGATAAAGAAAACGCCTAACGGGTCTCTCCAGCAGCAAATAAACACCTGAAGCCTGTAGCAGGGGTGACCTGTGAAACCTTAACTCTGAAATGACATTTATTTTCCCACTTTGCTGGAACTCACTATGGTCCCTGTCCCTGAAGGTGTTCAAGAAACATTTAGATGTGGTACTAAGATGATTTAGGAGGGAAATACTGCTGGCAGGTGGATGGTTGGATGATCTTGGAAGTCTTATCCAGCTTTGGTGATTCTATGATTCTTTGAGAAGTGCAGGAAAAAAACAAAAACCTCTTTATATTTGTAATACTTGGGTCTTCCCCAGCTGGGGCTGTTTAGTCTGGGGAAAAGGAGGCTGAGGGGAGACCTTATTACTCTCTTCCAGTATCTGAAAGGTGCTTACAGTGAGAGCGGGGCATGTCTCTTCTCACTGGTGACAGGTGACAGGATGAGGGGAAATGGCCTCAAGTTGCACCAAGGTAAGTTTAGGTTGGACATTAGGAAACACTTCTTTACAGAAAGGGTAGTTAAACACTGGAATAGGCTCCCCAGGGAGGTGGCTGAGTCACCATCCCTGGATGTGTTTAAGAGCAGTTTGGATGTGGTGCTCGGAGATATGATTTAGCAGAGGGTTGTTAGGGTATTATGGTTGGGCTGCGGCTGGACTTGATGATCTTTGAGGTCGTTTCCAACCTGAGTAATTCTATGATTCTATGATTCATCAGTTTACTTGAGGATATGGAAGTGTGAGCAAGCAACACTGCTTCTCTTCAAGAAGTTGATTGATAGTTTGGAGATACCAGCATCCTCTTGGAGATACATACCACCATTCAGAATCATTGTGAACTTCAGGTGCTTTCTCACTGCTTACTGCTATTTTGAAATAAGTGCATCTTTGCTCCAATGCTGTGGGTATAATTTACTGAGATAATAATACTTTTTATCCTGTGGTGGTGCTTATGATGATGGGCAGGTCCTGTGAAGTGCTAATCCCATTCTGGAAGATGCAGAATATGTTCTCTGGTCCAGGAGCTGCTTAACATTGCATCATGATTGCCAGCTGAGTGCTTTACATTCAGAGATTCTGCTGCACCTGGAGAACATCAATGGCAGGGAAGGGAATGGAAGCAGTGGCAGGGAAACAAGAATGAATTTCTTTCATCATTGAATGAATTGAGTTCATATTTAGAAAGCTAACACATGTAATGAGGATATAAGGATTTAAACCCTTTTCTGTTACTGGTAATGAACACTTGAATTCAACAAAAGCTGTCCTTCATTCACTTAGGAAAGCTTCCTAGACCTTAATACTGAGTAAATGAGTTGGTTTTTGTATCTTGAGATTTATTAAATATTGGAACATAGGAATGCTCACACCAGTCAGAGTCTTAATACAAGCTTCCAGATACTTAGTGAGGCCAATATCAGATAGAATCATAGAATTGTAGAATGTCTTGGGTTGGAATGGACTTTGAAGATCATCCCAAAACTCCTGCTGTGGGCAGGATTGCCTACCACTAAATCAGATACTACATCGCGTTGTCCAGGGCCTTATCCAGCCTGGCCTTAAACACTTCCAGGGATGATCTTTGAGGTCTTTTCCAACCTGAGTAATTCTATGATTCTATGATTCATCAGTTTACTTGAGGATATGGGAGTGTGAGCAAGCAGCACTGCTCCTCTTCAAGAAGTTGTTCAAGAAGTTGATAGTTTGGAGATACCAGCATCCTCTTGGAGATACATACCACCATTCAGAATAGCTGTGAGCTTCAGGTGCATCTACAATTTCTCTGGGCAACAGTGCAAGTGCCCTACCACCTTCTGAATAAATAATTTCCCTCTTATCATCCAAACTAATCTCCCCTCTTTTAGTTTTACATTATTCCTCCTTGCTCTGTCACTATCAGACTGTGTAAAAAAGTTGATCTCCTACTTCAAGTACTGAAAGGTTTCAGTGAGATCTCCCTGGAACCTTTGTTCTCCAAGCTAAACAAGCCCAAATCCCTATGCCTTTCTTCCTGAGAGAGGTGCTCCAGCCCTCTGATCACCTTCACGTCCTTCCTCTGGACCCACCCTGACAAATCTACACCTTTCTTGTGCTTTAGAAACCATATAGTAGACAAGAATAGTAGTTACAATTTGCTCATAAGGAAAATAGCTCCTTATCCACTGCCTCGCTCAGTGTTTGGTATATATAATGTGACATTACAGTTTGTATATTGTTAAGCATACATAATTTGATATACTAGCAATTTTCAAAGGAAGAGTCTAGAACCTGGGAGGTCTGAGATTGCAGGATTATCCCCTGAAGGGCTAGGTGACATTGACCAAAGGACATCATCTTTCTACACCTCCACTTCCCCACCTAAATGCCATCTAAGATTTTGACACCTGTGAGACTTCTAAGATCTATGAACCCAAACTGTGATATAACTCCAAGGGAAGATTAGATTAAAAGAAATTATATTAATTGTGATACTTGTATCTTAAACGTGAGTAGTTATTACAAGGACTTGCCTAAGATAGTGAGAAGTTAAACCAGTTCAAGAGAACACAATGTGCTGTTCTTTTTTCTTCTTTTTTTTTCTTTTTTTCTTTTTTTTGGATTGCGTTCTTGGCAGTGCTTGTGTGCAAACTGACGGGTGTGCAATCAGTTTGGCTTTTTCCCCTGTGCATTCTCTTCACTGCAAAATCTCCACTTACTTGTGTGGCTCCTTCATTAGCAAGGAGAAAAGTACGCTAAAATCTCAAAGAAAGAACCCCTCAGGCAGTCACTTCTGATCAGACTGTTCACTGTTATTATTCTAAAAGGAAGACAGAAGTACAAACAGAAAGGCTCTGTTCCGTTCAACTTCCTGCAACAGACTCAAGGAATTATCTTTCATGCTCTCTTTGTAAAGACATAAGAAGACATGAGATGAGTTTCTCACCCCAGATCTTGTTTGAAGGTCACCTTGCAGTTCTCTATAGTTCAGAGATGTTTTTATTATTTCTCTTTAAACATGTTATTTTCTTCCCCTAAGCTAAATGACAAGTTATGAAACTTTGTAATTTGTTTTTCTTAATGTGAGTACTGAAAAACAACACATGACAGAAGGTTTCTCCCCCCGCTCTGTTCCCATCCTCATCCGCATCAGCTGCTGTGGCTCTTCATTATGTCCAGCCACTCCTAGCTCTCAGAATACATTACTGGTTTACATTCTCAGACCTTCTTTGTATTTTCTTGCAACTGGTTGTTTTGTGGCGTTGTCAGTGTTTGCATTCTTTCTTCTTCCCCATTCCACCTCTTTACCTCTGCAAAAGATGCATGGCTGTTAGGCTTTCTGGGTTTATGCTGGGAGGTACTGGGTAGAGAAAAGCAAGCCATTAATAAAGGATGAGTGAAGAAAGCTGTAGAGGAACAGATGTTGGTGTTACATCCTGTCAGAGGACAGGAGATTGAAACTGAACCTTGAAGATCTTTTTACAGGATTTCAGGAGGGAGGTGGATAAATGCTGTAACATGATCTGAAACACCCGCTTGAAGTTTGAAATGAGAAAGGACCTGATAATGCTTCAGAACTCTGCTTTTAGTATGGGGGTACTTTTGTACTGATTCTGTTGCCGAAGGCATTCTACTGTTGATGGTTTTAATGAGTTGATCTCCAGTCAACAGTCCCTGCATAATGCCTACAATATCTTACCTCAGCTGTGAAGTAAATGTAGGTGCCACTGGAGAGGCAATACTCTTACACCAAAAAGGTGATGTTTAAATGTACATATTCTGAGCAAGTAATCAAAGCTCAAAGTACAAATAAGGTTACATAAAACAATATTTTCACGATAGCTGTTGCTGATGGGCAAAAACAAATTTAAGAGCATAGGTGAAGTGTAAAGTGTAAGCATGTCTTAATTTAGAGTTTCACAGATTAGATTTCATCCAACTCCCACAGTGTTACAACACCTAGAGAAACACTAGAGTGCTCCCAGCAGCTGCTAGAACAGGATAAAATAAAAATTGCTTCTGCACCGGTGTGACCCAAGCAAATTTCCTTTGGAATATTCTGCTGTATATTCATAATATACTGGTGGGAGTGTTAAATACTTATGCCTGCTTCTTGCATATATATTTTTCTACACCAAGGGTAAGTGATTACATAGACGGTGTTTTCCTTTTGCGTGTGAGTGGGCCCTGAGTGCTGTATTTCAGGTGAGAAATGTGCTCCCAGTCTACCTTAGAAACTGTAGATATGAAGTATCCCATAGGATTGTTCATATATCTCAGAGTAGTTTAGTAAAGTGGAGTAATTTGCCGTTGTGTTTTTCCCTAAATCTTGTATAGCAGTTTACAGAACCAGCCTGAAAAAAAGTGAATGCGAAACAAGGAAGCAAGTGCTTCCTGTAGTTTGTAAATTGTAACAAAATCTAATAAAACTAGAATAGAAATATTAAATATTCATTATACTCTTACAACCCTACTGAGAAATGGCAAAAAGCACCAAAACATTTCATTCAGTAACATTGGAAATATATGCATGCAACCTCTTATTTCATTAGCATCACAAACTGCATAGCAACACAGTGGTGCAGGACTCTAGCACCGACTTTGTTCCTTCCATGATAGTTACTTTATAAACCTTAACAAAATTATGTACATTTAAGATCGCATCTACTTATTTTAGGTTCTTGTAGGATTAAAAAAAAAAAATTAAAAAAATTGGAAAAACAAGAAGTAAATAGAAGTTAAGAGGAGGAATATCACCGTACATATATTAGAAATACTGCCTCTATTGTCTTTGGCCTTTAGTTTTCACTTGCAGGGAATGCTGCTCCCTTCTGAGTGCTACACATTCTATATTATCAATAAAAAAGTGATGTGCCATCAAAAAATATGATTATATATATGCTGGGAGTGCAGATACTCCCCTTAGAATAATTGTGGACAGGAGAATACACAAAGTATGGGCATCTGACTGACTGGCTAATCCACTTAAGTATTTCTGAAGAAGAAAATGAAGGAAAAACTAAACCCAAAAGGAATAAAACTGAAGTCTTTATCAGTAGTCCCAGGAGATAAGGTCTTATCCTAAAAACAGTGTCCACTGTAACCTAGTCCATGAATCATGGCACTTAGGCATGAAAAGTCGCATTCCATGTTGACACAGATCTTCAGTGGTCCCATTAAATGTAACGGGGTTGCATAAGATGTAAATCACTGTAAAATATGAGCCCTTATCTAATTTCTTTCTCTGAGATGACTTGAATTAATTCAAAGCCATTGTTTCTTATTGTCTTCCCTTGTTAAATCCTAGTAAAACAGATTTTAATTTCTAAGAAAATTACTCTAAATGTCAGTAATTTTCAAAGATTTTTTTTTTCCCCCAAATTCTTCCTGAAAGCACAAGAAGAGTTTTCATGTTTGCAACTTCACTTCAGCGTAAGTACTTACGATTGGAATTATTTTAGCTGTGAGCTAAGCAAGCAAGTTCAATCCATTTCTTGCCTATGTTGATTTATACTGTACATTAATATATCTGTTGCAGTGAACAACTAGTGGTCCATTGCATTATTTCCATGGTAATTAGAAGAAAAATGACCACTGTAGAGGTGAAACAGAATTACAGCTGTGAATATTCGATAGGAACTGCTGCATCTATTTGAAAAGGATGGCTTGAATGGCCTGAAAGGTCTTTCCAAAGGTAAAATTTATAACTCAGTGTGTGGCAGATTTTGAGATGCTAACAAGTATGGATAACATCAGTAGTTTTAATAGCCTGTATATGTCTCAATGATGAACAGGGAGAAAATATAATAAGTCTACTTGTCTTTGATTTATTATTATATTGTCCCCAGTTCCTAGAAAGAACCTGTTTTAACCAGTGCAAAGCAGTTTAAAAAAGCCATCCAAATCTGGATCATTTTGTCTGTACTTATATAAATGTAAAACTGCAACATAAGCAATGCTCTATCTTGCACAAATGAGATTTATTTATTTTTTTTTTAAATATCAAGCTTAATTTTTGTTAAATGGATCAGAATTTAGGGGCTTCATAAAACCCTGAAAAGGGTTGTCTACATTTCATCATTTAATATAACCTGTCTTTAAAGATAGTATGGTAGATTTTTTTTTTACTATGCAGAAAGTTGCCTGATGCCAACACCAAAAGCATTAAATATTGGATCACATTTTTCCTTACAGATTCCATCACAGTAACTGAGGCACATGGCAGTATGGAGATGGTAGTATCTCTGTGCTCCTGAAAAAAAGCACTAAGTGTCCTGAGAGTTGCTTGAAATATTCCAAAAATAGTTCATCTGTAACATAGGTGGATAATCAGAATATGGGTACTGGGTGGCAGATTACAGGTTTCACCAGTACGTATCTGGGATGACTTGCATAACTGATTCATGGGCTCATCACCCATGATTAATGTACTATAAAGTTACAGGAATGAAAACCTCTCGCATGCACATGGTGAAGCAGGGGCCCTGCAGAAAAGAGCAGTATGTGACCATGTAATTAATGTCTGTGCCATTAATCTATTTGCACAAATGGGCAGAATTGAGGTCGTGCTCACAAACTCATTGAGTCACGAGATCTCTCAGGTTATCATCTTTGCCAGTTGTAGGGTGGATTTTGTTTTGTTTTGTTTTGTTTTGTTTTCTGGCAATTTGTTGTTGTTAGGCATTTGTTTAAGGAGACTTACAATATAGATTATTTGAACCAATATGATTATTTAGAAAGGAGTAACAGATTATTATTTTTCTCCTTTTTTTTAGACAGAGAATGATAACAATTAGGAAAATATTTTACAAAGTATCAGCACCTTCAGTGAAGACTGTTCTTATACTTTGGCTCCAGCCATAAACAGTGGACTTCCAGAAAGCAAGTTAGACATTTTTACTGATGCAGTCATCCTGTGTAACTATTTCTCTTTCTCTCTTACTGACCACAGAAATGCCTCTGAGTGACTGTGTCCCTAAATCAGGATTCTTACCCAGATAGTGAACAAGAATCACTACTAAAACCACTTTTAGATACCTATAACTAGGAGCTAGACTCATCTGAATCTTTGGCCGGTAATGACCGGAGCTAGATGATCTTAAGGTCCCTTCCAACTCAACCCATTCTATGATTCTATGGTTCTAAAATCAAGTTCCTTGCCCAGCCAAAGAGGATATGACTGTGTAAGAGGAAATAAAAGGTCTTTGAAGTACCCATCCAGTGTCTTAGTCACAGAATCATAGAGTCACAGAATAGCTGAGGTTGGAAGGTATCACCTAGTCCAACACCCCTCCTTCGCAAGGTCACCTAGAGCACATTGCTCAGGATCATATCCAGGAGGGGTTTGAACATCCCCAGAGGAAGATACATCATGGCCTCTCTGGCAATCTTCTTTCCTCTGAATGAGCATTTCTTTGTCCTTTAGGCTTGATTTTCCAGTAGGTTAAATATGCTCCTTATCGATACTTAATCAGCGCTTCCCAGCAGTATATCCACTCTGACAAGGAACCAAGTTCTCTGATTCTTCACTGAGATTTTTCTGTTGCCCTTTGATGGAGAGGTTTATAGATAACATATAACAGCTTTAAACTTTTAAGTATTTAAAGTATTGCAGGCTCACGAGGGAAAGCCTGGAAGAGACATTGGAAGTGAGAAAAAAGCCGTACACTGGCGCACAGTCAAGAGACCCCTCTCTGATTTCAGACAGGTCCAAAGGACTGCCCTACCATACTTAGAAGAAAGGCTAATCCCTGGGATCATTACATTCACAGTCCTGCCTTGTGATCTTTATAAATCTTTCTCTGAACACAGAGGATGAGCATCCTAGTGAGATTGTCAAAATGCTTTTTTATACTAACACTTGGTTCAAAAAGAAAGAGTGCTGTGAAGTTTCCGTAAAGAAGCAACCGTCTGAAGGTCTGCCTTATGAAAGATTAACCTGAAACCTGCAGCTTCTTTTTTTCTCATTATTTATTTATTTATTTATTTTACACAACCTCTTCTTAATGGTTCATGTTTTAAATGCACCCTGTTTAATTATTTGTGCATCCTGAGCTGTTGTTTTTTTTCCCTGCATTTGGAACTTTCGCCATGGCACAAGCCTTTTTATTTCACACCATTGAAAGCACACGCTGCACTGTGTACAAAACAGCATCTAAAGGTCCCCTGGAGAATGCACACAGCAAGTGTGTAAGGCCTGCTTAAACATGTGTGTGAGATGGATTAGTTGCCTGAATGCTTTGACTGGTAAGTCAGGGAGTATGATGAGCCTAACTCTATCCTGGCCAAATGTTTTTAGACCCGGCTTGGAAGTCATAAGTTGCAGCTTCTGTGTTGAGTGATGTGTTGGCCTCTTTCCACTGGTTCTTCATCTTTCATTTTCTCTGCTCTGCCTTTTCTATTTGAAGTTAATCATTCTGGGCAGATTTTTTCCTATGTTTTTGGAACAGCATGTAACATCCATTCCTATTTGAGTGTCCAGATAATTACAGAGCAAGTAATGAACCGATGTGACTACAATAAATCTTTTAAATGTTAGAAGAAATCATAGAAGTGAAGATCTGGATTTCTAGCCCAGTCTCTGTGCAGTAGGGAGGCCTTTACTACATGTCCTTAGTCAAATCTTTTTATATATTTCAGTATTTCTGGTGTGAAAATCAGTGCAAACAGACTGTCCTCAGTGCAGAGATTCAGTTTTGCATAACTTTCATATCTCTTTACAAATACTGTAGATCTCTGTTGTCCTAGATATATAAAAATATATATTTTTATTATGTGTAATGTTTAAACTACACCTTCAGAAGATGTATTTTCAAATGGGTTTGTTAATGCATGCCACCTGAAAATGATGCATGAATAGGAGCTGTTTTTAAAGTACTTGAAAATTAGTGAAAGTACAGGGCGAAAAGAATCACTGGAGTCTGGAGCATTGCTAACAAGTCTCATGCCTTTTAGGATTGATTCATTCTACAGGCTTTGACAACACAAACATAGACCATGCCTTGGGTTAACGTGCTTAGATTTCTAATGCAAGGAAAGTCAAGAATGGGATTTGTATCTCTGTTAGAGACTCAATGCACATCAAAGTGCTAATCTAGCAGCTTGGTGTGGTTACTGAAATCTGTCCTTGCTCAACTATCCATATCCTTATTTTTGTCTCTCCTGACCATCAGAGACCATCCTGGAAGGCATTTTCATCAGGTGTGTATCAGAGTAGCCTAGTTTCTATAATGCACAATAAAATTTTGCAAACAGAAGAAACTCTAGGGTTAGTGTAGAAATATGAAGAGGAATGATGGAAAAGAAGTAGACAGATCAACTCAATGGCTTACTTCCTATCCTTGCACAATTGTACTCTGTAGTGTGTTGGGTTTTTTTTGTTTATTTTTTTTTCTCATTCCCTATGATGTGTTCAAAAAATGGGTTTACTGTCGTATCTGTAGACTGCCTTATAACTTAATATATCTCACTGTCAGCAGGTTCTAACACTAAGCCTGCATTTCTTTTCATTTCATCCCTTTCATTCTATTTGTGTTGTAAAAAGCAGCCATCTCTTAAGCTGCTGCTAATACAGTGTTGTGACTGAGAAGGGGAGTTTTGCTCAGCATTTTGGCTTTCACTGAGATCTGTTTTCAGCAGGGACTATGGCATTGTCAATTACACCTGCATTTGAATATAAAGAATATCTTAAAGGAAGATAGATGCTTTAAAAATTCAATGTAGTACCTCTGGGAAAAAAATAAAAAAATAAAAAAAAAAATTAAAAAAAGATGTTTCTAGATCAAGTGAAATTCGACTTTATCAGAGAGAATATTGCAATCAGACTTTGTCCCTTTTGCATCTGCAAAGTAATCTGCAGAATCTAAGCAAGTCTTCTCCGAGGGAAATATCATGTCCTGTTGCGAAATAACTCTTCATTTTCCAAAACACTCTTGCGGCTCAATCTTTTCCATACATGGAGTCCCGTCTCTCCAGCACGTTGCAGTAATGATGCCCATTCTGTATACAGTATCTGCGTGTTTTGTTTTGTTTTGTTTTGTTTTTTTACAAGGAAAAGGATTAGGCATGTTGAAAGCACTGGTGTTTACTTCAGGAGAAATCCATCCAAGACAAGTGAACCGTCAACACCTACTTCTCAATAAACAACTGTCAGGGATTTGAGTAAATGAGGGCTATGTGTGTGGGTGTGTGTGTCTGTTGGTTATTTAATTACTCCATGAGTCTGCTCGTATCCCTAGTAACCTTCATGTTTTCATTTGAGTTATGCCATAGCTTTGTAGTTATTTTTTTTCCAAATCATGGCTGGTTCTGAGACCAGATTGTTAGACACCAGCCTGGCTTTGTTTGCTGCCTGTGTTCCTGTAGCGTGGGCAGAAAATTTAAACAGGAACCTATGACCTCTCTTGTGTGCTTTAGTGGGGGTTTTGAGCTGCTTTGATGCCTCTTAGACACCTTTCCTAATTCCTGCATTACGCCTTGTTCACCTGAGAAAGTCAAGCTTTACTGGATTCCCATCAGGGTCAATTGTTTGGAAGGGAGAAATTTTAGCTTCAGTTCTCATCAATAAAGAGCACTGCTCCTGTAGCTCTAGGTTTTTACCAAATGAATCAGTAGCCATAGCAAGTGCTGGTAGGTCATCTACTGCCCAGAGATGCTGGTGTTGGGCAAAATCACTTACCAGAAGGGAAAGATGTCTCAGTTAAATCAGGACACAGAGCTTAGATCAGATGTCAGGGTGACTGGATGAATCATTCTTTATATTTTCTTAGAAAGAGTTTTTCATTAAGATGAGTGCTTTTCACATGAGCTGCTGATCTATGATAGTCAAAAACTCCCGTGCTTCATCCTCTAGTTTTTGTTGTTGTTTTGTGGGTTATTTTGTTTGTTTGTTTGTTTTTGTGGGGGGGCAGCGGGAGAGGGGGTGTCCTTCTTTCTAATCTGTTGTTTTTGTCTTGTGTTCCTTTGAGGAAATAAAGCAGATACCTTCACTTCAGCAGCAACACACCTGGAGCTGTGCCCTCCAAAAACACCATAAGTAGAGGCCAAGGCTTGGTTCATAATAAATGTCAAAATCCATAGGCCACACTACTGGAGAGCTTCCTATTCTCCATGCCTAAGTCAGAGGTCAGACAGTGTCCTCTTTTTGGCATTTTTTGTAATAATAAGATTTTGTGCCTGCTGAACCATAAGGCCTGGTGAACAGAACCCAAGAATCAAAAGACAGACAGAGTAATGTATGCCTACCTCAAACCATGTGGAACCAAAGCAAAGCCTTGCTAATCTTGCAGCAATTGCCCACATTCTGCTGGGAGGGCTAAGCAGTGCACTTCTCACTAGAAGGCAATGGGATTAAGCCTTTCTGGAAGCACCAAGAATGGAACAGACAGGCTCTTGCAGGAAATAATCTATGGAAAGAGCAGGAGAAAAGGATGCCTTTTCAGAAAAGGATGGAACAGCAGGAGATGCTGTTCCACGAGTAGCAGGCAGACAGCCTAGTTGCATTCTTCTTGTGGCCAGTAGCTCTAATATGTGGCTAATAGAATATACATAACTCAAGATCTTACTGATGAACTAACCTCAGAAGTCTGAACTGATGTTTGAATATGAAGCTAGAAGTGTGAACATCTAAGATGTGATTAACTTGAATCCCAGTAACAGGTTTTCTCTGTATCCAGATGTCCATTTGTATCATGTAGTATTTGCAGAGAGAGAATGTGCAAGGAAGTGTTAACCTCTTTAACTTTGAAAACGGCTGGGTTTATATTTGAACAGCACGTGTAAGTTTGTTCTTTGCTTTCCAAATGTTTATTTGCCTGGGAACAAGACTGTGGTATATTCGAGATTATCTGTTTGCTCTTCCATGGTTTACCTCAAAAAGGAAAGAGAAGTCTTTCATTCAAGAACAATTTTAATTAAGACTTTGTAATGGTAGAGCTTGTATGAAAAGAATGAAAAATTCTCTGCTTCAAGGAGGAGTGATGGCATCAAACATCCCCCAAAGGTTCACAACTTACTGTATTCAAAACACATTTTCAAAGAAGTGTGTGGATCTCAACAAGAAATAATAAGGGTGGGTGAAAATCTTGAAAGTGTTGCCAGAAACAATTTAAGCCTCCAAACAGTTGCCTTGTAGGGAAATGTTTCAAGAAATTCTTTTGTCAAGGCATGGCTCATCTGTGGTGTAGAGCAGCAGGAAGGGAGTTAAAAGTGTATTACTGGACACCAATGTAATTGGGGCTATACTTATCATCCCTCCCTTCTGATAGCTAATTCAGGAGCCTGAACTATTTGTTCAGGTGCCCTATATAGCCAGCAGAGTGATTTAGTATGCTCTAATTTCCTCTCTGGAGGCCTTACTGGCAACATGAGGAACTTGGGCTCCACAACCAGGTGATAGTAAAGGTTGGGTGGCCAAAGCCATGACCTTAGTTCCTTGCTCTGATTGATGAGCTGCAACAAGCTGGAGACCCAATTCCTGCAGTATATTCATGGGTGTTGTTTCAAGCCTGATCTTATTATCAGACCATCAGGCTGGTCCAAGCTATAGCCTTAGCAAGAAGCAGCTCATTCCTAAGAAACACTCGGATTTGGATCCTGACCTGAATTTCTTATTTTACCTTCAACTCTATGATGTACTTTTTTATTATTATTATTTCTAACTAGAAACCCAGTTTCTGGAGGACAAGAGCTGAAAGCGCAAAAGCTTTTCTTTAATCACAGCCTTTTCCTATTTTTCTCTAAGAAAAACCCTAGTGAGCAGCAGCCAGCCCTGCTGAGATGTAGCCTCAAGTGTCCCCTCCTTCGCAAACCGGAGGAGTACAACAAGCCTGCAAGGGAAGGAAACCTAATTACATTGCACATGTTCTAATTTAAGTTGCTGTGGGTTGCTGGGAGTTTGAGCAGCAGAAACATGAGGTCACTACTTGCCTGCGACCATGTCTTTTGCTTGATGAAAAGTGTATAGCCTTGATAGCTTTTTCTGGTATAATTACCTAAAAGATGGATGACTAGGGATCTTCCCCACAGCCTGGGCTTTATTTCCTTGAGGAAAAACAAACAAACAAACAAAAAACAACAAAATCCATCTTTAAAATTAAACATCTAGCAACATGTACACACATGAACAGACAAATGCACACAGTGGGGCAGGTAGAGCTTTACATGTGTGTTGTGATCACAGATGTATGAACAATCTATTTTAATACCACCACAAAGCTAAGGAACTTAAAAAGCATCACTCGTGTATTGTTTGAAACTTTCTAATTTCTAATGCTAGACTTCTACATCTGAGACATCTCCAAATCACCACTCGTATTCTGTGAAAGCATTCTTGCTGCTCTAAAGCACAGCTCCACATTTGCTCTGCTTTTGCAAAACAGTGTTTGCAGTTGTGGCTTTGATACTGATGGTCACTTCTGATGGAAGGTCATAATTTCAGCCTGCTTAGAACCTTATTATTTTGCCACCCACACTTACACACAATCTCATATAGCAAAACATTAGTGTGTTTGCTCTTCAGCTTCTGCCAGAGGGGTATGATTTTAGTGATAACATAAAAAAGTATAAATACATGTAGACTGTACTTGCTCTGCAAGGGCATTTTTAAAAATATTTTCAATATTTATTGTTCTTTTCCCATTTATTTGCATATAAACCAGAGAAGACATACACTTCATACAGGAGACAGGTGGAATTCTCTCTTGCCTTTTTTTCTTACTGCTTCAATTTACAGAACATTCCTTGCTTCATGCTGGTAATGGAAGGTATATCTTATTATCATTGTCAGAATAGGCATTCATTTATTTGAAGTCACATTAATCTAGACTGCAAAGTGCCTTGGTAATCTGGACTTGGGACCTTGGTCTTGGGAACCTCCATGGGCGCTGGAAAAAGTGAAGGCCAGGAAGCCCGATTTCTTCTGTTAGCACTGGTGGAAAAATGTGGAAAGACACTGGGTAAATTGCTGTACCTCAGTATTTCTCAATAACGACTCCTTCTTCCATGAGTTTTTTTGGGATTCACTGGTGATAAAATTTAGACCGTGAAAAGGCTTTTTGCTCCATGTGAATGATGCAATAGATATCATTCTGAAGACCCTGATGGAAAATATCTGTAATAAACTTTTGTTAGGTCATTTTTTTTTTTTTTAATAACACATCATTTACCAAAGTGTAGTCTTTGTGCACACCACTGTCTTCTCTTGGAACATTCATTTGATCAGTAGAAGTAAATCCAAAATATATTACGTGGGGGGAAGGGAAGCTCTGGAAAGCTCAAAGAAGTTCTGTTTCTCTTCTTTTCTTCACTGGAGATGTCATACATCCCAGTATCTGGTACCCCCAGTAGTGCCTAAGCTACTCCAAGAGGAAAAAACCATAAGTTAAAAATTACTGTAATAAGTTTTACTACATCCAGAAAAGGAAATCTGAAATTCTCAGATATCCATAACAAGCTGAACAGTTTTTAGTAGAGTTCTGCTCTGAACTAAAGACTCTGACACTTTAAAGTGCACATTTTCCAGCTTTGCCCTTTCCGTTGTATTCCACAGGGGCCACCCATCGCAACTGCTGATAAGGTCGTGTGCAGGGTGGGTGATGAATCTGCACTGATATCAGAAGGTTTTTCTGTCTGCTTGCAGAAAATAAATACGCACGTATCTTTGAGAGAAATCCTTGAAGGGAGAATGTACAAGACTGAGAGCACTGCCTAGTCAAAAACAAAACAAAGAGAAAAAAAGAAATAGTGACTTAAAATGCAGTGGTTTGAGATTTAGATTGTGTTGCTTATTGTCTCCCCACAATCCTCAAAAACATTACTGAACACCAAACATGACATTGGATAGAGACAGACACTTCCAACATTTCAGAGGTTTTGTATCTGGGCTTCGGTTCTTAATAGCAGAGAAATGTAAACCAAATCAATACATCCCTCTATATTTAGAAAAGAAAAAACAGCTTTTTTCTTTCTTTCTTTCTTTCTTTTTTTTTTTAAGGGGGAAAAAAAAAATAAATGGCAGCCAGTGCCTAAAAATCACCCCAATGTTCCTCGTGTGTTCAGATCCAGGATGTTTTGATTTTGTGCACTTCCACAGATGTATGTGAGATTTAGATCCAGATTGGAAATCTGACTTTGTGCCTCATTTGGGAGCTCAGGGCCAAATCTCAGTTAAGCCCTATTTGGTGAGGACAGGGTCAGTCTGGAGGAATATTTTGCATTTATTCACCTCTTGAAAGTCCATGTGTGTGCACGCTTAGCCAGCACAAAGGAATTGTTGCAGGAATCACAACAACTTCCCCTATACATTGGTTTCCTGAATGCATAGAGATGAATGTGTTTTTCTTTGCACGTGCTCATCTTCACTCTGGGGAGAACTGCATCTCACTGGGCTTGTCAGGATGTAAAGGTCCTTCCTAGTAAATAAACTCTGCTGTACCATTGGGACAAGCTGCTTTACAGCAGCAGGGAATATGGCAAGTGAAATGAATTGTTAAAAAATGTGAAATATTCTTTTAGGTGCCAAGGATGAGGAAGAGTTGCTGGGATGAATCCAGAACTGAGGTGTGTCTAGGGATAGAAATGATTCCAGGGGAAGAGTGAAGAGGCTCTGAGCAGTGAGATTTATTACACTGGGATATAGCCTCCCAGAGGAAGGGCTTGAAGACACATTGCTGGAATTGCTTAACACTTGGTTGGACAAAACACTTGAGGATAGAGAGAGGATATATGGCCACAGATTTTTAAGGCTAGAAAGAGCCATTGTGATCACTTAGTCAAACCTCCTGCATGACTCATACCTGGGGATTTGCCTAGATGTATTCCTGTTACAAGTCCAATATCTGTCATGCACTAATGCATATCTGTTTGAAAAATCACCCAGCCTAGATTTACAAGAATCTTCCAGTAATCGAGAATCCATTGCCATGATAAGCTGTTCTCATGGTTATTTATGTTCCCTATTAAAAATGTGGGCCATGTTTCTGTCTTACTGTTGTTAGCTTTTGCTTCAAACCCTGCATCTGTCTACTAAACTAAAGGACCTGCTGTGACACTGTTGTCCCCATTTGAAGCCCCATTGGTATACCTCAAATGCTTGCAACACCACTATCACCAGTGTTTTAACTCATCTCCCTCTCTCCTCCGGTACCTCTTGGAAAAACTTACCTTCTACCATCTCTACCAATGCTGATCCTTCAGAATAAACTGTATTTGGGAAGGAAAAATAAATAAATAAGACATATAATTAGGTCTGACTGTGCTCCCTCAGAAATGGAAAAGTACATGTAGATGTCTGAAGTGTGTATTGTCTTTCCCTGATATACCCTGTGCATCAGGGTAGGGGATAGTGGACTGTAACTTTGGTGTCAGTATTTTTATGGAGTTACTCAACTCAAGCACACAGTTAGCACTTAAGAGGAAGTAATATGTGCACTGGGAATGGTTCTGCTTCATCAGCATGTGTAGAGTGAAGAAATGTATTTAGGTAATTTAGTAGAACATGGGCAATTAAAAGAGCAACACTGATGTGCTGGTAATACTGTACTATCTCTGTATGTAGTCTCAGTGATTCCACTCATAAGAGAGAACATACAGAGAGATCTCTGAATTTTTTCAAAAGTCCAACAACTGAAGATTTTCTATGGACTATTCTATTTCTATTTTCTATGGACTAGATCATCGGCATGGATAAGCAAATCCTGAGCCAGGAGAGCTACAAGCTTTGCTGTTCTGGATACTAATCCCAGAGCTGAATTTATACTAAAAGATTTTCCACCTGTTTATTCAAACGCATGGGTGAAAGAACGGAGATTCAATGAGCTGAATTATCCCAGATTTCTTAGGTGAGATGCCAGTGAAACCTAGGAGGCCATTTAAGCATAAAGTAATGCTTGGTGTGCCTTGCAAGCCTTTAAAAAAAAAGGACTACTGTACCGTGTTCTCTTTTTTCCGTCTGTGCTGCTGTTTTATTTCTGTAGAAAACAAACCTAACTTGGTCACGGCCTTTAAGGATTGCTGCTTTACCTTAATAAAAGTGTAGGTGTTTTTTTTTTTTCCAGAGTTGTTGTGAAAATGGCTGAGAAAGTCTTGAAAGTATAAAATCAAGGGACAATTAAATCTTGTGTTCAGCTCCCTAATGGATTTCCATTGGAGATTCACACTTAATAAAATACAGAAAATTGCATTTTATTTTGGCACATAAATACTGGTAGTGGGAGACTGTGGCATTTAGAAGAGAGAATCACTGCACCAGAAAACTCACTTCAGCAAAATGATGCAGTCCAGTTGAGCCCTTTTATGATCTGAGAAATGACTGTTTTTATAGCACACTAAATAAAACCTGCTATTCGAACTGGAGGTTTATTAGTAAAGGTGATTCTGTGATAGCTGGGGAGGAAGGAGAGGGAGGAGGCACAAGGAATGAACATCAGAAAAGACACGCGTGTCATTCAGAAGAAGCACAGAAATGCCCCCAAAATGCGATATCACTCATCATCACCCCAAGTACCACTGCCACTAAAATAATTGATATCAACATTACTATTTCTTTGCTTCCCCCAAACATTATTGCTAGCCTGGTCAAATTTCCACCGATGGGAAAGCCTTTGGTATAGGGGCAGCGAGAGAATTAGCAAAAGAATCTGGTGGAAGAAGAGGTGTCTGTGGGGAGCCACATCCGGAGGACAATAAAATTGGTCCAGAAGGATTAGCCAGGGCAGTTTATGATGATAATACCACCCAAAACTGCTTCTCTTACATTCTTGTAAGAGGACTTGCAGATGGATGTTGGCATCCTTTTAGAATGCACCCATGCCTCAGATGTGCCAGTGAATTGCTGGGTGTTTTTCTTCAAACCTAACTGCTTAGTGGTGTAAATGAACTCACCTGGTGGAATACTAAAGCTGATGGCAATGCCATGGGAGAGGACATCATCTTTGGACTAGAAACAATCTGCTGTCACAATTATGATGTCTTCAGCCTCCACAGCAAAACTCCCCAGAAACAGTGTCATGTAGCTGCTGTTAGTACTAGGAATATGGGGAAAAGGATTACAGTTCATCCAAAACATCTTTGAAAAATGCACACAGGGTACATATAGACTGAGAGGACAAGTCTGAAATAATAGTTGTTTTGTGGTTTTTGCATATGGGGTAGGTTTCACTGCATGCTTACTTGAATTGTTAGGAATGACAGCATGAGAGTTCGAGGCTAGATGAGCGTGTTCCTACTCTCTTTCATCACAAGATAATTATTTTACTGATGAAAACCAAGGAGAATCCCACTCAGGAGATGGAAACCAGCTTTTTGAGACAGTCCAGAACATGGTATACATCCCACATCATCTGCTAGCTCTACAGAGAATGTGGTTTTGAGTACATACCTAGTGGAGTTAGAAATTTATCATGTATGACATCTTCAGGCAGATTTTCCAAAAGGAATGAACCACCCACATCTTGCTGCGAATCAGTTTCATTTTTTCAGGGTGAATTGGTAGGGCAGGACTCACCCCTTGATGCAGAGAAGTGGAAGCACTTTTCTTTCCTTCAATATATTTAAACCCCTTTGCAAATTTTCACGAGATTTAACCCAGATACATCAAATAGATGTTCTGGCAGATTTCTGGACTTTGTGCTAATGCCATAGCACATGCAATACTTCATGCTACACCCTAGCTGCAATCAGGATGCTTTGAAAGAATTAATCTGGCGGTCAGTAACTGCTAAATGAAGTGCATGCTGAAAGAATGATGAGCTAACCGACTGGAGCTCACAGCTTTTATGAGCTTTTCTAAATGCCTGTTTTCAGGTGAATTCAGCATCTCCTTGACATTCAAGGACTCAATTTATAATCAAATTATTTAACTCTAGTGGAAAGAAGCATTGGCCTCAATGGAAAAGCCATTTATAATTAATTCCCCCACCCCTTGGAAAAAAAATAAAATAAAATAAAAATGCATTCTGGATAAAGCTGCAATTCCCATAATAAATGAGGGATAAAAGAAATCTTTTGATGCAAATTAAGCACTGCAGGCTTTTAAAAATTACAGCAGAAACTTAGAGCACACAGCTGCTCACATCCTTATTTCCAATTTAGTAATCTGAGACGTGCTGAAGCATTAATGTTCCGGACAACACCAAGACATTTCAGAGATAAATACTTACTGCTAGCACTTCTATAAAGCCAATAGGACTCCATCCATCCTGGGACCCTTCTGCCATTTGATTTTGCCCTCAAATGCTGAAGTTATAGAGGAAGGAGGAAGAGCATGAAATAGACAGTTAGATGTGCAATTTTTTTACTTGCACATCAGCTCCATGGGACAATAGCACTTCTGAAGGGATGGAAATACACTTCATACATCAATATTAAAGTATTTGTGTCAGTGATGCTATTAGGTTCATTAGCACAGCTTCTGGACAAAATAATTTAAAAAAAGGAAAAAAAAAGAAAAAAAGAAGTTTAGCAAGGCATTTTCCTCTGTAAACCCTGGCTTCTTGGGTGTAACATCCAACTGAAACGCTTAAAACTCTTTTTACTGGCTTAAGGTCAAGCAAGGATCGAACCAGGGCTGTCTCACCAAAACTGCATTAGTTCCATTATAGTCCACCTTAGGTGGTGTTTAATTATTCTCTACCAGCTGCCTAAAAGTCAGGCAGCAAAATGTGTTATGCTTAAACATGATACTTCAACTGCATTGTTATGTCAGTGGTGATGGGCTCTTTGTTGGAGGTGACAGAAAAATGTAATTGTTTAGAGTTTTCCCAGACTCGGTGCTTAATACGCAGCCCTGAAAAGAACAGGGTTGTTAAACATTTGATAAAAGAAGTATGTGCAGAGATGAGCTTATTCTGCAAGTAAGGAATGGATCAGCTCCTAACTCCAAATCCAACCTTTATAAATTCACAATTTGTTGCAATTTACCCAAATAAAATCCTCAAGTACATGTGTTTGGAAAATTGAAATTTGGAAGTTTGGAAATTGAAAGTGTTTGGTATGCAGCTGAACACTGAAATAGTATACAAATCATCCAGTTTAAAGCAGTACCAAAATTAATTCGGAATAACTGTAGAATCTGATAATAATAAAGCAAATCAGGATACCTTTGTTGGAATACATTAAAAACTATAGTATTTGTAATCATGTGAGCATCTTTAGACTATTCAGTAATCTCTGTGTATTGCTTTATCATTTCTGTAAGGATAAGTGCTTTAGACAAGCGTTCTCAAAAGGGTTGCAAAGCAAAAGCTTTTGTTTTATCAATATTTTTACTTAGTGATCTTGAGCATGCCCATGGTAAGAACAACAAGCTTCTTAAGCTGCAGCAGCAAATAACAGCACCAACTTTCCCATGGAACTTTTCCTTTTCTGTATTGATATGATTACACAAATATCTCAGGGAAGGCAGAGGTGTGTAACAATGGCAGTGCAAATCTGCAGGGACCCCCAGCACCTTCAGCGAAACTCTTCCTGATTTGCACAACATTGTACCACAGTCTGCTATGTTTATTTTCAGTGAATGGACACAAACAGGTGATGCTTTGCTTTTAATTAACCCACTCAGCCCATGCTGTGTCTCGCTCTCAAGTAGTCCCCCCGCAGCTTTGTGTTAACTCCTGCCTCTCTTTCGATATCTAATGAATGATCCTCAGTTGTGTGAGTGTGGTGATGTCTGGACTTTGTGCTATTGAAGATTAAGGGTTTTAGGGAAGGAGTGAACTCCGGAAGTGCTGAATTTCATACACTTACTCTGGAAACATCCCCTTCTTTTGGACAGTAATGATGAATTTCATATTAATGCCTGTTGACATGCTTTCCATCCCTATTTTAATTGGAATTAAAGCCCCTATATCAGTTTTGAACTAGCTTTTGTGGAGTTTCTCACAAGACATTACATTTACATGCTGTTTGCCATTCTAGCAAGTGTCATATTCCAATTTGTGATTCCTCTTCCCTGATTACGGTCACTAAGGATATACAAGACTTCCTAAGCCTTTTTAGGTACTTGCTATTACAAACTGACCTGATCCAATCTAACAATCCTGATATAAATTGACCACAATTACTGCTAAACCCATAAGTCATCAGACCAGAGCTAAGTTCCTCTAAACCTGCTATCTCCTCCACCTAGCATGCGTTATTTGCAGAGTAAAGCTACCTCAGGAAGGCTCAGTGCACTCACCAAAAGATGTGAACTGTCTCCAACCTTTAGTTCTGATTATAAGCTTCAAGTGAGCTGTTTTCAGTTGCTCCACTGGGACATGAGAGGAAATGCTCAGTTTCAGTTTTGAGCAAAAGTATGAGCTGAGCTAGGATTATTTATTCATGTACTGGAGCAGGATATCTCAGACTTTTTCTTCCTCTCAAAGGGTTTTCTTTTCCATTAACTTATTTTCATGCATGTCTAGGATGCAGAAAGTAAAGAGAAAGCTTTTCAAGAGGAACAAATTACCTGGAGTTTCTCCCATTTTTTGGAACACCGTGTAAAGGACCAAAGCAACATCTGTTGTTTTTAGAAGGCAGGTGCACATTGTATTTTCGTCTTACCATCACTGCAGCCAGATATATTCATTCAGTCCTGAAAATCTCAGGCTGACCTTTTGCCCTACCAAAGAGCTGTTTTCAGCATAGTCTGGATATATTATCAGCATTGTGTTTAACTTTTTCAAAACTGAATTAGGAATTAACGCAGCCTTGCCTTTTCTCAAATCTGGCTAGCTGCAAGGAAGGTCCAGTCTGCATGCAATACAGCTCCCTTATCAGAGTGCTGTGCCTGAGTTAATATCTTTTTCTGCATGGCTTGGAAACAATCTTATGACTCAGCATCAACCGGCCCAGGTGGCCAACAGACCAAACGCTTGCATACATTAAAGCAGTCACCCCATTGATTTCCAATGAGATGTCAGATCCTCATTGCCAGAATTGCTACCAAAAATACCTTTCACATTCCTAAACCACACAGAGGAACTGAATAATGCTTTTCTGAGATTCTTGCTTGCTGGAGAGGCAGGAGTGGCCCTGAGAAAAGGCAAACACTTCCGAAGTCTTTAAGTGTTATTACTGGTTTAGGAAAGCCTTTCCTCTTTTTTTTTTTTTTTTTGTCTTTTTTTTAAATAATTTTTCAGCCTATGAAGAAGAAAACAAAGGATGGTATGTCCCCAGAGCATACTCTGATGTGTCACTGTGGATGCCAATCCCCACAGACGCTCCCAATGTTATTAATTTTTAAAACAAACTTGCTGATTGAGGTTCTGACTGCCTTTAAATTGTCTCTACAAGGAGACTGTGTACTAATTAACCCACAGAAACAATCAATGATGTACCTTTTTCAAGTTTCAGGGTGATTAGAATATGAAAATGAAGAGCACAATGGTGCAGATGTTTTAAAATCACAGCAGACAGCAATTAGTGACATGGGAACCAGCTGCTTATCTCTCCATATAAAGCCTCTTAATAGGGAATTACACTTGAGGAGCCATTACACAGATGGATCTGCGAATGATTTAAAGAGGGGGCGTAGTAGTATTAACTTTGATTTGCAAGCCAGATTCCTGACAATCTGTATGTGTGTTACCTCTAGAATAAAAGTGTACTTGGAATAAAAAGGTACTGCACCCTGTAAGCAACTAGATTTCTCTTGGGTGATATCTATGTGTGCATTACTTTCCTTTTTCTTCTTTTTCAGTTGCATTCATTTATTATTATTATTATTATTATTTTCTGTTAGTTTGGATTTTTTTTTTCTTGTGTTCATATTAATTTATTGATTTGGTTTCTGGAATCTTCTCCCTCTTTCTGCTTAGATTTGGAGAGAAGCTCAGAGAGGATGTGGAGGCAGAGTGATACATCTGGTAGTTAAAATAGGAAGGTGGCTGTATGCCTTTCTTTTTTAAAGGTTGAGGTCTGCATGCCTGAATAAAATTATCAATATAACTATATCTATAAGTACAGGGATGTCTGGTTCTCTTCAGTTGCCTGTAGACAGGATGTATCCTGCTTGTAAGTCTGCTCACAACTACCTGAAGCGAGGACTGAAAGTCGTGAGCTTGCCAGTCAAACCATTTCACTAATGATAAAGGGAATCATAGGTCATTTTTTTTAGTCTAAGTTTTAGTGTATACTGTGTTGTGCTGCTCAAACTTCCTTGCAGTTCCAAAGCAGAACGGTTTTTTGTTTGTTTTTCTTTTTAAAGGAAGTGTGGGATTATAACCTAAGGCTTTCTGATAAACTGAATATCAAAAGAAATATTGACCAAGGTTAGTGGTAAACTTGCATGGGTTAAAATATGCTTCTACTTTCACATCAGATGAAGGAAAAGGGTCCTGGTCCAGAATAGTTAGCCGCTAACGAAAATCTCTTTAAATGATAGAGAGATCTACAAACAGAGACAGGCACTGAAGTTTGAAGAATATTTTCTATTATTTATTATATATTTAAAAAGATATTTTTTAGGATATCATAAACCAAAAAGTAAACAAAGGATAATCACTTAACTTTTCAGGAAAAAAACACACCATTCTTGGTGCTGGTCTCAAGCTGTACTGCCACAGAACTCTTTTCGAGTCAAAAGCCCCTTGCTATAGATCTATAGAGCTACAGTATATTACATGCTCACTGACAAATAAAATAATGAATTTCTGTGTGAGGTACCAAGATATAGGTTTTTGAAGAGCCTCGTTTGCTCTCACCAAGCCCCCTTTTGCCCCCTTCCCTGACAGCCCTGATATCCTCCAGTAGCTCATCTCAGGGGTTAGATATATTCTGCTGTATCTTGTTTCTTAGGGTTGTGCTCACCTAGAAGGACAAGATGAAGCCTAAATGTTAGGACCAATGGGATCAGAAAGCAGTACAGAAAGATATACCCTAAAAAAGAAATAGATTTTGCTGCATTACTTTCAACCCATTTACTAGTGCTTTTAAGAAGACAGTCCCCATGTATTTGATACAGCCTATGAAACCCAACCTACTGCAGCTGCATGCTCTCTGGGTTACTCTGGTCTTCTCTGCAGAAGAATTATTTTGGGATGACATGGACATGTCTGGCAGGGGAGAGCAAACTGTAAACGTTATGCTGGAAGGAGTATCATGAAGAGACCCAGTGGACTGCTATGTGCTACAGTAGATATACAGTTTGACATCCCGTTTCGGAAATGAAGTTCTCCAATCCTGCCGACTGGTTGGTTTTTGAGGCCCTGTTAAAACTGGAATATTTATCTGTGTGGTTAAGTGCCTTAAGCACTAGCACCTTTGACGACAGAGGGATATCTTTCTCATGAATTGTAAGATTAATGTTGTGGTGGCCTGTGGTGCTGGAGTAATGACAAGGCTATCATTAGGGATATGTTGGTAGTTGCATCACAGTTTTATAGCGTGTGGAGCAAGGAAATGAGACTGGAGGAGTCAACTGATATATCAGCACTCATCTCTGATATACAGCTGCCCTCTCAATGCTGAACCCTTATTAACAGCTTTAAATATAGAGATTATTGCTTCTTTTATACCAGAGATTCCTGCAGTGCACTTGGAGGCACCAGGGTGTTGCTAGCTTGTGATGTTTTCTCTTGTTGCAGTCACCTTCTGTTTTTCCAGATGAAATTGCTCAGGTTGTTTAGTTTTAGTTTTGCAGCTCAGCATTTTGGAAATAATATGAGGGGCAGGAGTTGCTTTGACAGCAGCCACAGGGCTAAGATCTCTGCCTTGGCCCAGCCTGAGGGGCTGGGAAAGACCTCAACCCACTATTTCCAGGCATTTTTTCCAAGTCAGAAATTGCACTCTGGAAGAATATATTTTCTGTGAGGCATGACAACATATTAAACTTCATTCTGGGGATGTGGAAGCAGGTGGGCTGCGTTTTCTCTTGTATTTTACCCAAGGAGGACATTGGTGTTGTGCTGTGGGAGCTGCGCGCCCCAAGGCCGCAGTGCGGCTCGAGTGTGGGAGGCCGCTGTGAAGAGGAGGAGCTGATTCCTTCCCCGGGGCCTGTTTATGCTTTCGGCTCTTTTCTCAGGCTGAAAAAAAAAAAAAGAAAAAAAGAAAAAAAAGAAAGAAAAAAAAAAGTGTGTCTCTCGCCCGTGACATCTGCAGCTCCACCGCAGCTGCGTGCTTTCATTTTCTCACTCCACAATTCCTGGAAATCTCTGCTTTCCCTGAGCGTAGCCGGTCCATATGTACAACAGCTGAACTATCCACAGGATTTAAGAGTCCCCGATTACTCTGCAGACAATGGACCAGAACAACTTCATCGTTACTGCCTATTCCAGAAAGGCCACATGTCCTTTTTCATGTGAATACTAAGAATACCTCAACATCAGTTTGCCTATAAGATGCATGTTTGCTGGTCACTAAATAACGCACTGTGGACTTGGGGTGTTTAGCACCTTTCAAATCCCTCTGAAATGGCTCGAAATCTGAGGATGCCTAATTTCCCAGAAGGCTAGGTCTCGAGGAGCTCAGAACCATTTTGCTCTGACCCCAAAATCTCTGTGGCAAACAACCCAAGCGGGGATCTAATGTAACGCTGCTGATAGAAACTTAATTGTAACAGCATGTTTGCAGAAACATGAGACACTTAGCAGTTGTTTTCTATTGTTCTTTCCTTAGTTACGCATTTATTTTAAGTCTCTCATCATTTATTTGGTATTCGGAACGGTGTCATTACAGTTTGTTAGGAACAGTTGTTTGCTTGTTGTACTAGGTGCTCAAAATCAGTTGCACAGTTTGGTCCAGAGTTTTACAAAACATAACCTCTGAATGTGACCAGAGAAAACAAGTAGCTAGAGAAGGTCATTGAGGGAAAGTAAAAAGTTTACTTGTTCCATTGTTGTTGGGTTGTTTTTTTTTTGCATTTAAAAGAGCTTTGAAAAAGTTTAAAGAAATATAATTTCCTTCTAATGAAGGAGGCCTGCCAAGAATAAAGTAGCCTTTATTTTGCTCTCTAGAAGACTTTGGCATAATTCTGCCCTTTCTGCTACCCCTGCAGTTTTAAGGCTTGCTGTCAGATTAAAAATCATATTGAAGGTGTCACTTATCAACAATGCAAATAGCAGATTATTCAAATATATAGAGAATAATTCAAATCTTGAACTTGGCAAGTGTACCTCACACATTGGATGCTATGCTTATCATTTTTAACAACTGATTTTGTGGCAATGACTTCTATGTGGAAATTTAAACAAGTAGATCTTCGAGGATTTTGGCTTCTTGGGGAGATGAACTCATGGGTTTTCCTCTTGTTTGTTGTATGCTTGTTGTTTACATCAGTGGATTTAATTTTGAGCATCAAGTTCTGCTAGGGATTATTTTTAAGGAAAAGCATTCTCACCGAGAGGCTGAGTTACACCATTCATCCACTGGAAGGGAATATTTTACTCATGTTTTAAATTAAAAATCAATAAAAGATGTTTCCTCTGCAATTTAGCATTTATAGAAATATTTCCATTGTTTTTAGAGTGGGAAAACATACAAAGCTTGTTTACAGTGCATGAATCTGAATGCAAATTTGATTGAAGTATAAGAACACTTTATAAAGGCTCCTAACTGTTATGAGGACTTTGGTTTAGAGCAGTTGTCATTCACTGTGCAACTAAAGAGCTGCAGCCAGTGGTTGTGACTGGACTGATAAACTAACCTTTTTCTTGTGTTTTTTGTTTGTTTGTTTGTTTTTCTTACCTTCCAGGTTTATGATAGGCAACAGAAACATTCTACCCTGCACTATGATCCAGGCCTCCAACAAGACTTCACCGGTGATACCTTAAAATCAAAGCACCAGCAGAAAAGTAGCAACCAGCACCATCTTGACTGGTCAGCAAGCTCCAATACTGGATCCACTTCTCAAAGTTGCTTCATCAACACAGAACCCAATCGAGAAGCTGTTAGTGCCACTAAGGTTACCCCTCCGGAGCCAGGAGTTTCCTTCAGTAAATCCCAAGCAAAGAAGTCCTGTGCCAGCAGCACGTGGGGGCAGCTGTCTGTCAGCAGCAAAGAGCTTGCCATTTGCAGTGCAGTCCCATCACCCAACAACATTGGTGTGGCTACTCAGCCAAGTAGTGCCTCCGAGTGCAACGGGCTGTTGCCTATTGGTGATCAAGACGGAGGTGTGCAGCTGGAAGCTCCTGATCAGTCTGCTGGGAGTACAAAGAAGAAGTCAAGCAAAAAGGACTTGATATGTCAAACCATCCAAACTGCTGACATTGAGTGGGTGAAGAGCGCTCAGAAAGCGTTTGACAGCAAATGCCATGACAGCATGGAAGGCAAAAAAGAATCTTATTCGATGGACGGTGTTTTGGATGCGTCACCATCAAAACAGAATCCCACTTCTGCTAGCAGCTGTGAAAATGACACTAGCCATGTACGAATTACTATCCCAATAAAGTCTCCAACAACAGATACATCTGGCCACAAAAGGAAAAAAAGGCAATCTACAAAATCTTCAATGGAGAAAGCTATCCAAGAGAAAAGTCTGCCTTCTGGGCTTGCTATGAGCAGTGAAGTAGCTAACAGGACTATCTCTCAGTCAGAAGGGAGTAAAAAAGATATTCGAGTCACAAAGCCAGGGAAAGTGATTGAAAATGAGTCCCCCTTAGCAGCTATTGACAGCAGTGTGCTTATTGACAGAGCTTCCCCCAACAGTGCCACCAGACTCAGAAAATCTGTAGCTGTGACATCTACTCTCCTATCCACTGATCTCCCCCCACCTAGCAAACTGTCTGAGGTCCAGCACCCCAAACTCACGGCTAAACGGCGATGGACCTGCAGCAAACCTAAATCTATCCTTCGGGAGACCTCCATGACAACATCTGAGAAGATGATGGTGGAACCTCCTTCAGCCTATCCCATCACACCATCCAGCCCTCTGTATACCAATACAGACAGTCTTACTGTGATCACACCTGTCAAGAAAAAAAGAGGACGACCAAAGAAACAGCCTTTGCTCACTGTTGAAACCATTCATGAGGGAACATCCACTAGCCCAGTGAGTCCAATCAATCGTGAATTTCCAGGCACAAAGAAAAGAAAGAGGAGACGGAATCTGGCCAAGTTGGCCCAGATGGTCCCTGGAGAGGACAAGTCCATCAGTGATCTCAAGTTTCACAAAAAGGTTGGAAAGCTCGGGGTCTTGGATAAGAAGACTATCAAGACCATTAATAAGATGAAGACCCTCAAGAGGAAGAATATTCTCAATCAGATTTTGTCCTCCTGCTCCAGCAGCATAGCTCTGAAAGCGAAAATCCAGCCACCTTCTTGTGCTGGGCCAACAACCATTGATGCCAGACTAGGGAAGCAGATCAATGTCAGCAAGAGGGGGACTATCTACATTGGAAAAAAACGGGGCAGGAAGCCAAGAGCAGAGCTGCAGCCTCAACAAGAAGAACCTAAGACAGCCATGAAGCACTCAAGGCCTGTTTCCAGCCAGCCAGAAAACCCAGCAGTGCCTTCCAACCTGCAGTCACTTGTGGCATCGTCACCAGCAGCTATTCATCCGCTTTCGACACAGTTAGTGGGGACTAACGGCAACCTTAGCCCTGCAAGCACTGAAACAAATTTTTCAGAGTTAAAAACTATGCCAAATCTTCAACCTATCAGTGCTCTTCCTACAAAAACCCAGAAAGGAATGCACAGTGGAACTTGGAAGCTGTCTCCACCCAGGTTAATGGCTAATTCACCTTCCCACCTCTGTGAAATAGGTTCTTTAAAAGAAGTTACACTGTCACCAGTGAGTGAGTCTCACAGTGAGGAAACCATTCCGAGCGACAGTGGGATAGGTACAGACAACAACAGTACTTCTGACCAAGCTGAGAAAAGCTCAGAATCCCGCCGGAGATACTCCTTTGATTTCTGCACCCTGGACAATCCAGAGGCTATCCCATCTGACACCAGCACAAAAAACAGGCATGGTCACCGGCAGAAACATCTCATTGTGGATAACTTTCTCTCTCATGAGAGCATGAAAAAGCCAAAGCACAAGAGGAAAAGGAAAAGCTTGCAAAACAGAGATGATCTCCAGTTTCTGGCAGACCTTGAGGAACTCATCAATAAATTTCAAGTGTTCAGGATTTCGCACCGTAGTTACACATTTTATCATGAAAATCCATATCCCAGCATCTTCAGGATTAATTTTGATCACTACTACCCTGTGCCATATATCCAGTATGACCCATTGCTCTATCTTCGCAGGACCTCTGACATGAAGTCTAAGAAGAAGCGTGGTAGACCTGCCAAAACCAATGACACCATGACAAAGGTGCCTTTTTTACAAGGGTTTGGTTACCCTATTCCCAGTGGGAGTTACTATGCACCCTATGGAATGCCTTACACATCAATGCCTATGATGAATCTTGGTTACTATGGTCAGTATCCAGCTCCTTTGTACCTGTCTCACACGCTCGGAGCGGCTTCCCCATTTATGAGACCTACTGTGCCCCCACCCCAATTCCATGCAAGCTCTCATATGAAGATGTCCACCACTGCCAAGCATAAAGCAAAACATGGAGTGCACCTACAAACACCTGTGGGAATGGGCCTTGGAGACATGCAGTCCTCTTTGGCTCCTCCAAAGGTTGGAGGAACAAGCCTTTCAAGTGGCCGACTTCACAAAAGGAAACACAAACATAAGCACAAGCATAAGGATGAGAGGATACTGGGGACACATGAAGATCTGAGTGGTCTCTTTACTAGCAAGTCCACTGGCTTCTCCAGTCACTCTATCAATGAAAGGCTAAGTGGCTCAGATAAAGATCTCTCCTTGCTCAATGAGAAAAGCAAGCATAAGGAGAAGCAGAAGCACCAGCATTGTGAAACTGGACACAAAGGCTCAAAGAGCAACTTTGAAGTGGATACACTGTCTACCTTATCACTTTCTGATGCCCAGCAGTGGACACAGAGTAAAGATAAAAGTGATTCAAGCAATGATCCCATTGACTCTTGCACGAAGAGATACTCTGGTAATACTGAGAGTAATGCAAGGTCAGACTCCCTGGACGTGTTTGGTGAAATGAATTCCTCGAGTGAGAAAAGGGATAATGATGGAAGTGGGAATAAAAGAAGAAGCTTTGAAGGGTTTGGAACCTACAGAGAAAAGGACATTCAGCCCTTCAGGATAAACAGGAAGGACAGAAGTACTTATGATTCTTCTGCCTCTTCTGGTAAGTTCTGCTTTATTTTATTATACCTTACTGCACTTTAATCTTAATGCTAAACAGAGGGACTTGTGATATTCAATAATTATATTCAAGTCATTCATTTCTCTGACTGTTTGTAATTGATTCTCATTTTCCATCTAGACATTAGGGATACTGACAAGAAAGCTGGCCTCATGTTAAGTTGAGACCTACAGAAGTATTTGGGTTGTTAAACAGCATTTATGAATATTTCTCCTCACTTTGCATATTTATCCTTGCTTGTTGCACCTCCACCAAATGTCCACCCGTTACTTTCTACAACAGCAGCAATTATAACACCTGTTGGCAAAGCAAGCAACTCTCTTATTCAGATCTAATGTCTCAAGGTGATAGTTGTTGCCCAGCCCTTAGGAGTACAGCCATAGTACTGAGCAGAGTTTCTTTGCTCTCGCCCACAAAGTGTATAAAATCCATTTGTTGAAGGGCTGAGCAAGATGTATGGGAAGTTGTGGAGCTGGATCCGTATCCCCTGACTGGTATGGTGAGCCACTGATCCAGAGGGACCCAGGATGGTGATGGCTACACTGAATATATAGAGTCCCTTCATACAATCATTGTGTGAATTACAGAATCACAGAATTGTAGGGGTTGGAAGGGACCTCCAGAGATCGAGTCCAACCCCCCTGCCAAAGCAGGTTCCTTACACCAGGTCGCACAAGTAGGCATCCAGGTGGGTCTTGAATATCTCCAAAGAAGGAGACTCCACTCTTTGCAGAGCTTCTCTCCAGCAGGTCATCCCCCAACCTGTACTGGTGCATGTAATTATTCGTCCCTAGGTGCATGACTCTGCACTTGCTTTTGTTAAACCTCATCCGGTTTCTTACTGCCCAGCTCTCCAGCCTGCCCAGGTCTTGCTGAATGGCAGCACAGCCTTCAGGTGTGTCAGCCAATCCTCCCGACTTTGTATCATCAGCAAACTTGCTGAGGGTGGCCACTATCTCCTCATCAAAGTCATCTGTCACTTCTAGTTGGTAGGTGTGATGTAAAGTAACTATCCTGAAATCAAGTGACTGAAAGAAGGGACTGGTGTCATGGAAATAATAAACCCTGACTGACTATAAAGAGTTTGAGGACGTATGACATGGAAATATAAACTAGGTTTATAGGGAAGGAAGAAACTCTTTTGGATACTAAGGACATCTGTTCCTCTCCCACAGAGTTGAGAAGGGGGAAAGGAATCTGAATCTTGCCTGAAAGACTGAGTTGTACTTTACAATAGGGAGCTGATATGAAGACACAGAGCCAGGTGTTTTGCTGCAATATAAATGAATTTATCTTGGGAGCAAGCCCAGTGCTCCTGCACCACCGTATACTAATCACAAAGTAGGTTTCATACTTGCTGGGAAAAGGGTGAGCTTTACTGAACCAACCAGCAGTAGATGAGATTCTGATGTGCTAGAAAGAGCTTCAAAGAAACATAATCTAGCCTCCAAAACAAAAACAAAGAAGGAAAAAAAAAAAAAAAAAAAGAAAAAAAGAGAGAGAGAATCAACAAAGAACAGAGAGGGAGCAGAGAATGCGTATAACCTGCCAGTGTGAGCCTCTCCAGTTTTTTATTGACTTGTCTCTGATTGAGATCCAAAGATTGCTCATTCTTAAACCGCTTAGACATTTCCATTTCACTGAGACCAAGATCTGGGCTGTTATGATGAAAATCAGCCTGATATGGGAGTTTATCCCATGAAAACTCCCCATTTACCATCTCATACAATATCAGACCAGTTATGACACCAAGAAATGAGAAACACGAAAATGTTGGAAAGAGACTGAATTCAGTCCCAAGTTATATGAGAATTGTTATATGCCTGTCAAAGAACAAAATCGTTCTTCAGCAAGCATTTTGTAAGCTATTGCAGGAAGGAAGTTGTGTTTCAGGAAACAAAAGTCTTTGAAATTTTTGATTAGGTTATTTCTATTGTCTATTGAAAGCTATTGATTTCACAGTTTGATAACAGTTGGATTTTTAGCCTCTGCCTTCTGAACAGAAGATGTCTGCTAAGCCTGTTTTTCCAATTTAATATTTTTCACTCAGGCACAGACAACTGACAAGAAAAAATTAGCACTGGTGAACCCAAATGAGTTTTCAAAGTAGGGATGTGATCCCCACCAGGCTGATTTGGAAGTAGGATTTGCTAAGAAAAAAATCAATTTCCTGTCATTTTCCTTCTGTTTATTTAACCATGAAAATGAAAACATAAGATGGAAGTCTTGCAATAGGATCATCATCAAATTTGCTGTTTAAACTTTTAAAAAATGTTTCTCATTTACATTAAAATTATTATTTTTATTTATTTTTACTTTTCATGATTACAACCACACATCATTCCCCATGACCTAATCCATCAAGTCACAGATTATGAACTGGTTTCTTCATTGTCAAGCTATTATTTAGATGGAAAAATCATCAGCAGTTAGCTAAGCAAAGCCAGCTAACCAGAGCCATACCTTGCACTGCAAGGGAATATGCTAACACTAAATATCTCTGCCAAGAAAGACCTGGAGCCAAGACTGCTCATTAAAACCTAGGAACATCTGTCTGCTTGTGACTGTCTAAGATCTCAGTGCAGCTTTTTTTTCCTCTCTGCCTTTGACCTTCATGGGGATTCCCAACAGAGGTCCATACTTGAGTCTAGCCATAGCTATTAACTGGTTCCCACTGAGGAGGGATTAAACTTTTCCATGATAACCTTGGCATTCTTTCTCCTAATTCACCTTGCTTTTCCCTGAGGTGGCTAAACAGTGATTGACTAATCATAAAAATAAAAGGTAAAACAAGGGAGGGTAGGGGGGAAATCCTATAAGAGCATAAAGCTCTGTGCCAGGAGGCAGTTCCTCAGCCTGATAGTTCTTGTCATTCAGGATTTGTCATCTTTTTCTGTATAAAAATAATATATAACAGAGATTAGAAGAGACATCCTGAATATTCAGATGAAAGCTGAAAATAGATTCACATCATGATTTCAGTGTTATATTCACTGCATGGGCATTTTGGCATGCTCAGTAATGACATTTGCAACTTCATAGGATGTTGCTGGAGACGAAATACTAAGCAAAATCTACCCACGCTCTGTTGAGATATCTGTGATAAGAGTGATGATAGAACCAGTTAGTGCTCTTCAGCATTCAAGCACAGTAATTAGCTTCAGTGCAGTGTACTGGCTGCAGTTGCCATTGTACAGCAGTTATTTTTATTATTATTATTATTATTTTTTTTATAACAGCACCTAGCTATTTCTGAAAAGATCAGTGTGCCTGTTGCTATTCACAGGACTTGTGCATGGCGGAAAACAATCCTGCCAGATAACCTTAACGCCTATATATATATTTAACTTTACAATTTAGAAAGATCAGAAGTTCGAGAGAAAAAGTTGTTACACTTACTTTCTGGAGGAGCTGGAAATCTCTACCAGAGTGAGGGGTCACACAGAAAGAGTGCTAACTTCCTTGGCCACAGCAAACATCCATGATCTGCACTGGGCTGTCACTGGGTATTCAGTAGAGGAGACATTGTGAGTTCTAGCTTAATTTACTCATCCCGGGACCTCTTGCATTTAAAAGTGCTCTGGAAATGCATATGACTGTTTTACATATGCTCTGCCTGTTTCTCCATCACTATTCTGGATATTCTCTTCATTAAATAATAATAATAATAATAAACCAAGATAACTGTGCCATCTTTCTTCTCATCCTCTGCCAGCAACCAGTTTCTTCCTGCTGTGTTTTTCAGGAATTAAAATTACATATAGTATTCCTTATGCTAACCCAAACTTGCTGCATTTAAAAAGACTAATTGATAACACCTTAATGCACCCTACTTGCTTACTTAGCTGATATAGAAGATGAGATGCGGGGCATTGGTCAGCTCTGTAGGCAAGGATATAGCAGAAGGTGATTCAGATCCTGCATTGCCTATTCTGTCACTAAGGCACATCCTAAAGCTATCTCTCCAGCTGTGTGCCCTAAGCGTTGGCTCAGTTGACTCTTTCCTTCTACACTCCACAGCCAAAGGTGTACCTCGTGCCTTTGCAAAATGTTTGAGTCCATCCAGCACTCTGTGACCTGAGGCACTGTGCTCAGCTGGATTGCTGATCTTTTTATCTGCTCTCCATTTGTTGCTAAAGCTCCTGGTGAGGGTCCCAGGGAGAGACTGCAGATCGATGACACAGATGGGATGGGGAGACAGAATAGAGCTGTGTTTAAAAGAAGTCCTCATAGCAAACTCCTCATTGCCTAGTCGCATCAGCCTGCTTCATTTTCATACATAGTGCTGAGGAAGAGACATGTGTTGCTGATACACAGTCCTGATGCCATAAACTGTGCCTTGAAAAGAGTAGGAAGTTACTTTTTTGTTTTCATTAGTTGGGAAAAAAAATGAGGAAAAACATGTTTAACATTCAAGATTGCATAGATGAATATGCCATCTTATCTATGCAAACTGTCTTGATTATTTCCTAGTTACAATCATGACAGGCCAGGATGTAGCTGATGGTGTAGCACAGGACAAAAGGCACCATACATAGGAATGCATTTCTTCATTTCTTTGTAGTGGGCCTAATTGATATCTTTGCTACTTTATGCTCAGACATTTTCTGCCTTTTATTTTAAGCTGATGACTATACAAGCAAAGATTGTCTTGCATAGTAGACATCATGACTGAAAGATCAGCAAATAAGTACATGAGTTTCATCAGATATAGCACAGACACTATGCACAGTAAATTTACAAGAGTGTAAAGTTAATTATATGTAGTTATTAGGGAGGTAGCAATCATTAGTCTCTGAATGCCAAATATTTAGCACAGAGAACATGTTTTACAAATTGAGGCTTAACTTACCTACGGTCACCTCCACCTGTTCTACTCCCAAGGTCCAACAGTGCTGCAAGCTGAATTTATTCAAATCTGACTTTTCTTTAGCAACTATTATGTATGGTGCTGGCTTAATTCTGAAGGAGTTTCACCACCTTCACCAGTTATAGTTGACGAGTTGGCATTGCACAGTGAGTAGTGTTTGGCCCTATGATTTGATGAGAAGAAGAGGGTATCTATATGTATGTGTGTATCTATATGTATGTTAAATACATTTAGTAAATCAATGGTTGTATGCTGTGTTCGCTTAAAGTTGTTTTTACTATCTTTATCTTAAAATTGTCCTTGTTCCTGTTAAAAAGCCTTACATTGGATAATTAGATCTTCCAAAAGAGAGAGGAAGAGATTTACTGGGACAAGGGAGAAGGGACGATCAAGAAAATGAACAGTATTTGTCTAATGTTATTACAAATATAAGTAACCATGCTCTGCTGATGGGTGCCATTTATCCAGACAAGATTTCTTCTCTGACAAAACTCCCTTTTACGGCACAGTTTTCCGCTAGAAAGGGCCATTTCCAAACAACGCAGAATAAATCTCTAGCCTTCTTCTCCCAGAAGTCAAGTGCACTGTTGTGAATTAGAACAGGACTTCCTATGAGCAAAAAGAAACACGGTGAAATATTGGCAAAGCCAGTGTGAGGAGAGCTTTTTGTTGTTTTCAAAGAACCAGTGTATGCTCTTCTAGATCACTGTCATCTAGATAAAGCCCTAATCAGCCAAAGTTTTACTATTCTTCATTAGTGAGTAAACTTATTTCTCCTTCTGAATGTATGTGGAAGACCCAGTCAAATAAGAATAGTCAACAGCCTTATTAATCAAACTTTGCTGATTTTTTTCTGTAATAATTTGCAGGAGTAATATTTTTGTGGTACTAGATTTACAGGACTGATTCATTATTCTCTAGTGAATATATTACCTTAGGAATAGTGGAAACACTGGTTCCATATTTGATGAAAATTTTCTTATTAGCTTAGAGATGTGACATGAATGCCTATAGTATAGACTGTGTACTGACTAGGTCTTCTCTGTATACTCATGGATTTGCATTTATGTCTTGGAACAAGAGAGGAGAAGAGACAAATAAGTGAATGAAAAAAAGAATTCTTCTAATATCAATTTGAAGTCATCTTGCTTTCTTTAGTAATGCTGGATTTGGTGGGACCTGAGTGTCCCATGGCAATGTGTGCACAGATGCAGATGTAGGCTGATGTGTGGACTGGAGTTTGGAGACCCACCTCAGGTAATGTAATCTTCTCATGTGACTCCAGAAAATGTCTAAACAGAGTTAACAACTCCCCTTGTGGGAAAAGAGAGTAAAAGCTGTTTCCTGTTGTACAGAGCCATGCTGAGGTCAAATACAAACTGGTGCCCAGCAAGTGTGATATAGGAGAAGTAGCAGTAGAAGTGTATGGGAGAAGATCCAGACGTGAGTGTCACTTGCCCAGGACATATAGATCATTAGTCATGCTCTGTTTTCCCAGCTCTGGCTCTGGCATAGTGTCCTCTGATACCCTATGCTCCTATGTAGCTTCAAGCAGCTGCAACTGTTTTTCAGCTCCAGCGTCACTCAAGATGTTGTCCTCCCTGCTGTGTCCTGTGGTTAGGGACAGGCACTGTACAGTTATAGGGTAAGTGTGTATGCCATCTGGTCCGTAAAACTCAGCATCAGATCTTTGCAACATCCCATTATTTGTAAATAAAATTGCATTCATAAAAGCATCAGTTTCGGCCCCTGGATGCTTATATGTACAACCCAGACTACTTAAATGGCCTCCAAAAGTGCCCTAGGATAAATGTCCTTCTTGCTGTTTTCCACTAAGTCTTCTGCTGGTCTTGAGAAGCCAAACTGGTCTAGCTGTTGCTCCATCCTGTCCATGCTTATTCCTAGAGGAATGGGCTGTTGAGAAAAGGCAAGACTAATGGGGAAAACAACTCAAAGATTTCCTTGAAAGTAATTTGATGGGAAATTTGAAATACAGTGAGTTTTGTTGTTGCTTAATGCCACCCCTCACTTATTGTGTTGCCTCCATTATTTGCACCAACCAAGGAGAGAAGAAACAAGAGAGAAGCTGAAGTGGGAGAGTGAGCTGGAGTATTTACCACCCAACCAATATTTTATTTCCTCTCTTAATGATTGTATGTTTATTACACTGCCTGAGGCTCAGTACAAAGTCTGTTGGACTAGTGACGAATTAATCAGATTAAACACTGTGACCCCTTTGCTTTCTGGGAGCATTACAAGCCTCCCAGCACCCTGCCTAATTTCTGCCTCTTACTTTGCTCTCTGTCCAACAGTCAAGCAGTTCTTCCTTCACAACTTGGCGGCTCCCAGCTGTTTATCTTCACTCTTTCTGGCCAATGCCAGAATGTCTTGTTTGAAGTTTTTATTTAGACCACTGCTGGTTTGTAGAATTGTGCAGATTCCACGTTGGGTGTGCAGCAGCTTCACGTCAGACACAATTGGCTTCTGCTGGGCTCTTGGCTTTAAAAGGCAATAAAGAATCACAGCCTGATTCTCTTCTCAGCCCCACATAAATCAAGTGTCTCTCCATTGAAGTCAGCAAAGTTGACTTCAACCGTAAAGAAGTTTCTGTTGAGGTGAAATGAGGGTGTGGGGCTGGGAAGAGTCTGTTGGTGGACAGAACCCAGGCAGCAGAGTTCTGCCTGCTGAGTGCCTCAGGAGCTGCTGAAGCCAATCTGAGTTCAATATTTGTAGGGAAGATTTCATTAGCTAGGAGGGAGAGAATAGGTTAGGGTTGTGACAGTGTCTGAGTTGCAGTTTTAAGAAGACTAGAAAGAAAAATATGTGTTATATGGACTGTACCCAGTATAAAAGCATATTGTTTCTTGCTTGAAGACACTGATAAGCTAAGTACAATACAAAAGGTCTGGTCAGATGCAGGGAGGGAGTGAAATGAAGCAGTGGCTGTATTTTCACTGTTAATCTGCCTGCCACTGGGACTTAAATCTGGGCACAGGAAGAGCTGAGCTCTAGACATCTGCTAGTGAGTTGGATCATAATGCATTCAGGGCGACCTGTATCCCATCCAACTCAATTGAAAATGTGAGAACTGGGCTCTCTGACCTCCTGAGCATACTCTGGTCTGGCTTTTCTATTCCCACTGCCTACTAAGAACATTATGCTAATATGCTGCAGCAGGGGAAAGCCAGAAGAACATTGTTCTAGTTGCCTTCACCTACTGGATTGTAGTAATGATGCTGAACATGAAAATGAGTAAGAACGCCACGTTTTAAGATTTCACCAAGAAGAAATTCCAAGTAATTCCCTTGTAGGTCAAGGACTGAGAAGAGGAATGAGAAAGGAAAATTTTGACTGTCTGTGGAGTTTTTAAGGTGGAAGGACTCATAAGAGTGATCTGCAGTGATCTTTCATTGAAGACATGCACATGCGTAGGACCATTCGTGGGCTTTTGAGGCAGCAGTGATCTTGACTGAGCTTTTTTCATGGGGCAGTGCAGATTTCAGAAAGCTTCAGGAGTGTGTGCAACGTAGAGTTAACTGTCAAGCAAGGGGAGGACTGGATGGCTTGGAGGGTTTTGCTAATGAGCTATCAAGCCGTAGGTCACTGGTTGAAATTTAATCTGTAAGAACAGTGACAGAAAATCAAATAGAAGTGCTGACGTCGGAGTGATGCTGCAGCAGCAGTGAAAGCGTTGCTGAGGCCTTGTGCAACTGACACAGGAAACTTAAATAAACTGGGGGCAATCTGCGGAGAATTTTCTGAGCTGACACCAACTGCAAGGTATATCACAGCCAAGTTGTATCTATGAGTTCCTTGCTAGTCTTACTGCAGCTGTTTGTGAGTGACACCAACATATCTGATCACAGAATCTGACCCAAATATGGTGTTATATAGTGCTAAAAACAGAGTAGTGGAGATATCTAGGTAAGTTTTGTTTAGTGGTATCATAGCATGTGAATCAGCAGTGCACTGAGGACATGCCCACAGCAATCTGCAGTTCTGGTGATGGAGATACTGCCATTTGTCCTATTCTGGGGTCAGCAGTGATGGAAATATTTTGCCATTCCCAGACTGCTTGGCATTCTCTCTAAGATGACTTGAGTGTTTCACTGTAGCTTTTTCAGGGGTGGGGAGAGGCCATGTTACCAAGACATTTATTCTGTTTGTGGCCACTAAAGGGAAGGCTGGGGACCAAAGGGACAAGGGACACTGGATGCCCTAGGTGCCTTCAGCAGTGATAGTGGTACTGCACGCAGGGCTGAGCACACTGGGCCAGTTGGGCCTGTGTTGATGCTCCTCATTCTGAGCAAAAGGAGATTCTAATCAACCATGCTGTTTACTGAACATGAACGCATAGCTCTTAAATTAACTCTTTCTCTGCCTGAAAGCTTTCTCTGACTTCTACCCTACTGATGTGTATGTTGTCAGTGATTTTTTAGGAGCCACTTGGTAGTCCTTCCTCTGCTCCAGAGCAGCAGGTCTGAGGATACGAGGTCTCTCCAGATGGAACAGGACTGCCATTTCAGCTCTATGCCTTTGGCCTTCCTTGCCTCAAGTGTAGGCAGAGAAAGGAGCAACAGTCAGCATTGTTTTCTGTGCCAGCTATGATTAGTTGGCATAAGATCACTTGAATAAGTTGACACAGACTTTGAGTTGCTTGGTTTGCTTTAAAAAGAAAAGAAAAATTCCCAAGCCTACTCCAGGATGTCTTTGCTGCCTGAAGTTCATTCTTCACCACTAAAATCTTGGGCTTATCCCAAAACTGGGACGTGCTCAGTTGCAGAATATTTGTCATTCTGATATTTATTTATTTTCTATTAGGGGGAAAAAAAAAAGAAAAAAAAAAATTCTAGGAGAGCAAGAAATTTAAAAAAAATAGTTAAACTCCAAATTCATGCAGATTTCCTGTTTTGCTTCTTGACAAAACCTCAAAACCACTTTGAACAAGTTTCCTACCTCAGCTGAGGGTGGAGTTGTATACGCCCCACACGTGGCCTCTAGAAGTGCACCCAAGGACAATAGCACATCTCCTTTGGCACAACAGGGCCAAAGTTACTGCTAGCAAAGCAGTCAATACGTGCGCCTGTGCATGACTGCCCAAAAGCACTTCTGACTCAGCCAAGTACACTGGAAAAATTTAACTTTACTATTTCCAGCAGAACTGACTGAGTGGTAGAGATGTGGCAGAAAAGAAACTGGAGGCGTTTTATAATAGATACCTCTCTGAGATGCTAGGCAAATATCGGCTAACGCTATGCTGGGCAGTCTGTTCCAGTTTCATTGATTTGATCTGGTGAGGCAGCTTCTTGGTAAATAAGAAGAGCAGAGAAATCTATTGCACTAAAACTAATGGTTGCTGCCTGATCTGTTGAATGGATTCACTGCAATCTGAAGCAATGTTTGCATTTTGCAAAACCAGCATTCTTCAGCTCCTACAGTACATCATGACATTACTTTAGGCAGTAGGGAAGATTGTATGTGTGATATGGTGTGCTGCAGTAGATAGTAAAGTAGCTAGATGCTTGTGAACTCTGGATAGAGTTATGGCATTTGGGTGTGTAATGCTAAGTAACAATAAGCAGTGCTTAACATTTCCTCCCACACTAGAAGCATACCCATTAAAAGTTTAGCCAAGTCAGCTCTGCAAGTTCTTGCAAAAAAGGGCAACTACTAAAACACTAATAGGAGCTACTCTTATGTGGGTAGAACAGGATGCATTAACCCAAATTCTTCTGTACTGCTACTCCAGAAAGAGTCTTGCTGAGATTAAAGAAACCCCTTGAAAGTAAAAATGATAATAAACCAGGCTCAAATCCAGATTAAGGACTTCTGAGTTTTTTCTTGGTTCTGCTTCTGAGATGCTGCCTAGTCTGAACAAGTCAGTGAACGTGATTTAAACCATCCATGAGTCAACTGGAGTCCTCACATGAGTGAATTGGATGTATCTAAGTCCCAGAGGATGACTCCATCCTTTTCATCTCAAGTAGCAGTTACGTCCCAGAGAAACCGAGCAAGTATATGAATCTGTGCAGTGCATATTAGACTTAAGAGTAACTTAAGAACGTCAGCAAATGTGGTTTCACGTGCTCAATGATTGAAGGCTCAAAGCAGTTAGGTGTATAGCGTCTAGCAGATACTAATATTTTTTTGAGGTGCTGAAAAGGGACAACTTCACTGACTCACAGTCTGATCAAAACCATTGTTTTTAGATGATATTGAGCTAGCATGAAACAACTCAACACGTGAAAATCAGGGCATATTATTACTGCTTTAGTGGGCCAAATCAGGAAGAAAGACTATTTCTGAACTGATTGTTACAAGAGGGCTGGTGTTCACACAGCTGAGGGCTTTCAGTGTCTCATGTAGATAGACCAAAATATGCTGCACAGTGCTTGATCCTCATTTTGACTAGGCAGTGTCTCCATACTGTGCCTGAAGAGGAACCTGGAGTGTGCTTCCCTCTTGGCCATGCCCAGATTTGCTCTTGTATAGAACAAATGACTCTGTAATGACTCTACCTAACAAGTGGAGAGTGTGGAGGATCTGGATTCCAGGATGTAGGAGAGAGACATGGAAAAAGTGTGGCAGTGTGGTAGCATCTGGGCACTCATAACTGCCAGGTAAACCTTGAACACATGTTCTGTGGTCTGTTTCCATGTCTTCCCATGACAGAGCTCTAAAATAGAAAGCTGATGATCAAAAACCCTCCCCTTCCACTGGGATGACACAATCTAGCATTTGTATCTTACGTTTCTAGTTGTTGAGAAGTAAATCTTCAGGAGGAGTCAGCACTGCTTCCCCTGTCTCACCTATATCCTGGTATTTCCCCATTAAGTGGGAATACTGGGGTCATATTGTTTGGGCTGGACAGCCTACTGCTCATTTTCTAGTTTATGTATTATTTCTTAAACCATCAATATCTTGCACTTACTCTTCCCACTTAGCCCACAACACAGGTGCTTGCCCTTCAGAGGGGAATTTGCATTTGGAATCCCATGTAGACAGGAGAGCACTTAACCTGGCCACAGTCCCAAGAATAACATTTCCTAGTGCCAACACCTGGGTAGCTGTGTGCAACCACTCAAAATCATTTCATGGAGGCACCAAAGCTCACCATTCTGTCAGTGGAGAAACGTGTGAACTTTGCTGCTTCAGAGGCATCTGTCTCTGCATTGCTTATGCAGTTTGCGTAGGCGCATGCATTAAGTGATCTGAATCATTCTGCTGGAGCAAAGTACCTATTCTTCTACAGATGTTGCAACATATAAAATGAGTGCCTAAAGCAAGCACTCTCAATCTAGCCTCCAGGGTCTCCACGTTTACCTACATACATAATGGTATAATAGTCCTTGCCTAACTCAAAGGCCTGTTGCAAGATTTTGATTAATTAATACTGGCAAGGCTTTGAAATGATGGAAATGAAATGAGATCTATAAATGAAGTGTATTATTATTATGACTATATGGCACTTCTGCTTCACTTTCACACCATACCTGGGTAGAGAGCAGTGCAGATGCATTCTCTGAAGCATTGTGAATTACAAAGAAGCCTACTTAAAACGTGGACAGTATTGATATATTTACAGTTGTTAAAATGTTCCATGGAAGGGACATTGCTTCTCACTCCAAGAGTGCATTTTTTTTTGTTTTTGTTTTTGTCTTTTATTTTAATCCCATTTCCCAGTGTTAACCCATGTGTTTCTGGACTCCACAGTTTGTGCTCAGTGTTAAAGAGAGATGTGCCAGAAGGTAGTTGGAAATGTGAGAGTCCTACTAGGATTTGAAGAATACCTAATTACTCCCCAGTGACAGTTCTGGCTAGCACTGGTGCTCATTGTGAGCACTGTGGTCCCTCAAGTAGCTTTTGGTCTTCCATTTTGCTAGTATGATTGATGTTAATTATAGCCATGCAGTTTCAGTGGTGGGCAAGATTCCCAAGAGAAGCTGGTATTCCCGAAGTCCTTCAGTGTGCCTAGCATCAGATTAGCACACAAAACTCTTTGGACTAAGTCCCTTGGTAGGTCACACCATTTCATCAAATTACAAAACAGCTCATTAGATTTCAAGTCAGATTTAATTTTCTCTATATTTAAATTCTTAACAAAGAATGCTATAATCTTACTACTCACTAAGCACTTTGCATTCACTTACAGGTGAAACAGGTGAATGTTACAGGGCTAAGTCAGGAGAAAGGGGAAACATTTCCCACTAAATAAGATAAAACTGGGTGATATCTTTAAACACTCCAACTAGCCATCGAAAACAGTGGTCTCAGGGGGAGGAGGCTGTATGGCCATGCATGTGGGTCATGGAATCTTGTCATCAGGTCTTCTGGACCAGGGGTAGATTTTTTATACTTGACAGTATAGCATAGTACTGTCAGCTGATGTTTCTCCCAACATTGTGCAGAAGGGATCTTGCCTTGCCATCTGGCCCTCACTGCATTGTCCTTGTAATCTTTGGTCCATTAAACTGGACCAAACTAACAACCTTTGGCTATGGGCAGAAGAACACTAATTTTTCGAAGCTATTTCTGTAACTAGAAAACATCATAATTTCTGTTATTATCATCCTTATACCTTCATCAAAGGTAGGAGATACTGCTTCTCCCAAAAGAAATTGGTAACTGGGGAATAGGAGGTGCTCTGAAAGCCAAGTAAAATTTTACCAATATAATGTAAACTCTCTGGTGGTCAGTGGTATCTCATATAAACTAGGCTCTTTGAGTCAAGTTCAGGCAGAAGTGACCCTCACAAGATTGCCTCCCTCGGTGAGAACTGACAAGACAGTGGAATTTGTGTTCGCTTCATCTAAGTTATTGGGTGTTAAATACTTTACCTAACTTGTACATGGCTCTTCTCAGCAGTAAATCTCAGACTGGTTTTACAAGAGAGGTCAGTATCTTTATCCTCATTTTACGGGCAGATAAACAAAGGTGCAGGAAGGTCTAATGCCAGAAGGTCAGCGTCAAAGTGAGAAGCAGCTAATTGCAACAGATTTTAATGCATCATTGTGCACAAGTGTCAGTAATTCTTACTGCAGCGTCAACCGCAAAGTTATACAGAGTTACCAAAGACAGAAATAGAGCAGTCCTGACCTTTTCTCCGCAGACAGGGATTGTCTCTCCAGAGACTTTTTTTCCCCAGCAGTAGTAAATGACTAAAGAAGAGCAGGTGCCATTTCTCCCCCTCAGTGATCATGCCTGGGGGCAAAAGAAGTCATTTTTAGGATATGATTACCTTAGTATTTACATCGAACCAGTAGCAGTTTTTATTTTAACTCAACTGTCAAGCCACTTTATTTTTAATTTGCAGCATAGTATCATTTATTTATTTATTTATTTTAATACTTGCCTTGTTTTAAACAAGCAAAGATATTTGAATGGGAATATGAAACTCACTGGAAGAGTTATTGCTCCCCCACAAATATATACTGATAGCCTAAGAAAGCAATGGTGCTCTCTTTCCCATGACTAGAAGCTCTCCAAATCTCTAAAGCAGCCCTAATATTTTACTTTAAAAGACAAAATCACAAGCTGGGTTACCTTTCAGTAAGAACTTTATAGATTTTCCAGCTCTTATGAGAGTTCCTAAGGGAGTCCTAATTCATCCAAATGACATTGTTCTCTTGATGACTATGACATTCTTATAAGAAAATTTGCCAGTGGGGCATAATCTTAGTTTAAGAGATCCTAGGAAATAATACAAAATTGAATAGGTGGGAGAAAAAAAAAAAAAAAAAAAAAAGGAGGAACAAAATGCTTTTAAAAATACCCTTTGTAAAATACACACAAATAAGAAGATTCCTGTTGCCATGAAGACTGATCAGCCACGTATTTCTGCAAGCACGTCAGCCTGATGTACTACACTTCTGTGATTTATTCAATTACCACTTTTCATAAGGACATAGTAATTGCTGTGTTATATCCATCTCATCTAGTATCCCATCTAAAGAACATGGAAAGGAAGGCATGTAGAGGAAGATAATGGCACACTGGGTCTATGCAAATCCTTCTCTTTCCCCCTGATTAACAGATTCACTCCAGTCTTTTCATATTCCTTCTTTTTTTCTCTCCCAGTGCAGAAGTAAATGTTCTTACCAACTACATTTCAGAAGCTTTTCTTTTCTTTTCTTTTCTTTTCTTTTCTTTTCTTTTCTTTTCTTTTCTTTTCTTTTCTTTTCTTTTCTTTTCTTTTCTTTTCTTTTCTTTTCTTTTCTTTTCTTTTCTTTTCTTTTCTTTTCTTCTCTTCTCTTCTCTTCTCTTCTCTTCTCTTTATTTCTTTTCTTTTCTTTTTCAGTTTTTAACTTTGTAATATTTCAGATAAATCCTGCCACAGGAAGTGAAAGTTGAAATAAGACTAATGTATTAGGAATAAAAACATTACAGATGAAAGCCCTCATGGAAACCAGCTTAAGAGTAATAGCAGTGATTCATGAAACATGAAGCTCAAGTAGATAGAATTGTGGGCAGGCCAAGAAAGGCTACAGAAAGGATGTATCCTGATCTGTATCAGATAGGACCTAGGGAAAAGTACCTTAATGCTGCCTGTGTGTTTCCAGGGGAGATTAATTTTACATAAAAAGATGTGTTCCTATTAATGGGCAACTACCTCTGAGGAGGAGATGGACAGATGGGCAGTGGAGCTCTGAAAACCCACACAAATTATAGAGACTGGAAAAGTGTGATTACCATTACAAAAGGTACCTGGAATTACCCTAAATGTAGTTTCTTGTTTCCGAAATCTCTCTTGTTGTAGATAGGATTATAGAAGTTATTTTAAATGTGAGTTTAAAGAAATAGTTTTTCCAGAGCAACTACCAAGAAACCCAGAAGAACTAACAATGTGCAGTATATGAATACTTTTCTTTTCTTTTTTTTTCTTTTTTTTTTCTTTTTTTTTTTCAGCAATAAGTGGTATTTTTCAGTCTGCAGAATGACATTGTTTCATCCTTTGGGCTTCCTTGCACTTTTTTTTTTTTTTTTTTTGGCAGGGCTCTTTTATTGCACAATGTATTTATTGCACAATGTATTTATGATGTATTTATTTTGACTTTTAATTTGCAGTGTTAGAATAGGCCTTTGGTGGCTGGTAGAAGTCATGACAATGAAAAAGAGCCTTCTCTGAAAATAAAAATAAAAAATAATAATAATCAAATTTTAACCATAATATCTGTCCAAATTTTGAGTGATTTCTTGGGGATCTGTCATGAATATGCCTGTGGGTCACCAACCAGAGATGTTCACTGAGAGGTTTCTGATGTCTTAAGAGGGCTGAAGAAATAATACTGAAGAATAATGTGATACAACATTGTCACAATAAAAATAAAGGACCAAATCTTCATCTTCTTAAGTATTTTCATTCTTCATACTTATGTAGATCAATCCTTTTTTCCCTTATCTGTGCTACAAAGTATACCAACAGGCACAAAAGAATGGACCGATAACTTATCATTTACACTGTTCGATTTTCATTTGCAAATTGATTTTGACCCTGAAGCCATTCCACTTTCTTTTAGTGTGCATTTCTTTTCAAAAATACTTTAGTTTCCCCTGAACTACTAAATCTATTGAGTTTAAAAGATGAAACCAGGGGATGTCTGCATGTAACAGCACCATTTTTCATGAGAATTTTTTTGATGTCACAAAAACAATGTGTATCCACAGAACTTTACACAACCTAATAAATGATCAGTTGACACTGTGCCTCTAATTGTCCTCAACTGGAAGCAAAAATGCTATCTGTGAGCCAAAGCTGATGAACGTTGTTGGTTGATTAATTCTCTTTAAAAAAAAAAAAAAAAAAAAAAGAGCCAAGAAAAAGCCACAACAGCTCTGAACTTTTTCAAGGACTGCCTCTGCTTTAGGGGAATTTTGATTTTTCCTGCTGTTTTGTTTGTTTAAAAAAAATGGTGATGTCTAATCTTCAGGAACGTACCTCATCATCCAACCCACAAACTGTTGGCACAGTAGTAAACCTACACAGAATGTACTGTTAGATTCTTTTTTTTATTATTATTATTTTTCTTCTTTTTTTTTTTTTTTTTTTTTTTTTTTTTAAATTTCTTCCTTTCAGAGGTATAAATCACAGCTTTTTTGCTTTTGCAAATTAAAGTACAGGCTTTGCACTGGATAGTTGGCACTCCTTCTTCTGGCCAAATGTTCCATGCTGCTTCCAAAGAAACTGTGGACACTGAGTTGGCTATAATTTGTCTTTGAAATCTTTTGCAAAACCTCAGTCTTTATATGCCTCCAAGAAAGAAAAGAAAAGAAAGAAAGAAAGAAAAAAAAAAAAAGTGTATTTATTAAGTTGCAATTTAACTCTTTTTTTGTGTGATGTTAATTCTATTTGAGTTTTTCATCTTTTTGTTGTTGTTGTTGTTTTTTGTTTTATATTTCTGCTCTACGTATGACACCATCTTGTCATATAGGTCAAAGTAAAACTCTGTATACTTCTTCCTATCTTAAAATAGGTAAAAAAGATTACTGAAAGTAAAATACTTCTTTTGCTAGTTGCTTGTAAGCTTCGAGTAAGCCACACATTTCCGATTGTATTTCCAGAAATCCTGTCTGCTGTGTTTGCTTTTGTGTCTTTATAATGTGGTGGTCAAACAATGCTATCATTGCAGCTTTTGCTGCTAAGCTGACTATTTCCAAGTAATGGGGAAATAGGAATGCACCTCCCACATTCTCACTCTGTGAAGCGCTTGCTGGTTTTATCTGTCATATATTATTTATAGTTTTGATCATCAAAACGTTCAGCAAGGAATAAATGAAAGTTATTGGTGTGTAAAACATTGTAGATCTTGTGTTAAACTTGGACTTACCCCTCTAGCATCCTTGTACTGCTCTCTTCTGCAACACTTCCTTTCTATTGATGTGATGCCATCTTTGGTACTCTAACAAAGGGCTGTATAAATGTTTGGAAGCCAGAACAGATGTTTTTGGGCAGCTTTCATACAGTTTGCCAAGTTCAGGCATAAAACAAGATCCTGACCACTTTTGGTTATTATGAATTGTAAGATTTTTTTTCAAAGGAAGAGTAAGCACGTTGTGTCCAATTACTTCCTGTCTTCTGGCATTCTACCACATGCCTTTTTTTTTTTTTTTTTTACTATACCATAATGTTTCTTAAGTTTGCTTTTGTTTCATTCTCATAATTGGCTTTGTATATCCACTGACTGATCTGATTTTCCTATCGAGTCAAGGCTGTTCACTCCAGATTTTCACTGGTGTAACTGAGAGGAAAATTTGGTCCGTATGCTCTGTAATGAGATATATCATCACTGTCAATATTTTTCTTCTTCTCATCACTCCTCTGCCATATGGCAACTTAACAGGAAAGAGCTGAACTGCATATGTTCTTACTAAGATTTCTTCATTCCCTTGCAAAATTGAGGTTTGTTTTAATACCATTCAGATTTAAAAATGGAGGAAGCCATTAATCCCTTAGCATGGGATTTTTGTCTGACTTTGGCCATCCAAATGCTAGGCAGCCAGTTGAAACCAGTCTTCTGGACTGCTGCTATAGTCACACTTGATCCATCACATCGTAAGATAAGAGTCAGGGGAGACGTTTTCTTGCAAACATGAGTGTAAATCTCCTATGTATCTGCTGGTCTTAATGGTGTTGAATCAATCAATTAAGCTGCAGACTGAGAGGCAACATCTGTACCAGTGTATTGAATGTGGATAGGAGATGATTTTCATTAGCTGTTGATATCCTCTGCCAGGACATCTTGGCCTGTACAAGGTAGACTCTCCTCAAAGAACACCTAAGTGTAACTCATTAGACATCATAAGCCAGAGACTGTTTACAGCTAGCAGCACACACATAAGGCTACCCTTGTTTGTATAGGAAATTTTGCCCTAGCAAAAAAAGTCATGATACCTACTTGCTTCCAGGGCCAGAAAATAGGTACTGGCTCATTTTATTTACATGTGTACACACAGTCAAGAGATACAAGCAGTGTGTAAAATAGTATGAGAGAATGAATGATGAATGTGAGAATGCTTGCCTGAAAATGGTACTTGGGTAAAAGTTGCAACCAGAGGAACAACAATTCCTATTAGTGGGGTTTTTGTTTGTTTGTTTGTTTGTATCAAGCAGCTTTACAGACATACTGGTGGGAGGCTGATCCCTTATGAGTGAACACACAAAACAGAATTTGTAAACAGTGATTTCCAGGACCCACTATATGTGTTTTTCCTAAACCTCTCATGCTACAGATGCCTCTTGAAGTCATCATTAAAGAAGGGAAGAAAATAAGGTTTTCAGGAGTAATCAATATGGATTCACTGAGAGGAAATCAAGTTTGACCAATCTGGCAGCCTTCTATGATGTCATAACCATCTGAGTAGATGAGGTGAGAGCAGTGGATGTTATGTGTACCTAGAATTCAGCAAGGCTTTTATCGCTGTCTCCCATAGCATCCTCGTGGGTAAGCTTAGGAAGTGTGGAACACACAAGTGGACAGTGAGGTGGATTGACAACTGGCTGACTGGGAGAGCTCGGAGAGTTGTAACCAGCAGTACAGAGTCTGGTTGAAGGACTGTAACTAGTGGTTTTCCTCAGGGGTCAGTACTGCATTTCATCCTGTTTAACATCATCATTGACCTGGATGATGAGATAGAGAGCACCCTTTGCTGATTACACAAAGCAGGGAGCAGTGGCTGACACACCAGAAGTCAGTTCTGTCACTCAGCGAGAGCTGGACAGGCTGGAGAGTTGGGCAGAGGGGAACCTTGTCGGGTCCTACAAGGGCAAGTGTAGAGTCCTTCACCTGGGGAGGAATAACCACATGCATCAGTACAAATTAGTGGCTGACCTGTTGGGAAGGAGCTCTGTGAAGAAGGACCTCGGTGTCCTGTTAGACAGCAGGCTGGCCATAAGCCAGCAGTGTGCCCTTGTGGCCAAGAGGACCAATAATATCTTGAAGTACATAAAAATGAGTGTAGCTAGCAGGTAGAGGAAGGTGATCCTCCCCCTCTACTTTGTCCTGGTAAGCCCACATGTGGAATACTGTATTCAGTTCTGGGTTTCTCAGTTCAAGAAAGACAGGGAACTTGTAGAGAGAGTCCTAAAGAGGGAATCTGCATAGATTATTAGGGGGATGAAGAAAATTCCATATGAGGAAAGGTTGAGCAGCCTGGGACCTTTCAGCCTGCAGAAGAGAGACAATCTTAACAATTGTGATAAATATCTAATGGGCAAGAGTCAAGTGTAGGGGAAGTTCCATCTGAATATAAGGAAACCTTCTTTACTTTTAGGGTGAAAAAGTACTGGAATAGGCTCTGTCAGAGCCTGTTTATGGAGGTTTATGGAGTCTTGACTGGTGATATTCAGAACACAGCTTCATGCTTTCCTGCTCTAGGTAAACTGCATTATCAGGGGGATGGATTTGATGATCTCCAGAGGTTCCTTCCAACTTCTATAAGTATATGATTCTGTGAAAACAGTCTCTGGGCAGTTCATACCCAGGCAAATGTCCCATATCACAGTATTTCTGCAAAGTTTCTAAGCTCTGTTTGCTGGATTTTATGAGTTGGGAGAAGCCTGCATTAGAAATAGCCACCCTTCACCACAGCGTGCCCACATCCAGCAACATGCTGTGCAAAGTGTTTCAGCCACTTTTAACCACCACGATGGGGCCCAGGGACCATGGGATAAATTTGAATGAATAACCCTATTTCTAAGTTGTTTTCAGGGAGTGTGTGGGTGTTACAGACATTTAACTGCCAGGCTATTCATTTTTTCTACACTAACAGTTTCCATGCTAGCTGACTGACCAGTCTCCCTGATGTGTCGCGTCAATTTTCTTATTAAATACAAAAATAACGAATGTTATGTATGAGCCTAGAAAGCTCCTCATCTCCCAGATTGGATCATGGTGCCAAGTGTCTGGCTGGCATCATCACCAGTAGTCTGCAAACAACATCTGCATGAGCATGTTGGTAGCTGCCATGATTTGCTGAACAGCGCTGATTACAGCTGTTTTGCTAGAGGGAGACTTTGCAGTGTGTGGGACAGACAGCAACTCTGTACCTCCCTGCGAAAGGCCAAGGGCATGTCATTTGTAGGCATGACTGGAGAGATATCTATCTCTCCCCAGCTCAGGCTGCCTCTAATCCTAGATGTGATTAACTGTGCATCTACACCAAAAGAATCACTGCTGAGATGAGCTCAGAAAAATGAGTGCTTGGAAGCCACTGACCAACCCCAGCAGCTGCCTGTGAAGTTGATCTGGAGAGGTTCTGTATGCTGGAGAGGTGGGAGAATTTGTGAAGATGAGTAAGAGACTCAGATCCCTGATCGACAGCACATCTCAATGCTGCTGGCATGTTCTTTAATATCTCTGCTTATGGAAGAAGGGACTCAAAGATGCTTCTCCACCCTGATGTGAAGCTGCACAAGAAGGCAGGACAGGCAGCAGGCTAGACGCCAGTGCTATTTGCTTTCAGGAAACATCATGTCACTGCCCAGGAGGAGTAACTTGGGTTTCAGAGCTGAAAAGGAGTGTTATATTTTATTTCTTTCACTCTTAGGGCAATTACATTTTATATATGCTGTCAGCCACTTTAGCAGAAGCTAAATCCACTTTTTCTGTCTATTACACAAGTTTAGTGCAGTTGTTTTCAATCAATTATTATTTCAAGTACTGCAACTGTTTCTGTTAAAAAGAAAAAAAAAAAAAAGAGAAAAAAGAGAAAAAGGGAATTTTGGCATTTCTCAAACTTAAGGGTTTCAACACTTTCTTAAGTTCATTTTTTCAAAAGCATATGAAATTTTGGTCACGAGTAGAGTATGGCAGAGGGTAAGCTACTTCTGGACAGGTACTAGGAATATCCTTGTTTACTGTGTGTATTAACCTTGGGCTGAGGATAGGTTCTTGTTTGATATCTGAAACTTTCCAAAGAAAACAGACAGCAGCATGTAAATAAGTAAACCACGCATGCAAAAATGACTCTGAAATATTGTGTGCCAGGTCAAATGTTAGTTAGGTTAAGTCAGGTATTTAAAGTAATCCTGCTTACACCCCCTTAAATATTGCATCACTTAGGTAAGTTGTGACAGCTCATTCACTGCCAGGAAAAGCTTGCATTATCCTCAAGGATGAATTCAGGACTTCAGGAAGCTCCCAAGTAAATGAAAAACAGAGACAACAGGCAGTGGCTTAGTGGCTTAAGCCATATGCCTTAGATCTGTCTAGCCATAGTTTAAAATGCCAACAGGAGTATCATCCAAGCTAATGTAGATCTACTGAGTACTTGGCCATTTACTGCAGGCAGAAAAAATCCTTGAGTTAAATGCTAAGAAATTAGATCCTTTGGACTTTTAATGACTATTAAAAATTGCAGGGTATTTTCATAAGGGAAGGAGTTTATTAATCTTGTTCCCTTAACTATATTATTCTTTTCCTTCTGCAAATACACTTTCAGTTCCTTATGTCAAAGGGAAGAGAGGAAAGAATGAAAGAATGAAACCTCCTAGTGATGTACTGTATCTTACAAGAGCTGTACTATCACACAGGGGTGTCTGCAAGCAGCCCAGCTGTGATTTGTGAGAACAGGGAGGGGAGCGTCGCAGAGAGACAGGGAAGATGTGTGAGAACAAATATTTGCACTCCTACGCTGAGTTTTTATTATCAGCCTTAGCCCATAATAAGGAGGGCTGGTCAGAGATCAAAACCTCTGTCATCTAATTATAAAACAAAAGATAGGCAGAGGTTAAAGGCAGGTGCTGGAGCAACAATATATTGAGCAGGTAGGTAGGAAGATGAGTGGTCTGAAAGACTGTTGATTCTAAGGAAAAGGAGAGTTTGAAGGAAGACTGGACAATTAGAGAAAACCTCATCAACATGCAAAAATGCCATGAGAAATAGTGTCAAAACATTTAATTTGAGAAATATAAAGAGAGCCTGGTAGATTAGAGACAGCAGCCACAATTTAGACAGTGAATGGCAAGTGTTATATGGGATATGAGAGGTTTTCAAATGTGAAGAGAATGGCTGGGATTCAGCTCCAGACTGAGAGACTCAAATCTGGGCAAAGGGGTGAGAAAGGAAAGTGGGAGGAATGCGGAAGAAATACATGGTGATAATGAAGGTATGGCTGTGATTAGCACAGTGTAGATGCTCCATTTCTTAAGGAATACTGATCGTGATTAGGTGCCTGATAGTATGCATTCTCACACAAATCACTTGGCGTGATACAAAGATACTGAGTGAAATTCAATCCCTATCCTTAAAATCTGAACATCTCTGTAGTATGATTTATTGGTGTTCTGTACTTTCATCTGTCATGGGTAGACCTTCAGCATTTCCAACATCAGTGACTCAGTGCTGCTGATGCTGGAAAGCAGGCACTGGTCCAGCCTTGAGTTCTTCAGTATCCTTCTATGAAACACTAGGAAGATTCAGAGATACTAAGCGGCTTTCCCATACCTGTTTTATATCTAGAAATAGGAGCCAGATCTTCTAAAACACTATTATTTTCCAATCAGCTGATAACATTCTCGTGGCTTTGTTTAAATGATCAGTTATTTTGAAACTGGATAATGTTGGAAAATTTTCAGAATACTTGAAAATAGCCAGTGAGGCTATATTTAGCAGATCATACAAGTTTTAATTTATTTTCTATTTTAGCTTTTTAATGAGGCAGTTCACCCCATTAAGAAACTGTTGTCTTTTCCCTTCCAGCTTTAACTTGTGGCGAGAAACACAATATTTGAGTTCTTAGTTTGGAACAGCTCTGTTTGAACAAATAATAAAGTAGAAGGCTAGAGTTATCTGTAAGAGACCTTGGAGCATTGGGGAAGAATGTTTGAAAGATCAAAACATTTCAGGTTTCTCACTGGTCCTGGGAGTTGAAAAATAAACAGAATTAGCTAGGGATCTGGCTGGAGAAAACAATTTCTAAGAAAAAAAAATATCCTCCTAAATACATTGTTCTCTTTTCAGTGTTGTTATTAAGCCAAAAATTCCACTGGTGATGAACAAGTAATAATTCATACCAGTGAAAATCCAAAGAGTTTCAACAAAGATGAAGGAGGGCTTTTAGGTTTAAAGTACCATTACCAGCAAAATGCTTCAGAGTATTCTTCAATTTTAATTACTTCAACAGCATGAAAAGCAACAAAGGACAAGTTTGAACTAACTTTCATGGGATATGAAATGTCAAGTCCTTGTAACTGATATAATATGAGGAGCCTACATGGCTGAAAAGCCTATGGAAGCAATCTTCTATTCCAGAGATTTCAGACCAAATCCCATTCAGCTTGATGCTCACTTAAAATTGCAATGTCGTGGTTTTTCACCCCCCAAATGAGTTGGTTTGCAGTTTAAATCTTCTTGGAGATATGACCAAAGATTGCAACCATCATGACAGTTTCTGTCCTTTTGGAGGGAGACAAATAGATGGCTGGTTAAGATTACATCTATAACTTTTAGATGGCTGGAATATGAGATAAATCCCACTCTCCCTAACCTCTTCCCTCATCTTCTGTACTGAGCCCCATCCATCTCTATAGCAGTACTGTCAGAGGTACCCAGCAGAAATACATTATAAACCCAGAAGTCAGAGAAGTTCAACAGGAGCTTCCACTGGTACAAAAACATTGTTATTAGGGCAAAGGACTTTCAATAACCTTTTCAAATTTGATCTTCTTGTCATTCAGACTCCATCCTAACCATGTATTCCTGCTGACTACATGTTGACTTTCACATCCGTTAGGGAAGCCCACACTGAGCCTCAAGACTGTTACTGCTTGAGGTCTGGAAGAATTTCCTGAACTTGTTTTAATTATGATAATGTAGTCTGAGAGTTTAGGGTTATGTTTCTGCATTTGGATATTTCTATCAACTTCACTTGTTTTGTAGCATGTCTTCAGCAAACTAGTATGTAACATGAAGGCAAAGACCATGTCTTTAGGGATGCAGTAGACTGGATAGGTGGCATATTAAATATGGAGTAGAAGATACTGTGTTATGGCAGAAAGTTGATAGTTACGGAGCAAAATGTAGTAGCCTCTTGCTCTGGTGTGTCTTACACAGAAAATCAGCTGGTATTTTGTGATTCAGTTACTCAGCACCTGAGACTTTCAGTGTTTCTTGAGGATAAGGATGGGAAACTAAGCTTTAAAGAACGAGGGACTGATACTAGAGACTAATACTCTAATGCACAAATATGATCTGTCACAATATACCCCCATGGGAGAAGAGAGCAGGCAATGTTTTGTAGCTGCGGTGGGAGGAGAAAACATTTCTGTCAGAGGATCAATCCCATCTACCCTTGATCCTGCATGCTTATACAGCTGGACTTACATGATCTCTACATCCTCTCAAGTGAATTGCAGCCTTGTACTCACTTTAGAGGCATCTATTACTCCCCACTGTGTATGTACCTACCTAAAAATCCATAACTGGTCTCGCATCGAATCAATGCTCACAGTCATCTTGTATCTAAACAAATTGAATAAAGCTAAGAGCTCTGAACATCCTCTTATTTATCCCATGACAAGCACAGAGGCTCCCAGTTCTTATGCTCATGACACCTTTGTCAATAAAATCTGCAGATTGCACAATATAAAGTTGTTTTATAATTCATCTCTCTGACAATGACTGAACCTTTGAACAGGAATGCTTTATGTGGTTATCTCAAGAACAGCATTCGAGCTGAGGCTGCATCAGCAAAGTGCAAAAATAAATTTTTGTTCCTCTTGAAGAGACACATTTCAAGCAATTTTTTTGATCTAATGAGAAAATATTAGATGTTATTTTAAAGAAGAATTTATTTTTGTCTGGCAATTAAATCATAAGAATCACAGGACTTATTAGATCATATATTCTACTCTCCTTCCACTGCAGGATCATTTTTCAAACTTGTGGTCTAATTGCATTATTTTAAAAGGACAAAACATCAGACTTACAGAAAGTAATGTCATTGCTGTAGTATTCACCCTTCAAAAAATGTTCTTATGCTGTACCTCCAAAAGTAACTGCTGTTAGAATATACTGCAGATGGAAATGATGGCAGCTGGGTATCCTTTTAGTTGATTTGATGTTGATGCCAGCTCATCTCACCTGCTCTAATTTGCACTCATGATCTGTGATCACAGATTAGAAGTTTTAAAAGACCTGCCCCAAATCTTTAATACATGTCATTTAGAACTGTAAATTCTGAATGCAGTTATAGATAGAGCTGTTTCAGATTGTTGTGTAATTACTGTTGCAGGTTTTAGGATAAAAAGTGGAATTTTCAAAGCCAAGTAGGACATTCAGGCAGGGTGACTCATTCATTTCAGTGGAAATTTTTACATCCAAATCCTGGTCCTGTGATTTTTGAACAGGAGGATATTCATCTCTTTGAGGAGAATTCAACCAATTGTTTCACTTCTAATCTGAACTTTAATTCTTAATAAAATGAACTGTTTTTGAAAGAGGCCTTTTTGAAGACAATTCTTGAAGAAGGTTATCAAACAGAGAACTCTGTCTTCAGTTCATTACATGGCTGAAGGTCCAGGAAAGTGACAAAACACCTAGGGGTAAAAAGAAAGGGGAAACTGACATTGATATAATAGCACTGTAGTCTGCAATTTAATAATCAGCCAAGGACACTATGAGGTTTTAGCAGCAGCAAACTAACAAGAGGAATAGCATGTCCTTGTTTTACAGATACATGAGGAAGGCTTAGAAACATCAAGTGGTTTGACTTTTTCCTATGACTAGTTAGAAAATGTGGAAAAAACATGTACTAACTTTCCATTTCTCTAATTTTTAATGCTCAGTAGCTGTGTTGATTGATGTTTTGAAGCACATGGGATTTTTGGAGCCTGCTTTCAGCAGTAAAGCCATGTGTATGTGGTATAAAATATGCAGCAGAGCCCCTCTGTACTCATGGGTTTTGTATTTTGGTAGGACCAGTTTGTGCTTCAAATGTGTCATTATCCTTCATAAGGAAGTTTCACCCCACTCTTGAATCAGTTCACATTGTTAATGTGCTCATCAGCTAACTCAGATGGATATACAGACAGCTGTGAGGAATCTAATTAACATTTGACTACAAAAGAAGAAATTACAATCTACCATACTATTTAATCTGTCAGAGAAGGTCTAGCTTAGAAATGGGTTCAGTATTACTCTGTAGCTTTTTGCCTATTTTAATGTAATAGAATCACAGTCATTAGAGGTGAAGAAAACCTTTTAATTTATCTTGTCTATCTAGGTTTGCAGCTACTTTTACCCTTTGGATGACACTGAGTATAATCTCTTCCTCCTTTATGTCTTTCTCCATCAAACACCTGCAGATTGTTATCATGTCTACTTTTAGTCATCATTTACTTGAGTTTATATAATTTGTGTTATGGTTACCAGAAGATCAAAACGTCCATCTTTCTCACTGTGTCTTCTCTTTAAACACCTTACAGCATTCCACCATTATCTCAAGAATGATAAAGAATTATCTTACCATTCAGGAGAAGTACATCTATTCTATATTAAAATCTGTGCACTATTTAGTTTACAGTGTTAGCAAGGGAGTCTTTCAAAGTCGCTTTATATGTTTGGGGCATTTTTGTAAAAGAAAAGAAAAGATAATTGTATTTCTGTGAGATACTTGCTCCTTAATGCAAAGAAGATAGGGCAGAAGTATTTTAAAGCAGAGGGCTGTTTGAAAATAAGTAGGTTTTTTTTCAGATTAATCTGAATCTACAAAACATCTGACTCTAAAATTAGGAGAAAGATCTAATTCAAAATTATTTAGAAAGAAGAGAGCGACTGTGTTGACAGCTGACATATGAATGATATTGTTTTTACAGATGGGCTGGTGAGAATCAAATTGAAGCTATTGATCCGTATTTGTGTAGGATCTTTCTAAACAGAAAGCTTTGAGGGCTTTGTCATTAGGAGCATGGGTCATTTTACCAACGAGGAAAGGCAGCACACTGTTTCTGTCATCCACGTGCTATTACTGCGACAACAGAAGATGCCTAGATTTAAAAAAACAAAATAAAAATGTCAAGGGCGCTTCTGCAGAGATGGGGGTAATCAGAGTGAGATGTAATTAAAAGCCTTTCTTCTTCCTTCAACTGGCACACACACAAAAGATAACTCTTTCGAGGAAATACATCACTAGACGGGAAAAAAATCTAAGTTTCCTTTTTAACTTCATTATCTTTGCATGTCCTGTTTAGCAGAGGCTGAACGCAGACTGAAAAGAGTAGGAGACAACAATAATTCTTCAGGTCTCAAATTGATTAGTATCTTTGGAAGACTGTAGAGAGAAGTGCAGATCTTAAGGAGGGCAATTTGGTATCTGTTTCTCTCTAAGGAGTGTACCGGAGGATTTTAATAGTAGCCAAACTCCTTGGGAATCTGGATAGTGGAGGGGAGCAAAGAGCTTATTTGTCATCATAGCTTCTGATAGGACTGGGACCACCACCAATATGATCCACCAGGAGCGTGTAATTGTATCCATTAGGCAGCAGGAGAACACAGCAAACGTGAAAGGAAATACCTAAGGCTAGCTCTTTTTTTTTTCTTTTTTTTTTCTTTTTTTTTTTTTTTGTAAGTATATGATTCATGAAATTCATTTGTAGTTACAGAAAGGATGGTTTTATCAGCTAAAACATATTTCTTTCTTGTTTGCTTTGATATTATCATGCTTATGTAGAGGGATCGTGTTTCAATATGACATCCATGAAGTGATGCTAGATAAGGGAAAAGTATTTGTACCTTCGTAATCAGTTTCCCTCATATGTAGAGTAATGTTTTCCTTATCAGGAAATGGAAAAATAAGCAAGGTGTCTTATTTCAAAACTTGCAAATGCATGCCATTTGCCTTCAAGTCACTGGGAGGAAGGGTACTACGTGTTAACCAAACTTTAGATTAAACTGTTCAATCCCTTTACTTCCATCCTCTAATGCGCTTACCTAGGAATGGGCTATAAGGTGAACTAATGCACTGTTTTCTTCATTCACGGATTAATTTTATTTATTATTACAGTTTATCTATAGTTAGTGGAGATGATAAGAAAAGATTCTATAAAAACAATATCTCCTCATGTATTGAAAAAAAAAAAAAACACAACAAAATGTACTTTAACCAATTAAACAAAACACAGTGAAGTGCCAGTTACAACCCCCATCTCCCTTGTTTATTTAAATCATTATTATGAGGAAGAAGAACCACCTAAATCCTAAGTCTAGATAAAATGAATTTCAGGAAGACAGTAATAGCATACTGTAGTTGCATCCATAGGTCTTTGCTGTTGTCAACAGTGCTGAAATGCCAGAAATGTTAGCAAAATTCAGAGAAGAACCTAGTCATTTCCCATTTGTTTTTTGTTTTTTTTACACTTCTGAAGCTAGCAGATGATGTTCTCTTTCCATCTGAGTTCAGTCATGGAAAAGAGAACTTCAACCATTAATATCTGTGGAGAATTACAGTTAAATCAAGTTGCCAATATAAGAATTTCCCAAAGCTCAACACAGATTTAACTGTCACTGAAATTAATGTTAAATCTATATTAAATAAGGACATGGACAGAGTTAGTGTTCAAGTACATTGTTTAGAGGCTCTACTTTAAAACTGCCAGATTTTTGGTCATTAGATTATCACTTGTGATAGGGTTTAGTGGTGGTAAATAAAGTCCATGTAGCAGGCAAGCTTGAACATGGAAGCCTTAATGTAATCAACCTCTTTGCCCTAGAGTAACATATAGTATGAAATGGCCTTAAATTAGCAATGAAATAGATTTCAAACCTTTTTTAACTGTAAAAGAGATCTAATGAGAACATAATATGAGTCAGCGTTGCTCCAATAGCAGATAGTGATAGCCAAAACATTGTTTGTAGTGGTATCAGATACTGGGAGAGCTCTAAACAGCCACAATTTCGTGTTCAGAAATAGATGAAGCTTATATAAGAGCACGTTTCCACATATTAAGACTGCAAATTGTTTGAAAAAGTAAACAGCCTTTAACTACAGTGTGCTGCAGAACTCCATTAGAATGCCTTTTTAGCAAGGTTATGAATTTTCAGTAATTGCTTTGGTAATCCATATTTAGCATCTGCAGGATTACTTTTAATCAGCTTTCAGGATATGATTTGACACCATTCATTTTACGCTTCAACATTTAACCAGTTAGGCTGCAAAAAATGCCATCGTTTTGCTGACTTAATTTAAAGCCAATAACAGTAAAACAGTAAGGGTAAGAGGGAGGAGGGAGATTTAGCTACCAGCAAAAGATGAGGAAATGGTCATGTGCTGCTTTAAAAAAGCACTCATTGGATCAATAACTGTGGTAATAAAATGAGACTTTGTTCTGGTGCACTACTTCTTCACTGTAGATCCTGAGGCCTTTGTGCTTTATGACTCAAACCTGATCATACTCTGCATTTTTTGTTTGTTTGTTTTTCTGTGACTCTTAAATACATCACCTCTGCATGTATGTATAGGCGTATATTATTTTATAGCTGCTTTCTTTTCAGTATTAGATTTACTGGAACTTTTCTCTTGAATATCTTATTAAGCATACACAATGACTGAGACAGTACTTGCTCAAGGAGTGGCTTATGTTTTCTCACTGCTATATACACATATATGTATATCTAAATACAATAGATATATTGTATTTTTGCCTAGAAAGCGGTTATGCAGGCATTGTTTTGCCATCGGATAGTTTGCAGTCAGTTGGTTCTTACCCTGTGCCTTTCCACTATGTGTTTTACTTCGTTTCCTGATAGTTGGAAAGGTATTAATGTGTCTGTACAGACTCACTCTCAGATCTGTCTCAGATCTCTATCTGAGAATATATCTTAATGATTGCCAGTGATCAAGAACTTGATGTTTATGTCAATGTTTAGTTTCTGTTGTCTTTATGTTCATACGGGTATGTGCAGAAAAGCTTGATATCATTTCTGAGAAGGCATCAAGCTGAACATTCACTTCTGGGGCAGCCTCTAAAGTGTTTAAGTCTCAGATTTGCAGACAGAAGAGAATCGTATGATCATCTGTGATGACCTGCTGCAAAGCACAATCAAACCAGCCACACAATTACTCCATCAAAGCAGTGCTTCTTGGTAACTGTATAAATGAACCTCTTAGCTGCTTGAATTGAATGGGAGAAAATAGTTTGGAAAGATCTGAAATTGCTTGGCTGTGATGGATTTACTGCTTCCTCCAGTATATCTTCAAAGTTGCTTCTTATTGCACAGCCTTCTCTGTTGCCCCTATGCTTTGCCAAGTCTGGCCGGCCTCCCTCAGAGCTAGTAAAGTGGGAAACAAAGGACTTGACAGGTGTAGAGGTCTGAGTTCAGACCTTCCCTTTATTTACCAGGATTATAAACTGTGCTGATCAATTTACCCAGTTTCACAGTGCTGAATTGAATCTTCAACTTTTTCTCTAAAAAAGCTCAAAAAATCCCTCAAAAATTAAGAGGGAAACTGTACTTTCATGGCACTTCTGTCAAAAATCACTTTTTTTTTTTTTTTTTTACTTTTTTTTTTTTATAAAATGTAAGCAGCCATTCAATCTATGAACAAGTCTGTTCAAGACAAATTCTGAAGAGGCCTGTCCAAAGGCCCTCCTGTGTGTTTATAAGAAATATAATTGAGCTTATTGATAGGAAGAAAAGCACTGAATGTGATATATTCAAAATAAATAAATCTTTTTTATTCTTTCTTTTTCTTTTTTTTTTTTTTTCAAGGACAGTAAATGCATAACAGATCAAGCATCCACTGTGCTCTACAGCCAGTATTCCTCAGCCTTCAAGGTCTGAGAAGAGAGTTCAAAGAATCAGTGCCTGTTTCATGCTATTCTTGTAACAGAATCATCTCCACTAGCAATAGGAATGGCAATATTCTCATTTTCCAGAGGCTGCTTTATAGCCATTGGATAGTAAAATCTTCATGATAACTGCAGCAGCCTGGGAAGGGGAATTTTGAGTTGATTTTTAGCTTAAGGCATCAAATCCAGTGAGCTATCCACATGTAGTGTGCTCTGTGAATTGAAAATTCGTAAGGTGGAGGCAGTCTCTGATTTTAGTTCACAGCCACTGATTTTGATTAATGTTGTCAGTGTGTCATTTGAGAGGTACAAATGATCTGAAAGATGTATATTCAAGAAGTTCTTGAATGTGACCTTAGCTAAATTTCTTATAGTGCTCAGGAACTGTCCTCTAAAGTTGAATGTCTCCTTTAATACACTTGGTTCCTGAGGCTTTTTTTTTCTTCCCCTGGCCAATAAGAGAAGACCACAGAGTGTTGTTTTTTTCTACAGTACAACTGGATGTCAGTCAACTGAATGAGCCAAAGATACCAAGGGCAGGATCCTGACATCCCTGAGATGTTCCTGTGATAAGTGCTAGTATCAGATTCTGGGTAAATATGTAGACCCCTTGCTCTAGGTGAGATGAATAATACAACCTCTAGTAATTTTACTTGCAGTGAGATTATACTTTAAACCACTTAATTTAAAAATAATAATAACAACATGAAATCCACTGAGAATAAAGCAGCTGCTCAGTTTCAGTGCTGTCCTTTCTTCCCCATTGCAACCATGGTGGGCTGGAGTTTAGGTAGCAAGTCATCAACGAACTTGTTTAGATGTCTTTCTGCCTATTTTGGAAGCCTTTCGAGCTTTGATGCACATATAGATATTGCTGAAGCACAGGGCTTGCAGAGTGGGAGCTGAAAACTGGAAAATTCTTGCAGCAGAGTAGGTTGCCTCTGCAAGAGGCAAAACAGGAGCTGTTTTTCCTGAGGAGACCCAGAGATGAATGAGAGTAAGCAATATGAATATGAAAGCAGAGAGGTGAGCTAAAGAGAGTATACAAAAGATAGCTAAAGCCTAAGAGACAGAAGATTGCAACATGATGTACCCCTGCAGTATGGTAGAGATTCATCCACATCCTTGAAATGGAAGATGATGACCAAGGAAATATACAGTGAGCAGCACACTGTTGTCTTTCTAAACAGATCCTCAACTATGTGTATCTAGTGGCATGCACGCTGCTGGTGTCACCTGACAGTGCAACACACCCTGTTCTGGAATGGCATGCAGCAGGTGTTGCGGGTGTGAGAGGGAGACAATTGAGTGGGCAGAGAGAGCAGAGCTAACTACATGGAAGGAAGGATCTGTGTGTGTGCAAGCACCATGGGTAGAGACATGGTGACAACAGAAGGCTCAAAACACCATTCAAGATAAAAATGAAAACTTTTAAAGGCATTCGGGCTTCAGCAAACAACTTCAGCACAAATCCAACCAAGCATTAAGCAGCTTCAGTAAGGGCTGTAGGCTGAGTTCTCATTTCCAGCAAGTCACTTTTTATTAGATTTGGCAGAACAAAACCCTAATAGGGCTGAATGCACCTTTAAACCTCTTCTGTCATTTCAAAGAAGACCTCACATAAGTGAGAATGAAGGCCAAGGGCTTTGCTGAGTTAATCTGCAATGATTTGGTAATGAAAGGTCCCTTACTGGCAACAAAACACAAACTCCCTGAGCCTTGAAGCGAACTTGAACTCAAGCAAACATGGGCAGTGTCCTGTTACACGTGTCTGTATGTTTATTATATAGGTGTGTATGTGTATACATATGTTTGGTCTGAAAAAATCCAATACCTACAGTCTCTCTGACTCAAAGATGTTTTGCCTTCTTTTTATTAAAATAATTTCAAAAAAATTATTTTGACCAGTTGATACTGTGTACCAAATATATGCATGTATGTTTACATAGAGACAAGTAGCTGTTAGTAATCCTACACAGTGAATGACATCCCTAGTGGCCAAGAATAATGTTTGTGTATGGTGTAGAGAAGTGCGTAGAATACAGTTTTTCATCAAATCATGGGAATTAGAGATTGAAAAGCCCTATCAGGTCATCCTGGCCATTCCCTTGGCACTGAGGTACAGGAAAGCATGAAAAAAAGCAAACAAACAAACAAAAAAGCATTAAAGCTATAAAATATATATACGTGTATATATTTATATATACACGTATATATATATATTTTTTCCCTGAAATCACACTGCAAACAAAAATTGTGCAACAGCCACTGTACTGTGTGTTGTTTGAGATCTGTCCAGACTAATACATAGAAATAAGAAAAAGAACTTGTAACATCCTTTCAATGAGAGCCTTGGGCTCTCTCTTTCTCACATTAAGTTTCTATCAACCTTAATGTTAATATTTTTAATATTTTTTTCTAATATTGAGTGATTAAAAAATAAAAGGACATAATTACAATGACACTAATGTAGAATTTAATGAATTTGAGGAATTCAGTGATTCTTGCAGAGATCATCTGAAATGAGTATGTAAATTGGTTACATTGACAAGTGCTTAATCAGTGCAAATGGGTGTATTGCTCTTGCTTTGTCCATGAGGAAGATGAAGCTGAGGTGGAGTGATCAGTAAGGACAGCCAGTGAGCCAGTGGCAGAGCCAGGATAAAATGCAGAAATGTTGTCTGAGATGTCCCATATTTCAAGGTTGGACACTTTTCCACATAGCTCTAAAAGGAATAACTGAAAATGCCTACCCTTTGCAGCCACTGAAGAAGAGTAATTCTGTAGGCTGGGCACACCTGCAATAACTAACGACTAAGATCATTACAGTCTTTGGTAATTAAGATTGGCACATTGCTTGTTACTAGTAATAAATCACCATAATGGACAGAGCAAAACTTGTCAGGTGGCAGCTGAAAAAGTTTTAACAGTGTCCACTTTGGATTAAGAATCTGCCTTTTCTTGCACGTCTTTAATTTTTGGATGGCCTTTGCTTGTTTATTAAAATAAATAAATAAATAAATAAAATATTGGCAATGCAACTACTGACTTCCAGAGAGAAGGATGAGGGGTTTTTTTGGTAACCATAATGATTTTATCCCATTTGCCTTCATTTAATTTGGAAGTGGAAACCATATCTTTAATGCTAATTAGGCAGCACATCATTACTTAGTCTTCCTGTCCTCGCGTAAATAACAATTAGCAATAATTTAGCAGTTGTACACTCTGGCATCTTCTAAGCCATACCATTGTATACCATTCCAAATTCCTTTGCATTAATTAGGATCATCAGCCAATCAGCACTAATTAAGAAGAAAATAAGTATAATAACAAATGAAACAAAGCTAGTGATTTGTATCTGTTCAGTAGTTCTTTTTCCCTCTGCAGTTTATCAAATAGTTATAATGCATAGGAACTTCTTCTAATTGAAACTAATTATGAGGTTTCCCCTGCTACTTTGAGCCTCATGTTCAAATCCCACAAAGCTCATTAAATAAGTAACAAAGCTGGAATCTTTAGCACATATTGTAACTTGGTTCACGTTAATTAGCACCACGTTTTGGAGGCAGTAAGAGGCTGTTCAGCAGCAAATGCTACCTAAAGGGACGTTACTTGGGGATTTTTGCCGATCTAGGAGACTACACAGAGACCTCAGCTGGGTATCAATGGGCATTATCAGATATGGCTGAAATGTCACACATCTGCCTCAAAACTGTATGCTAAATACATTACTTTCTCAATTCAGCCCATTCTGACCCCATCTTAATGCCTGTTGTTATTTGGAGCAAGCATCTGGGGAAATGTAGGTACTTAAATATAAAGTCATTACATCTGAAGGTCATTCCTGTCTATCGGTGGCTGTGCCGTAAAATAGCACACATTCTCCACTGCTGTTTTGGGTATCATTAGCACCATTTCACTTTCAAAAGTGGGCAGCAATAAAGATGCAAGCATCTTTGCAGATCCCAGGCCTATTTAACAGACTGAAATTGCTACATGATGTTTAATGATGCTAAAAATACATATGTGGATATGTACCATCTCCATTTAGTTGAGTACAGTAATTTAAAGGTAGACAGCCAGTATTCACTGAATCCTGTTCAAGACAAGTGGAAAAAAGTCCACTGACCTGTAGTTTTGCATTTTCTCACTGCATTTTCACCTCATCATAAGCGGTTTTTAGTGCAATCTATTGACACAGGCCACACTGACGTTAAAACAGGCTGCTGTTTCGCTGCTGTACTGACACTTTGTCTTCATGGACAAAGACACGCATGACCTGATCTTATTGGAAAATCTCAAGTGCCCTGAAACCAAACTAAGTAGGAACAAATCACAGTCTAGTTTGTGCTTACATGCTACCCCTTTCCAGCTCTTGTTGTTTTGTAATGGCTAAGTAATTGACTAATTAAAATACTACGGAAATGGTGTGGTAATTCTGACATCTTGGATATTTTATAGCCATTGAGTCTTCTTTGGATGTGTGTATGCAGACTGTCAGAGACCTCTCACCAGAACCCAACTACTCTTCTTGGCACTAAATCTGCCCCCAAAGCCAAGAACAGTCCCAGATTGCTCCCTGAGTTATCACTCGCGCTTTATTCCTGCCCACAAAGACCATGTATGAGTAGTTTGTAAATGAAACGGCTGAGGTTCGGGGGTAAGTGATGATTGCTGGCTCCAGTTGTAGGCATAACAAGGAATATCCACACATAAACCAGGAAGGAAGATGTGCCAATGGCTTTTTTTCCCCTCCATGGTTCCAAACTCTTTTCATGGAATGGCTATTCTCATTCAAACTAGTGTTTAAAAAATACCGTGAAAGGGATCACAAAGTATCATTGCAAACTTCCCAGATGAAAATAGATGTGTGTAAATTATGGAGGGTGCAAATGCAAAGGTACTGAAAATAATGAGAAACGCTTCTTATTGAGATCTGAAGGATAGTCACCAAATAGAGGTATTTTCTAAGACTCAGTAAAAATACTCATGAAGACACTCTGCAAAACGGTATCCATTTCTCATGTCATCAATGAAATGACCAACACACACAACATGCACTGCATGCAAGTTCTTGGTACTTCAAACAATACAGGGATCCATTCTATTAGAAAATTTGTCTTCTACCATGGAAGATGTAGTCTTCCACTTGAATGAAATCTTAGCCCATAAATGGCTGTCCACCAGCACAGTCTTTTTTGTTTGAATAACTCTTTGTGACATTAAATATGCCAGTGCTAACACCTCATGGCCCTCTTCCGGGCACAGATGCTGCTGTATTTCTCCAGAACAATCAGTGATTTCAGAGACTTCATTTTCTGGACAACTAAAGTCTATCTTTAGTGAAAGCCTTTTGGTGTTTCCTGAATGTCAGAGAAGCAATGTGATAGAAGCATCCTCAGGAACTGCTTTGATTATCTGCCTCTCTCTATTACTTGATGCTCTTTAAGGTCTTTTCCAACCTGAGCCTATGATTCTACTTTCTTCTAAGGAACTCAAGGAAACATAGCTGATGCTACCCTTTTAGTTGCATTCAGTGTTTTTGAGGCAGAACAAGAATAAAACAACTTCAGTTGCCCATCTTTGCTATTCAGTTTTAAGTACCTGGGGAAGATACACAGAAGATTGCTGGAACAGTCTCCCCCTCTATCAGCTGTGCAAACTGGAGTACTCAATGTACATAATATATACTTATATATTTTCTGTTTTTTGTAGCATGCCTCTAAAAAGCTGAAAACAGGTGATGTTTTTCTTAAAAATGTTTCAAAACAATGTAATAAATGCAGTAATTGGTTCTGCACAAAATCTCCTAGTTTGCTGCAGGCTAGAAGTACTGTTCTTCCTCTTAAGCATTTTTTTTTTTAATGAAAAATAAAGATGTTGCCGTATTTCAGCATATAAGTAGTGCATATCTATGCGACCCAAAAATGTATGGTTTAAGCTTTCCAGTTTCTGTGTGTTTAAAATAGGAGAGTGGAACCTAGTAAGAGTAAACTGAGTAGACCTGCTCTCCTGTCCACTGTAGATCCACCAGAGGCCACCAGTTTAATTACTCTTGAAAACGTACAGCCATATCCTGCTGCAGGTCTAAAATAAGTCGGGGAACCAAAGTACTTTTTCACTCCACAGAGATAACCAAACCAAGCAGAAAAAGGAAAGGGATGGGAAATTGAGGGGATTTTGAACTGTACAGTCCTTCTATTGTTGAAAACCAAACAAAACAACAACAAAAAAAAGTTACCAGAATGTTTTTTTTTTTTCCTTCCAATGGAATTGTTTTCCATATGCCTTTTAATTGCTTCTAATTATGGGCTGTATAGAAGTGTTTGTAACAACTGTAGATTGGAAATGATGGTACTTTCCTCTTTCAGAAGCCCTTTGTGGTTTGAAGGATTCACTAAGATCTATAAAATTTGGCCTAGGCAGACAAGCTTGTTATTGTTGAATTTCTTGGGTAAGAAAATTTGGCAATCCTCTAAGGGAACTCTGTTCTTCATCTTGATCTGAGCTGGAATGGGTTAATATTACAGGGAGCCTTACTTTAAGAAGAAGAGAAAGAAAAAGAGAAGGAAAAATAGAAGGAAAAAAAAAAAAGAAAAAAAAAATACAAATTAAAAAAAAAAAAAAGGCCCCTTTTTTTGTGTAAAAGGCTCGTTTCTGATTTCAATTATTTCTGAGCTGTAAACATTTTCAGGGACGAGGAATTCCTTTGCATACACATATTGCTATTTGTAAAAAACAGGGCCAGTCCAGTGGAATTTTGTTTTTGTCTCAACTGAGCCATTTTATTCATCTGGGATATTTTATTTGATACTCTGGTATTAATGACAGTAAGAAATTAAACAGTTGTTTCACTCATTTTTCTTCTTTTCAGTGTGTGTATGTCTTTCTTCCCACCACCCTCCCACCCCCGTATCTTTATAATTACGTTTTAAAACCGTAAATGTTTCCAAAGGTAGTGCCAGATTTAAAATACTGGTTGTTATTACAATGTGTGGGTGGCTTTACCCTCTCTGTTCACAGCCTCCAGCTTTTATCTGCCCTGTTTCAATCCTCCTACTATCCAAGAAAATGAACTCATTTAGGGGAGAAGCAGCTTGATTCCTTTTATGATGATTATGATTATTTTAGATTAGAGCAACTACCTTTTAAGCAGATAAAGCTGAAAATAAAGTGAAAAGAAAAAAAAAAAAGAAAAAAAAAAAGCTTTGAAGGCATAAATTTTGATGTAATAAATCAATCAAGCAGGCAGGCCTTATGTCCTCGGCTTGTTTTCATCTCATACCTCTGGCTGCAAGGAAGTTACTCCTGTTTCATGCTACAGCAGTCGATCCAATCTTCACTCTCTGCCAGATGTTTTTAAAGCAAAAACACATTCTTGTACAGCAGTATAGCCCAAGCTCTGCTGTCCTCTCTGCTTTGTACGGGGGGCGTGAGGCAAATACCACACTTTGCAACAGACAAAGGGAAGAGGAAGTGAGCAACAGAGATAGCGTTGTCCTCCCAGAGTGCTGTAAGTTTTCAGCCAGCACGGAGGAGAGGAAAGAGCATGATGTACACTCTGCTTAACAGGGCTATGTTGCAGGTGAGAGGATGTAGGATTCTGGCTCATTCATTTGCACTGCATGTTTCTGATGAGGATCACATGAGAGCGCTGGGCAGCTGAGATAGTGTTAGCAGATTTGAACCCAGAGCCACTGACTCAGCCAGCACAGCGCAAGGTGAGAGAGGGTGATGATGAAGGGATCAGCAAGGCTTAGTTCAGTGGAATTTGCAGCTGGGTTTTTTGCCTCAAAGCACCTACTTTGGGGTAGGCTGAGTTGCCTTTTAATTGATGCATCTAATGTCCAGTTTCTGTTGCCAATAACGGACCCAGAGGTCAGTGTTTTATAGAATCATAGGGGTTGGAAGAGACCTCTGAAGATCAGTGAATTCACTCCCTGGTAAAGCAAGTTCCCTACATAAGGTTCCATGAGAAAGCATCAAGGTGGGCCTTGAGTATCTCCACAGAGGGACACTCCACAACCCCTCTGGGCACCTGCTCCAGTACTCTGTCACTTTCAGAGTGGTAGAGCACTTTCCTCTATAGATACCCACATTCAGTATGAGCAGACCCACTCTGTACCTTGGGAAGGAGGCAACAAGAATGCTTTAAGGGCAGATTCATCCTGCCTGTATGCTGACTGAACCGTATTAGCAGGATGGCCACCTCTCCCTGAGAGCTTAAAGAACATGGAGGAAGAAAACTCACTGCATGCCCTGGAACTTAGCAGAAGCAGTTGCTCTCCAGTTTGTTGCAGCTAATATGTATGGGGTGGGAGTGAGGAATGCTTCAGAGATGCTTTTCTCTACAGCCAAATAACTCAGAGGAAGCAGCCACTCTGGATGCACTACTTCTCGCTCCTCAGCATGGCGGCTTGTCTGGCTCTTCCTCAGGGTTTCTACTTGGGTAACTCCCTACAGGAAGAGCTCAGCATCGCTACAATATAGTCTTTGGAGCACTCTATTGCTGAAGGAAACAGAAGCACAGGGACACAGATTTGTTCTGGGAGCACAGACACTCCTGAGCAACAGCAAAGCCCACTGAGCGGGCAGAGACTTTCCATTCTTGCCTTTAGCCATTAATGTGATTCTCTGTGATCACTACAGTTTCCTTATACTTGAATGAAGAGGACCATAAAACTTTAGCGTTATCTATCTACCTGCTCTACTGATTATCTGTGCTCTTATATGACTGCTATCGACTCATTATCAGCATGGCACTGATCTGAACTTTGAGTTTACTGCTCTGTGGAAACACAGTAGCTGCCCAGTAATGTGGTTATTTCTACAGGCACCCTTTTTTCTGTAAGATAAGAACACAGTTGTATCTGTTTAGTGCTGTCATAAAACTGTGTTAGTCTCTCAATAAAAAGAAGCCTCTGCTTGCTGTTAAGCTGAGAGAGAGCAGCTTACCTTTGAAACCAGGGTTTGGATAAAGACAACTTCTGTTTAATGAAGTGGTGGCTTGCACTTTTTATGTATTCATTGCTCCTTTAATCAACAGAATTCTACTGAAATCAAGAGGTTTCCTGATATGTTTAAAATTCTGACTACTAGTCAACTGCAAAGTCGTAATCACAGGTCATTTTCTTCTCCCACCCCTCCTCTACAGGGCAACAAAATGTTTGTGTTGCTTCAATCCTTATTGCTTCAAAGCTCTTTGAAACATGGCAATGTGGTTTGAACTCACAGCTAAGCAGTCAAAGCTTGTCTCTGGCATTTTAACTTCAGCTGTTTATGTTCTGACTAATTAGCCATAACATGCTGGTCTGGGGATAATATATTAGATATGTTATGACTCTTTCCCTGTGCTGTAGTAAGTGGCAATTCTCCATCTGTGACTTGAAAACCATTTTTTTCCCAACTTTTCTGGGGAAACAAATATTTAAGCTAAAGACACTTGATTTTTGCTACTACGGGTTATGGTCTGTTTTGATTACATTTTCTATCCCAAAAGCCATTAGTATATTCTAAACACATGTAAGTAAATTGTCAAATGAGAGCAAAAGTGTTTGAGAAAGTCTGTGTGCCACCCAGACCAGAGGATGTAAGCTGGAAAGAAATTACATGAGAGGAAAAACAAGTCCATATTGTATTATTTAAGCTCTTTATACATAAAATAGTCTGGAGTCCCGCTGAGGCCCCTGACTCAAGTTTGGGCTCTGAACCCCCTGCTATTCCATTAAAAAGAGACAGGATATTTGGAAAGACTGGGCAAAGGCATGCAGCTGTGCAAGAGTTTAGAGATTCTCTAATTCAGGTCCTGATTTAGCAGCATCTGTAAAATTAACAGCTTCAAGTTTGGTTCATCCACAGGAATGATGAGTCTGCTGAACAAATGGCCTCTTAGCATAATATTAACACTTGTTTGTGGAGAGATCACACAGAGAGCTGTGTATGGTTGGGTTTAAGCTGTTCCCAAGGTGCTGAGGTCAATTCTGGTGAGCGAAGGTTGATATTAAGGATATGGAGATGCTGTGAACTTTTTTTGAGAGCCACACCCCGTTTCCTGGTCTGCTTTGGAGTCTCTGAGCAATCCTGAGAGACCTGGCTCTCTACAGAAGCCTCAGGCATTCTTCTGGCGCCTGCCTGCTTCTTTGTAGGTCTCTGGTCAGCAGAAATCAACAGAAAGCAAAGAAAAAAAAAAAAAAAAAACGGTTCAACATTTTATAGTTCCCAGAGAATAACATTGGTAACTGCCTCAGCACCCGTCATTGGATGTTGCTCCTCCATTGGTGGTGGGAAATGAGAAACCTGATGTCTTCAGGATGGACTTTGGGTGGAGAGCTCAAAGAGAGGGCAAAGCCACCACCAATGGTTTTTACTTTCAGTTAGAAATTAGAGGATGTTATTTGTTGCTCTGTCTCCCATTTATCCACCAGTCTGTCTTCACATCCACATCTATCATACTGTCTGTCTGTAGCCACTGTATCATTCCATTTCTGATGTATATAAATTGCAATAATATTACAGCCACAGGCTGTGTCACGTTACTGTCAGCTTGATGGAGTTGTATCTGTGTTTACTACAAGGCTGGAGTAAACTGTGGTGTTACACAACTCCTAGAGCTCAGATCCTCCTTGTTTGGAGTGAGGCACTATTTGCACTCTCCCTCTATTCCCCCGTTTTTCCAATCCCTTTGCCTCCCATTTTCTCATTCCACCTTCCTGATGTACAAACAGGGAACATAAAAGCACAGAAGTGTCTAAACTGTTCCATACAGCCTATTTTCCTCTCTGCTGTACAAAGGCCAAGGACAATGTTTCCCTGCTGTTTGTCCCATGTAGCTCACACAGATTTATTTGTTCATTTCTCAAATGCCACAAACCTTCGTAAATGTGCAAAAAAAAAAAAAAAAAAAAAGGAGGATGGGAAAAAAGACTGATAAGAAAACTGTGCCTGTAGCACAGCAGGGAGGTTCAGAGCAAGAGCTCACCAAAGCCTTCAGGAGTGTCTTTGTGCTTTTTTCCCCAGTGAGTTTCCCAGGGAAGAAACCATACCCACCCCCACATGATTTCCTCTGGACTCTGTCAGGCGGGTGCCATTAGCACAGTGCCAGTTTGGTCACCTCCAACCTGATTACACCACCTTTGGCAAATGCTTCCTGACCAGGTCAGATGGTAGGTCCATTTGCCATGCTGCACTGAATGAATTATGGGCTCTGGCCCTCAGTCCTGTAAGATATATCAGGATGTTGTGCATGTGTTCTCTCTAATCCCCCTTCCCCCTCAGCATACATGTAGCCCTGACGTCTTTATTTAAAACCCTCCTGGTTTAATATTTATATCCAAAGTATTTCATCTATTCCTGTCTCTATCAGAAGATAACACTTGTTTGGGAGCAGTGACCGAGTGGTTTTGTTTGTTTGTTTGTTTGTTTGTTTTTAATTATTACTAGGCCTCCAACATAAATTAACCACTTTATAGGTGAAAAGTAAGGAGCAAATTTCTGGAGGGAAGATAGAACATTGGATCAGGGTCAGATGAAAAACAGCTGTGCTACTGCCAGTTTCTTTGTCAAGGGCAGGAGGGGGAATTGGGGCCAATTTTCTTAAAGCCAGCAGAGCTTGCACTGATGAAGAAAGCTGCAGAGACCAAAAAGAGGTCAGTGAGTAATGTGTGTTGGAGCCAGGGCAAGGGAATAAGAGGACCAGTGCCTGCAGAGAAAGACAAACAGCAGTGGTAATGTGGGCTACATGGCAGTGTTGCTAAACTGTTTTAGTTACAGACCTTCCTCAAAGGCTGTCATTCTGAATGGGATAATACCAGAGCCAGCTCACTGGTTCTGGTACTGCCAGTTCCACCTCCTCCAGCATCTTCACAGTTGCACGAATATCTCTGCGTTCATTGAAACAACAGCCACACTGCATGAGGAGATGATAGATAGATTTGTGCCTTTATAATTAAAGCTATTATTCTCACACATAGCCAATGGTTAGATAATCCAGATCACCATGTATGTACAGCCTGGAAGGGTGCTTATCATTGCTGTAGAGAGCTATTTCCATAGCTGTGTCTTACTGTGCAATATTAAGGACCATAAAAGAGGCTACATAACCTATTTATTCACAGTAAAGTGTGATGTTCAGTCCTACTTCAGGGACTCATAATCTGCCATGTAAACAATGACAATTCTGTGGAAGAAGGGTGGAGGAAATGACCCCTCAGAAATTTTGCAGACAAGCATTTCAGCAGAAATTCTGCTTGCATATGTAGATGTGCACATGTGTTTGTCCATTTATTTATATAAATGGCATCAGATAACCTTTAAAAAGTGCCTAGTAACTTGCTCACCCAGATGTGGACCTTTTAAAAGCCATTTTCTACAGGTGCTTGGCAGCTTGAGAAAATCTATTCTTTCGAACTGAGCACCTGCAGTACTGTCCTCCCCTCATCAGATGATGGGTTTTACAACTCTTCAGTTAAAAAAAAAAAAAAAAAAAAAAAGAGAGAGAGAGAGAAACTACATTAACCAAACATTAGGACATCAGGAGAGGCTTATACAAGGAAAACCTATCATATTTTGAAATAACATCCCCCAGGGAGGTTGGAGGAGCTCTGTCATTTCAGGCTGAATGGATTGCCCTATTCTGGGACAGCTGGAAACTGACCTGCTATGGCTTTTTCATTTCTAATATATCTGACCTAAACTTGGACTGTTGAGACCCACCGACGCAAGCAGATATGCTTTCAAGGAACACACCAGAAAATGAGGAACAGCGTTTTTAGTAGGCAGACAAGTCATAACCACAGGATCCCTGGACAGTCAGCTGTGGCTTTTTGTCTTCTTTCCTCTCCAACTTCTGTGCTAAGACATTTTGCTCTCCAAAAGTAGCAAGGACTCATTCCTCCTATTTCTGAATTGAAGCCATCTTGTTTGGGAACTGGGGAAACGGAGTTGAAGAAAGAAATGAAAAATTATGGAAGCAGCACTGAAGAAAAAGTGCTCAACTTTCAGTATTGGCTTTGTTATATTGCAGTTTTTAAGGAAACAACAAATATCCAAGGAGGAAAAATGTACTTTGAGTTGGAAATACTGATGTTAATGCTTTGATATGACTTGAACTTTCTTCCCACCTACCATGGCCAACACAGTTCTAGGAAATAAAGTGTTGCTTAACTTTCACATTAATTTTTCGGGATATAAAGGCTTTTAAGTCTAACTGCATACATACTATTTACACACACTTTTTTCGTTTGAGTTTCCATAGCCCAAGTTCTTTTTTGCAGTAATTTCATCATTCTTGCCCTCTGAAATTTGGGCTTTAAGAATAAACAAATTATACAATTTTTTGTCAGTTTAGCCAAAGAGATTAGATTAAAAAAAAAAAAAAAAAAAAAAAAAAGCCTGCTATAGGATTACTACAACAATCAATTGCATTGATATCTGCCCAACAAAAGCTAAAACTTGAGCAGAGATCCAGAGTCGGAGATTGGCAAAATATCCCTTCAACACAAGTAGTCAGTGGATGCAGGAGTCAATGATACAGAGCAAGAAAGTTATTCTTAAATGAAAGTATCTTTTTCGGTAAACGAGATGCTATTCTGTTCCCCAGCAGTAAGGCTGGCCACCATCGTTTCCTATAAGGCCAAATAGCCAGAGGATGTGAAAATCAGTGCAATGTGGGAAACAAACTGAAAGCCTCTGTAATTGCTCACCTTGGACCTGAGAACAGGCCAGGTCAGACATGGAGTATAACTGTGTCTCAAAGAACAAAATCTGGGATGGGGGATAGGAATCAATCAATTATGTTTCCTTATGCAAACAAAGTCTGCGTGTATTTGTCTCCATTATCTCTTTGTTGAGTGCAGAAAGGGTAAACTCTTACTCCTCTCCCTCTGTAAATAACCATAGAAAAGCGGAAGGTTCCTCCTGGCCTTCACCACCATGATAGTATCCAGAGCCCACTGGGAACACAGGAGAGAAGGTTTATACTGCAGGCTCGATCATCCTTCTCTCCTCCTATGGTGGAGGCTTTGGGAATTATTGGAGCCTCATGAAAATCAGCCTTGAGGGAGAGATCATAACTTCCACAACACCCAGTAAAGCATTTCACTGAAGCTTCATCATTCTTTTGAATTATACCTTGAAAATAGGCCAGGAGGAGGAAACCCATCTCGTTACCTGCAGATATTTATGCCAAATGCTCTGTCATCATGTATCAATTTTAATATTTACAAATGTGCAGTTTGCAATAGATTCAAGATATTATTTCTTGTATTATTTTCAAGAGGTAGTATTTTCTTTCATCATCATTACAAGAATCTCCTTTTGTTTTCAAAGACACTTGATATTCATTCATCACTTGCCTAACGCAAATTCCGTGTTTTTTTTTTCTTGCTTTTTAAGCAAAACACTGAGCAACAAAATTGCAAGATTTTAAAGCAAAAGTAACTAGCAATAATAGTTTTTGCAGCTTCTGTCTTTCTAGAGTATAGATGCATGCTCAGATTACTGCCAGAATTTCCTTTGCAGACTCTGTCCAGTTGTTATTAATACAGCAATTTTGATCCAAACAAATGGGCAAATGCTCTTGTGATCATTTCTGTGTATGCAACTACAGCAACCCTGCCTTAGACTGCCTTATTCTCAGTTCTTGTGAGTTTTCTGGGTGCCTTTTCTGAGAGGAAGCAGGAGCAGCCATGTTCTACCAAAAACATTCAGTGTGTCTACTGGGATGTATGAAATAGTTAAGAATTTTAAGTCCCTAAGCAGTAATTTGTTTCCTATATTAAGTGCTTTCCTTCAGTGCTCACCTATTAACTTTCCTACCCAAATCCAAATTCTTTTTTTTTTTTTTTTTTCCTTCATGTTTTAATTGATCACATGCTTAATAATTACTTTGATAATACCCTGATGAGGAGTGAGGATTGCGACATGAATTTGTGTGTCTTCCCCGGAGTCAGCACCAAGGCAGTGTTTGGGATATCCACAATGCTGCACCAGCAGTTCACTGTTCTCCACCTGCAATAAAGTCTTAATACAGATTAAGAACACACTCCTTTACAATGTGAGAGACTGATGTTAGGAGTTCAGCTCATGGAGAGACATCAATGGAAACATCATCCTGACATACACATTTGCAAGTCTTGAGTCACAGATTCTGACCTAACACATAGTAATGCTCAGTACTTTCAGTAACTCGATATTAATCTACATAAGCATATCAGCAAAAACATAAATTCTTTCTGCTGAGACTGAATGAGCTGCTGCATCAGCTGGTTGCGTCCTCTAAGCCAACACACTGCATTCACAGCCCATCCTGAGCTGTTGGTGTGGTGGGACTGGCTACATTCCACCCTCCCGAACCATGGCACATGGTGATCTACCAAAGCTGTTTGAGTATTTGTAACCACTGCAAAGAGTTTTGAACAGGGCAGTGGCAGTGCTAAGTGCTGTTGTCCTAATGAAGGTCTGAGATACAGTTTGAGGATGTTTCCTTAATTTTTTTTTCAATTCTCATTCTGTAGTGCCCCTCCCTGTCATCCTGTAGTCCATAAAGCAGATTTGTTTGTGACATACGTACAGTAATGTGCTTACAGGGAACGCGGAGGGCTTAAGCAGCTTTCCTCGATGGCCTTTGATTCATTGAAATTTGCCCTTGGAAGCGTGGTGGTAGTGGCTAATCTGCTCCATCCTTCTTCCTGGTGGCATATATTCCTCTTTTCAAATTCCTCAATATTCTGTCTGGCAGATGTGCAAAGAGGGCAGCAGTAAAAGCCCATTTGTATGACTACAAGTTCACTACTTCTGTGCCAAAACAGTGAAAAACTAACATTCAATAATACTGCTTTGCAAGCCGTTGTTATTTGGATAACATTTCAAGAAAGCAGCAGAAATACGGAGCAGCCTCAGGGCAGGGAGATTTAGCAGCAACAGTTTCTTGCCTGCAACTGGAAGCATCTTGAAAACAAAAGTGAGTTTGAAGCTGGAGGCTTGGAGAATCAATAGATGATTGTTTGCATGTGAGGTCCACAAAGTGCAACGGCAGCTGAAGGTCAGTTGGCCTTACAGTTACAAACTGCATTTTTCAGAGGCCTGCAACATGCCTGTTTCTATTTGCAGACAGCAACTAACATGCCACACAAGTGGTCTGTGAAATTTTGTTTTTCCTTAAGGGAAAATATATGTGATGAGGGAGATAAAAATTAACAGAGATCTGGCACTGTGTTTTGAGACCACTGGTTTTACTTTTAAACTGCACTAATTGAAGTCCTGCTTAGCCTTAATAAATATGTTTCTGTGGCCAAATCTTTGATGTCATGCCTGGAGATTTAGCTTCACAACTCTCCCTCCATTTAATGAAAACCTTTCTACTAAATATACATGCATCAAGCTGACAATGCAGATGTTTATTTTATTCACTCAAGGTCTAATCCAAAGCACACTGCAGTCCACAGAAATCTAGTCGTCGCTTTCGTGGACACTGGACCATGACATAGTGAAAAAATGTATTTATCAAACACATTCCAGAAGTCAGATGGGCCAATATTCAGACAAGGTTTCCTTTCCTACCTTAAATTCCTCCCCATCAACACAAGCAGAAACTTGTTAACTTGTTTCCTGTGGTTTGGTTTTGGGGGTGTGTTTTTGTTTTTTTTTGTTTTTTTTTTGTTTGTTTTTGTTTTGTTTTGTTTTGTTAATATTATACTTCCAAAACAAAACTGACCAGCTGAATGTTCTAACGTTGAAAACCATGCAGCAAATCAGACACTTTTAGTGCCCTACTATGTAATCAGCAAAGCTGAAGAAGCAACAGAGAGGCAGGTCTTCTTTGATATCAACAGAGCACCTAGGTGCCTGGTACCTGGTACAGGAAGTAATTGTCTTCCTTTTCCCTCTGCTCTACATCTTTATTTAGGATAGCTGGGGATCAAGTCATTAAAATAATTTTTACTGTCTGTTATTTCAAAGTAAAAGAGAGTAGATTTTGGTTGAATGCAAGTCTTTTACAGTGAGAGTGATGAGGCACTGACACAGGTTGCCCAGGTATGTGATTGATGCCCTGTCTCTGGAGACATTCAAGGCCAGGCTGGACCAGGCTCTGAGCAACATGATCTAGCTGCAGATGTCCCTGTGCATTGCAGGAGAATTGGACACAGTGATCTTCAGAGGTTCCTTTCAACTATGATTCTATGATTCTGTGATTTCCACTACGTAGAATATTTGGATATCAGGTATGCTGAATGCTGAATGTTTACAGATCTTCCTCTGTGGATGAGATCTCTCATTTATTCCCTCACTCTCGTGCTACAATCTCATTTGATAGCATCCCAGTGCTATGGTGGGAATGCTCCCCTGCGACTAACAGAATGGACCTTCAATCACACCTTGCATCTTCAGATTCACTAATTAGAAAAGGACACGTTATTTGGGGAATTAAACATTTTGTATTTATCTTGGTTTTGTGATAGACTTAGCAATGCTAGGTTAATGTTTGGATTTGATAATCTTAGAGATCTTTTCTAACATAAATAATTATATGATTCTATTTCAAATGGCCATACAGATACTACTGGTATAATACAGGAAACCTACCCGTAGGTACGCTGCATGTCTCCTGTCTATAACTCAAGAAAAAGCCACCTTGTATGTCTTCCATCCTTAGAGCATCTTGCTTTCTCATAGCTACTGCAAGCTTTCCAACTGTGGCTAAATACGTCAAACAGGCAGGGAGATACCTGTGAAAAAGCGATGCTCTGTCAGCCCTTTGGTGGCACAAGGAGGATGAATATTGAGGCTATCTACTTCTGTACCATGCCTGCATCTCTCTCCCTGCTGCTGTCTGCCTTACCTGCTTAGATTTTATTAATCTGAAGAATTTCCTCTGTCAAAGTCACGTCGTTTTATTTCCCAGATCTGCTTTCTTTCTTTGTGCTGCTACTCCTTCAACTAACTGACTTTTCAGCAAGTCTCTGAAAAGGGCAGTCAGATTTGATGGCATGCAGATGAATCACGTATAGAAGGACTGAGAAAAGCTAGAGCTGTACACAAGTAATAAATAAGGCTATTATTGTCTTCCTATCTGATGCAAAAAGAGCAAACACTCTCAGTGTGCTTTCATTTAATAAGCACTGTTTCTTTGCAACAAGCAATTTTTATTTTTATTTTTTCTATTACTATCTATTTTTGCCAGCCCTGTAGCTGAGATAAGAACTGTTCTGCTCCTATTAAAGATAGGAGAAGCTGAGGCAAGACCAACAGTTGCCAGAGTAACTGTATAGTATTAGACAAATTCCATTTTTTATCCACTAGGATGCCAAAGTCCCTCATTAGCTGCTCCTGAGGATTTCACCAGATATCACAGCTATTCATATCCCCAAAAGTCAGGCTGCTTATTTTGTTTCCTAATATCAGAAATGGGTGATGTCTGATTTCATTCTGTCTGATTTCTCAAGATGCTTTAGAAGCAGTGGGGTCTGCACCCTGAGTCCCAGTATTGTTTAGCCTCTTTGAGTCCCAACCAAAGCTGGATGGGAGCAATACCTTTAATAATTTGGGTCACCAGTGATGCTGATAATTGAATATGAAAATGTGGTTAAGGGAAAACAAGGTCTGAAAGCTAAGATCTGATATTCCCCCACTCCTTCACAGACTTTGCTCTTAATCCCAATGACAATTCTGTAGCCTGCAGACGTATCTTTTCCCTCTCACCTTGCTCATAGTAGGGCTACACAAAGCTGCTGGGGATCAGCAGCAATCTCCCCTACACCTACCATAACTCCTGCATCCCACCCAGCCAAGAGACAGGGCTCCTTCCTGCACAGCATCATCTCAGGGGGAGCTACACCCATCTCAAGGAAGAGGATGGACCGAGGTGCTTAGAATGCCTTGTAGAAATAATGAAATTTCTTTTGTATTAGCAATCCCTCTCTTCCTTCACTTCCCAATGTCCAAAAAGAAATCAGTAATTAGGTTTGCTAATTATAAGCTGATTACAGTTTGCAAAACCAGATATGAGAAAACCAGTTATCAGTGTACCGTTTGTGATAGAAAGTTTTCCCTGGGGAGCAGCAGGATCTTGCTCCGCCAGCATTTTAATCTTGCAGAATCTAACCCTGCAGGGTGGTGTGTGCTAAAATATGCTGAAGTAAAACAGTATCAAGGGTGCTGAGGACCTGTCTGGAGGCGTTCAGCACCTGGCAAGATCAAGCTGCAAGTCATGCTTCTCCTTTCCGAATAAAAATTGCTTTTTGGGTGGAAAAAAAAAAAAATAAATAAAATCCCTCCTCAAAATATGTTATCTTTGAAAAACCAATCTGCCTGTGCAAGACAGGCTGTAATTGAATCCCAGCTGAACGCAGCTGCAATTGGGGTGAGGTGCCAGCGTCATGAACAGCATCTGGAAAACCACAGAGAACTGCAGAGTGGAGTTGCATAAGCAAAGAGGCTGTTTAAAATATACGCGTGGGTGTGTGTGCATGGGTGTAAATAAAATAGAAAAAACTAAACTGAGGATCTGAGGCCAGAATAGCAGCAATGGACAAAATGGTGGCGGAGCCCTCAGCCTCCCAAAACCTCCAAATCAACAAGCATCCTGCAGCTCTCCACGATGACGACCCTCCTGCATCTTTGTTCTTCGTCATAGCCGGCTTCCAAGTGTGAGCCCGAGATTGTTTACTTCTTCTTGCCATCTCTCCAAGGGATATGATTCACACGTTTTCAGATTTATTTGAGCAAAATGCAATAAATATGCTGCTTCAATTTTAACTGCTGGAATGTAGCCAGGGTTTTTAATGAATCTGGACTGTGCGATTGAAGTGGTCCAGGATCACAAAAGCTCTGGGCACTGTTAGATTATATACACAGACATACACACACACATATCTCCCCCCACCTCCCATTCCCTTGGGGCTCTCTGAGTCACACACGACTGCAGGTTTTTCAGATTCAGCTCTGGTTAAAATTAGCAAAAGCCTTTATTATTCAAGAAGAGGAAGGATTCCTATCACAGCTGCCGAGAACTGCCATATTTTTCTTGGATTTGCTGCATCGACCTATTATAATTTGGCTTTATCTGTTATTCTTTGTTTCCCTAAAAAACAGTAACAAGGCTTGGTCCTGTCAACACTGAATTTTAATTAACTGCTCATGAAGATCACTGCATTAATCTGTAGCTGAACCGTTGTGTTGTTTTTTGGTGCAACTGGCATCTCTGAGGTTCCACTCCTTTATAGTAATGCTTCATAACAAGGTACAGTCAGAACTCTAATGATTGGGGCAATAGTTTTGCAAGCTTGAAAAAAAAAGATTTCAAGCAGTTGTAAACATCCTCTTTCAGTTAACAGAGGAGGTAGCAAAGGACTTCAGCACCAAAATCTGGAGACATGTAATTCAAGTGTGGCTATATGAAACCAAGCACTAGATCCATTCAGTGCACAAACTACTTGCATTTCAGAGGAAACCAAAAACAGAAACAGAAAATGAGTTGTGATATGATAAAAATGGTCCATGAAAACACAGCAGGAAGATTTTGGCCAGGTCCCAGGGAGACAATGGACCAAAATCAGCACAACCCATGGGAAGAAGCCCACTTTAGTCAAAAAAAAGTGTTACTTCTGTACCTCTGCAGTGTCTGATGTGACCAAACCTGCATGGAGGCATATTGACAGGGCCACATGGAAAAATCAGAGGATATCATTTCTCCTGTGCCTCCATCTGCAGATAACTGGTTGAGCACTAAAATTCACAGGGAAAAATTTGCCTTAGAAAGATGATAAAGAGAACAAACAAAAGACAGGAAATTAAAATTTATGTAAACATAGTTGTTCCCAGAGCAACCATAAATGAGCCACATTGCACATATAGATGGAGGCATAAAAGTTAATACCATGTGCAGCAATACCACACTATGTACATACCCTTGGGACAACGTTACATTTGCTACGGGACCCATCAGTATGAATGGTTTGACTTTTACATTTTTAAAGTCTCAAACATAACATTGCACTAATACCAGCTGGGAATAGGACATTTAGTGTTTATTCATTTGTTTGCTTAAAAGAGAAAGGACCATTTGAACAGAATGAGCCAGGAGTCATAATTTACTCCCATTGCACACTGGCGACAAAAGTTGCAGGCTTTGGTCTCTGAAGTTTTCTGAACAGTTTTGTCAGGGATATATTTCTGTACACGGATTTAACACTCACAAAGAGAGATGGCAGGAATGGGGAACAGCTCTCCCGTTGAGACAGGGCAGCATGTGTTCCAGCAGTGAATTACAATACAATGTTAAGTACAAGGCTTTTCCCTAAGTAAATGTGGAAGTGCAGAAGGGATTGGCTTAGCCATGTAGGCTTCATCTCTGAAATACCTAAACTCCTTGGAAACATGCCTTTAGTTTGCTCTTCTGTTTTTTGCAAGTAGTTATCCTGAGTTTGATTCTCTGCTGCCTCATGCAGTTGTTGACATCAGTAACATGGGTGTAAAATGTCACCAGATCATAAGGCAGCCAGCATTCACCTTGCATTTGTATTCATGACTATACAAGGAAGAGGGCAGCAGTGGGTCAGGCCCACTGAGATTCACAGAGATTGCTTTGTCGATGTGGGTTGTTTATATTCTGATGGGGTGTTTTATAATCGACTCTTAAAACCGTGCCACAGCCTATTTGTTCTGGTTTCATGGCAGAGGAGATTGGAACATGAGAACAGTTGTGGTTTTCCAGGGTTTGATTTTATTTTGTTTAGTTTTGTTGTAGGAATGGCATTACATCTCCTCTTAAAATTTTACTCAAAAGATCCCAAAGTTTCCAAAATGTAAAGTGCTTGCCAGTAGATATGGTTTAGGATCAGACCTGGCAAACATTTCCTGGCTTGTCAAGTCTGCTCACCCACAACTTCTGGCAGCTACTCAGTGCTAGATCTTTCCCAAACAACATGACAGCGTCCACATTTGGGAGCAAGTCCCCCTCATCTGTCTCACAGCAGCCCCAGCCTCTTGCAACAGCTTCTGCTTTGTAGAACCACGGCCCACATGCACTCCATACAAGACCCAACACAGGGCAACCCCTCGCATTCTTTTGCTGTTATGTGTTGATCTTGGCTGGCTGCTGGAATCCCACCCAGCTGATTTCTCATTCCCATTCTTCAACAAAGGGATGTTAGAGACCTTGTTTCTCCAGCCCTCATACTTCAAAGAATGTGCACTGCTTGCACCCATCCTACTAATAGATCTGAGGTTATGGCTGTGGTAGGAAACTGGGTTGGAGACCAAGAGAGGGAAGTCTTATCCCTCACTGAGCTCCTGTGTCATGATAACAGATATTTTGCCTGCAGTTTGTCTGGCTGTATGTCTGCACGAGCCAATCTGAGCACCTTCAGGGGCAACTGACATCACCCAAATATAGGCTTCTGGTCCAAGTAGGATGAGTTTGTTCTTTGGAAATGTCTATTTCTCTCTGTTACCATCACTCTAAAATATCCTAGTTTGAAACTTCAGTGTGACTCTCAAACATTTTGAGGGTTTGTATTTCCCATTCTGTTTTCTGATTCTTTCCTCTTTGTTTAGCAGTGTGGCCTGTTTCTCACTTTTTATATGTACTGTAACTCTTACACTGGGACTCCAGATGTCAGTGAAGTCAAGTGCTTCATCTAATTAATAATAATAACAAGGGAGAGTGATATACTCTTCATGCGAAAATTTAATTTTTTTTTCTAATTTCTGCTCAGCTGAAGCAGCTCATTTCTCTTGAAACGCAATTGAAATGTCATTAGTATTTTCATTAGCGTGATGACTGATGGTACAAGGCAGGCAAGTAGATTTGGGGCCTAGGCTGATAAATTTTCATGACGTTTTTGTAAGACTGTGCTAAACACTTCAGAATTCACATGCCAAGTGGTTCCGGATCATTTAAAAAAACAGAAGACTTCTTTTGTAACTCTTGGAATGAGAAACAGCCATACAGCTAAACAGGAATAGCACAGCAATCCCTGGAAATGCCCAGCACTTCCTAAACATTTTATTTTTTTTTTCCCCTCTTTATTGAAACAGTTAATCTTCATCAGTGATGATACTTTACTGATGTGACTTTGACATTTTGCAGCATTTCCCCCTCCCCCCCCCCCCCCATCTCTGAGGATTCACATCACTAGATAGGATGGATTTTATGTTTGCGGGGAGAAGAGAAATTCCTGTGGAGAAGCCCAGCGTAAGACCTAATCATAACTTAGGTTCCCTTTAGAGGCATTTTTGAGAGGCTGAAATGTATTTAAGTGATACATGTGCATAATCCATCTTGACAATGTGACTTCCAGAACCTTTTCCCGTCACTAAATGAACAATAAAGAATGGATAAACAAGAAAGGAGAGGAAATGTTGAACTTAGTTAGTTGTCTAATCAGTCTGAGACATTTTGCCCTCTTTGCTTTAAGCCATCTCAAAGATGCAGATGAAATGAATTAGACATTTGGGATGGCTTGTGCTTATATCTGCTGGATAGGCTGTGTTTATTTCATTGATTCCTTCTGTTTGTGCTAGCAATTACAGAAATATGTCCTATAAGTCCATGCAGTTTTGAATTTCAGGAGTTTTAGATATTTTTTTAATGCTCATTTTACTAGAAGGGAAAAAAAAAAAAAAAAAAAAAATGTACTCCCTTCTTTGCCATATCAAGTAAAAAACCTTCATCATACGACAGAAAAAGAAGTTTATTTCTTTCTTCCTGAGTAACAAATTCATCCTAAAGAAGTATGGGAAGTTTCCATGGTTTTTAATATGTATTTTATATACTTTGGTGCCTTGCACTGCAACCATTTTCTTCCCATTCAGGAAAGAGTTGACAGGGCATGTTTGTGTTGTTCCTTCATTGGTGACAAGGGGATATTTACAATGATGAGATATTTCCCTGCCCACAAGAGACTTTGGGACAAGCAAAGATGAAGGCTCGGGGTTCGATTCATTTGCTAACATGTAGTTGTCAGCTGTCATTTGAGAAGGCTAGGATATTCTGCCTGGCCTCCAGCTGCTCTTGCAGAAGGGCAGAGGTCTTGCCTGAAGTCCTTTATCATATCTGCCAGACCCTTGGAGGTTTTAAATACCGCAGGGCATTTCAAACACAACCAGGTGCCTGTATAGAGCTTACACTCCTGGCCCAGGGATGTACTATTCATATTTTAGCCTCTCTATTTGAGCATGAGGAATTTAAACCTGTCAGTTTGACATCTGACCATTGAGCTTCTGGAGGGATGGATCCTCTCACCTGCAGAAGATAGCTATGTGAGTTAAATGCCTCCATTTTCATTACAGTTGGTAAAAGTTTAGCCAGAGTATCCTGCAGAGTAATTTGTCTTGGAATAAAGAAAACCCCTGTTTTTTTCTGTTGAATCACCCACTCCACTTCTTTGACTACTAGTTTGGTCTCTGTTGCCTGTAACGGGAGCTTAGATTCATAGTTCTCATGTAGAAACTGGTCTGTTGCCACCTAAACTTAGATGAAATGAACCATTTCTATTCTTATAACATCTTAAGGATGGCATAGGTAACAATCTGAGGATTTGGTCTTGCAGACAAAACTCACAATATTGAATGGGGCTGAGATGTTTTACTGGCAGCTGTCCCAGTAGGAGAAGAGGCTATCCTCTGTGGCTTTTCAGGCTCAAAATCCTTGAGAAAATCTCTTTAGATTTCTTCCTCCGGGGATTCTTGTTTTCCCACAGAACTTGCATGGTCATATGTTGTAAACAATTGTCTGAATCTAGAACTTATCATTAAGTAAATCCTCACAGAGATGTGAATGCTATGAACTTAATTTCAAGCACAAAGGTTGGAGATAGATGATACCATTCTTGGCAGATTCCTAAAGATCACTGTTCTTTTTTTTTTTTTTTTCTTTAGTTTTATGGTCTAATCAAAATCTCAGTCAGAGTCAGAATTTCAGCAGATTCTGCCACTGTTAAGTACATCCATTTTGTTAATAAACTTCTACTACCACAGCAAAGAAATTTTAATTAATGGAAAGTTCTGCTTGCATCTTTTCTCTGTCATGATGCCATCCCAGAGCTTTCTGGATCCTTATATTCCCACCCTGATATATCTTACTGTATTTGGTTGTGTAGTACTGTATTATAAGTATATATGGTAATGTGGACAGAAGTTCATTGAAGAAGGACCTAGAACATCCTTTTAGGTATTACTAAACAAGAAAACTGAAGATAAGCTTGCCCTAAAGTTATACAGAAAAGCACTCTGGAAATTTGGACTGATATTGACATAGATATGCAGCATTCAAGTTGATAATGTAACTCCAAATGTCAGTGGCTAAGAGCATTTAGGGTTTTCCCAGTATGCCCTTTATTCTCTGTTTCATTCCACTTTGCACTCTTCACCTCTTTAACCCCTTCTTCATCAGTCAGATCCCTTCTTGTGTCTGTGCTCCGTGGAGGCATTCTCTGACATTATTACACATGGTCTCTCTGCCATACTTCTTACACTGCTAAAGGAAACATTCTGCAGCAAGAATTTTAATGAAAATCACTCTCAATGAAGTATTTCCAATCAGAATTTTAATTGAAAAAAAATGTCAGACCCAAATCCTTTATGCTAAGGTTTGTATCAGAGCAACAGTTATCTCTGAAGTTTTTGATAGGGTACAAGAGAGATCATTTTCAGAATGGCATTAGAATAGAGCAACAATTAAAATACAATCTACTACAAGTGCTAACTAATTATTAAAATTTCGTTGCTAGGGTTAATTGGTAATAACACTTATGATCTTACCTATACATCTATTTAAATAGATTTCAGTTTTCATATTCCAGTCAATTACTGTGGTTTTCAGAATAAATGCCCTGTATCTGTTGATCTGAAATATAGAGAGGGAGAGGAACGATGTATGCACTCCCAGTGTGTATTATTTTTCATTCCTAGTGCTGATAAAGCAAGCACTCATTTTAGTGATAAATCAGCATTAAAGTGGAATAAATGGACTCAGATATTAAAACAAAGTCAGCACAAGATCTTCTAAAAATAAAAACTCCTCCATTACAGTCTCCTAGATTGTAGGGCATACTGGGAGTTCCATTAAGAGCTGAGATTTTATTTCCAGTGTATGTCGTACTCAGAGTATTTCTCATTGTATGAACTGGAGCATAGCTTGTTATACATAAAGAAGAGAAATGAAATGCCCAGGCTGCTCAGCAGGGAGGATTCTAACTGGAAAGTCAGCAGTCTTGGATGTTCTTATCAACTCTGTGACTGAATTCAGGGAAAGGATTTCAGCTCATCTTTATCCCACCTGTTCCCAAGTGCCTACCACTGTGACACAGCTGCCTTTGATTGCGGCTGCAGTGACTAGAAAGGTGTGAACCCCTGTGGAGAGAAGGTCAGATATTTCAGGACTAAGCCAGATGGTGGAGATGCCCACCTGGTTCTTTGGTATTCCTTTGTGCAGTAGGCATTTGGGTTCCAGTAACATCTCTGGTACAGCTTACCTTTCTAACACAGACATTTCCACCGATCTACTGAAATCATTCTAATGCAAATATGACATTTTAGTTACAAAGGAAAAAAAACATCAGCTAAGTAAGTTTGTTTTTTGTTTTGGTTTTGGTTTTTTTTTTGCATTATACAGATGCACTTTTACCTGATGCACACGCAGAGAGAACCTAAGCCATGTAATTTCTGGTGGAATATTGTGCTCTGTTTTCTCAGTGGAAGTATCTTAGTCAAACTTGTTCAGCAAGATTTTTGCTAATAATAATTTTGCTTACTGCTCTTAGCTTTCACAACCTTTTCTACGCTAGATGTGCCTGAAAAATGACTCCATCATTACACCAGCCCCGTCCTGGTGCCTCATTCATCCTCCCCCACCAGCAACTTGACTCTTTTGCCCATGTTTCGTGCCAGCACTCTCCTACCAAAGCTGTCACTGTCCCATTTAATCTGTGATAAATACAAACTGCTCCCAATTCCATTTGCCTAGGGGATATCAGCTCTATCTGCCACATTTAAAAATGATCATTCCTGTTGTTAAGAAAAACAACAACTCCAAACACCACCCTTGACTTTTCTCATTACTTACGGACTGAAATTCCCCCATCTGTCTTTCCTCAGCTGTGTTCTTGAGAATGAAATCCTAGCTCCTGTTTCCTTCCTCCCGAGTGAGCATATCGTCATCCACTATGACAGTTCATTTCAGCGTGACTACTCATCTCTAAGCTGGTTCTTGCTTCCAGCTACATCTATGTATTTTTGTTATTATTTCTGCCCTTCAGAATACCTAATGGCTTTTAATGCCTTAAAAAAGAGCCCTTTAGCTCACTCTTCCACCCTATCCTCCTGTGCTTCCTCAAACACTTATTTTCGTTTCTCATCTTTCAAAGCTTTTAATGTTTGTCCTTCCCTCTCTGCAAGAGAAGTTAGTTCTTCATCACTGTGTATTAAATGATTCATTCGTTGAAATATTTCACGGCAAATTTAATTTCTTCAGCACCATCAGTTTCTGTCTGTCTCTCTTTATTCTGTCTGTCTCCAGCAACTGTAAACTGTATCTTTCTGCTCAATGAAAGTTCCAGGCTCCGGGCAGGACAAACCTTTGACTCTGAACCCATTAACAAGTCCCTGTAGCTTAAATCTGTGTTCACAAGGCCTGGGATATTGGAGCCTTTGACTCTGAATTAGCCTTTTGAACCCTCGTGTTTTTCTCTCATTAAATTTATTGATTGCTGTCACCTGACAAAAGCTCACGCAGTCTTCTACTTTGATCCAAGTTCTGCTGGAAATCCTCATGTCATATGTTCATCAGTTCCTGGCGTGACAAATTTTGGTGGTTTCTTCCATGATATTTTCAAACCCCAATTCCATCCTGCCTGAAGGAAAGGAGGCTGGAGGGGACTGAGCACAAGCACACTCAGCACCCTTGGGTCTTTGTCCTGTACTGTTGTAGCATTTGATCTGTTTCCATCAGCTCCATTAAATCAGTTTTCATCTTTCAATCCTTGAAAGATTGAACTTCTCTGCACACATCATTTTGATTCCCATGGCCAAAGATGCACATCTGTTCTTCCTCAGTCCCCTGTTTCATGTCTCCTCTATTTTTGTGTTGGCAATATGCAGAGGGTGGAAGGGAATGAGATGGAAGAGTCCATGAGAAAAGCAACACCAAAACAAAGCCGAAATGCAAGGCTTAAGACTCCATCTCCTAGAAAGCCCAATAATATAAAATACAGGTTGGAAACACTTGGAAGATTGGCATTTTAAATCAAATTACAGCCGAACATCCTCTTAGCTGGAAGGACAAGGGGGGCAGGAGATTCATCTGGATGATGAGCAAGATAATGTTTTCTTATCCTTTCCTCCTTGGATTTAGTTCTTGCATGAAGAATGACAACAGCTAGATGGTTTTCAAACATTACATGACATTACATAGCACAGTCCTGGGACCCACCTCCCTAAAGGGAAAGATGAGTTGAATCCTCTACAGACAGCCCAACATCTGTGTACAGCAATAGCATTTGCTCTGCTTGCGAGGAATGCCTTCTGAGGCCTCAGGTATGCAACAATTGCCACTATGCTTCCTGACAGGAAACACAATTATCTTCAGGACAGTGAAGAGGACTTGAGTTTCTCGAACTCAGGCGCAGAGATTCACCCAAGTAGAAAGGAATGGCAAGATGCATTTAACCTCATTAGTTTCAGTAGGGCTGACTTTGTGCAATCCATCAGTGTACAGATACATTAGGGGAACTAAACTATTTCCACATCTCATTTACATAATGGATGGGATGTGAAATGAGTCCTATGGAAGAGAAGCACCCTGGAGGCACAAAAGTTTATCACAATATGTAAGAGTTCTTTTAGATCATTGCATTAAATTTCCACTAACAAGATAACAAATTAATTGTCTGTATTACTGTACTAACCCAAAGCGGATAAAGTGTATGATTTCAGCAGAAGGCAGCTGTTTAAGACAGCTTGGTGGCTATGGGAGGAGGCAGAAGAGATTAGTATGTCTCCCAGCATTTACATTCCGTGATGCCAGCCCTCCTCTTGCCCCTTTAAGAAATCTGGCTCTTCTCTAATCTGATGTTGGACTTGAGCTTTATTAGTGAAGTGAGGGAGAATGAGTAAATCAACTGTATCAGACAAGCCTCAGGACATCTGGAAATTGATCATTCTGCAGAAATAAGCACTCTCTGTTTATTAGCTGGGAGTTCATCACTATCGCTTCTCTTTATCCAATTCCTAAGAGATTTCAAAGCTATCATCATAGCATTAGCTCTTCTGACTGTGCTACTGCAGATAAAGATCAGAAGATCTATCTAATGATGGCTTTCTCAGACTCACTCTCTCCTTCTTTAAAGATATCCTGATTTTTAAAAAGGAAAAAAAAAAAAAAAAAAAAAAAAGAAGAAGAAGAAGAAGAAGAAGAAAAGTAAGAAAGTAGCTGGAATGAAATAAAGCAGTCTCCATGTCTTAAATTTTTGCCTGTTGGCAATGAGAGTAATTTTTTATTATTATTATTCTACAGGAACTTGGTTTTATTCAGGGTGATACATCCTGTAGAACAGAAAATCCTTCATGGGAGAGGTGAAATTTGAGGTTTCTAATGCAGTAGTGGAAAAAGGAGGGAGATAAAAGGACCTGAAGCCATAAAGCAGCGCTGTACGTTGAAAGTACAGTTATTTTAAAATGATAATACATGTCAAATAGAATCCAGGGAAATGAATTCCATAAGCTAGAAAGGTAATAATATTACTTTAAGAAGAATAATTACTTTCCTTAACTACATTTATCACATAGTAATTCAGTTCTCCCTTCTGGAATGTGACGCAATGCCAAACTTTTGACTGATTTATTTAAAATTAGCCTTTAAAAAGATTCACCCAGATACAAGGCTTCTTATGGTTCTTTATTCAAAACACAGTAGCTATCAAAATGCAAATACTATGACTAACTTAATGTTTAAATGTGCATTCCTGTGCAACTGCTCTGTGTAGCTACATTGTGCAAAGAGGGTGGGAGAAAAATTGTAAGAGTTTTCTGATAACAATAGTGGGATGCATGAACACATTAAGAACAGCCATGGACTTCCAAAGTCTGTGGGGAGTGTGAAATCCAACTCAAGGCACTTACTAAAGACAAATCTTCCCCGACAGAAACTTCACAGCAATCAATATTATCACCTGATTTTCTCTCTTTTTCCAATGGCAAAATAATATTGATCATTTTTGAACTGGCACTTAGAATTCCAGCCTGGCTACATGTGTAGCTTCTGCACACAAATAAAAGAAGAAAAGGTGGATGTTGTCCAACAACTTTTCCATATACTTACAAGCCGAGAAAAAACAGATGAATGCAAGGATCAGAGTGAACAGGATATAACAGTAAAGAGAGTTAATTAATCCTTTTGTACAGAACCTAGCACTGTGGAGCTAGACCACATTACTTGCAATGTAAGTACTTAATAACAACAATAATAATGACTAGGCCTTTAAAATTAATGTATTAATTATCAGCCAGAGCTCATAAGTTTTTTAGCAAGTACCAGGGGACCCATAAATCTTTAAGGATCCATTTTACATCAGTATTGTTTTGCTGCGTATACAGCTTTTCAGTCAGTCTGCCTTGAACTAGAATAGTGCTACTCGTGGTTCACCCTTTTATTAATGATCATCATGATTATTTATTTATAATCATCCCATTATTGTGTTAGATTCTTGATAATCTCCTTGGACTACATCTGCCTCTACTTTTGAAGCTATCTTTTGCCTTTGCCCTTTCTCATTTAACAGGTAATGATTGATTTTCTCCCTGCTCTACCGCCCATTGTTCACTTGCATGTGCATGCACTGTTGTCTGTGATATCAGCAGGACTCAGATAACTTAAGACACAATTATTTCTTGGAGTGAAGTAGTCTCTAAATTGGAGGAAATAAATGAAGATGAACTGGAAAGTGGTAAAAAAAAAAAAAAAAAGTCTGAAACAGATCACCCGTACACGTCGTCTTGCTCTCTTTCTAGAGCAGGAAAAAAAGGTGAAATAACACTTGAGTTGTGGGTAGAGCATGAATTTTAACGAGCCCCCTTTCACTGTGTTATGAACTATTTATTTTTACTTTATTCAAATATGTGCTGGACTACAGTGATCTTTTATTTCAGACTTCCTAAACAGAGCATCCCAAATGACTAGAAATAGTCCAGTGAAGGGTGGTGTTCCCACACCAATGGGTCAGTTTGATCAGGGATGAACATCCTAGTACAGTAGTGTGAATCACAGCCTTGTGAGAAAACTGTTACAACTCCATGGCTGTCCAGTGGTGCCTCCAATTCTCAGTTATCATTTTAGTATCTGGGAAAGGAACCCAATGATTCTTCCTTATTGTGTCTTTCAAATCCATAAATTATTCCTGTTTCTCAATTCAGAGGCAAAATTCATTGAGGTGAGTGATACAGGCTCAAGAAACCAAGTGTATAAAACAAAAGACAGATGGCCAAATCCATGATTCACCAGTGATGAGCTGCAATTGGGCCACGTAGACTTTGAAGTAATTCATTACATTCGTACCTCTTCTGTAGGGGGAGGATTTTTTCTCAATGATTTGTATGACCTTGCTAAACCCAAGTAGGTGGTAATTGAGCAGCAACTACTTCTTCAAAAGAAACAGAATAAAAATATTGAAAATATTGACTCACTCCAAAGGCAGTAAGCAGCACTTTGGTCTTTGACCTTTAAGCATCCTAGGGTAGTCAATAACCTGGCTGTTAGATGCTGTGCCTGCCACTGATTTTGATTTGGGAGTAGTTTAACCTTGAACCAAGATCCAAGTAACCACGGCAACAGGAAGTCGGCCTCTCCATCCAAGGAGTGGGAATCCATAAATCAAGGTCCCTAATGCAAACACTGTGTGCAGGTAGAGATTTGAGAGGATAAGTGGTTTGTGAGGGATTACCTTTGAAAAATGAATGACTGTCCCTTGATATGTTGAAGCACAGCTTCACAGAGTCCTTTTTTTTATCAATAGAGGTCAACAGGTTACAGCTGCATGTTTTCATACAGCTCTTCATATATGCCCTTCAGTTTAATTAGAACCAGATGTTGAATTTATGAGTTTGTTATATGCATGTGCATATATATATAAGTATATTGATACATACACCCACACATATGCACTTTTCTTGTGCACAATCTGCATTTGTGAAAAAGTAATGTTAAGCCTCAAACTCAAGCACTATGGGGTGGTGAAGCCTTAGTTTTGCATATGCGTGGTTCCACAGTCCTGGGATCACATAGGCATAACTGTCTGGCCAAATATTCCAGTCTTTCTGTGGAACATTGCTTTATGCAATGTATTGCACTCACCTAATGAACAGCTATTTGGTAGTTTGATTTTCCTCTCCTTATTCAGTGTGTGACCCCATGTCTCATTTATTCCACATTTCTAAGCCTTGCTATGAATAGATGAATGTTTCATGAATGTTGATAATTTTATTTTTGCAGCACTGCTCTTGAGATGAGGGGTGTATTATTGTTCTCATTTGTAATAGAGAAGCTGAGCAGAGAGGGATTGAAGTTGAATGGATACAATTTGAGATGCTTAGTGCTCAATTTGAGGCTCTGGGAGAATGTACAGTCTAATATGCAAAGGCTCCTCAGTATATCTCTTCCAAGCCACGACCTCTGACTGCAATTCTGTCTCAGCCCTGAATATTTCTGCTTTCAGACTCATTCTATTTTATTAAGTTGCAGGTTTTTAATCTAGACTCCTCTTCCAGACTCATTCATTCTGCAGCCCCTAATCTTTCAGACTCCTCTCACCAGTTCAGTCCTCTGCCTGAGTCTGATAGAGATCTTTTCCACAATTTCTGGGGTCACTTGTAGGTTTCCTGACCATTTCTCATTTTGCGTGCAAGGACAAAGGTAGAAACTCTCTTGACAGCTCCAACTGTGAATGCAAGAAAATGTTTATATCTGGAATGGCTAAGTACTGCCAACAGAGGCATCAAACTGCCTGGAGATCATCTTGATCTTCTGAGAACTTCTTTGAAGGTCTTTAAGGAACTCTTTGAGGAGCTGCCAGATGCTATCCAGGTGTGGTCAGGGAGAGCAGTGGGTACTAATGGCTGCAGAAGATGAAGGCCCCAGTCTGCTGACCTGACCTGCTGTCAAGAGGTTTTCTAATAGCCTGGAACTTTGATCAGTGACATTGTGGAGAGGCATCTGAGGCTTCAGCAGTCTTTGGACTGATAATATTGCTGGAGTTTTGGAGTTCAGGAATTTGTCAGTTATGGCTAAGTGTCTCCGAGGGCTGTAATGAAGGCCATGAGGATGCAAGTGATTTTCTCTTCAATCATGCAAGTGAGATGGAAGGGCTTGAAGAAGACTGGATAGTTTTTTTGTGTATGAAAACTCATTGTGCAGCTGGTATTGACAAAATGGATTCTTTTTTTTATGACCATAGGATCCTCTTTGAGGTTAGAGAACCACTATGAAAAGTTTCACTTGAGTAAAAGGAATAAAAGCATCTTTTCCAATAGCCTGGCTTGGTAAGGAGAGTTTTAAACTAGAATTGACAGGGAAAGAAGATGGTGACCCACAATCAAGTGAGGAAGTGGTGAACCAGGCTGTCAAGAAAAGGTTTCAGGGTGATGAAAGCAGTAGAAAGGCATGGAGCAATGCCTAAGGATTAGTGATGAACCAGCTGAGGCCTTACAAGTCAGTACTCACAGGCAGACTAATAAAGACAGGGTGGGTGTTTGCTATAGATCACCTGATTAGAAAAAAAAGGAGAAGAGGCCTTTTTTAGTTTCTGAGAAGAAGCCTCATGTTCACCTCAGTGGGAAAAAGGAAAAAGGAGGACTGCAGCCTGCTTTGAAAAATCTTACTGGATTGTGGGTTACAAGGCTGGAGAAAAGTGAATTTGAGGAGAACTTGTTGATTTTCAATTACCTTCTCTGAATTCAAAAATGTTCCACAACAGTGAGCATCAATTCAAGCAAAGGTAGCAGGAGACTTGCATGCACGAGCGAAGAGATACTAACTAATGTCAGACTCAGAAAGCAGAAAAAAAAAAATAAATAGAGAAATGGAAAAAAAATGGAGAAATATAGAGAAAATATCTAGGCATGCAGAGGTGGGCTCATGCAAGCCAAAGCCTCTCTGGAATTGAATCTAGTGAGGGCAGGTGGACAACACAGAGTGCTCCTACAGGTATAAGAGCAGGAAAAAAAAGAAAAGAAAGAAAAAAAAGAAGACTAGAGAAGATGTTGGCACAGTGCGGAATGGAACAGAGACTCTCGTAGCAAAGGGCATGGAATAGAACAAAGTACTCCATGTCTTCTTCACCTTGAACTTTCCTGATAAGTGTAGTCTCTAAGAACCCAAAGGTGGTGAGACCTGTGAGGAAAGAAAACATAGGCAAGGTATAGGAGGATCAGGTTAGGGAATATTTTAGTAGACTGGACATAGAAAAATGCAGAGATTTATGAAGCAGGAATTGTCCCTGACCAGTGTGACAGTGCTTTTCTCCTTGCCCAAAGAGATTTTGAAGCCTCCATCCTTGAAGATATTTAAAATCTAATTGGACATGGTCCTGGCTAACTGGCTGACTGTGCTTGAGAAGGGAATTGGATTAGATGAGATCCAGAAGTCTCTTCCAACCTCGGCTCTTCCATGATTTTATGAATCTTCATGTAATTTAATTCTCAAAATCTGTATTTTCTCTGAGGCTCATGTACAAATTGAGATTTGAGAAAAAAGGAAATTATTTAAGAACAGCTACATTTGAAAAATGAGTGGCTGTCCTGAAGTCCATTATTGCAGAGACTGGGAGAAGTCTTCATAAATTAGTAAAGACACAACACAAAGTCCTCACCTTTGCTTCAATCTCATGAAAGCAGAACTACTGGATTTTTATAAAACATCAACTACCAGGTGTTTATCAAAATCAGCAAAAACCTCCCACTTTTTCTGTAAAAAATACTGAGCTATTTTAGCTGACTTCTCCCTTAGTAAATTCATGAACTGATAGATGTATATGCAGTATATATCCACACAGGCTAACTAATACAGATACTATATACAAATGGGCGTACAAACATTCAGATGTATAGACAGGAAGATCTAATATGTAAAATTTCAAAACTGGTAGTTTAACAAATTTACATGCAAAAAAAAGAAAGAAAGAAAGAAAAAGAAAGAAAGAAAGAAAGAAAGAAAGAAAGAAAGAAAGAAAGAAAGAAAGAAAGAAAGAAAGAAAGAAAGAAAGAAAGAAAGAAAGGAAGGAAGGAAGGAAGGAAGAAAGGAAGAAAGGAAAGAAAGAAAAGAAAGAAAGAAAGAAAGAAAGAAAGAAAGAAAGAAAGAAAGAAAGAAAGAAAGAAAGGAAGGAAGGAAGAAAGGAAGAAAGGAAAGGAAGAAAGAAAGGAAGAAAGGAAGAAAGGAAAGAAAGAGAAAGAAAGAAAGAAAGAAAGAAAGAAAGAAAGAAAGAAAGAAAGAAAGAAAGAAAGAGAGAGAAAGAAAGAAGGAAAGTTAATAATAATAAAGTAGTCAAGTCATAAGAGAGCTTGAGGAAGATTACTAAAGGAGAAATTTAGCAGCCCTGTTTGCATAGCTTTTATTTTCCTGGAATATTTGCTGCCCTCTGTACGTTTCTAAAGTTAATTCATTTCATGTCGTAATCCACATATGAATATCTGCAGCGCCATCGGAATCGGTTGGGAAACAAAAGTATGATAAAGAGTTCTTTTTTTCTTTTCTTTTCTTTTTTCTTTTCTTTTTTTTTTTTTTTTCTTTTTTTAAGCTCCTAACTCTTTGATGAGTTGTAAAGCAGAATTTTATAAGGAAGAGGATTCCTAAAAAACATGTAAAAGTCTGATGTGCTTTAGAGAGGGAATGACATGCTGAGGCCACTATTGATGCCTGCTCTTTACTCAGATGAAGCACACATTGAGTCAAGTCACTACAGAAGTACATAACCATGTGCAGAGAACAAACTACACAGAGAATGACAAATAGATCATCCCAACAAAAAGAGATAAGAAATGTGTCTGTTTTAAAACGTGTACAGGTGGGGGTATTTCTTTGCAAAATAATATGTAACGATGTAGAATTACTGTTTTGTTTTGCCATTGTTATTGAGATCACTGGTGGTAACCCTTCAGGCAAAAGTATTGGAAATTACTAAGAATTTTGATCCCCGTTAGCATCAAAACCACATTGGATCTTGAAATCAAGCACATACAGGGAAATGTGAAAATACATTGGAGTGGCAAGGACAGTCACCAAGTACACGCTTCCAGATATTCTGCAGACAGGTTACTTCCTAAATGTTCATCCAAATTTTGTTTTCTTTCCCAGGAATTGTAGGCCCCCACTTAAAAGCAGACCAGACTTCACTTCACAGTAAAATGGAAAGTTCTGCCTGTAACGTGATGACCAGAAGGAAACCAGCAACTGTAGAGAGTGTTACAATGCCAGCTCCAGTATTATCTCTCCTACCTTCATCATCAGCAACATCTGAAGCAGGTAAAGTAGCTTCTCTCCACCCCTTCTACATCTCCCCCACCCTCTTCTTACTGGCACTGCTCTGAACAATATTTGCTTTTACTGCTCTCCCTGATTTGAGTAGTCATTGCAAATGTGCATATCTGATGTGATTATCAGGCTGGAATTTTTCTTAACACTTTCTTACCATGATCATATCTTGGCATATCAAATCTACTTTATTCACATAATACTACTTATGCAATAATGAGGATACAAGCAACAAGAGCACTTATGGTCTAGCAGGAGACTCTGAAGTAAGGCTCTTGGGTTCCTTTCTCAGCCCTGTTGTTCATTTATTTGAATGTTCCCATTTGTGTAGCACAAATACACAGTGAATAGCTAAGGAGCAGCTGAGATTTCTTCCAGCATACTTCAGTGATTTTAGAATAATATTCTGTCTTGAAAATGTGAAGTTGTTTAGGGCAATGAACAGTGATTTAAAGCACGTAGGAATAAATAAGCCAGAGTAACATGTTTTTCAATTGACTTATAATTTGTGCTTCTGTTTGGAATCACACTGGAAGGTGATACAGCTTAATACTCTCAGAAATCGAGCCAAGTCATTCCATCATCATCATGCTTTTTCTTGAGCACAGATAGAGAAGTTGATCTGGAATTATGTCACAGTTTCCAGTGAATAGGAAACCCACCATACCGTATCCTACATGCAGCCATTAGTACTTCTTCTTAGTCTTGTCAAACATCTGAATCCACGTGAACAAAAAAAATGTATTCATATCCCTCAGTTATGGAATGATAACATACTTAATTATTCATTTCAAAGTGCTGTTTCAGTGCATTCCTTTTGATTTTCCCCTGGTTTCCTGAGTAAAGAGCAAAAACAGAGGACCCATGCTGTAAAGTGGCATCTAAAAGGATAAATTTCTACGTAAGAAAGTTGGGAGTCTTTGTTTAGCCTTTAATACTTTTCTACATATAAACTAAGGACAGATTTTTAATGCATGAGAGAATGAAAGCACACAAATATTTTATGATCACTTTCAAGGTGAACGTGTATGCTTGACTGTATAGTTCATTCTTTTGATTTTTAGAAGACTAATTAAATTGTTGGTTTATCTGTAGCCCAGATGTTGAAATGATTTAGAGAAAACTGAAAGAAACGGTGTTAATGGGAAAACAGGACAGTGCTTTGGGTTTCCTGTAACTAATGGGGAGCTCCTTGAAAATCCCTCCATTCAAACCAAGTAGACAAACTGAGCCCAGCTGTTGAGCAGTCTTTTCCATGCTGTGTTCTTGCAAGCAGCCTCAGGCGAATCTGAAAGGATAGAGAATGATAGGCAGTAAGATTGATCCCTAGTGCCACAAACACGCCAAAGCCATCCTGAATAATGTTAGAGGAGCAGTGAAGGACTTCCAAAGCATCTGAAACACCTTGCCTCACTTCTGTGTTCTGTATCACTGTGCTGAAATGGGTTCTTCAAACCCCCGTAAGCTACCCTTGGAAACATATCTTTTTGGCAGAGACTTCTCTTAATGCCTTGAAAGCTGTTACTTGTGTAATATCAACCCTGTTCAACTTCCCAGTTTGGCCAGCAATCACTTTATTTTATCTGTGAGACAGAGCCCCAGTGCATGTGCTTTCAATGACAAATACAGGGCCTCCGTGTGCCTACTTTAAAGGTGTAAAGCTGTATTTTTTAAGACTAACACCAATTCTTTCTTCTTTGAGGTAGCTTGGTAAGATTTTTGGTTTTTTTTATGGTAAGTAAGGAAGGGATGGAGGAGAAGTACAAAAGCTTTATTGGATAGAAAGAAGGAGCAGCTATGTGCATCAGTGCATAACTTTCCAGTTTGTTTTCATAACCAGCACTTGAGACAGAGCATTTGTAGAGAACTGAAGTGTGCATGTCTCTAATAGCATGGGGCAAATCTCAGACAGTAGCTTTCAGAAAGCAGTCCAGAAATACAGGTGCTTGCCTGAATTGTCTGTGTTGGGAGGCCAAACTGCTTCCTTCTTCCGTTGCTATCTAGTGATCTCTCAGAAATAAGGATCGTCCATAACAGGTCCTCCGTATGGAGAAAGAGAAGAGTCTTTCTTCTGACAGCATTTTTCTGATGGCCAAGTTCTGCCTTCTGTTAAGCTCTGACTGCTTTTTTCCATAGTACTGGATTTTGCAGTGATGTCCTCCTTCTCTCTGTTGTTGCAAGTCCCCAGGCAGGTTCTGTGGTGGGAAAAGCGTCTCTTCCAGTACCTCTTTGCTGTGTTGAATTCAAGATGTCACTGCTTGTAGCTGTGTCTGGAGGAAATATCCTGATTACAGTAGGCAGATTGATGTCCTCAAGCGTGAACAGTCACAGTACAAGGAAAGATTCACACAGCCCCATCCTGAGTCTGCATTGTATCAGCTATTTCCAGCCTCTGTTCACTTTGGTCAGGACTGTGCCAACTAGCTTCAGGCCTTCGCAGCCTGGCAAGGTGTAGATTGAATACTTTGTCCAGGCAGCAAAGTCTCCTTCCTTTACTCTTCTCCTCCATGTACTGCTCTATGTCCTGTAGTCTCCTCCATCAGCTGGAGGCTGCCATCGTGTTGCATCATCTCTTAGAAGCATCCCATCTTCCTGTGCCTGTTGTTATGCATGTTGTTACTCTGCCCAACTTCCTCCTCACCTCTTTTGAGATGAAGTCTGCCAGATAGTGATAGGGGAAATTCTTCCTGCCAGAGCAGGGTTTCCACATGCAAATAGTAAAGTATGTGCAAGAATAGAACAACAAAGCTTAAAAACAGACCAGACCAATTTAGGTCCAGGGTTGAGCAAGGTCTGTCTGGATAGAATGGAAAAGCATAGTACTTGCCTTTGGTTTTCAGCAAATCAGTATATCACATGGCAATATAGAAAAATATTTTATATCAAAGATTGCTGACCAAGAGCTTCCAGATGAGTTGATAACACCTGATGGCTCTCACATCAATAGTGGTTTATTTTGGCAGATCTCTCTGATATTTTGTCATGAGCACACCTCATCAAATCTCCCCCCTGCAGACCAATCAGATTCTTTTCCACATAGTCTGCCTTCTCCAAATTTAAAATCAGATGTCCCTGTCTCTCAATAGTCAATATAATCTTGGTTTTCCTAATACATCCTTTAAAAGCCTGACTTAAAGGGATATTATTTATTCAAGATGTGCATTCCGACTATTGGCAGACTACATAACACAATTCTTGTAAGTTCAGAGGCTTGCTAGAGAGAAAAGCATCAGTAGTTACTAATAAACTTCCTGAGAAAATCGTAAATGCTACAAAACATCCAAAGAACTTCCAAGAGAAAAAAAAAAAAAAGCCAGCATAGAACAATTTTGTTTGTTTGTTTATTTGTTTGTTGTTTGTTTTAAGAGGAATTTTCAGTCCAAACTGAAAGGGTCTGTTAGTCTGTAAATTTTTAGGAGGGCAAGGCAGTATCTAGAAAATGAGGGAAGGCACTGGGTCTTCAGCTCTCGGATTTACACTTATGTGTAGATGTCTAGCCATACATTAGTATGTGTATGTATGTATTAGTATGTAGTATGTATATGTATGTGTAGTTAGTGTATCAGTCTGCAGAACTAGGCACACTGAGTAATACATTCGGTTTCTGCATACATGCTATTGAGATCCCCTCAATAAGCCTCAGTATCCTGGACATCTTGAGTGCCCAAGATACCCATCAGAGCTGGTATGACCAACAGAATACCTGCCATGTATTATATTACTCAGTATCAGCAGTAAGGAGGATGTCATGTCAAATGGCAGTAAAGTCCCACTTCGAAAACGGAACAGCAGAGGCACATCCTCTACTGTTAGTAGAACGTAGATCTCATTGACTACAATGGGCTGATAATACTGAGCTGCAGAAATAACTGATACTGATAGATCTCAGAAAAGACATAAAATCACTCAGATTCTTCTTTTCAAATTAGTTTCCTCTCCCTTGGATTGCGGTCTTTCCAATTGAAGATGAGACTATTGCCAAATCTACTAATTTGACCATTGGCCTTGCAATTTTTTATTTTTATTTTTTATTTTTTGTTTTTGTATTTTTGCTGAAATTCCCATCTGCAAAATTTACATCATTAACTTTCTGAGCAAAAAAAAAAAAAAAAAAAAGCATCTTGAACATAGGAGTTTTCGGAAAGTCTCACAAATGGCTCATGACATTAGTGATAAAAGGCAAAATGTGGACAGCAAATGGTGTGCAAAGTGTTGGACTTAATAAATATTCTGACCTGAAGCTTCTCTCAGGATTTTGGAGGAACTCAAAGGAGCTGAATGCTTAGGACTGGAAATATTGGGACTTTGCATGTCAAACATGAGTGAAGCCCCTGAGAGTAATGGTTTTGTGTGACCAGAATCTAACTTTTTTGATCAGATGCCTGAGAAAAAGCTCACTGCCAGCTGCCTTTAGGGGTCTTACATCCACACTTTTTAGGGGTGACCTACTTGAGAGAAATTTTGTGCAACTAATTAATTCCCCTTAGTAATTTGGACATTTCATTTCCTTTCTCTTTTCTTCTTTGGTACCAAAATGACTGCATTCCTCTATTCTTTTGTCCTCTGTGAATCACAAACTGTAAATGGGTTCTATTTTTCTTTTTGGTGTGGGGAGTGGGTTACATATGGAAAATGTATTTTGTTTTGTAATTAATGAAAACCAGACTTTGGGAAGTTGGCCATCCAGGTCTTTATTTATAAGAGAGCATATGTCTGTGTTTTGTTTATGACTCATTTCTACTTCTTGCATTGTAAGTTGGGTTTGTTTATGCAAGCTCTTTGCTGAATCCAAGCAACATGGTAGTGTAAGAGCCAATATTTTATGTTGTCCAAGAGGGGAGGACAGTAAGTAAGGCTCACATGCCAAATCTGTCATTGTGAGAAAGGGAAGATTCTGCCACTTGATGGCTCCTGGTTATCTACAGAATTGCTACAGCAGCAACTTTATTTTAAACTGCTGCTAGAAGATTATGTTGTTAGCCATGAAGAGAGTGATAGCCCCCAAATGAACCTTTCTTGAAATCTTGGCTGCTCTGGAAACTTCAAGGATTTCAAACCCAAATGACTGCTTGACAGTCAGGTGTAAATTAAGTTTGCAAGTAGACATGGGCTGAGGTTAATTTAGTGGGATGTTTTAATCTTTACTGGAAAGAAATCATGAACTCCATCGTTTCTTTTCCAGTAGTGCAGAATTGATGTGCTAGGAGTGAAAGGGAGCACCAATTACTATAATAGCAGAATTAATACATTCTGTCTTGCTCACGAAGAGGTAGTTACTTGTAATCCACATGGAAATCTTGCACTCTGAACAGATACCATGTTCATTAAAGAGCAATGAAATAATTTAGGAAAAACAAGCAAGATCTTATTTCCTAAGTAAAGGCCCAGAAGCCAACAAATGCTGGACTCTCCAGCTCTGACAATGACTCATGATGTGACCTTGGCAAGAGACTTAACTGCTATGGACTTCATTCAGATCTAAAATAAGTGATCAGAACCAGAAAGGAATGAGCTTGCTTCAGGGGCCATTAAAGTCAATTATATGACAGTAATTTCAGCTAGTTTCTGCAGAGATGATGGTAAAGAAATCCAGGCAGAATTAATGAGTTTAACACAAGTGGAGTAAGCCACTGAGCTTGCCTGTGCCCAGTAGTTTTAGTAACAAACACTTTTAATACTATCTGATATCCAGGCACTAAAGACCACAGTGAAGATATCAGGAGTGTATGTTTGGAGTATATGAAGTTCAGTAGTTATGGTGGACCAACGTAACATCGGTGCTAAGCAGCCCTTTTTTTCCCTTCCCAAGGAGGAAGGAGACTGAATGAAAACCCACAGCAAAACACTGCTGTAGAAAAGTTTTGCTGCTTTAGAAGTCACAAGAGAGATCTGTGAGCACAGCTTAAGCTTAGGTTGTCATCTGGAACAGTAGAAGGGGAGGTAACAGCAATTCTTCTGGGGCTGTACTAAATTCCCCCCCCCTTTTTTTTTTCTTGTATCGCTTTTCTATGCAGAGTCCTTTCACATATCCTCTACTTCTTCAGTCGTCATATTCGGCCTATCAGGCTTGAAAGCTCCCAGTCTTCATAATACTGAAGGCAGGGTTTCCATTCTCTCAATTGATCCAGTTTCTGTCCTTGTCTCCCAACAGCCAGTCCACCGCTGAAAAAAAGGTTCAAGCGCCGTGAAATTGAAGCAATCCAGTGTGAGGTGCGCAAGATGTGTAACTACACCAAGATCCTGTCCACAAAGAAGAACTTGGATCATGTAAACAAGATCTTGAAAGCCAAGCGGCTGCAGAGACAATCAAAAACAGGCAATAACTTTGTCAAGAAGCGGAGAGGCCGTCCACGTAAGCAACCTCTCTCCTTTGATGAAGATTCCAGAGACCAAATGCCCGTTCTGGAGAAATGCGTTGACCTTCCCAGCAAAAGAGGTCAGAGGCCAACACTGAATCCATTGCTGTTGGAGCAAGCAGCCACTCAAGACACAATCATGGCCACCATTGAGGCTGTCATACACATGGCTCGAGAAACACCACCACCACCTCCTCCTCTTCCTCCTCCGCCACCGCCGCCCCCTCTCCCTCTGCCCCGGACACCCCGGCTGGGGAAAAGGAAGAGCAAGTCACCACAAGAGGAGGAGGATGACATGAAAGTGAAGCGGCACCGGAAAGGCAGAGGAAGTGAAAGCGAAGGCCTTCCCTAAGGCCAACACGCCCTGTTGGACATCAAGTGCTGATAGCAGGGTACGTCAGGACTGACAGACTGGAGGAATGCAGTCTGCTTTGCCCCCAAGGCAGCACTGGACTTGTCACTTGGGTGGCCAAAACTTATTATGGAGAGATGGGGATCACATCTTCCTCTTCATCACTTCGGTCCCAGTCCCCCAGGAAAGAGGGGGAAAGGGTGAGGAGATGGAAAGGTGGGGATAAGGGGGGTGGGGGGGATTTCTAAGTTGGGGATATTGTCTACTTTGCAGTTTCCAAAACTAATCAACATCTCAGCATTGCTGTGCTCACACCATACCCGGAGGCGGGAGGTCATCCTTGCAGAGAGCTGAGCATTGTTGCTAGGGCTGCGTGCTCAACTCATATTCTGTTTGGTGGGCCAGGTGAAACTAAGAATAACCATACCATAGTAGAAATCACTGTTAAAAATAAAATTAAAAAAAAAAAAATTAAAAAAAATAAATAAAAAAAAAAAGGAACAAAAAAAAAAAGGAAAAAAATGGGAAAAAAAAAAGGAAAAAAGAAAAGGAAAAAAAAGCAAGAAAAAAAATAGTGTAATTTTCTCAACTGTGATCTTGGTTATAATATGTTTGAATTTTTTTTTCAGTTTTATATGCCTACCAGGTTTTGGGGCAACATAACCCAAAATGCCTGACTCCTGCTAGAACTATATATATATTTTTTTTCTCATTTACTTGCCTAGTTACAACTAGCTGCAATATAGGCAATAGAAAAGTAGAGCCTTACACGCGAACACACTCATTCCGAGTGCTATCCCAAGGAACAACAGAATATCACAGCATTTCTAATAAGGTGTACATGGATATTCAGTTATGATAGCACACTTCTACGAAGCAACTTGGCATTTCCAATGGCATGTGAAAAAGGGGTCATCCATCAACCAAGTTGTTTTGATGCTCGGTGCATATGAGTAGAGAACAGCAAGACACTTCTGGGGAATAGTTATAGTAAACATGGACAAAATCGCCAAAAATAAAAATAATAATAAAAAGATAGAAAAAAAAGAAAAAAGTAGAACAGAAAAAATAGAGTAAAAAAACAGGGCCCAAAACTACCAGTTTTTACCACCTGCAGTTCCCAGGGAAAAATGATGGGAAACCCAGGCTCCAAATTATTTGCATTGGGTAGCAATGCCTTGATATGTACTTTTAAAGAAAATAGATAAAGTAGATTGTTTTAAAAAATAGAGGACAAAACCCTATGGAAAATAGATTATTTCTTGGCAATTATTTCTTAAAAAAAATAAAGAAAAGGAATAAGTGTTCTTACCTGAAAATAAAAAATAAAAATGTTCAAAGGGTATCACCACTGCAATTGTATTAATGCCACTTTGGACATGTTCTCCAAGTTGTGGTTGCCTTAATAAACTAAAAAAAAAAAAAATAAAAAAAAATTTAAAAAAAGATTTTTTTTTTTTTTTTTTTTTGTACATAATGTAATTATAAAGCTCTCAGTCTGCATGGATGCAAACTGTGTGTGACAAATCGTCTCTTTAAATGGTCAGTTCAAATTGTACATTTCTCATTCGAGTTGTACGTTAACCATTGATCAAACTTGGGTAAGATACCTAAGCTCCATTTCCACAGCCCAATTAAAATGTTGAACTCAAACAAAGACTGAACGTGAAGCTGTTCCATTGCAGTAAAAATAGTTTTTTTGTTGTTTTTTTTTTTGTTTGTTGGGTTTTTGTTTGTTTGTTTGTTTGTTTGTTTAGGAAAAAAAAAAAAGCAGTCAGTTGTTAGAATTTGAAATATGTACTTTCAATTTATTTTATTTCTTTTTAAAGTCCTTCAGTACACCCAACACCTGGCATGGCAAGATGGATATTAAAATGGGAGGGGGGAGGGAAAATTCCAGCAAGGGAGTGGGGAGTGGAATTATTTAATGATTCACAAGCCAACTGTTATTCACTTTTTTGATAAATCCTTAATTGGCATATGGCCAAGGAAACTTCAAATAGCACGACATTAAAAAAATAAAATAATTAAAAAAAAAAAAAAATTACAACGAACAAGTCCCCACCAAAAAAAAAAAATAAATAAAGTAAAATAAAATAATTAAAAAAAAAATCCTTTCTATTCTGCTATTTATTTACAGAAATCATATCAAGACTATAGTGTTAAAGGGACACTGTAAACATTTAACTCATTATTTTTAGAGACTGATTTTTTCTTCTGTGATAGCACTTTAGCTTATTAAAACTGAATGCATTTGGGGTTAGGACTAAGGTTGGGGGGCTGGGAGAGGGTTTTGGGTTTTGTTTTTTTTTTGAGGCTGGAACAATTCTTGAGATCCTTTCTCCTTACAACTGATAAGATGGATCACAGAAGCTTGTTTCCAATTTGTTTTGCAACACTCATCATGCTCATTTGCGCTTTTTGTTTTCCAATTAATGCAGCTTAGAAATTAACTGACCGGTTGCTCCTTCTGTTACAACCAACTTTGCTTTTCAGTTCTCTCGAATCAGCACACTGTTATTGACTGAAGATGTAGGCCTGCAGAAAAAATGCTTACGCCTCTTCCAGCTCTTCCCTTCTGCCTTAAAAAGCATCAGACTGAGGTTTAGTTGATTCAGAAACTTTTTTTAATGTCTTTCCCTTGGGCCTGAAAGTAGTTGACGGTGTCTCTTAAAAAAGAAAATGTGTTTGGTATTACAGGTAGCCTATAATCTGAAACTAAGCCATCTATCCTTAGTTTCATCTTCAGTGATCTCTTTGTTAGCATTGAAGGACATTTCAACATGTAGCAAGTAGAGCAAAGGTCTGAAAGAACCAAATTCTGTCACTGAACGCCTCATGTGGTTTCAAGATGCATCAAACCTTACAGAGTGACAATAAGGACTGGATTTGGGCTGACTCTGGGCATAACCCCACCATTGGGGATTACTGAATCGTGTGGGGTCCTCAGCTACAGATCCAGTACCATCAGGGCACTGCTGGAGGATGATGGTCTTAAAGGTTTTTTCCAACCTAAATGATTACATGATTCTATGAAAATACTCTTAACCTTACAAAAACTACTATTCAAGATGCTGCTAGAGGCAAAACACTTAAGGAGAACATTCACTTGTGGAAAGAACAACCCCATATGCTCTTCACTGAGCACTTCACATAAGGCAGAAAAAGAATGTAAAGGCACTTTTGGTCCTAAAAATAACAAAGGCTAGGGTACAAGACTTGGTAGCTGAAAGCTATCCATATAGGATGTATGGTAGCCCAGATGCCCAAAATTTATTATTCACAGAAAAGGTATTCTGGGAGAGCACAGTGCTGCAATACAGTCTTGACTGTTCATCCAAACAACAGCCCTGTACAGCCAGGCCTGGTTTAGCAGCAAGATTAGTTTGTTAATTTGTATGAAAGCAGCCTGGAAATACTGTTAGATGGCATTCATAATTTGTGTTCTGCGTGTTGCATAATCTACAAATATGATAAGCAAGTTGCTGACAGAATAATATTATAAGGCGATGTACTACATGCAGATCATAAAGGATTTAGTTTTAGGGCTTAAGGCTAAAATCCCACTCCTGCAGTTTATTACCCAACGATATTCCAGTAATGAGCTTTCTGATTTTTTTTTTTTTATTTTTTTTTTATTTTTTTTCCCTTACAATTAGGAAGTTTTACTAAGGAACACTCTAAATTCTCTCGGTGCATTTCCAAGGACTGTATGAAACTATGGTGAAAGCCCTTTTGCTTATTAAGACCCAAAAGAGCCTTTCAAAGACCTCCATCATGTCACAGATTAACACATTTTAGCATACTTAAAAGAAAAACACAAAACAAAATCACATGGCTGTCAGCTATGTGAAATGATGCCATGGATTTGCATCCTCTCTGTGGGCCCTATGTTTCTCAACCAGTGTAAAGCCAAGAAAAAGGACAAAGAAGAGAGAAAGAAATAAACGACCACTTGTGTCTCCAAGAGCTTCGTACTGCCAATTTATTGAGCCCTTCACTATTAAATTTCCTGTGAAGCACCTTGCATGATTTTGGGTAACTGTCAAAAAGAAAAAAAAGAAAGAAAGAAAAAAACTAAACAAGTGATAGCATTAATCAGCTACTCGGGTGTCATCATACAGCATAGCCCATGCCTTTCCACTGGACATCAATTCTTTAGACCATCCATGTAGAGTATTTGATTTGTGTTCTTACATGTTTTGGAAGCATCTGGTACAAGATGCTGATTCATTACTGGGGCTTCTGAGCACTACAGCAATACGACGAGTATTCACCTTTCCATACACAAAGATTGACCCAACACTTAACTTTCACAGGCCCTGATTCAGGACAGCACTTAAACAGTGCATTTAAGTAGTATCCTGAAGGAAAAGAAAAAAGAAAAAAAAAAAAAAAAAAAAAGAAAGAAAAATGAGATAGATAGGAAAAAGGAAAAAACAAACAGGATGGTTTTCTGAATTGAGAAAACAAACATCATGCCTTTGCAATGCCTCTTCCTTCCACATCATCCGAAAACTGGGGTGCAGCAGTTCTGAGAAAATTAGAAGCACATCTTCACAAAGGACACGTATTTGAGATCTCCTTAAGATGCCTGCCTAGGCTGTAAAAAACACTACGTATTAAAGAAAAAAAAAAAAAAAGAAAGAAAAAAAAAAAGAAAAAAAAAATGTAAAAACATAAAAAGAGCTGCCAATTGGACAACATGGGGGAGCTGTTCAATCCCATGTTGGTTTGTTTTACTTTTCTTTTTCTTTATTTTTTTAAGCTATTTCTTAAATAATAAATGCACATGAAGTGTTAAATATGTATATACTGTATTTCAAAAAAAAAAAATTAAAAAAAAATCAAACAAATGGGGCACAAGATTGTTCTATAAGTCGTGCTGGCTAATTTTTAGTTTGTATTCATAAGTGGTTTTTAAAAGCCTTTTTTAAAGTGTAATTTGCATGTTCTACTTTGATTGTATGTAAACATATTTTAGAGCAAAAAAAATGTATTTGTATTTTATTGAATATAGAGGCAAGAAAAAAAAAACTTGTACATTGTTTGAAATGTTCTTTTTGTAACAGTTTTTATTCATGAAGCATTTTTGTACATTTAAAAATGGATATGGACTTGATGTTCTTTGAGGCTTAGATACATCTGGCATGCTTTAATGTCATGCTCCTTCATGATCTTAGATGTTGGTTTTTAAACATTTTTTTCTAAAACAAAGCTCAGTCTTTTCGCTACCAAATCAGGTTAGCACAGTATAGAGCACTTAACTAAAAAAAAAAAAAAAAAAAAAAAAAAAAAAAGGAAAAAAAAAAAAAAAGGAAAAAAAGAAAAAAAAAGTTAATCCTATTCATATGTTATTCATTGTGTGAAATTAAAGGAATTCAATTCAGTCTAACATGAGTTGTGAATTCTTTTGTCTTATTTTCCATCTGTTTCTCATCACTAAGGAGTTTAATAGCTTTTGGGATACTAATACCATGCATTCACAGGCCCTCTTTATGGTAATGGAGAAAAACATGCTTTGGTTCTGTACTTTTTTCTCTCTTTTTTTTTTTTTTACTTCTTTCTCTTTTCTCTTTCCCAGAATGTCCTTAAAAGTTAAAAATGGACAGTGCCACAGGCCCCATGGACGTAAGGGTTCTTCACACCTTAAGGCTGTGTGTGTCACCACATTAGGAGAAACATTCGAGTGGTGACCATATCAGCATGGCGGTACTTGCTGCACAGGTGGGATTTCCACTATTGCAGCAGATGGATTGTCATTTGCAGATCCCCATGTGGCTGGGAATCTCAAGGGCCTTTCCTGATTGTTCATGGAAAGGAAAATCCCGTTTCCTTGAGCAGGCAGCAGTGCTCAGACAGGATAGGTGGCAGTGTCATCTCATGTTGTGCCCTTCAGGAGTTTCTTGGGATGGTTTGCCTTGATGGGACAGACTCATCCAACCACAAGGGCAGCCCTTCAGTCAACATTTCCCCCCAGGATTACATCCAGCTTTACGATTCTTACAAAGCTGTTCCAAATATCTCATTTTAGTGGGTCTTTTTTTTGTTTCTCTTCTCTTTCTCTTCAACATATGCACAGGCTCAGCATTTGACGACAATCTGTAAAAGCACTGATATTTTTGCTCACTGCTTGTGTCAGACTCTGTGATGTGTAAGCCACTGGTCTCTGTCTGCAGCCATTTTTTTTTTCTAAAAGGTCTGTGGTAAAACTTCCTCGGAAGCATCTGTGAACTGTCAGGTTTTGTGCTCGAGGCTGCAGTTCCTGAGGACTGATCTCCCTGCCCACCAGCCCTTTTCTGAGGTTTACCTCCTACTGCCAGTGAGCACTGCCGTACTTTCATGGCATCACCTTGCAGAGATGATGGAGAAGACAGGGAGAGCATCTGTTTGGAGAGGGAGTTGGGGATGTTGGTTTTCTGTTGTAGAGGGGATAAGGGACTATGTGAGTTTTCCATGCATTCTTGCCTCTAATCTCTTTTTTTGCACCAGATCACTTATACCATGGACTGTGTCAGATAGCCATACTCCTCTCTGGTCTCCTTCTGGGCTGGAAAGACTCTTTGGTCAGCCCTGTTGGTTCTACCAAGGTACATTCAGGCTCTTGTTAGGATCATTCTGTACCTACTTCATCCTTGATAACTACTCCAGCATTGTGTCCCCCAGTCTACTCTTAGAAAAATTTCTGAAAATCTCAGGGGGTGGGGAAAAAAAAAAAAAGAAGCTTAGGAAAATCACAAGCTCTGGTAAATTATTGCCCTTTTTTAGGTAGCTTTTGTTAACAAGGTATTATTCTCACGGGTTGTTTTGTTGGAGTTCAGTGCTTTCTAAATTTACAGAGATTACTTTCATCATTAATCTCCACCTGAAATAATCAAAAATAGCAAAAACTCAGGCTGTGTTAGAAATAATGTTGCTGATTATCCTCGCTTTTTTTCTGAGTACTCTTTACTCACAGAATTAACAAAGCTCTGTTCAAACCTGCTTTGGTCATTCTCCATATTATTGAAGTTCGAAATCAGGAAATTTCTTACTATGGATAAGGAGATGAATAGTATCTCCAGTATCTAAGTACGATCGTAATTCACCCTTGATAGTGGAGGTTGTTCATGTCCTCCAGGACAAAGCAACTGACCAAGGTGACTTCCATCTCTGTCATGCTTCAGTTTCCCACCATACTCCACAGTTATCTGCTAAACTTACTATGCGTAAAGAGAAGTTTCGTTGGTGGAGATGCCTGCATCTTGTGTGCAATGACAGCATTGTTTGCTATTCTATAACACAAAGCATGCTCTTAACTTGAGAACAATTCTTCTCTTACCAAGTGGGAGAATTTTCCAGGGACTTTGAAGAGGCTAATGTTGGGAAAAGGAAATTCAGCACATATCATCCTACATGTTCTAGAAAGCAAAGGGAAGCATAGATGTCACAGTGGAAAAATAAATAATAAATAAATAAATAAATAATAAAGATATGTATAGTCTTTCATAGGTAATTAATGAAACACTTAAGTATTGCACTAACACAGAGGTTTCAGAGATAAAACAAAGTACGGAATTCACAGTGGAGTATCAAGCATGTTTGACTGTGACCTATAGGAAAAACTGGCATGAATACAGGAGCTGTAAGAGAATTTGAACAGAACATGAGTGCCATCATAAGTCGTTTCATTAAGACAATTAACTTTCTCTGTAACATGGAGCAGGACCCACTGGTTCACATTCTCAGCTTATTCAGATCAGAACTATCCGTTTCAAATGTATTAAAGCAGTTTGCAGGGAAAAAAAAAGATCTGTTTTCATTTTCCTAATGGAAACTATTCATCCTAAAGTGGCTTTGGAGTGCCTCTAGTAATATGATGTAATATAAACTACTGTTGTTTGTTGCCTGTAAGAAATGTCATACTGAGAAAATGCTAGGATCAAATGTTTGGAAAAGTGGTTCAGCAACATTAGTTGTTAGACCACTATAGTTTTATAAGAGCTGTGGTAGAAAGAGTGGAAAAGAAGTGGGAAGACTTTGAGAAAAGAATGAGACACAGCTTTTTTATGTACCGAAATGATAGTTAAGCATTGGTAGCTACTAAGGACCTGCTGTACTTCAGAAAATTGTTAAATTTTCAGGTTCTGAGCATCTTGGAGGACATCAGCCCTTCATGAATCAAGCATGTAGGAAGCACAGCACTTCTTCTGCAGTGATGGAAACAGATGTGGTTTGTTTGGCATGTGTTTGCCTGGAGGGGTTTATTCCCTTCTGGATTCCCCCACAGTGATGCAAAGCACAGAGCAAGGACCCCACCATCTCTTCATCCTTTTCCAGGTGACCTAATCCAAAAGAAGAGGAAAAAAATTACGGGTCTGGTTGGCCTTGAGTATCCTTGAAAAGATTCAAAAAACTTATTTCTCCATTCTACTCCCACACATACTTTTATCTGGCAGTTCCTAAATGTCCCCACAGATGTTATTGGTAAATGAGGCTCCAATTAAATCAACTGAAGTTTTGTCATTGACTCAAAAGGAACAAAATCCCCCGCAGCACCTCTCTGATTTAGATTGCCACAATACTAGTTGTGACCACAAATACCTCCTAATGTCTTCTCGTACTCAAAGAACAAGTATTCCAAGCAGAAAATTAATTTAAAAAGGTCAAATTGTGAAAGCCTCTGCAAGGTAAAGGCAAGGAAGAGAGCACATGAAGAGCATCTGCGGGTGAGCATTTTCAGAGCATGCCAAGAGCGCAATTAGGCAAGGGATGAAAAGTGATCACTGAAGAAAGAAAATGGCGATGTGGCAGTTAAAATAATGATAATGGCAAAGAAGGGCACTGTTTGGTTTTCTGGAAGACAGGGGGGGAAAAAAAATAAATAAATAAAAATCAGCATACTTGCAGGGAAAGGAGTGAGCTCAGAGACACAAAAGGACATTCACTGATGTGAGGGAGAGGAAGAGGCTGGAGGATGTGGATATTTAGGCTACAGTGAGAGTATAAAATGTAGTTTGAAATATGAAACAGAGAGGAAGACTGATTGTTTACTTGGACTTCATTGCTGCTTTTTAAGGTGATGCGGGACTTACTAATTATGCTCATTCAAGTGCTACCATCAGGGCATGCTTAGTGGCCAGTAGTCCTTGATACCTTTTTAAATTGTGGATAAATGGATTTTTATTAAAAGAAGTAAAACTTCCTTTGCTTGTGTGACATTTGAAAGTTTCCCAAAATCCCTGTCAAGAATTACCAAGTGACAACAAAGATTTTACTTTAAAGTCAGTTTTATAACATTTAGGTGCTGTTGATCCCATGACTTCCCATGGGAAATTTATGCTGATTCAACATCTAGCACAAGTATTTAAAGGCAAAAGCTTCCACCTGCCGTGAGTCCCAGCAACTTAATTTGCATGGGGATGCAAGGTTCTCTGTGCCCAAGAGCTAGCAGATGTGCAATCCCACCGGTTAGAAGTAGCAAGTGAAACACTGAGAAAATGAGGCCCAGATCCTCCAAGTTGTCCCATGATTCTATCTATCTGCTCCCATTTTGATGCAGCACATGTAACTCAGTGTTGTCTGAGTATTTAAAATATTTAAAAAGGAGGGAAAAAAAAAAAAAAAAAAAAAAAAGCCCACAAAAAAAAGCACTCACGGAGACCACTGAAAGGCCTGTTAGAGCTAAACTTTCTAAAATGTGCCTCTTGGTGACTTTTGTCATACTGAGAATAAAATCAACATGAAGAATCTGGCTCACATCCAGCTATTAGGTCTTTGCTTGTGGTACTGTGGGAAGGTTTCTGCTTTGCTTTGTTTTCAAATGGTGTTTCACCAGAATGTTATCTCCAGAATGACCAGGGTCACCCTGAGGGACCAGATCATATCAGCCAAGAACTACTTTGGTTTTTCTTCTTGGGGAAAAAAAAAAAAAAAGTCTGAATTGCTGTTGTCTCAATTCAGAAAATCACATCAGCACACACTATGGAAATATAAACAAGAACTTGCATTTAACCTTTGGTTTAGTCCTACTGACTTCAATACAATTTAAATGGTTTAAAATTAAGTGGATGATTAATTGCTTATGTAAGACCAAGTGTTTACCTGACTTCTAACTCCAAAACCTCACTGTGGCCAGACAAATGAAAGTTTAATTATTTTCTGCAGTGGAAATAGGACTTGATCAGCTCCTGTTTTAGAGAATCTCACAGGGTATTCTCAGCCCCCATTTGCCATGATGAGCGTTTGCATGCATTGAAGGACTATTCGTTAACATTTCGAAAGGGCTGTGAAATCCTGGCAGGAAAGGTGTAATTTTACAAGAGAACATCCTTATCGAAACTTCCACGACAGGACATTCTCTTCAAGTCAGCCTCTTTCTTTATTTCTTTTAACTGTGAAAAATGAGGCCGAATCATTTATACAGCAAAGTGAAAATGAATTTTTAAACCAGGGCAAGGGTTTCTTTGTACTTTTTTACTGCAGCCATCTGTTTCTGTCCATCCTTCATTACCTCGAAAAAATAACATGAAAACCTCTTTTCTTCAGCTCTCTATAAATAGTTCCCAAGCACACGCACATTGTGTGCATTTCTGAAGATACTAGTTCTGTAGTTGGAGATTTATTCATATCTTCACTGATAAGAGTGTCCCAAATACTATCTTTGTCTGGTTGGACTGCTTCAATATTCAGATCATACACTGGGCAGGGGTGTTGTTCACTGGAGGTGAAGCATGGAAGTTTTGCCATGTCTGCATTGGATCTAAACACTGGAGGGGGAAAAAAAAAGAGTATAAAATCTCTGGAAGTCCTGAATTCCTTCTTGCTAGATTTCTAGATGTGCATGTGTGGGATCTTCTGAGGGTTATTGCATGCACATAAATCCAACGGCCTTTTCTAGCCTTAGCCAACCTGTGTTTCTGCCTCTGTTCCAGGAAGTGCTATCTTTAAAAGACCATATCAAACTAGTACATTGTGTTTCCTGCACATCCTGCTTTATTGGAGGTTAATTCTTTCTGACGCATGCAGTCTGCTGCTGCCAATTAAGTCAAATGTATTTTACGCTTTACTTTTCTGTTGCCTTACAGGCTTTTGTTGGAAAACACATAATAAATAAAACTTGCCAAACATTGTTAAATGATATGGTCTGATGATTTGGAATAAGCATCCAGACTTAATACATCAGAAGGGTTGGGAGAGGGGAGGAGGAAATTCTGGAATGACACCCAGCTGGATGCCAACAGCACAGCACCCAGCTGCCAACCACAGCACTAATCTCTTGCTGGGGGACTGTTGCAATAGCAGAAAATGGCACCCCAGGTCAAGGAAGGCACAGAGAGTTGTTTCGCATGCATTGACACTGCAGAGTGTTATTCTTCAGTAAAGGAGAAAAAAAAAAAAAACATGCTGGAAGAGTTATGCAGTTATTGGACCAAGTTGATTCCTCTGCTGTAGTCCCATCTCTGTGACCTTATATTTTTTGTCCATTTGATCACAGTTCCTGTGTTTATCCCAGATGTCCTAGAAGTCTTACTTTCAAGCGTTAGAGAAAATGCTGTGGCTGTTCAGGCTCAAGATCTAGCAAGGAAATGAATATTCATTCAGGGTCATTTGAGACTAGGATATCCAGAATACCTGGTATTTCACAGATCTTCTGAAACAACTAGATTTATTTTATTGCGATTCTGTGATACCACACAACACTAAGTTACTGCTGTGAAGAGTATTCAGAAAAGCTCCCGGATAAGAGTATGTTCTAACTAGAGCAGACAAGAAGATTAGAGGCAGCAAATATACATTAAGGGTGATGAAGCATTCCAACATTGTTGGCACTGCATATCACTGACATAGCTGGCTATGCAATTTCATGTTCCCAAATAGTTCCATGATCCTTGTTCCCTTGGTCACTCCATTACATTATTTTACTGAGACAAAGATTAACTTAGCACCTGCCTCTTCACAGAATGATAGAATGGCCTGGTTTGGAAAGGACTTTAAAGATATCAACCCCCTACCCTCCACCAGAGGCCCAGGATCCCATACAACCTGGCCTTGTACACCGCCAGAGATGGGACATCCTGCACTTGGCCTTGTTGAACCACATTAGGTTCTTGTGTGTCCACTTTTCAAGCCTGCCTAAGTCCCTCTGGATGACATTCCTTTCTCTGATTGTGTCAGCTGCACCGCTCACCGTGGTTGGTGTCATCAGCAAAATTCCTAAACAGCAGCTGCAAAGTAGCCTGCTCAAAAGCAAACTTTTAGAACCTGCAGAAGGGTAAATAATGATTTCCAAAGACAATAAACATAATGCTCGTATCAGAATGGGCTTGGAATGAGCATAAAGCAGACCTGAAATGCTGACTCAAAAGTCACATCTGTTCATTGCTCCCACGAACAAAAAGTTGATAGTAGCCAATGCATTGGAAGTTTTTAGTAGTACTAGATTACCTGGTTATAATTATAACACAAGGAAGATGCTGTAGATAACATTTGAGTTCTGACTGACATTTCTGTACTCATTCATCTCAAACTCACCTTGTGAGCCAGAACTGACTGCTCTTCCTTTACAGCATCTGTCACCAGTACCAGACTGGGACTCTCAATATATCCTGGTTGGGAAATATCTGAAGGGAAAATATACCTGCTCTTCAACAACTGCAAAAATATTTACTGCAGATGATCTATGATTCCATTGACATTATTAATTCACTAAAAAGAGGAGTCATTTTTCCTATATTATCTCCTCATTGATTCACTTAGTTAAGTGACTAGGAGTACGTGATGAGAAGGAAACTTCTACTTGTTCTACTGCAAAACTATTTTTTTTTTATTTCATTGGCTTAATAAGTAATACATAAATCCTTCTTTTTCCCTCAAACTCCTTTTGAGGTTTGCTGACTTCCTTTACTGTTATATTTGAGGATCACTATGGTAATAAGCTCTACCAGCTACATTTTTGTCTCTTATTTAAAAGGTTCTGCTTTTCTATCAGATCTAAATAATTCCAGCTCAATGGACAGCATACACATACAATACACTGCATAGCAAATCTAGTGAAATGACCCCAGGCTGTACATCAAGAGCTGGCTCTGAAATCAGAAATGCTGCAATTATGTATTTAATTATGTCACCTAAGGGACTCATTCTTGCAATCTGGCTGTATTGTTGTTATCTAAATTAATATCTCTGCACCAAGGTGTATCTAGGTTGACACTGGCTTTGAGATTCTTTGATCTTTGTTTAAAAAAAAAAAAATGCATATATAAATTACAAGAGTTTTATCCCTTTTTTTCTTTTTTTTTTTTCTTTTCACCCGTAGTAAAACTTGAAGACTAAGCTGTACCTAGGAATAGAGGGCCTTGATAGAAACACGTTTACATGGCATGTTGTAGTTCCCAGTCATATTCTCACACCTTGCTGCTTGTCTACATTTACTGTACAAACCCAGTCATGCCAATAGTTCTTGCCCCTTCTTTCAATTCCTTAACAACAGCTCCAATTAGTAGTTTTAATTTGTTCTCTCTTTTGCTTGTGAAATAAGCTGCAAAACAAGAGTAATCAATTCTGGCTCACAAGCTGAGTTGGAATTGTGCAAAGAAAGCTATTTATTTGCTGTATTTGATACCAAAACTACCTGGTTCAATACTTCTCTTTCATTCCTATAAGCAGGTTAGAACGGTAGTAACATTTTTACAGGAAGAAATGTAATGCTAATTGGGAGATTAATTTATTACCTACAAGAATACTTCCTTCCTTCTTTCCTTATTTTTTGAAGGAAGAATAAGGGATGTTCAGTTCTAGATGGAAGAGGAAAATAGAATTTGTAGCTATTTGCTGAGTCAGTGTCTGGCCGAGCTGGCCAGATAGGTAGTAGTCAGAATTAAGGGCAATGAGGGTTTTTTTGGTGCTGTTCTCTTCCCTTCCTCCCTCCCTCCCTGCCTCCCTCTCTTCCTTCCTTCCTTCCTTCCTTCCTTCCTTCCTTCCTTCCTTCCTTCCTTCCTTCCTTCCTTCCTTCCTTCCTTCCTTCCTTCCTTCCTCCCTCCCTCCCTCCCTGCCTCCCTCTCTTCCTGCCTTCCTTCCTTCCTTCCTTCCTTCCTTCCTTCCTTCCTTCCTTCCTTCCTTTCTCCTTTTTGCTTTTCCCTAACAAATGATTATCATTTAAATTTGAAGTAATAAATGATAATATGATGCCCCATTTTAAATGGAGGACAGACCCATGGTAAAAATGGGTGTCTGCAATATTTTCTTACTCCTTTCTCTTAACCACTCTGATTATTGCATTCAGTCTCTTGCTCATTTCTGTTCCACGCAGTAGTTCTCAGAGTTTTAATAAGTAAGGTGCTCTAATCACCTTCTAAAACTTAGCCCATGGAGGTGTGACAATGTAAGGGAAGGAACAAGCCTGAGAACAACTGCACTGACAAATCATGAAATGCCTCTCTGGGGGATAGCTACTGTGTTATATTTGTCACATCAAGACCTACAGATCTGAATGGCATCCCAGTCATGTTACCCCACCTTGAGACAGTGCATTAGCTGAGTCTTTGTTGAGGATATTTTCTTTTTCTTCTGTGCAAGATGAACAGGTAGTTCAAGGAAGGATAAGCTGGTAATGACCTTGGAGGTATAAGGCAGCAGTGTACACGAGGCAACATTTTCTTGCATGTATTACACACACAGATGTTCCATGTCGTGTGAGTGAAAGAAAGAAAGGAGGCTAAAACTTCTTTTCATTAAATAAAGTCTAAGACTGCATGGTACATATTAGAAAGAAGCCTGTTTACCCACTTTGTGTGTAACCCTTAAAGAGATCTGACAACACTCATTAAGTCCTCAAATAATGGTGCTGAATCTGCAATTATATTGAAACGGGTGAACAGTGTCAAAGGGAAGGAATACACTTTATATGAATGCTTCACTTCGTGGGTGTTGGGTTTTTTGTTTGTTTTTGTTTTTGTTTTGTGGTTGTTTTGTGTGTGTGTGTGTGTGTGTGTGTGTGTGTGTGTGTGTGTGTGTGTAAGTAAGAAGTTAAAGAGATAAAAGCTATTAAATAGTTCTTTGTTCAGACTACAGAGTATTAGGTGAAGAGCACATGCAAAACTTTGCACAGATTCATGCACAGGAGAATCAAAGCATTTTTCTTAATTTCTCTACTCTCATTTACCTGATTTGTGTCAGTCCTTTCCAAAATAATAAGCTGACAATTTTATACTGAGCTATGTGTAAATATGTAGCCCTCCAAAGAGCAGTGATAAAGTTAGACACATGACATAGCTACATTTTAGAAAACTAAAGAAATGTGATGGTAGAACCTAGATTCAAAGCCTTTGCAAAATATTTGACCAAGTGCAACTTTTCAGTTCTCTAACAAGTGACCAGTTCACCCTAATTAGCTAATAGTGTCTTGATTTCAGAAGCCCGCTGTGCATGCAACATTAGATTTAAGCACATCTCTACCTGGCTGTTCGTATTGTATCAGGATTACAGATGAGCTTTTTTCTTCCTAGTTGTAGTGGTTTCATGGGGTAATGGTTTTCTTACCTGTCTTTTAGAGGAACTGTTGTCTGTAGATTTCTTTCAAAGCTTGGTAAAGGTTTGGATGTCCTCTGGAACGTCAAGAACCCGAGTGCAAGTCTGTCCTTTCTCTTTCCTGGCTGAAGAGTCTAGCCAGTGAATGTGCAAACACAGGGCATCAACTTTAGCTGTTGTTCCTGCTTCCTTCCATTGTAAAGGAAAACAGTTCATTTTCTTGATGTCTTTCCACTGGAGGCTCTGGCCTTTGATCAGGGAAAGGTGGGTGGTGCATTTCTGAAGCTCCCAGTAAGACAACTGAACTGTAAGGAGTGTTGTGTTTTTGTGCTGTTTTTTTTTTCAGACATATACTAGCCCTTAGCACATGTGAAAGCTCTCTGTTCAGCAATCCTTTAAGTTTTGAAGTCACATTTTGAGTTGCCTGGGTCTCCCCATGCCTGCAGAGGGAGTTTAGGTTCTCGCTTTGAGATTACAGATTTAGTTTCAGGAGGCAAATACTTTAAAACATTTTTGCATTCATAGCATCTACTTAGCCATTTGCAGCTGCCATTTTTGCTGTGGGCCTTGAGGGTAGATTGGAAGGAAAAGAAAAATGTCATTCAGGATGGATTAGTTTTTGGAAGACTATTCTGTGCCAAGGGCAGTTGAGAAAGAAGTAAACATTCAAGTAGACAAGGATGACATCATTTATTCAGTGGAACTGACAGGGGCAATGTGAGAATCTGTAAAAGCAGATAAGAGGACTGAAGTTTGAGGGCACGGCATTAAAATTTGAGAAGGGAACATTAAGCAACATTTGACTTTCTGAACAGTCCTGTTCCTATCCAGGCTACACAACCCCAGTCAAAAGGGGGCATGTGTCTCTATACTTGTGTGTGTGCACACGCACATCTATCGACCCTGTAATATTACCTGAACTGTGATGTTCATGTAAATATAGAATGGCTTGAATTTACTTAAAGATCAACTAGTTTCAAGCCCCTAGCTGCGGGCTGGGAGATACCCATCAGCTCAGGCTGCCCAGGGCCCCATCCCTGGCCTTGGGCACCTCCAGGGATCAATCATAGAATCATAGAATCACAAGATTGAAAAAGACCTACAAGATCATCTAGTCCAACCATCCTCCCATTCCCATTGCTACCACAAGCCACTAAACCAGATCTCGTAGCTCCTCATCCTGACACCTCTTGAACACTGCCAGGGATGGCGACTCCACCACCTCCCTGGGCAGCCATTCCAGTGCCTGACCATTCTCTGAGAGAAAAAGCTTTTCTTTTTTTGTGGATGGGGCACCCACAGCTCTGGGCAGAAGTGCCATGGCCTTACCACCCTCTAAGTAAAGAATTTCTTCCTAATATCTAATGTAAATCTCACCTCTTTTGCTTTAAGACCTTTTCCCCTTGTCTTTTTACTATCTGACCATGAAAAAAAGTTGGTCTCCCCCTATAAGATCCTCTTAAGTATGAGAAGACTGCTCACAGGTTCCTTGCTGATTTCTCATAAAGAAGAGATGCTCACCTATAGTCAAGGCACTGCTTATTAGTTAAAATCAGAGCTAGAAATAAATTCAATATCATTGAATGAAACCTGATTTTGGACTTGAAGAGTGAATTGTCCTTTTCAGCACATTGAATGTCTAGGGCAAAAGAAGGATAGTTGAAAACTCCACCCTAATCTGATAATGAGCAGGACTGTGGGATTACTGACAGAACTGGACTGTGATGCTCTGGGGATTAAGGAGAGTTGTTTCACTTGTGGTCATGATTAGTTTCAAGCTCCAGCAAGATCAATATGAAAAGCTGGAAAGAGACCAGTTGAATGGTGAGTCTTGCATATGTAAATCAGAAAGTAGTGCTGATTCTGTAAGTCATGGTTAATAGCTGTCAAGTCTAAAACTGATCTCTGTGCAAGACTAGGTGTTTCTCATGGAAACAAGATAATATTAGGCCATGTTTTGGAAGTAGTGATACTTCCTCTTTTACATGTCCTTTCTGTCCTGCAGTCCGTGTTGTCTGTAAATCTGTTTGTTGGGTTTTTTTTTGTTGTTGTTGTTGGGTTTTTGTTTTTGTTTTTTTTTGTCTTCTTGTTTGTCTTTGATTTCTTCTGAGTAACAGGAATTATTATTATTTTATACATATATAAATATATAGGTGCTTTTTATATTATATTTTGTCTTATTTTAAGTATGCATGTATTTAAATACATGTTCTAAGCAAAATATTAGTGTCATTGACATACTACAGATCATCCATTTAGGAGTCACTGCTACTTAGAAAGAAGAAGAATTAGACTTAATTTAGTATTAGAGAGGTACCTTGCTAAATCACTAAATCGCGTGGAGAAGTATCAATATGCAGAAGCCAACTGGTCTACAACCTTACTCCAACAAACCCCTCTAAAGAAAGACAGCCATGTAGAGTCTAGATACGCACAGTCTTGAGCTTCCTTTCAAACTGACATAACTCTCATGCTTTACTAGACATATGCAATTAGTGCTGCATTTATTCACGAGTTTCCAGTGGAAAACAGTAAGTTTTACAACACAAACCTATTCCACTACCTACTTTCTGTCTATGAATAGTCTGTGGCTCATATTGCGTACAGAGACAGAGAGAAAAAAAGACTTCCTAAAATTCTTATGTGTAAAGCACACCTAACTCCTCGGAAAAGCCCTGAGGGAGAACCAGTAAACCAATACATCTGCATGGAGGTTTGATATAGCTTTTCATTATTAGAGACAAGTTGTGTGCTTAGCCATGTTCAAAAAAATTTGTAAACACGGCTCACTAAATGATCCTACCCTCATACACACACACATCTTCTTCAATTACATCTGGCTGGTTTTTTTCAGCCAACTTTCTTCTTGTTATTGTTGCTGCTCTCGGCTGGTTGGTTGGTTTGTTTTTTAAATAAAATGAGAAAGGAAGAAGGGTGATGGTTCATGGGAATAATGCACTGAGTTTTCATGAGAAGACCTCTTTTCAACATGAGCTTTTTCTCATGTTGCAAACTTGATTTTATTGGTTAAAGTAATCCTCAAAAAAGCCTTTTTAACCACAGTAGTAAAAACTGTTCCTTTCAGTGAAAAGTACACACATATATTCTCATAATCACATATGCACTGAAGATAGAAAACAGACATCGTAAACAAAAAAAACAAACAACAACAACAAAAAAAAACCTCTGAATTTATTTTCCCAAAATTTCACAGAAATTTCAACCTAAAGACCTGCTTTATCAAGAAATACTGTTGGAATGAATGGATTATTTATGACAGTAAGCTATAATAGTCTGTATATCATAGTTGGCATTGCCTGCAATTTATGACTGTCCTTACTATCAACTGAGCTTCATTACAGAACCATAGGATCACCAAAGCTGAAAAAGATCTCCAAGATCATCCAGTGCAACCGTCCACCTATAGCCAATATTTTCCACTAAACCATGTCCCTGAATACAACATATAAACTTTTCTTGAGCACCTCCAGCAATGTGGCCCCGCCACCTCACTGGGCAGCCCATTCCAGCACCTGACTTCTCTTTTGGAGAAGTATTTCCTAATGTCCAACCTGAATCTCCCCTGGTACAACTTGAGGTCATTCCATCTCATTGTATCAGTAGTTACATGGGAAAAGAGACTGATCCCCACCTCGCCATAATCTCCCTTCAGGTAGCTGTAGAGAGCAATAAGGTCTCCCCTATCAATATATACTTGTGTAGGAAGATTTCAAAGGCTTTTATTTTTGAGACAGTTCTAATGCAAAACAAGCCGGGTATTGCAGACTAATCCCAAAGATTTCAAAGATCTTCTGTGAACAGATTCAGATGACTGCAAATTTCACAGAAAGATTTAGCAGTTGTGTCAGCCTTACAACACTTTCACATGTCGATGTTACATCTATAACCACTGCTTGTGGTTTCTTCTGCAATTTTAAAATTAATATCAATTTCAGCAAGCAAGTGCTCTTCAAGTTAAGGGAAAAGATCTTCTGTAAAGCATGTTAACGTGCAAGTACATAGAGAAGTATTTTGTTGGTGTGCAGTCAAACAGTAGATGAGGCTGGGACTTTGCTCAGTGGGCAAAAGTGGTGCTTATCATTTTGTAGTTTCCTATGTAATCAATTTTCTATAAATAAGTAATTGAGAAGAGAAGCATTAGTTTGTCTGATGCAATTTATTTATGTTAAAGTGTTACTGAAAGACATAACAGTTTAAGATGTTGACATACTTATTTTTCAGTTGTAGTTGCTGTTATATTGTTAAGTTACCTTGACTTTCTGTTGTGAGTGATTCACTATGTCTTTTACAACTGCAGTAAATATTCTTAGCTGTGATTCAAAGAAATGGCCACAGCCTCTGTGTTTTCTTAGACTTTATGGCTCATTTATTGTTCTTCATTTTCCTAGATGAGGATAATTATTTTTTAATTATTCATACATAAACATTCCATATCATCTCTCTGACTATTAAAAAAGAAAACATTTATAATGACAAATGTGTGTGTGTTGAACTGCAAGTCACAAACCCAGATTATTTAGTTTTATTGACCTTATCTTAGGGTTGGTTTCTTTTTTTTTCTTTTTTTTTTTTTTTGCCTGGTATTTGTTGAATGCAGTGTCAAAAAGCGACGAAGGATCTGCAAGGTATCAATTCAACATTTTTCCTTCCTCTAGAAAATGCCAGGGGGAAAGAAACTGGCAATATGCCTTGACATCAACAATCTGTAAATTCATCATTTTTTGGTTCCCTGGGTAATTTAGTTTCAACCAAAATGAGCATTCTCAATGTTGACAAATGGCCTTGCTACATTTCCCCAACAAACGTGGTTTTGTGGGAGATTTGACCTCATGGAACTCCTGTTTCCCTCGACTAGAAGTTGAAGAAAAAAAAAATGTTTATGATTAATTGCCAACATTGCCTCCACTTCAGCTATTGGCTCAATTAAGAGTAAGGTAATGGGTAGTTTCTCAGCACTCCTATCATTTTCAGTAGCTGATTCATAACTCTAGAGAGTCTGAATATGCATTTTTATGGGAAACTTTTTCATTGGTGGGGACCAAACAAGATTTTCTGATATTTCTCCTGTCTCTTTTATTAATATGTGCATTACCTTTATTCCATAACCATGTCTCATTCTAAAATATCACAGGAGACAAGCTATATACACAGAGTCTCGAGCCTAGCTAGCTCCTATGCCATTTTTGATCTAATGTCTCAGAGAAATTTTTAATGTCCTCTAAAAACATTTCCATCCTATGAAGTGACTGGTTTCATTTTTCATTATTATAATCATAGAATTAAGGATAGAAATGACAACACAGAAAGACAAGTTCACAGAACATTGTACTATAGTACACTGCCATGCCTTAAACAGAATGAAATCCATTATGTCCTTTGTATAGGTGTTTGCCTAACTTCTTTACAAACACTTCCACAGTGTCCCTAGGAAATGTAGTACTACAATAAGTGAACTAGAACTATTAGATTTACAAAAATCCTACTGCAATTTCATCCTACTTTTGCTCATCCCATACCTTGGAAACGGGAACAATATTTACTTTGTTCCTTTGTACTAACAAAGTTAGTATTTTTATGTGTTTGAAAAAGATTATGGTATCTACACTTGATCTGTAAATGAAGCAAATGCAGTTTCCTCAATCTTTTCCAGCTACTCCAACATCTAAACCTTCACCATTATGCTCTCCAGAATTTCTTATGCCCTCCACTTGACTCCCATCTTTCTTCGTCTGTGGTGCTCAAAATATGAAATATTGTCCTGAATTTTCAGCATTTCTCATTATATTTGCTCATTTCGTATTGCAGGGTCCTAGAAGCATAGAATGGCTTGGATTGGAAGGGACCCCAAAGATGATCCAATTCCAACCTCCTGCCAGGGGCCAGGGGATGGGAGGGGAGGGGAGGGGAGAGGAGATGGAAGGGAAGGGAAGGGAAGGGAAGGGAAGGGAAGGGAAGGGAAGGGAAGGGAAGGGAAGGGAAGGGAAGGGAAGGGAAGGGAAGGGAAGGGAAGGGAAGGGAAGGGGCGATTAAGCAGAAAATAAATTATACTTCACTTCATCAAGTAAAGAGGTGATAATTAAACACCATATAAGAATCTCACTAAACCAAAAGATGAAGTGGTAGGACAACAGACAACAAGGATAATACAATTAACATGGTGAGAAAATAAGGGTGGTTGATCGTGGCTTTTACCTCAGCTCCTACCACTCAGGAAATAGAAGCAAGGTCCACAGTGAATTGGTCATTGAAAATATCAGCCTAATATTAATATTTTAAATATATATAATATATATATATTCATATTCAAAATGCACTTAAGCTTTTCTCATCTCAAGAAGATATAGTAAAATTCTGAGAGGTACAGTAAGTGTCCTAAAAGGATAGTCAGGATGAAATAATCTGTGACATTATCATACTACGAAGCATGAAATGATATTTTACTGGAAGAAACTAATGTTTAAGAAGAGGCACAACTGAAGGAATAATATGACAGAGATCTATAAAATTACAAACATAGTGGAGAAAGTGACTATATAAGCAACTATTACTAAGCATTTTGAGTAGTGAGCCTAGGTGAACTTCATGAGGTTCAACAAATCCAAATGCAAGATCTTGCACCTGAGTCAAGGCAATCCTCACTACCAATAGAAGCTGGGGGATGAAAGTATTGAGTGCAACCCTGCTGAAAAAGACCCGGGGATACAGGTGGATGGCAAGAAACGTGGCTGATACCTGATCCCTGGAGACTTTCAAGGCCAGGCTGGATCAGACCCTGGGCAACTTGATCTAGCTGTGATACCCCTGTGCACTGCAGAGGATTTGGACTAAATGACCTTTAAAGGTCTCTTCCAAGTCTAAGGAGTCTATGATTCTATAATTCTGTGATCTGAGTGCTTTGTCTCAATATAACAGAAGATCCAGGAAGCAAGTTTAAAGTCAACCCAAAACGAAGAAAACACGTAATCAAGTGAATCGCGGTTTTAATTATGGAAGACATTGTTACATGTTTGCAGAGACTCAAGTAAAAAAAAACTGAACATACTCAAAGATTTTCAGTTCAGTACTTTTTAAGGGTAACAACTCCACTGGTAGATGTTAAATAACCAGTCACAATAGCTGAAAATCCTATAGTAAGTTGAAGAGGGTTTCTTTGTGGGATTTTTTCTTCTGTCCTAAAATTTGTCCTTAGGTATCTGCTAGTAAATACTTTTGGTGGACAGTCAACCAGTGGTTCACTCAATATCCAGATACAGCATATGTATTTATAAATTTATTTTCTCTGTGCATTTATTAATAACGATACATGTGTAGTTTCCAGCAGTGAATTGATTTTTTTTAACAATATAAAATTTCAGGACAGAGTAAGTAAACAAGGAATTTCCAAAGGGTTTTAATTTGTTAATCTGCTTTCAGTCAAATGTATTCCCTTCAAACTAATTAGGTGTTTGCTTATCTGGATGATGGAAACAGGAGTGACCAAGTCTGAATACCATCACATCCCTCATTTTTGGGATGCAGATTAGCAAACCTTGTAGACCAAGGTGGTTGCTGAAGAAGTAGTGTGGAGTGGATTCATTTCTATTTAAAAAAGCACTGGGAAAAATAAAACAAAAAACAAACAAACAAACAAACAAACAAACAAACAAAAAAACCACAAACACATTATCTGATGGCAGAAAGACTACATAGCATTTTACTTCATCAAGAACATTGCATGTTACCTTAATCATTTCAGAATCTTTCTCATTCCTGCCTCCGGGGGAACCATTGGTTACTTCAGATCTTCAGGTACTTTTCTTGGTTAGAGTTTCCTTTTGTTCTATCCTTTTCTTCTTGTTATTATTCGCCTGCTCATTCAGTAATTTCCCACTCAGCAGCTTTGAAAAGCCCACTCTTGGCCCTGTCTCTCTGCTGGTGGCTGTGTCTGGCTCTCCCATAAGGTGGGTGATGATGTGGAGCTGTAACCATGGCCAACAAGTGATGGCGTAATACATTTCTTTTGCATTCTGTCTGGCTCAGCTATACCTTTGTGCTCACCTCTGCCACTGAAAAGTCAGTTTAATAGTAAATGAAGCATATTTCTCTAACGCCACACGTTAGCTGCATAGTTAATGTTGCAAAACTACTTTCATCATACACCTGGAAGAAATCAGTGCTATTAACTTCTTATTTTCCCCAAGTATTAAATTTACGCAAGACCAAATTATCGTGAAATTCCTCTTCAAAAGACTCTGTAATAAATGAATGGGAAAGTGCAGTTAAAAATTTCCCCATAACAACATTTTCACTGTTTACAAAGGTCAGTCTCAACCCGCAGCACGTATACGTAATTAACCACTGGAATACCTTGCCCAGAACGAAGGACATTTTTCTCTGCTTTCAGTTATTTTTTCAAGGTTTCGCAGCAGAGCTTAGAGCTTAATGTAAGAATTACTGAGTAACTCTCCACATGCCATAGTCAGCAGGAAGCAGATGAACCTCATCACTCTGCTTGGCCTTGAAATTTATGACTGTAGAACCGTAAAAAAAAAATAATAATAATAATAATAACCTTTGTCTACTACAACTTTTCCATTTTGTTCTGAGGAATTTATTATCCAGAATAAGGATTCTAAAACATTTAGTAGGGAGCAGACCACAAACAAGTACATAAATTTCTATACACGCACTTCCCCTCTCCATTATGAACCTGCTAGCCACTTCTTTCTTTTTCAGTCTCTCTGCTAACTACAGTGGATGCTTTCAGCAACTAATACCATTAAAAAGCTGTTGTAAGTGTTTTAGCTTCCCTTAAAACAACCTTGGAAGCTAGAAACAAGCAGAATACTAATCAGCATTTAGTAAGCAACCACTCAGTGGATTAGACACAAATGTTCCTCTGACTTACACCAACTGCAATCTAGAAAGTTCAGAAGGAGAGGAGGAGAGGGGAGAGGAGGGGAGGGGAGGGGAGGGGAGGGGAAGGGAGGGAAGGGGAAGGGAGGGAAGGGAAGGGAAGGGAAGGGAAGGGAAGGGAAGGGAAGGGAAGGGAAGGGAAGGGAAGGGAAGGGAAGGGAAGGGAAGGGAAGGGAAGGGAAGGGAAGGGAAGGGAAGGGAAGGGAAAAGAAAAGAAAAGAAAAGAAAAGAAAAGAAAAGAAAAGAAAAGAAAAGAAAAGAAAAGAAAAGAAAAGAAAAGAAAAGAAAAGAAAAGAAAAGAAAAGAAAGGAAAAGAAAAGAAAAGAAAAAAAGCCACACAAAACACAAGGCATGGCTTCCATCTGGGGAAATAATCCAATTTAAAAAAAAAAAAAAAAAAAAAAAAAAAAGATTGGATAAGAAATAAAGTATTATCTAAATTACCTAAATTATGTCCTTGTGTTGTTAACACTACTGTGATCTTGTGACACTATTTGTAGGCTATTTTCTGGGTTCATATAACTCCACATTAGTTCTGGTGGAAATTAAACTAGGTACAGTCTCCCCTTCGGCAAAGACCAGATTCAGGGACAGTAAGGCATAGAAATGCAGTTTCCTGTAACTAATTGGAGGTGTGACTATTCTGGAGTTTACACTAGCAAGTGCATTGTGGATAGGGCTCAGGAAGCCTATTTAGAAACAGCTATTAATAAAAATAGTTTGGGAAAATAAAACACAGCAATTTGATGTGAACCATATGCCGGCAGTGGCCTGCACTGATTCTTGCCAGCGCTGAGTCCAAGGCCAGGGCTGCTGTGCGGCATGAGGCTCTTCAGCACTCAGCATGGGGCTCTCACTCTGGTCTGAACAGTCAGTGCTTCATGGCTACTGCCTGGAAGTAAAAAAGGCAATGAGATGAAAGATTCAAAGATACACCAGAGACGTGCATGGGGACAACAGGGAACAGTGCTGGAAGAGCTAGGTAGGGTGAGGGCCATATCTCCAGGATGAGGACAGTTGGTCCAGCCCCGCTCTTTCTACTAATGGAAGAAAGAACTCATTTGCAAGTAGAATTGGAAAGTGAAAATTGTCATCCTCAAGATTCACGCCCCAGGCTCAGCCATTTTTCAGGCCAGTGTAAAAGGATCCATCCAGGCTTAGTGTACTTGCCGGAGTCATAGAATCATGGAGTTATAGAATGGTTTGGGTAGGAAGAGATCTTTGAGATTATCATTCCAACCCCCCTACCGTAGGCAGGGACACCTCCCACTAGACCAGGTTACTCAAAGACCCAACCAGCTTGGTCTTAAATACTTGCAGGGAGGGAGCATCCACAATTTCTCTGGGCAACTTGTTCCAGTGTCTCAATGTCCACACAGTAAAGAGTTTCTTCCTAATATCCAGTCTAAACCTACCCTGTTCCTTTTTTAAACCACTTCCCCTTTTCCTGTCACTACCTGCCGTTACAAAACATTCCTCCCCAGCTTTCCGGTAGACCTCTCCAGGTACCAGAAGGCCACTATCAAGTCACCTCACAGCCTTCTCTTCTCTCAGTCTGTCCTCACAAGGGAGGTGCTCCAGCCCTCTGATCATCTCTGTGACACTTCTCTAGACCTGCTCCAACATCTCCATGTCCTTCTTGTGTTGGGAGCCCCAGAACTGGATACAGTAGGCCAGGTGGGGTGTCACAAGAGCAGAGCAGAGAGGCAGAATCACCTCCCTTGACTTGCTGGTCGCACTTGATGCAAGCCAAGATACAGTTGGCATTCTGGGCTGCAAGCACACGCTGCTGGCTCGTACTGAATCATCAACCAACGCCCCTAAATCCTTCTCCTCAGGGCTGCTCTCAAGTCATTCTCAGCCCAATCTGTATCTGTGCTTGAGTGTGTCGCAACCCAGGCACAGGGCCTTGCACCTGGCCTTGTTGAACTTACTGTGGTTGGCAAAGGCCCACTTCTCAAGCCCCTCCAGGTCCCTCTGGATGGCATCCCTTCCTTCTAATGTGTCAACTGCACCACTCAGCTTGGTGTCATCTGTAAACTTGCTGAGGGTGCCCTCAAGCCCACTGCCCATGTCAGCTATAAAGATGTGAAATAACACCAGTGCCAGACCCGATCCCTGACGAATGCCACTCTTCACTATTCTCTGCTTGGACACTGAGCCACTGAACACAGCTCTCTGAGTGCAACTGTAAACTTTCTGCTCAGGACTGAATTAAGTGATGCTCAGCCACATGTTGTAAATAGGGCTGTGAAACATGACAAGCTTGTTGTTCCTGACTTGGTAAAGCAGCTAACCATGCACTAGCATTATTCTGTGCTTTAACTTGCACTTAACTGCTCCACTGTGATGCAGCCCTAATGGTGTCTACAGACATTTCTCAGCCTTGTTCCCTTGCAGTTGCCCTAGGGACAGAGGCCTCCTCTCTTCAGAGTTTCTATGTTGCATTCAAAACATCATGAAAAGTTGCTATCATTGACATAGAACTGAGTTGACAGGATGAAAGTGGGGTTTATATCGAAGGTGTTTCTCTGAGAAAATAAGCATGGAGAAAGTTCTCCTGAGTCATTGCTGAAGCACTCAGTACAGTGCCACAGACTGAGAGTTTGGAGAATTAGGAAGAGGTTAAAAGGTCTAATTTGCACCATCCCAATCAGCACTGATCTGGGAATCCAGCGAAGAGTCATCCCATCTGCCTGATCAGGCAGACCCTTTTGCACACTGCGAGATGCTCTCTGTTGACTTATTAACTATACCAGTGTGACATTCAGGTTGCCTTCCCATTGTCACCTGCGTGATTTGGGTTTTGCAAAGAATTTATAGAGAAAAAAAAAAGCTGTTTTTCTTTCCTTTTCCCTATTACTCATTTGAGAAGTTTACTCATTAATGTGAGACATCTCTGAGAATACAGAAGTTGGTCCACAACCAAAAATAAGATGAACACATCTGAAAGCTTCAGCCTATTTTTTCAGTGCTGTATGCAATTAAAATAGAAATCCAAATGACTTGCTTCATTTCCCATTGAGAGCCTGCAACCATACAGAGGCACTGTGAGCAAATTATGTGATTATTGCTTTTCCCAGAGAAATTGTTCTCTGTTAAGATGAGATATTAAAGTCAGGGCCTGCTGTGCAGAAAACAGGCTGAAGCAAGCCAAGCTTTTGGATGTTCTGCTGTGGTTTGTACTACTTCCCAGCAATACTGTCATTCTAGCTGTGATTGCTAGCCGACAGGAAAGAAACACTACCTACAAATATTTTGTGGGGGAAAAATTTAGGAGTTTTATTTGGTACAGTAAGAAAAGTAACACTGTAGTAAGAAATGAAACCCTTTGATCACTTATTCATTCTGTCTTCAAATTTTGTGGTGATTTTAATGTTGGCAAAAACTGCCAAACTGGCAAAACACTCATTTCATAATGGACTCTACAGAATACTTTTGCACCCAATGCATGGGCTGATGGGGAGGGACTCACCCTACAAGAAAAGAGAGAGAGAGAGCCAGCTACCTTTGGGCTGGAAATGGGAATGGAAAGAGCCATGAAAAGATACACAGCAGTACAGCAATGCACTCTTGCACTCCCTCTGCAGCCTCTTGATGCAGCTGGTCGAGGGATGCTGAGAGGACATGAAATGGTGATCAAATGAGCACGCCTCATGCATAATTCAGCAGTTGAAGCAAATCTTTGTACCAGACAAGATCACCCATTGAATTTCACTTCAATGGACCCTTGGTAGCTTACACCAGGCAAGATCCATCTCTCTCCATACTGTCTGAATGGGAGCAGTACCAGTCTTTCTTATATTATTCTGAAACAATGCACCAATCTTTCTTTTAGTGGCAAGTGGGCAATTTGGGCCACAAAGCCCAATCAATTCCTACTTCTTCTTCTAAGAATGTCAGCAGAGAAGCTAATTACCAACTTCTCTTCAAGGGCAGGTTCATTGTCAGCAGTGGATAAGGATGAGACCTCTATTCACTCCCCAATATATTACACTCAAGGACTAACCAGGCTGATATTTAGTCCTGACTTTCAGAAACTCTTCAGCAGAGCTGGATTTGTCCTAATGCAATTGCAGTGCAGAGGAGAAATGTTCTACCGCTCACTAAAAAGGCCTAGTATGGTTTGTTTTCCTAGCTGCATTTCTAAAGAGATATTTATTTTATACATGATTTCATGGATCAAAGAAGGAAGGAGGAGATAAGGCACATTATAAAATGTAGACTGGAAAGAAATGTCATGATACCATTATAGTGATTAAATGAAAAGTCCAGTTCTAATTCCCAAAACAGCCCACCAATCAATCTCTTGAAGACTTCAATTAATCCAAGGTTTGAAATTACATGAGAATTATTTAATTTTTTGTTTGTTTGTTTGTTTTCCCCTAATCATTCTCCCCTCAAATAAATAGATGAAAAGATTGTGAAATAATTAGAGAAACAGAAGGACAGGGAGATATTTTAATAAATAAGCAAGTAAATAAATAGATAAAATTCAGTGATCTTATTATTTTATTTTTTTTTTCAGACCTTTGCTCTTGAGGTTCACCAGTGCCAGCTGAAATCCAGGTCCAAATGATCTCATTAAAGACACCCAACATGTAGAACACTGTGGAGAGAAGAAATCCTGCATACACAAAAAGAGCAGCCCCAAGCTGGTATGATAGAAGGAGGCACCTTAGAGGAAAAGAAAAGAAAACAACAACATCATCTTCAACCTACCCTCCTGCAGTGAAGCTGTATCAGGGAAAGAGCAGTTCCCCTGATATGAGCCAGTCTTGTCATAATGCAATCAGGTGGGGCCAACTGAGTGAAGAGAAAAACAGCTGAGCTGTTAGTTACCTGGATTTGCTTTATTTTATTTTAATTTTTTTCCCCAGGCAAAGAAAATAAACATTTTCTCACGTTAGATCATGAACACTATGCATTTATCATCTGCTCTCTGCTTGCGACAAAATGCCATTTATCTTTCCTTTTGTGCTCTGTTTAGGTTAAGAAAGGATTTGGAATCTGTTAAGACTACCTGCACTTTCATGCTGTTGTTGTCTCATTCTATTTTCATTAATGTGAATTCTTTAAAAGCTCCAGAGGGTAAAGGGCCAAGTCTCCTGTTGGGGCATGTTCAGAGAGGTTAAAGTAAATGTAACGCTACATAAAAGGCTGCCTCTGGTTGACACCAGCAAGGAATTGGGTCCACTCTATCTGAGTTGCACATTAAACATAGTACTGGTTCATAGGATCAAGTAGGAAGCTGCTCCAAAAGTCTCAGCAGGCATCAGAGATTCATTGGTAACTTCAGCTGAGGGAAGCAAGTGATTTTTTTCCATGCTGATGAAGGATGGTCCACTTGCAGCTCTGGACCTTGGAAGTCCTGAATTTACCTAAAGAACATGTAGAACCTGATCAGAGGCAAGGACATGATTCTGCAGCCAAAGCATACGCAGCCCTCATGTGAAATTTTATGTGAAGGAATGTGGCTTGATCTCCACATTCATTTTCCCCTAGCCTCTTGTGTAAAGACAGGGAATGGGTTGAGTCATGGAGGTTCTTCTTTAAGATGTGACAAATACCCAACAAAAGACGAACAAAGACAAATTTGGCCTCAGCATTTTCTTACTTCTATCCAAGCTATCTGACAGTCATCAAGTGGTGGCAAAATGTCACCAATAATAACCTGTGCCAATCAGATGGAGCAGGCTGGAGGTCAGAGGTTTGGCTGACCTTTTCTGGTTCTGAGCTATGCCAGACCCTGAGCTCTGGTATGAAACATGTCACTAACAATGTTCCCACAAACATTCGAGTGTCCCAGCTTCTCTGAAGTCCTTCAGGTTTTAAGGATGCCATAGAAAGGACTACCACTTTATACAGGTTAGAAAAGGCAGAAAATATAAACTGACTGTAAAGGATGGAATCCAAATATAATCACAAGTTGTCTTCAAAATATCCTCCATTCAGAAACTGGAAGGCATTCCCTCATGACTACAATTCTACTGTTTCATGGGTTAGAGAGAGATGTGAGTGCCCAGAGATCCAAACTCATGTTCAGACCAATTTCCTTCACCTTAATTGTAACAGAGTTATCCTGATGACAAAGGTAAATGGAACTTGAATTTTCAGCGTCAAACCAAATGGGAGGAGTATAAACCATTAAAAACAAGATCCAGTAAAAGAAATCTAGGTTTGGAGCAGATGGAGTTGCCATTTTTTTGTGGTTTAACCCAGCAAACTGCTAAACACCACACCACCATTTGCCCTCTCTGCCCAAGCAGGATCAAGGAGAGAAGTGGAAACAAAACAGAACTCGTTGGCTAAAATTAAAACATTTACTAAGCCAGAAAAAGAAAATGGAAAAAATATATAACAATAAGTATACATACATGCATATATATTTATCAGCAGTACAAGTTCTCACCTCCTGCTGACTGATATCCAGACACCCCCTGAGCAGGAGCTGCCCCAGCCAAGTCCTGTAGTGGCATTCTGCATGATGTTACGTGGTATGGAGAAACACCTTTCCTAAATCAGGCCAACAGTCCTGACTCTGCTCCATTTTTCCTTACCTTTAAGGCTGCCATACCATAAAGGAGCAGCTCTTCCCCCATAGAGAGGCCCAGACCAGCTCAGCACTGGGTGTTCTCCCATCCCTCAGCAGCAGTAACACAGGTGTGCTGTTATCACCCTACTGGCTGAAATCAGGACACTGTTGCTGTTTGTTTTGCATAATCACTTATTAGGCTCATTGAACTTTCTAAAAATTATCATCAAATTGATATGAGAAAACAAAGGTTTCTAACATCAAAAATGTATATGCTTGATTCCTTTAACCCAACTCTTCCTCTGAACATACAAATGTATCACTGCAACTTAAGAGGGATATTCAGGAGCCATTAGGAACATCATCTTCTTATCAGCTCAATGTGTCTTCTTTAAGGTGGCAGTTAATTTGTGTCTCCTATATTTGTGACCTATATATATATATATTCCTGAATACTGAAGCATTGCCTTATAAAGCCCTCATTTAAAACAGCCAACATACTATACATGGCGGTACATAGGTCCTGCACAAGGCAACAGTCTGGTAAATATGCATGCATGACAGCTGGCTCTATCCACTCCCATTTGACTCATTTCATAACAACAGAAATGCCTTATGTTGAAATGTTTATAAGCAAACTCCCCGGTCGATTAAAGCTTGTCAAAGAGGGTGGCTGAAAGCTGGAGGAATAGCTTAACTGAGCAGCTTAGGAAACCTTACTCTTCAGAGGCACATTTGGTAGTTCTTGGTATATCAGGTTGTGTCTTTGCATCCATTCTTCCTCCAAGTGAGGGGGCAGACTCAACATTTCCCTCCTCCATCTCAGGACTTATTGTCATGATTACATGGCACAGTTGGAGTTGAGATTTCCCTGGCAAACACCAGAACCATGCATGACTGCTCCCACAGTTAAGGAAACACCTCTAGCTTAGGTCTCTTCTCATTGGAGTTAAAACTGCTGTTACTACTATATCTTCTGGCTGTGAGTAGGTCTTTCCTGGATGCCTTACACTAACCACAGGTTCGAAAGTATCATGTCTTCTTAATGATTTGAGACCCTGGGGTGTAATGCTCCTCTTCCTCTGGAATGGTGGGGGAACTGCCAAATGGCATTACATGAGATGGTGCCTCTCTAGGCCCCACTGGTAGGGGAGCATGCCAAGGCAACATCCCCAAGGGCCTCTCTTTGCATCCTTTGTGGAGGCAGATCTCTGTGGAAATGGCAAGTGTTGAACACTACTGCAGTGCATAGAGAGGGATCCTTCTGTCATGAAAGAGGCCAGAGGAAAAAAATCTCACTCTTTAGCAAGTAAATAACTAAGAGAAAAAAGACCACATTACAGCCTCCTGTCAGGATGTTCTTCTTGCCATTGTTTACAAACTGCAGGCATCTTTACTGCTAGTTTTCTCTTTAGAGATGACACCCGGGGACCTAAAAGTGTCAGACAAGATGTTTGGAAAATTTGCAGGCTGCTTCAGGACACTGATTTATATTCAATCCAGCCCTTTCCAAGAAATTGGTTCTTCTGAAAAGAATAAAGCTAAAGTTACCTCAACAACAACAAAAAATGTCATTGTCACTAAACCAAAAGGAATGTGACTGAAGCTCTATGCCAGTCTGGGAGCTTTTGATGTATCACAAGCTTCTGTGGAGAGCTAACTACTTACTATTTCCCTCAGGCCACACAAAAATAGGTTACCACAAAAGAAGAAAAAGCAGATAAATTTATCATCACAACTTCTGGTTAGGAGCTGTGCTCACATTCCATTTAACTAAAACTTTCTGTATATGATGCAAGGAAAAACTTGTAAGACACCCAAATAGAGCAAGACTTTCTGAGCTTTGAAGCCAGAATTCAAAGGAAATTACTGAGAGAGGAGCTTCTTGGGTACATCCATTGGCCTGATTTTCTTCCTTGTATCCCCTGAAAACAAGGCGCAGAGAGAGCAGCTTTAAAAACTTCCCCATTTCTACACTATGAATATATGAAACCTTTCCTACACGATGCAAATCTGCGTCATACTCATAGAATTATAACATCACTGAATGACTTGGTTTGGAAGGGACCTCAAAGCCCATCCAGTTCCAACACCCTGCCATGATCTGGGTACCCCACCAGGTCAGGCTGCCCCAGGTGCCATCCATGGCCTTGGGCACCTCCAGGAATGGAGCACCCACAGCTTTTCTGGGCAGGCTGTGCAAGTGCCTCACCACTCTCTGAGTGAAAAAAGCTCCTCCTAAATCTAAGCATTGTTTTTCAGAAGCCTTTTCAAAGCTTTTTAACAGTGCTTTCTGCAGGTACCTCACAGCTTTCTGCACTCTTTTGGACACATGGGGGAAGCTATTTGTGGCTCTCTGATTTGGGCTGTCAGCATCATGCTAGAACTGCACTGGAGCCATTTTAGTTCATAAAATTGTTTCTTAGTTTCCCTGAGAAACCTTTCACTGATAGAACACCAAGATAAATGTATGACTCCCAACAGCATCTATCTCTTCTTCCTCTTTTGCTCAAGTTAAGACCAGAGAAATCATCTTTTTCTAATTATGCACATATATACACATTCAAACTGAAAAAGCACTTTCAGAGAACTGAGATGTATTTGTTGTTGTCTGAAGCAGTAATAAAATAAGAAAAATCCCTTTTAATAATATATCGGCCAGTCTTCAGTTTTAACATATCTGGCATCTTGAATTGTCTTTCAGGCAATTCTACCTGGAGGAATTCAGGCACTGACTTAGCTTAATTTGCCTGGTCACCACAGCTTCTGAGAACTTTCTGTTCGTTGTGGCTGTCAGATCTGGAAATAAACCACAAACACTGTTATTACTGCTCCCTCAGGTCCATGCCCATCAGCTAACTAGCACAGCCATGCTAAAGCCAACAATGTGCTGCCCAGAGACCCAAGACACTCACAAAAGAGCCCCTTTTGAGGTTACTTATTAATCTCCTACACACCCAGCTCTGTTGGGAGAGAAGAAATTTGTGCAGTCTGGAAAGAGACAGCATCTCTGGATTGTCTTCCCAGCCACAGAAAATAACCTTCCCCTTGGTCTTTTCCTAGGCTAGGCTGGACCAGTCCAAATAGCATCTGGAAAGAGGGGTATGTCTCACCTCAAGGTGCTGCCCAGTCCTTCCCCAGGGTCTTTGGATGCACTGTGGAAAGCATTCACTTCAAAGCTCATTTCTTCCACTGACACTGCTGCCTTTATAGCAATACCCTTAAATCTACCAGTCCTTTTATTTCCACTCAATTCTGTGTTCGTACGCGTATATAGAGTCGGGTTTTTTTTTTATATAAAGACATGTCTTTTATTATTTCTTTTTGCTTTTCTATTACAAAGCCTCTAATGTGTTGTGCTAAAGGTGGGTGGCTTTAAAAGAGGCTGGTTTCATTAGGTTTTTATTGAGTTTAAAATGTGGTCCCATTTATTGTGCTAAACACTTGGCAGCTTTTGTCATGCCATGTCTCATGAAGGCACTTGGAAATGAGCACACACATAGAAAGCTGAATCAATTCCTCCCCTCTTCCCACCCCCTTGAGCAAGATATGCAGGAGATCGTGAAAGCTTTGTTTCTTTAGCTGGCAGTTAATCCTTCCAAACTTGGCCCTCTTTCTGAAATTAACTCATCGAATAATGGACATGCTCCATTACAGTGATGAAGATAAAAACTCTGCCAGTGTCTGACTTAGTAAGAAAACCATCTTAGTTGCAGGCCAAAAGAACACACTTTAGCTGTGACACAGGATCTGTGTAATTGAGAGCCAAGACTCCCCTCCTGTTTGTTTCAATGAGTTGGTATTCTATGATTGTCCACATTTCTTTTTGTGCTTAGGAAATGGGTCATGCTTTTCATGCAGAATCTTCAAGATAGATTATGCTTTACCCATCCTTAGACACTTCAGTTTTTCACATCTGTTGGTATTGTTAAAATTTTAACCTAACGTTAGTTGGTTCTTTGATTACAGATCCAAACAGCTATTCAACTTCATGCGCGCTTGCTCTCTCACTGACTTAACTTGTACCACGAGGCAAGACACTTATCCTTTGATTTCCACCCAAAAGAAAATCAAGAATAGCACTTGTTTATGTCCTCTGGGAGCTGCAAAGAAAAAATAACTAATACCTGTCAGGAAATGTTATTATCGGTATGCTGCTGTGCTGAGGCACAAGTATACCACAAAATATCAAATTCAGTCCATGTTTAAAAAAAAAAAAAAAAAAAAAACCATGATGCACAAAAAAACCCCTCTTTTTGATTAAACATGTCTTTCCTGGGTGGAAATGTAAATAACTTACAGAGTCTCACGGTAATGTTCTTCAGCCAGGAACACAGTTGTCTCAGACCTGACCCTTCAGACTTTTTTGAATCATGGCTAAGATGAAACTCCTCCTCTTGTTAGACCAAGACAAAAAAAAAAAAAAAAAAAAAAAAAAAAAAAAAGACCTGATACCAACATATGACCCCTTTTCCAAGAAATTCAGGTATCAGAGCAATGACCTCTGACCTGTGAGCTGTAGACTCACAGAACTTGTTGCCCAGATCTTCTGACTTTCCTCATGGCCATAGAAAATTAAAACCCCTTAAAAGTTAGAAGCCTGTGGAGATAGTCCAAGTTGGCAGGGAGAGTAAAGAAAGATGCTGCTCACATTACTCATTCATTACTTCTGCCTATGAACCCATAAAGGCTGGAAGCTTCAAGGATAGAAAATCTGATAGTGCCAGAGAAATAAGAGCCAATGTATTAGAATGACCCTAAACACCAAGTCAGATAGAGCAGATATCTTACTAGGCATCAAGAGTCACAAAAGTGTCTTCTGGATTAGTTTTATCTGGTTTTATACACTTTAAGTCTATAAAGGAAGATTATCTCATTGAGTCTAACCTCTGGCATTATGCAGGCAATAAAAAATGTATTCAGTTACAGCTGCATGTAGTCCAATAATTTGTGTTTGACTAATGTAGTTCTTTCAGTAGAATAGACCTTCTTGGCTTTAAATATTCAGTACTGGGAGAGATCACTTCTCTTCTGAACAGACAACAAATTTACAGCTTGGCTATTATACAGCATGGAAGAAGTGTTCAGCTGCATCTATTTCCCAGTGCACAACCCATGTGATATAGTTGGAAGTGTAGTGCCCACTACTGGTGGATCTCTCTCTATAGGGGATCTTCAGTCCTAGTTTAATATTCAAGCCATCATGAGGTAACGTAGCAATAAAAGTGAGCCTTCATGCCCTCCTGTCCCTATGACACCTCCTTCCATAAGCCAACACAAGCATTGTGCAACCACACACCAAACAGGTTAAGGGAGATGATTAAAACTAATCAATTCAGTGCTTGGGTTTTTGTTGGCTGGGTTGAATGTCCTGGATGGGAGTAAATGATGGGAGATGTGACAGCTTCTTTTAACAGCAGCATTGGTTTATGCCAGTTTAAACTGGCATATCTGAACCCACTATTTTGCATTATTTGGCTGTTTTTAATGGCTTAAGGTCTTTTTGCAGTCCCTGAATGCAAAGAGGGTAAATCTCCAGAGAAAATGCTTCCCAATGCTCAGAAAGTATTGTACTGAAAAGCACTACTATCGGATATAAGGGATTATTTATGACATTTGATGGACCAATTAATCCACATTTAAAACATACAATATATTTATGGGACAACAATTGTTTTGTCTAAACGACAGAAATATGAAACAAAATAATAATCAGTAAACATACTGAAAATTCACTGCTTCTTCATGTAATTTAAAAACTGATTATGATCCTTTTCTTCCCTCCTACCTCCCCTACTCACTTGTGGATCTTATGCAGTAACACATTCTCAAATGTGTTAATAGCCACATTTCCATGATATTCATAATTCATGCCATGAAAATGGCCTCAAGAAATAAAAACTTCCTGCCTCATCAGATCCTCTTGAATAAAAAAGTTCCTAGGCTACCCGTTACTGAAAGTAGAGCTATTGCCTCCATTTTCTCTTGCAGACACAGCCCAAGGCAAAACAATACAAGTGTCAAACTCCATGTTCTTGTAGCATTAAAAAAGGCAAGGAAAGAAAGATGAATATAAAGTAAACTCTATTCTACTTCAACATCCAGAAGGGGGAGAAAATCAAAATGATAATCCATACTACTGTACAGTAAAACAGAAAGTAACTCCCACCTTGTGTTTCCCTTTCTTTAATATTTTTAATTAGGTACAAATGTTAGGAACCTGTCAGCAGAGCAGTCTATGAGCCCCTGCCACCCTCACAACCTGATCAATGTTCCCATTGATCAGAAGAGGTATGACTCATCTCACGGCAGCATTCATTCATACAGAAATCTAAGATTTAGGAAGCTTTAAACTAGATATCTTTTTTCCTTCCACTATCAAGGAGAACAGATACCAGTAAATGCCAATTATTTCTCCCAGGTTGCTTACCTGCAAAACCAATCTCAGGGATTTATTTTAAATTATTAGTTATAAAAGTTGATTTTTTATTTAACACAGTTTGGACACCAAATTGTTTAGATGGTTGAAGTTAGGTGAAAATAATCCAATTTTACGAGGCTAATGATGGGCTTAACCATAAAGAAAGGTCTAATCCAGAATCCATCAATAATATCAGAAACCATTTGGTAGGTTTAGAATCAGGCTACTGTAGCAAAGGATTTGTTTGTTTGTTTGCAGATTTGTTTGCTTGCTTTTTGAAACAGAGTTGGTTAAAATTCAATGTATTGTCAATTTTCAGTTGTGAATTTCATCAGGTTTTTGTGATGAGAGTAAAACGGTATTTCTAACAAACAAATAAGCATGGGTTTACAATCAGCTGTGCATGGTTAATCTTGTCACCAATTCTTCATGTCCTTACTTCTTTGGAAGGTTGTTTTAAAACAACTTCTACTTTGGTGTTGAGTTAGTGATTTTGGATTATCAACTATAAAGGTCTTTGGGAACTCAGGAATGGAAGTAATGTTACTTCAGCATTTTGAGAGTTGTCTGTAGAAACATTATTCTGAGCTGTGTCAACCACCTGAGTATGAGTTTTCTTGGATGAGAAATATATCGCCCGTTCTGTAATTACAGGTAAAGACTGATGTCGTAGGGCATTAAAGTGGATCTAAATCCTGCCAGTGTCATGCCCCTTTTACCCACAACTCTCTTCACTAATGCAAGCTGGCAGGAGTCAACTTCAAACACGACACTTCCCCTACACTTAGATGTCAGTGGGATTCCTAGTGCTCACTTTGTTGCTCCCTCCGGAGCCTCCATGCACCTTTTCTGCTGCGTTGTGAGCACTCAGTGCTCCTTTCATGATGGTGGATGTGATGGGCTGTGACACCTATCATCTCAGTAAAGGGCCGTCTCAAACAATATCAGAAGATGTCACTTTGAGTCTGTCAGCTGGAAGAAAACTGGATGGCACTGATGCAAAGGGCTATTTATATCAGGCCTGCGTAACTTCAGCTCTCTGAAGTGCAATCTAGACTGTGGAGCAGGATGAGGGCTGAAAAATCGCATCTGTTCTTAGTTTGGAGTATTTTCTCTTTCTTTCTGGTACAGCCATATAATTGCACCTGATAGTGCTCCCTGGCTGCTGGAACGTGGAGCAATACTTTGTGAAGAAAGACCCTTCTACTCAGGACAAAATGCAAACCGTTGTTCATTTGTCATATGCCATGGAGCCACCCCAATCTCTGGTCTTCCTGAGTTTGTGTTAAAGAAGTTAAGCTGTTTAACACCTAATTGGATGACCTGACATGTGTCTGCTGCCCTGACTTTGTCTGCATCTTCTTTCCTTGCGTGCTTCAGCTGTTCTTTGTAGCACATTAGAGGCTTGCTGTCTTTATTAGTCACCAATAACGCATTAATACATTCCTTTTCCTATTACCTCGGACACTAATTCAGTGGAATTGGATACTGACAGTACATTGATGTTGTTAAGGTTAATGATCCAGAGATTTACAAGAGAAGTTGCATTAGAAGTCAAATTGATTGTAATAATTGTTTCGCTGAACAGTGTCAACATTAAGCACAGTACGTTGTGCATGCCATCCAGGAAGGCCCTGTGGCTGTTACGACAACTACAACATTGTCAACACATACTCCTTACAAGACAATTCACACTGAAATGTGTTTAGGTAAATGCAGCTCTAATAATGGATGCCTAAGATGCTCTAAGGTATTTAGACACTGTTTCTAGTCTCTGTACATCATTTTGCCTTCAATCACGTTTTGTATTTGCTTCCAACTCCAAGGAAACCATTGCTTTCGTCATCCAAAGATGAGCAGAAAACAGAATTTGGTGGTGTCTGTTGCCTAATTTTGGCCTGAACTGTTAGACAATGCAGCATATCTCTGCTGTTCATTCCTAAATCTTGCACAGACAAGGGGCTGTTTGGCAGTCTAGATGCTCCACTGATAGGCTGCTTTAAATCTTCAAGATGTGATATAATTTATAAAATAATTTTGCTGTTATCATTGCATTCATCTTGACAGTGGAAAGCAGAAATTGCAACTGAGATACTGTGGGAATCTTGCAGAAGTGTCACTCTTAACCAAAAAAGTGAGTGACCAGCAACTAATAAAATAAACCTGTTGCCTTTTTCACACTGTGGATCCCACTCCATGACTTCTCTGTCCTGCCATACATTTCTGCTCTTTCTCTGTTGCATTCCTCTTGTTTTTGTTGTTGTTGTTTTGTGGGTTTTTTGTTGTTGTTTTTTTTTCCTTCCTCTGCAGTCAGTGTATTGATCTTACTATCAAAGAAGTCACTGCTGAGTACTGAATGGTACCATGAACTCTGAAATAGAAGGTGTTTGTTGTGCAGGGCTCCTGCACAGTCATCTGCACACCCACAGGACTTGACTCACCAAATCCTGCAATGATAGTGTCAGCTCTGACTGCATGGTGCTCATGGCAGTGCTGACGATGCTGAGTTATGATTAGAGCTGAAGGTCAGGAAATTAACCTCTCATCCTTTTCAATGATGTTTTCTTCACAGGTTTTGTGTTGTTTCTTGATCTCCAGATTTCAACCAAACAATAAATTTTCAAAGAAAATTCCAGTTTTAGCAACAGCAGCAAACATTCCCTGGAAAGAGAAGTGCTCTAAGTAAAAATGTCTGTTTGTTTTGGCTCACACTAATCATACCAACCCTTCCTTCTTCCTTTCTCCTAATCTCATCTTGTCTTAACTTACGTGCTATACGTTTACTTGGAGAGCTGAAACTGCAGGAGGGGACATAAGAAGTACAGAGGGATTTGTCCACAGGTGCGGTTTGTGTGACTGCATGCAGATGCTTGCAGTGTAGACATCTAGACTGGTTAACTTTGGCTCCTTTTATGAACAGTGGGAAAAATGAAAGCTCTTGGCATGACTTATCTCAGTCCAGGGTGGACGAGCTGATCCTTAAAAGCAAGGAACGTGATGAATACAGAGCCTGACTTTATAGACACCTGCAGCATGGGATCTACAGCTTATAGCTCTCATGATGGCAGCTGGGGTGAAAAGTAAGGTATTTTGAGGCACAGGCTCCTAGTGTGATTACTTTGTAGTACAGGTCCTATTGCATGCCAAATCTACAGAAAATTGAGGTTGCACTGTTGCTGCCTGGAAAGACCACAGTGTAGCTCATGCTATGGCAGACTGTGTTTGTTAGTGTTGAATGTCCACTGCTTAATCTTTCATCAGGAAGCTGGATTTGAAGAAATGACCTACAGATTTTCTTCATCTGTAAATACCATCATACATAAGATGCCAAAAGAGAAGTCATCATGTTCTGGATCTTACCACTGTTGATATAACACATCCATAACATGCCAAACGCTGCCTTTTACTATGTACAGCATGATGTACAGCTTGCTCTCTACACCACCACCTTGTTTGGTGGCTGATGTGTAAGCTGGGATATTACTTATAAGATGTATGTTAGTGGCATCATGCATTCTACAGCAGGCCTGTCAAAATACAGTGTCAACCTCTCATGTGTCACATAAAAGCTGTTTGATGTTCTCCTCACTTGAACTCCTACTTTGCATTGTAATTAGGAGAGATCTTGACTGGGTGAACTTGTTAGCTTTATGCATGCACAAGCCTAAGGACACTTTAATTAAAGTAAGAGGGAAACTTGAAAGCACAGTCAGCAAGAAACAAAAATACAACTAAAAATAATTTAAAAAATAAAAATAAAAAAGCCAAAGGGACGAGAAATGTCACAGATAGGGAACATTATGAACTGGGGGAATCTAGCTATTCTTTTTCCAGCAGTAGCACCTAATCATTATAATTATAAATCATCCTTCACTTCTTGCCATATGACAGTACTTGCAAAACAGAATCCCAAAATTACTGACCAAAAAAACTGTCAGAAAAAGAGAACTTTTGGTGCTTGTTGTTTTTGTTTGTTTTTTTTTTGAAAGACCAAGTTCCTTAGTTTTAATTCTAATAGAGAGGGGAGGGAGTTTGCCAAGTCATGACGTAAAAATAAAAGAAATAATCCACAAAATTGCAAAAATGACAACAAAAACCAACACCATAAAACAACAACAACAACAACAAAATCATTTAGTGGAAGTACTCTTTTGCAGATGACCTATACAGGTAGAAGGAAGCATCAGAACTCTCTTTAAAGAATATGAAATAATCATAATCTGTAATCTAGCCCTTACTCAGAAGCTGCACTGACCTCATTGTTCTCTGACTTCTCAGCTGCTTTAGACTTCAGTATTGAATTTGACAGTTCTGTCTCCTTTCTGTGGTTTCACATCTCTTCTCAGAGCAAATATTTTTTTCCTTTTTGTCTAATACTCATGCACTCTAAACTTTGCATGAGTTAGATGTGCTTATGTGCAGACTTCAGCAGGTACAAACTGAGGTGCTTATCTTCATCTGCTATGTCCTGACTTGTTTATGACTAGTCTTGGTTTGCAAGTTCAGGATCCATTTCCATTTTATTTTTCTAAAGATCTCCTTGGGGGCATGTTTTAGCTCTTCGTCTCTTCGCGTTCTTTTATCTGAAGGAAATAATGGGATATCACCTCACTGACAAGCAGCTCCAGCGGGCCCCAGAAGCAAATGTATACTTACATGAACAGTACGATAAAGGTCTGCAAAGCCCTACCCAGTATTCGAGATAAATCTTCTTCAGCATCTTTGGATCTTTGGCAATTAATGACATTAATATTTTCTCACCTTTCCCAGAGAAATATGTCTAAACCTAAGTTAAGTATGCATAACAAGTTGGTTCCTGCTTCTTTCCATGACTGCACAGGAAACCAGGTGCTAGAAGCCCTGACTAGGAGTTGGTCTGAATCACTCATCACTGTCTCTATCTAAGTGCTAATATATGTATGTAAAACCACCTACAGCCATGCACAGCCCACAGAGGCAGCGTGACAGAAGCTGTGGCAGGTCACAAGCACAACGCCATCTGCTCACAAGGAAGAGTCACTGAGTACACTTACAAGTGAGTATAAACAAAAGAAAGACAAGGTTGAAACTGGTTGAAGCATGGTACTGAACACTTTTAGTTTTACTTTAATAATTTTTAAAGTTTCAAAAATATGAAATTGTTAGAGCAAATATCTGAGCAGAACTGGATGCAGATGTTCCATGAGATGGTTACTTGACTGAGCAATCTTATGTCTCAAAAATACTACTGGACAGATATCTATGCTGAGATGATGATATGGAGAATGAAACAACACAGAACGACATGAATGAACATGACTTACAATACCATTCCTTCCAAGGGATGTCTAGTAAGCTTTGTAATCTCTTTTTTGGTTAAAACCCATCTTCAGCATGAGTTCAATGCATGTTACTGAGCCTGCCATGTCACATGCAATGAAATGAGATGCATAACATTGGCTTCTCATCAAGAAAAACCCTGAACACTGAAAATATGAAAATAAACTAGCATATAAAATTCTAAACTGGAAGAAACTAAAGAAAACATTAAAATATATGGAAATTCTCAGCCAAACTGGCTTCTTTGTCATTTCTAAGGCAAGTAAAAGATTTGACAATTATCTACCAGAAAACACATCCAGCTGTCGATGTACTCCTCTGTCAGAGCTGACAATCATACAGATGAGGCTAAGTCCGCTCTCAGAAATGCAGGAAAATCATAAAGTTTGAATAAAGAACATAATATTAGCACAGATGTAAACAATCACAGTTTGAAGGCAAAAGTTCTCTCAGGAATCCACAACAGAAGTCTACGAAACCTGGTCAAATATGTCCAAGGACATTAGGGTCCTGGTTAGTGTGGATAACACATGGGAAAAAGCAGAATAAACAAAGAAAAGAGGTACAAAAAATGAAAAGCTCCTTCATAAGATAAATAGAAGAATGGTGGGAAGGAGCCATTTCATTCCAACTTATTCGAAATATACTAATACTCAGGCAACTGAGAAACAGATAAACTGCTAGATTTTACTACCAGGGTACTGCCAGAAATGTAGTACTTTAGAAACCCAAACATCCCAAACAATTTGATTTCAGACTTAAAATCTCAGTTTACTTGTTGCAAGTTCAGTCATATCTTATCATCTCTGCATATTAGCCATCAGCTTGACAGACCAAATTGCTAAGCTGTTCATTAAGAAACTCACAGAAATCTTTAACAGAACCCTGAGCCAACACTTAGTGCTGGGTTGTAGGGATATTTCCATGCCTAAGGCTACATATCTTGTTAGGATCAAGTCATTTCCCCAGGACAAACCACACACTGTGAAGCAAGATAAATATATTGAACAGACAAAACTTAACCTTCTTACAAGACAATTTCATCCAACCTTCCAATTATTTTGTTTCCAAACAATCCAAGATAAAGCCATGGAGAGAACAGACTTATGAAATGTAATTTCTCATAGGACATGATGAACAGGACATGGAAACAACATCAGTTACTCAGGAACTTCAAGTTACCCATAAACATCACAAATACAGCCATGCCATGAGGCAACTTACTGTCACTTCTTGTGTGTCACAGTGACACTTACTGTCACTGGAACACTTCACACTTAACCCTACTGTGAGGTGTACTGGACAAGGTTTAGATACTGAGGAAGGAGTAAACAACCCTCCCAACTTTGGAGAACTCTGTTTTACACTTCAAAATATATTAAAATGAATTGATGTGCTATTATGATAAACTTACAAAAGCGTGTACCTACATTGAAAAATTGCAATACTAATTGACATGCATATTAAATGTAAACTTATAGGATATTATGATATTTTCCCAGTGTTGTCTTTCAATGACACTCCAACAAGGAATAACTGAAATTTGTATAAGCAGCAAGTGAAAAAAACTGAAATTGATATAAGACTACAATATGTTGTCTTCTAGAAAATATTATCCTGCAGCAAAGTCAACAGAAGTATTATCTGATTCCTCCTGATTGAGGTAAACTGAGCTCATCTTCCCTGTAGTATGGTAGATCAAGCTCATCTTCAGTATGTGTTAAAGTGGAGGTGGGTTCCTGTATATTGGAGATTCTGAAGAAAGGATGTGCATTTCCTACCACCATGGGGAGAAACAGAAACCCTGGTAGAGTAACACATTAAAACATACTAATATCTACCTCAACAGACTGTTATGCACACCCAAAAACATCCCATGCATTTGAAATACCATGTAAAAAAAATAAGGTGAACATGATGATTCACACAATCTTATGTTCATCCCTTAGGAAATGGGAAAATATGCTGTGACACTTAGTTCCCCAGTAACTGGCTTATTTGTTACTTGGTGAGAACATAACAAGAGATCCCTAGTTGCATCACACCCATCAAAGACTGACCATCATAAAGAAGCTGAAAATGTATGAATAGAGCCTGATTCAGTACAACTTGACAATTTATCTAGGTCTGCACTGGGATCAGGTAGTTATCCCTTTGTACAACCCTTATCTGTTGAAAATCCAAAGCAAGATTAAAAAGCTTAAGGCAGCATGACGATTATATGTTGCAAGTGTAGTATAAGGAATGCTATTAGTATGTACTTATGCCAAAACAATGAGTGTGCATTGAGTGAATTCCAAGATGTTTTTTGACATTTGCTAAGATGAAGACTTATAACTGCCTGCTTATACACAGAATCTGAAATAAACATGAAATAATGTTCTGCCATTACTATGATAATACTATTTTAGATCTCCACTGTAATGTTTATTGTGTCCAATATGAAAGGCTCTGCCGTGATAGGACAAGGGGAAATGGTTTCAAGCTAGAACAGGGGGGATTTAGACTGGATTTTTACAATCAGGGTAGTGAAGTGCTGGCACAGGTTGCCCAGAGAGGTAGTGGATGCCCCATCCCTGGAGACATTCAAGGTCAGGCTCAATGGAGCTGTGGGTCTCCCTGTTCATTGCAGGGAATTGGACTAGGTGGCTTTCAAGTGTCCCTTTCAACACAAACAGTTCTATGATTCTATGGAAACACTGCATACTGATTCAGATGTAGGTCACAGTCCAGTCATAGTCTTACTGAAAAGGTTGAAACCTCCGAATATAAATTCAACAGAGTTAATAAGCTAGCATTCACTCCTGTAATATGTCGGGGTTTTTTATTTGTTTGTTTTTAACTAATCATCAAAAATAAATATTTTTCATCAGTTTAATCCTACCCTTTTTCTTTCTACGGCTTTGTAGATAAGAAAGCTAGAGCTCAACTTTCCACAGTAGACTTTGACTCTTTTTAACGCTGGCTTCTTTCCATTCTTTCATACGCTTTGTGAAATGAAATTTTCCCCAGAATCCCATTGCAAACGCTTTTTGCATAAAAATTCATCATCAGCCACAGATCTCCAAAAGGAGCTGAGAAGAGAAACAAATGAATAAATGAACAGGAGACGTTTTGAAAGATGAAAAAGTGATGAGGAAGAGATTGAACTGTGTTGGGTAGAACATTATTTGTGATTTATTCTCCCTAGAGGTACAGCTCAGATTGGAAAGAGAAGACAACCTTATGTGACTGACTTTTTCTAACTTCCAGATTGCCACAGAAAGAGAGTCCTGGGGAAAAGCAAAATAAAGCAAAGCAGAGCAACAACAAGCAAAAGTAATAATAATAATAATTATTATTAAAAAAAAAAAAAAACAATGGGAAACAAGGCAGCCTATAGCACATGTGTTTGGCTCATTGAAAGACCTAGCTCAGAAATGTTAATTCTGCTTTGTTAAATACACTTTGCCTCCCTGAACAAAGTACAACATCACACTTCAAGAATAAACTGTGAGATAAGTGAAAATGATGGCTGTGTGCTAGAAAGAGAAAAGGGCTGGGGAGTCATTTCCTCTAATTTGCCATAGCTATATTTATTTGGCATGGTTCATCTCCTTCACTAACGCTGATGGATAAGGGACCCTTGTTTTCCTACCTGTGACCTTCTGAAAAACAGGTGAGCTTAAGAAAGGAAGGTTGATCAATGACTTTGGCACAAATGAACATCTGAATAAGGGATCTTTCCAAAAAGGAAGCCCCAGATTCAGAACATAACACATTGCACCTGTATCACTGATTTCCATTCCTTTCTCTGGAATTCCTGAATCTAATTTTTTATGATGCTATTTACAACTTCAGGGCAAACTAGAAAAAGCCTACCAGTAACACCGCCAAGTATCTAATTTCTTCTCATGTGTGCAAGGGGATGGAAGTGAAATGGTAACTTCTAAAGCTCAGCATGTACTTATCTAAAGAAACATGAACACTGACCCAGAAAGATTGCTGAAAACAAGATCAGCCTAGTAATAACAGTTTAGATTTTTACTTTCTGGGTCAGAAGCCATCAGTATATTGTTTCTCTGTTTTGAGAGCTGTCCCTCCCTGATACTTAGTGAAAGAAAGGAGAGGCAGCCTCAAGTTCAGCTCTCCAGGCTGAGGTGTCATCTATCAAGACAGTTTATTACAGTATTAAAGAATTACTGTACAGCAAACAACATTTTGCATGATCTTAGTCAGTGCTGCTTTGAGATCCTCCATCTCATACAAGGCTGCAATGGAGAGCACGAAGTTAGCCTGTGTTCTCTTTCATTGGATGCAGGTTAAATATATACTTACAGACAATAATCACAGCTCAACTAACCCAAAGAAGCTGGTTAAACTGTGGTAGCTGCCTTAAATATGTGAGTCACTGAATTTCAACACGATTTTTCTCCTGCAGAAGCTGGCAGCCCATGGCTCAGACGGGTACACTCTTGGCTGGGTAAGGAGCTGGCTGGAGGGCAGGGCTCAGAGAGTGGTGGTGAATGGAGTTAAATCCAGCTGGCGACCGGTCACGAGTGGTGTTCCCCAGGGGTCAGTGCTGGGGCCTGTCCTCTTCAATATCTTTACTGATGACCTGGATGAGGGCATTGAGTGCATCCTCAGTAAGTTTGCAGATGACACCAAATTGGCTGGGAGTGTGGATCTGCCTGGGGGTAGCAAGGCCCTACAGAGGGATCTGGACAGGCTGGAGAGCTGGGCTGAAGCCAATGGGATGAGGTTCAACAAGACCAAATGCCAGGTCCTGCACTTCAGCTACAACCCCAGGCAGCGCTACAGGCTTGGGGCAGAGTGGCTGGAAAACTGTGTAGAAGAGATGGACCTGGGGGTATTGATTGATGCTCGGCTGAACATGAGCCGACAGTGTGCCCAGGTGGCCAAGAAGGCCAAGGGCATCCTGGCTTGCATCAGAAACAGTGTTACCAGCAGGAGCAGAGAGGTGATTGTCCCCCTGTACTCAGCACTGGTGAGGCCGCACCTCGAGTACTGTGTCCAGTTTTGGGCCCCTCACTGCAAGAAAGACATTGAGGCCCTGGAACGTGTTTAAAGAAGGGCAACAAAGCTGGTGAGGGGTCTGGAGCACAGGCTGTATGAGGAGAGGCTGAAGGAGCTGGGAATATTCACCCTGGAGAAGAGGAGGCTCAGGGGAGACCTTATTGCTCTCTATAACTTCCTGAAGGGAGGTTGTGGTGAGCTGGGGGTCGGCCTCTTCTCTCGTGTCATTAGTGATAGGACTAGAGGGAATGGTTTCAAGCTGCGGCAGGGGAGATTCAGGCTGGACATTAGGAAATATTACTTCTGAGAAAGGGTGGTCAGGCACTGGAATGGGCTGCCCAGGGAGGTGGTGGAGTCACCGACCCTGGGGGTGTTCAAGGAACGATTGGATGTTGTGTTGAGGGATGTGGTTTAGTGGGAGCTATTGGTGATAAGTGAACGGTTGGACTGGGTGATCTTGTAGGTCTTTTCCAACCTTGGTGATTCTATGATTCTCTAAAAAATCATTGGTTTTACTGCACGTTTCCCACATGATTCAATCAAAATTTGGCTTCAGTTTCCATTTATGCAAAATGACCAAACTGTACAGATACAGTATGTTTTCTTGTGTCTAAGGATGTTTATATCCAAAATATGAAGTATTCTATCTCAACAGATTTTCAAAATATATTAGAATAATAATAAATATATTGATATCAGTACATTATTTCCAGATATACTATAGTTGGCAAATACTGTGCTGCAGCATGGTGGAGCGACAGTCTCATTTATAGCCCACAAATGAATGCTAAACAGAATTCATTTTCGGAGTCTTTCCCTAAATAAAGTAGCATGAGTTGTTTAGAGGTTACAGTGCAATCTTGAAGCGTCCCTCTAGCTGGGAGACTAAACAACCCTTTAGTTTTTTCACCAGAAAGGAAATTTCATTGAAATTATCCATTTTGTAGGCTCAATGCTGAGCTTTCTTTCAAGGATGTTAAATAGGATGACTTGTGCAGTGATGGAACTTGTGATACCTTTTTGTATCTTGTACAGCAAGTCAGAGCTTATCTTGTTCATTTCTCCTGGAATTTTATAGGAAAAAAAAATATATAATAATGTTGTTTTAAGGGAGAAATTGCATTAAAACTTTTTATTAGTCAGCTTATTGGGTTTCCACACACACGTAAGGAGAGAGGAATAAAGAGAAAGATTAATTATTTTGGCAGGAAATCCATAATTCCATAGCTGTACCTAAAGTGAGAGCAAGTTCAGCAAGTCAAAGAATTTTATCAAAGTCAATAAAGCTTGAGAAATGGGATCCCAGTATCAGGGCCTGCAACAACAGAAATGGAACGAGAGAGCGATTATCCATCCCCTTCTTCTTCCTTTTCCCAAGGAAATGAAATCTTCAAGGCAAAAGGATTAAAGTGAAAACTAGCGGTATAGAAATGGAAATTTCTTCCTGGGGATGATTTGCATATTTTCCACATACCCTTTATCACATCCTGAGCTTTTGGCACCCATGTTCAAGGCTTTGATGTGGGTCTGCAAGTGACAGGGGCCAAAAAGGAACAGAGTGGAAGACACTCTGACTCCTCACAAGTGCATCAGACCAACACAAATGACCATAATCATATTATAGCATGGCGACATTGAAATGGTCACAGTTAAATAAGTGCAGCAAAGTCACTGAGTCTAAAATGTCATCAACTGCTTAAATAGTCACAATTTCTACCTTCCAACTTCCTTCACCTGTGGGAGAGGACCTGATATTCATGATTACATAACTCCCACCGTGTCTCTAAGTTTTAACTAAATTATTAGTTCAGTGCAGATCAGCAAAATGATTTTCAAAGTTTGAGGGTATGATGTCAGTAATATTGTGCAATACATGCACCTTTTTTTAAACAATGGCTACAGATGCAAAATTCATGTCTGAATCTGCATCTGATGTAGCCAGTCCTAAAATACTCTATTTCATTTCTTTCCAGTACTAATATTATAGTAAAGTGATTTATTTCTTTGTAACATTACATATTGAATATTATCATGTTATTATTTATGTTACAAAGCAATATCCAGTCATATTTCTTTTTCTATCTTTCTCTAATACATTTAAAAATATTCACATTAATAAAACTAGGCCTGAACTTACGTTAAAGTCACAGGCTTACTTAGAAAATAACAACAGGGAATCAATCTCCTCTTTCTTTAAATCCTTCCTTATTCTATTCTATTCTATTCTCTTCAGCACATGTGCCATATCAAATGTTCTGGAGGGCGTTCTGCTTACTACATATAAAGTTTTCCAGCTTTTATATATATATATATATAAATATATCAGTCTTTTCAAGTTCTAAAGATAGGAAGGTATGTTGACCAAGAAGATTCCAAATTGTCCCAGGTACATAGAGTGGCATTGAATCCCCTCATAGCATCCAATGGGATATTAAAATATTTTGACACGTGTTTCCCACAGCATTATTTTTTTTCAGCGTATCTTATAGAAATAGTCTGAAATGGATCAGGCTCTATGAACCTATCAGTTAATACACCCCTTTGGACATCCAGCACTGACACACAGCCATGACACACTAATCTGTTCAGAGTCTCCAAAGCAGAGAAGAATGGAAAGAAACAGTTGATGGGGAAACAAACAAACAAACACAAAATAAATATCTAGGGTGTAATGCCTTATTTATGCTATATAATACTACACCAATACTGTTTAATTGCATTCAGTTTGGAACAAATGCACTCAAAAATCTCTCTAACTTACTTGACCTCTCCCAAAGAAGAAAGGAAATGTATGATTAATATGAACTGACTTGAATTCTCACATTGCATTTTTTGTCATGTGCTAGATAGAATAAAGGATGCTCAAAGCCCAATCAGACCTCAAAGTAGAGGTCTCGTTGTCATACCAGTGGTGACTTTCCCCTTTGCTCTGTGTATTTTAATAAATCATTTTTTATGTTTTTACATTTTATTTCCTACGTGATGTACTCTTTCCTGTACTAAACCATTCTAACATTTTACTTGGATTTATTTTTAACTGGAGTAGCGCAGACTCATATTTGAGACATGACAGTGCCCTTTCCAAGTTTGTGTACAACTACAGTGTGTTATCTTAGGTGAAGGAAAGACATGGCACTCTCATGTATCATACTCCCATCAAATGTTTGGCAAGCAACACTAAATTATTAGGGAAAAGGTCACCTTAGTTTTTAGATAAATTTTCTAAGAAAATTTCATGTCATCTTGCACAACATACAAAATAGAAAAAGTTATTTTTCATTAGCTGAAAAAAAAAGAACAAAAACGCAATCACCCAATGCTTATTTGAAATGAAAATTCAGGCATGCAGTTTTCTTTTTTTTAAAAAAAAAGTTCAGCTGGGAGTCTTTGCTTAGTTTATAATTTGAAGAAAGTGGTAGGCAGCCAATGTAGAAAGTTAATTTTTCACATGGGGCAATTTTACTGCTCAGTGTATTGCACGGGAGACAGAATTCCATACGTCACCTGAAACTGGAAAAGCCTTGACAGAAAAGTTCCCAGACTTGCAAAACACTTTCACGTCTGTTATGCATTTAAAGATCAACCTCAGCAAAACATTGCAAATTTAAGCACCTGCACAGTCAAGTAGCAGATAAAAATGTTTAGCTAAAGGATTTACAAATCTCAAATTTCAGGACACAAGATGAGCTTCTTAGGAGGGAGATATGAATCATATCTATGTAACAGAACTTTCAGACACTGTAATCATTGTTCCTTGTAGAAAAAAATGCTTCTTAATTAGAGGCAGATGTTGAAAATTTTGAGTTATATGAAAACGTCATAAGCCAAGTCTCTTAAAGAAAATAATAGGTTACTTGTTGGATTCTGTCTTTAGAAATAAAGAACTGTGGAAATGGTAAAATTACACAGAAAACCTGTATTTCTTTTCTGTATTCAGCATTTTTTGTTTCTTTAATCTGGGCTGAAATAGAAGTCAAGAGTACAAGATTAAGTGCAGCTTTGGGATAGATGGGAATCCTCTCCTGGAAACGTTAGTTTCATAACTAACTGAAAAACTGAAATGGACACACACAAAAAGCAGTTTCTCTCTCGTGCATTACTCTTTCACCACACCAAATTCATGCCAACAAAAATAAATACATATTTTCATTTCCATAGATCTCTCCCATATGGTCTTTGCAGACTTGGTCACTTGGTTTGAAGGTGATGAAGTGCTGCAGTCCTGTTGCAGTCTTTTTTGAAGAGATTTCTTGGGTGTCCCTGTCCCTCCCCTTACCAGTAAATATATTTAGCACCTCTGTATTCACTTCCCTTTCCCCCACGGAAACGAACACTTTATTTTTAATGTTCTTTAGATCTATTTGATAGAATATCAGGTAAGCCCTTCTACTGTTCTCTTGAGATAATGTGTAAGACATTCTGTGATGTCATCTCTTTGCAGCATGACATCCTCACGTGTCAGAATTTTTGAAACTGCAAACTAATGCAAACACCATGTCCTCTCCCACAGGGTAGTGTTTAAACCTATTTTACAACAATGAGAAGTTCATGCACTGCAGTTCTTCACTCTGAAAAATTATGTTTTCTTCCACACCTGCATTAAAGAACAGCAGTCCCTCTTTCCTGCTCCTCCCCATTAGGAGATGTACAGCTGTCCTCAAATTTCATATACAAATGACTACCAGGGGTGATTGCACTCTGCTGCTTTTCACATTTTAAGGGAAACTTTCTGAAGTTATATATTTTATACATATGTAACACAGAGGGATAATTTATTGTGGTGTGGGATCAAATCCCTTCTATTCATTTTATGTCAGCCGGATGTGGTTACACTCATACCAAATGCACATCAGGTTCAGGGAAAGAGGCTGCTATTTGTGCAATAGGTCAGTGAAATAATAGTCTATTAGGAAAAAAAAAAAAAAAAAAAAAAAAAAAAGAAAAAAAAAGAAAAAAAAAAAGAAAAAAAAAAAAGTCTTCACTTAGCTGTTAAACTGCAAGAGAATTTCTCTTCATAAACAGTAATTTAAGCATGTTTGAATGTGTAAATATACAAAGGAATATTCACAACTGATAGGTTAATCCATGAGAGATGTTGACTGGTCTTTGGAGCAGAAAGAGAAGAGCTAAGAACAGGCATAGAATTATATGTGTGGTGGCTTTAGGAAACTTTCCCTTGGGTGCTGGACAGGAAAGAGTTTCTTGCAGTCCAGTGAGCTACAACTGCATTAAAAACTTCTCCAAAAGAGTGGTCAGGCTCTGGAACAGACTGCCCAGGGAGGTGGTGGCATCACCAACCCTGGAGATGTCCAAGAAGCGTGTAGATATGGTACTAAGAAACATGGTTTAGTGGGCAACATTGGTGGTAGGTGGATGTTGGACTAGATGATCTTGGAGGTCTTTTCCAACCTTAATAATTCAATGATTTTATGAAACACTTCAGGAAAGCTGCTGATCTTTACAGACCTGGTAGGTATACAAGAACTGCTTTCCATCCCAGAAAATGAGATGTGTCTTTTTGAAAAGCTTGCTCCATGGTCTAGTAAAACCTGGTATGACAGACTCAAAACCTTTGGATGACAAATTTCAATTTGCTCAAGGAAAAATAAAGTTAATTTCACCTCCAGCTTCTACTGGCTTTGTGATCCATATTCATTTATTTTATTTGTTGTGTTGTTAAAATTCCTATTAAAGGAGTTCATTTTACTACCTAAGGAAATAATTCTGTTCTAGCTGAATTCTGATTGCTATCCATGTGTTATCCTCATGTCATACGAGATGATATTATTTATAAATCCTAGTTCAAGGAATCTGGGAAGATAAATGCTTTAGATTGCAGCTCTAGGGAGGAGGATCTTTGGAAGATCCTCTGGGAAGGTGTGAGGTAGGGATGAAGAATTGTTTTAATGTTGGGAAAAAAAAGTGATTAATTTAGAGATCAAATTAAATATTCCTCGTTGAATGCTGGAGATGCATCCTGGCAAATTAGTGATAATTACTGAACAATTTTTAGCCTGGCTTCTTCAGGAAATGAGGCTTGGATGATCATTCTGTCTGTCAGTCTCACTTAATAACTACTGGATCCATTCATCAACTGCAAATATGACAGAGGAATGATGCTGTCAGAGTTATCTTGTCCTCATGACATTCTTGACGAGGTGGCTGTGAGATGGAAGATGCCTGATTAATACACCTACAAAGAGAAAGGGTTTAAAAGATTAAATATTGAAAATTTTAAGAATCACTAAATAATGGGAAAAAAAAAAAAAAAGCAAAAAAAAAAAAAAGCATAGGAAATAGAAATGCTTTACTCCACATCAGAGAGGTTTCTTTCTCAAGTCAAAAGGATTGTCACAATTCACTAGTTTCTAGTAAGGAGTGCATTTAGTATGCAGTATTATTTAACCCAATGTGAAGGAGATAAATACTTTGGAAAATGAAATTTATGAGTTCTGATACTCAGTACTGCTCATTCTACTTAAAATATGTGATATTTTCATAGATATATTACATACCGCTTCTCACTGACACACAAGTAGGACGTTGTGTATCTTAGCTATGTTTTCATTAATTCCATTGTACTTTCATAAATTAATGCCAACTATGAGAGGAAGAACATCTGTTCAAGCAGGTTTTTAAATCTGTATTTTCCCATCAAGTAAAGAATCCTTTACTGTCTTTACTATCCTTTACTATCAAGAGCATCCTCAGCAAGTTTGTAGATGACACCAAGGTGAGTGGTGCAGTCGATACACTGGAGGGAAGGGAAGCCATCCAGAGGGACCTGGACAGGCTGGAGAAGTGGGCACATGAAAACTTAATGAGGCTCAACAAGGCCAAGTGCAGGATGTTGCATTTGGGCCGGGGCAATCCCAGGTATTTATACAAACTGGGAGAAGAACTCCTTGAGTGCAGCCCTGAAGAGAAGGACTTGGGTGTTCTGGTGGACAAGAAGCTGGACATGAGCCAGTAGTGTGCGCTTGCAGCCTGGAAGGCCAACTGTGTGCTGGGCTGCATTAAAAAAGGGGTGGCCAGCAGGGAGAGGGTGGGGATTGTCCTCCTCTACTCAGCTCTTGTGAGGCCCCATCTGGAGTACTGCATCCAGGCCTGGGGCCCCCAGTACAGGAAGGACATGGAGCTCTTGGAGCGGGTCCAGAGGAGAGCCACTAAGATGATCAGAGGGCTGGAGCACCTCTCCTATGAAGAAAGGTTGAGGAAACTGAGATTGTTTAGCTTGGAGAAGGCCCCAGGCCTCCCAGTACTTGAAGGGAGCACATAAGCAGGAGGGAGGACTAGTGTTTACAAGGGTGGATAGTGATAGGACAAGGGAGAATGGTTTTAAACTGAGACAAGGGAGGGTTAGGCTAGATATTAGGAGGAAGTTTTTCCCACAGAGGGTGGTGACGCACTGGAGCAGGTTGCCCAAGGAGGTTGTGGATGCCCCATCCCTGGAGGTATTCAAAGCCAGGCTGGATGTGGCTCTGGGCAGCCTGATCTGGTGGTGGGCGACCCTGCACATAGCATTGGGGTTGAAAACAGATGATCATTGTTGTCCTTTTCAACCCAGGCCATTCTATGATTCTGTGATTCTCTGATTCTATGATCTCTGGGTGGTAGGAGGCAAACCATTGCTTTATTTCGATGACAGGTTCCAGCACCTTCGATCGGCCGCATTTTTCTAACAGGAGACTTGTATTGTCCTGTTTGTTACATGCTGTATTCACTAAACAGAGTCATTAGGGATCATAAGCATGCAAGTGGGTAAAAATAGAATCATGGAAAGTCACTCAATTGATTAATGTCCTTTGTGTGTGATTGTTGAGATATCCATTAATTATATAAAAATTTCATCTCTTGCAGGAGGATGTATGTTACCTATTCCTTCATCCCAGAGCAGATATGATAAGCTTTCTTCACATAGCAGTGTGAAGCATCTCTCATTTTACTTTTTGAGAGTTCCATGCAAACTCAATCATTGCACTATCCAAATGCAATGGACAGTTCCAGGACAAGGAGGAAAAACATGGGTGTTTTTCAGTGAAATCTCCAACTTGCTATGAACTGGAATAGCACTATAGTGAGCAAACTGAATCACGTCCCTCAGTACAACTTCTAAACATTTCTTAAACACCTCCAAGGTCAGTGCCCATGGTCCTACATGGCCACCCCAGGACCTGCTATATGATCCATTGCTGTTAGCTATCTTAAATTATTTCTGCTATGACTCCAAGCTATGTGCAAAAGATCATGCTATGTCCCATTTTCTTTGTCTGCCGGAACAGTTTCTTAGAAATGTTTTAATCATATGCAATTGTATACAAATAATGACTACTGATTGAGCTGGGGTATCTCCAGGAACATCTAAATTGCCTAACTGGAGAGCTGCTACGCCAATTAATCAAACACTTGCTATGAAGGTGGTTAGGGTGAATGATCTTAGAAGTCTTTTCCAACCTTGGTGCTTCCATGATTCTATGAGGAGCATATTCCTGGTGACCCATTATAGACAAAGGATAAGGTAGGTCTAGGACCTCTTCCTCCATCTTTTTTTTTTTTTTCCTAAGGAGCTCTTCTCTCTAATTCAGTATTTGACATTAAAGGAAAAAAAAAATAAAAAAATAAAAAAATAAAAATCAATATTAACATTTGCAATATATTTACCCCTTATTCAAGCTACATTTCTGAAAAGATCATTGTTTTGGCAGTAAATGAGGAAATCATCTCAGTAATCTTATTCTCTAATATCTCACAAATTAATCAGACTTACAAGTACCAGACAGGCACTGGGAAAACTTTGTTTTAGGTATTGAGATTATTCTTTCATACAAAGTGCTAGCCAAATATTTCCTTTGCCATTTCTATGTCTAGACCAAAAGATACTTATGTTACAAGAGGAAGTATTTGTGGTAAATTCAAGTCAATCTTTCAAGTCCTTTAAAGTCGTACTAGCAAGGTTGCCAACCTCAGCTAGTGAAGTATCACTTTACGCCTGACATCTAATAAATAAGAAGCGTCCTGGTTCCCTGATGGTGTTGTCTCCAGGGAAATTAAGCCTAGGCACATAGTAAAGTGTTTCTTAAAGGAAGCAAAATGACATCAGACCTTCCAAGATGACCTAGTCCACCTCTTTCTACAGACCTAACAATTAGCTGCCAAAATGTCCATACTTGTGAAAGTTTCTTTTTGATCCTGAGTTTTCATAGGCTACATGTGCAAGAAGTAAGCTAAACAAAGCACCGTGTCACAGCATTTCTAATTTGAATTGGTGGTCTCAGCAGCAACACAGATTAGAGTAGAAAATACCTGTGAAGGCTGAACAGCTGTGTACTCCTTGACTCGAAAAAGTCTTGAGGGAGGTGAAAATGCAAGTGAGTGAAAGATATGCATGATGTGTAGCATGCTTTACTTCTGCCTCTGAAATTATTACTTACTCCACTCATTGGGAGATCATGTGGCTATTTTTCAACAACAGGAAAAAAAAAAAAAAAGTTAAAAAAATATAATTCCTAAAAATTGTGAGGAAGACAGTGGTATGGATCCTCCTGTTGTCAAGAGAGAGGCTGCATTAAAGATGGCCTGAAACTGGAGTGGTTCCTCAAAGCTAAATGTGAGAAACGGGTAGTCCTTCCTGCTCTCTGAGTGCTGTGACAGCCACACAACAGAAATCTCTCCGAGTGCAGGAACTATTCTGAAGGGAGTAAATAAGCATCTTCTGCAGCATACATGATGTAAACAGCAGCTCCAAAGGAAACATAACCTCCACTTCAGTGCTCTCTCAGCTGTTTATTTCCTTTGCCTACTGATCTGAATGATCTCACTTGAAGTGAGAAGGCAGCTGCATTCCTGTTTTCCTCAGGAGCCTCTGTAGTTACTGGATGCAGGAACAGAATGGCAAATAGGAAGAAATGTGTTTGTTCTAACTTTCTGCATGGTGCTTGTACGGATCTCCTCACTGCAGTCCCTTGCTCTAATTGATAGCTCTTCTCCAGCTTAATGATGATAGCCACATCTTTCTTCTTTTACAGACAGAAAATGTAGGCAGAGGGAAGAAAACCGATATAGTAGCATCCACATAACAAGTACCTGTGATGTGGCAAGGTGCTGAATGCAAGTCCCCAGAGCCCTCTGCTATAAACTCTCCATCTTTCCTAAGAGTCAAGAATAATACGCCAGTCCCTGAAGTCAAAGCTGCTAAAATAGTCAATAAGAATTCTGCTGGAGGCTGAGCAGAAAAGAAAACACTGCTAGTGCCAGACTCCAGGCTACGTAGTGGAGAGAGGCACAGCCTGCATTCATCACATTGTGAACTGAGAGCTTTACATCTGAACATCCCCCCCCCCCCCCCCCCCCAAAAAAAAAAAAAAAAACCTTTGATTAGAGGTGGTGAATTGTTTGTCTTAAAGCAGTTAAAGTGGGATTTGGTGAGAAAATGAAAAATAGAATCCTGTGTGTTTTAGCAAAGCTTATTTCAATTGCCATACATATTTACTTTCTATCAGTGTCTCATAAAGGGACTATATTAGTATTGAAGCTTCACATGGAAAATAAATTCATTTATTTATAATGCATTCTGTTGAAGATTAAAAAAAAAAAAAAAGAAAAGAAAAGAAAAGAAGGAAATTTTTATAGGTGGCAATGTTCTACACTCAATATATTGATAATACTTTTGCCTACTATTTTCAGTTGAAAAATCACTGAGAAACACTGGAATATACACTCCTATGTGGCTCCTAGAAAAGCAGGTTATTTTCCTATTGCAATGGTAGGCACCATGTCATTAAAGCTCATATTTCAGCAACAGATTCTTGTGCTGGGAGTGGAATTGCAGAGTGAGGAGAGCCACTGCAAAGCTGCTGAAAGCCAGAGATCCACCAACGTTACGTCCATATGTTTAGGCTACTTTCTTGCTGTGAAGTTTGTCTCAAGCTTGTTGAATTGAGAGTCAGGGCAGCTGGAAATCATGCATGAGAAATAGTAAGCTGTGTAGATAAAACCTTGTTGCAATAAGAGCAGAACAAATTGTTTAATGCAAACTGCTTCAAATAGCAGTACTTCCACAGGAAGAAAGTCAGGCAGAGAAATGCATGGAACATTTCTCTTGCAGGGGCAGTGATTTGGAGATGATCCCTTGCTGTAGGACTCTGTTGCTGGGAGGCAAAAGGAGGTATTTAATGTCTCTAGCCCTGTCTGCTGATCCTACAATGAACACTGTTCTTTTATTTATTTATTTACTTATTTTAAACAGAGTAAAGGAATCCATCTCACAGGAGACATCGGAGTGTCAGTGCCTTACATTTCTTCCGCTTTGGAGCTGCCTTTCTGCCTGCCCATAGACTGCAGAGCTGAAAAATTTGTGCTTTCCTTTGCTGCTGGCAACCTTGTCCCCAAGGTCTCTCACATTCAGCCAAGACAAATGGACGTGAAATAAACACATGTGTGTGTTTTGTTTCTTGCCCCTGGCACTGACTGGCCCCACTGAATGGAGGTACTGAGCCCAAGCTTCTAGTGCAAGTCTCAGTGTAACCCATCTCCCATGGCTTTCTCTAGTTCATCCAACACGATGTTTCCTATTGCAGCCACGGACCTGGCTCTGGTGGTTTGAGCAAGACTGTGGTCATGACAGCCCACAAGTTCAGAGAATTGAGACCATGTGTGCAGAAGTCCTAAAGGATCATGAATGTATCACAATCACTGAAAAACTGCCCCCAAACCTGTTCTCACCAGAAAGACTTTTTGCTCTCTGTAGAGTGTCTCACATCATGTCATGGATCATCATCTGTGACTGATTTCAGATGTACAAGAGGAGCTATGTGAGAACTACAGCCTTCTCCTCCTGCAGAAGCTGAAGGCTGGACCCTTGCTGATGACAATTTAGATAAAAGGTGCTGCACTGATGGGCAAAAATAAAAATAAAAATAAAATAAAAATGGATTTGGGATCCCAGAAAGCATTTGAGTCTTCACGTAGACATAGATCTAAAATTCCTAATGTCTGGAAGAGGTCTAAGAAATCCTATCCAGGCATGGGCTCAGGCAGAAATGATTTCTTTTCTTTATACTCCCACAGATTATTTCTCTTCATCTCATTTTTCATACTGTGTGAATGCAGCCACCAGTCTAACAGACTGTCTGTCCCAAGATCCATAACAGCAACTTTCAGCATTTTTCAAATATAGCACAGGCTTCTTCCCTTCCATCAGTTAGGACAGATGGTAGAAAGATCTTGTCCATACTTTTTTTCTTCTATGACATGGACAGCATCAGTCCCAGAAATGCATCTTGTCTTGTGCATCATTTGCTGATAGAGCTTATGGGGACGATAGTATTTGAGTGAACGCAGTTAAGATCTCTTAGAGATTTCTGCTGCAATACCTACTGCAACACATAATTCTTGCTATGTTTTTTTTTGTGTTTTTCCCTCAGAAATTAATGACCTGGATCTTTAGCTTATGTGAAATACATGATGAATATCTCTTTTGCATATATGAGAGGTTCGGTTCTTTTGTTCACTGGAAAACAGGAATCCAGAAAGCTTGTCATCTTCAATTCAAGTTTTCTGTATCTGTCTTGTGATGTCAGCCGTATTTGATGTTGGCCAAGGGGAACAAAGTCAGGTTTATTTCAGAGGTGACAGGTCTCCTTTTCGTTTTCCGAGTAGATGGGGTCAAAAGTACTGTAACCCCAGAAGTAAACCAGCTGAAAGTCATATTTGCCAAATTCTGAGATTCCCCAATGGGATAATTGTGTCTTCAGGTCCATGGTCAGTTTTGAAGTGTTCTAGCCTTATTTTATTTCTGGTCTTCAAAACAAGATGCGATATGTCATCATTTCCTTTCCCTATTCCTCTTTCTAATATTCCAGCCCTAACAATATCAGTCCATTGTGTGAATTAATCTTTAGGATGTGCACAATGCTGTCATACTCTAAAAAGGACGGACCTGCATAGATTTGGAAGCCTGCTCCTTCTGAAAGCATTCTCTGTTGAAGAAGTCCCTTCTTTTACAGTGTCTGTATATTTGTGTAATTAGAGGATCAGATATGCATGACAGGCCTATGATTTTTCCTCTCAGCAGATAGTTTGTCACAGTAGATACTGTATACTTCACCATGTCTACAGCCCTAATAGATATGTCACTCACCATACCTTTCCCACAGAAATGACAAACTACTGGCCGTGCCTCTTCAAAGTCAATAGGTACTCAGAGCTGACAGAAAGATGTAAGACAAATTCTAGAGGTTTTTCCTGGTTCCTTCTTTGCATAGTACAGAATCTAAACTAGGAAATTATCAGACTGGCTTGATTTTTTCTTACCTTGCCCTGACAATACATTTGCTTGAACCGTAGCCATGAATTCTTAGGGGCTGTACTTTATCACCGATTTCCTCATATGGTAATGAGCAAATTACCATTGTTTTAGAATAGAAAGGCATAATTATTAAAGACAAATCCAAGAGAAAAATAATATGAACATTAAATTAGCAATATATTCTGTTGCACAGTATTTCTTTCACTAAAGAATAATTCCTTATATTAAAGACAATCAGTTCGAAGTTCTCCACAATCAAATAATCTATCACAAATCTCTTTTATCTGCTTGCTTTCTATCTTGACCACTTTTTATGTTGTTAATTTAAACTTTTGTAGGTGATAATCTTTTTACCACATTCTGGTACTGCCATGTCTATCTACATCCCTGCAAAACCAAATTGCAGCAAATCATCTAGTAGAAGACAACACTAGCGTGATTTAAGTTTATGGGATGCTTAAGCCTAGACAACTCTCAGCACCGGAAGTCTTAACCAGAGCAAATGAACCCACTGAACCATATGGAGTCTCACATTATCCATTGATCAGTTTTATGCTGACAGTCTGTAGAGACTCATACTTTGTAAGGATCTGTAATGTATTATAGAAAATTCCTGTTTCCAACATCTGTGGTTCAGCCATATTGAGATATTTCTTCATTCTTCCTCTCACAATGGGCTACTACTTCTATTACATAAATACAGTTCTACAGTGGTAGAACTGTACTATTTGGTTATATTCACACAGTGGGTAACTCAGCCATCACCTCCCAAGAGCATCCCCACCAACAGCACCATCTACTGACTTTGTACCTCTTCTTCCTTTCCCTTCATGAGTTCAGCCTCATCTGATCCTGTCACTGTCACTGAAGATAATGCAAGTCCAGTTCTTCATACCTCTTTGCGTTGCTCACAGTCAGGGAGATTCACATTTGCCCCCAGTCATCCTTATGATGATTGGTTTACCAATTTCCCCAAGCAACTTTATTAAGATTTTAGTCTAGGGTTTCAATGGTATGCTCTCTGTGTTGCAAAATTGCAATACAAGTTGCAAATTGTGATTCGATTTGTATTTAGGCTGTGATTCTGTCTCTGGATCTCTGAATTCAGGAGCAGTTGTTTCAGGTACAAAAAGATAAAAATAAACAAAATAAAAAGAAAGAAACTTACATTACGTTCAGATAAAGACAGTATAACTAGGGAAACTACCAAGATTTTTGTCTCAGCTCTCCCACCTTCCAGGTTTTGAAGTCTATCTGTATTTATTTTCAGTGGCAGGTATTGGAGCTCCAAGCACCCACATCAACCTGGTGAACCATGAATCCTTTCCAAACAGTTTAGAAAAGTCAGATGGACATTCAGGTGTAACAGTGCTTCTGAGTTCTCAGAAAAAAAAAATAAAAGCTGTGGTCAGGATGGTGTAATAGCCCACCAAGAGTGGTTTGGAGGACTATCACTAGACGATTTAGAAAGCAGTAGACCATGCTCACATCTTTCATGCATATTTCATGTCCTCTTGTGAAAAGAATTTTTGCTTTGAAATCAGGAGAGACTGACAGCAAGACATGCCTGCTAAACATAACGTGAATTAAAAAACTTTTTCCCACAGACATGAAGACATCCCTTACAGCAGCTGACTTACTTCACCCAGAGCTGAAGTTCTTCATCTTCCATTTGTCTATTTGCTATAATTTGTGCTAATCTGTAAGCATCTGAGGCTTTGTGCTGAATTTTTTCCTAGTGAAGGGTGATGTGTGGTTAAGATCTACTTTTCATGCTAGGAAAGAAGCTCTTATCTCCTATCAGAATACAAACCCTCATACGTTATTTCTGAGTACACACATCTTGTAAAATTTTAACTTCTCTGAAATGAGTTTCCTCCTTTCTCACAATAAAGAAAGGATTCAGTATCAACCAGGTAGAACTTCAACTTGTACCTGAGATCAAGTAGATCAAGATATAGAAATCAAGGGCTACATTCCTAGCTGGTGTTAGTTAGCATGGCTGTATATGCTTCAGGGGTCTCTGCTTTTGCACTCCCACTGAAAATGTGGTATAGGTGCAGAGAAGTTGTGTGGCTTTGTGAAGAACACCTAACAGTTATTTTATTGGGCATAAAAGATTGGGCATAAAAGAACAACTCCTCAGTTGTTAATGTCCAGGCCGTTATCTGATTGCTCAAGTAGAACAAAATGTTAGCACCAGCATTGTGCAATCTGATATGAAAGTATTTGAAACCCACTGTTTTTGTGATGGTTTGCATCTGATTGCAAAACTTCATTTCTTTTGTATCTGTAACAATAACAAAAAAGTTTTGTTATCTCATTTCAATGGGTTGATCGAAAAACAGCCATCTGATGCAGACATATATATATACACAAAAGTTGCTTTGTGTCTCTTGAAGTACAAGAGTACTTCAGCTGGATACAAGGTAGGATGCATGCCTAATAATTTCACCTCTAATTTGCAGACATTTGAAAATAGAAACATTTTTCTTATCCTTTCTGCAATAAAGATGGGGAAAACCTTCATTTTTAGTGTTAGTGTTACTTTATATATGTTTAATTTCCAAATGCATATACAACACTCTTCATGATCAATAACAAAATTGAAAGCATTTTATTATAAACTGGGAAATGTAACTTTCACCCTTTGGATTTGTTTTTTATTATCTTTATAGGTTTATTGTTTCGAGATATCTTTGGACTGTCACACAGTTCTGCTATGGAAAATATTATTTCTTAACCTGAATATGTTATACCTGTTTTTCTTCTTTTTTTTTTTTTTTTTTTTTTTTCACTCTTTAGGGCTTTCTATACAATAAATTACAAAACCTTTCACAAACTCCTTTCACTTATGCATACAGATTGTGTAATTCTGAATATAAGATTTTGAGGGGAGTTTTTTGTCTTTGCTTTTCCTCATCAAAGACAACAAGTGTGTCAGACAGTCTAACACATGAATTTATAACTTGGTGCTCCCATATGCCAACGGTGTGGTTGTTTAGTGCATGCTTAGAGGGTTGATTTTAAAGGTCTTAAAGAGTCTGTTTTAATAATTCATATTGATTCAGTAGGGGATGAAAATGCTTGACATGTTAAATGATTACCATTTACATTATGAACATGTTAATTACTGTATTTTTAATGCTGCTAGCTTCTATAAACAAAGATAAGAGCATTCTTAAAGGGACACCAGTAGACTTGAAAGATGCTGGAAAGCAGAGTTGTACAAAGCAGCATTAAAAACATTTTCTGTTTTCCTTTTCATTCCTTTTCTCCTTTATCGTTTCAGTAAGGAAGTTTTAGTAGTCTGGATCTTGCACAACACTCCAATCCCAAGCTAAAATAAAAGACGCGGGAAACTAAGGAGACTAGAAACTCTATTCAATTCAGTTTGCATTGAACTATGGTGATCCAGTGCTGAATGGGGCTGCAGCTTCCCCTACTCTCTCCAGCCTCTAGCAGAGGCAGATCTTGGAGCTTGAGTTATGTTGCTTTGGTGTTCAGGTGGTTATCTGCTGCAGTGGCTGATTTACAGCGGTGACCATCAAAATAGCAGAGTTTCATCCAAGGGATGGAGCACCTCTCCTAAGAGGACAGGCTGAAAGAGTGAGATGTATTGAGAACTGGATGACTGAGAGAGCTCAGAGAGTTGTGATCGGCAGCACGGATTCTTGTTGGAGGACTGTAACTGGTGCTGTTACCTAGGGATCAGTACTGTATCTCATCTGGTTCAGTATGTTCGTCAGTGATGTGGATGAAGAGGTAGAATACACCCTCAGCAAGATTGAAGATGATACAAAGCTGGGAGGAGTAGCTGACACATCAGAAGCCATTGCTGCCATTCAGTAAGAAATGGACAGGCTGGAGAGCTAGGCAGAGAGGAAACTTGTGAGGTTTAACAAGGGCAAGAGTTGGGTCCTACATCTGGGAAGGAGTAACCACATGCATCAGTACAAGTTAGGAGACCACCTGCTGGGTGACACCTGCAGAGACACCTGGGTGTCCTGGTGGGCAACAGTTGACCAAAATCCAGCAGTGTGCCCTTCTGGTCAAGAAGGCCAATGACATCCTGGGGTGCAGTAAAAAGAGCATGGCAGAGGGTTGAGGAAGGTGTTCCTCCCCCTCCACTCTGCCTGACTGAGGCCATTTCTGGAGTACGTTGTCCAATTCTGGGCTCAGGAGTTCAAGAAAGATGAGGATCTCCTAGAAAGAGTCCAGCAGATGGCCACAATGATGATTAAGAGCCTGGAGCATCTCCTGTATAAGGCTAGGCTGAAATACCTGGAACACTTCAGCCTGGAGAAGAGAAGGCTGAGGGGATCTTAGCAGTGCTTATAATTATCTATAAGACAGGAGTTAAGTGGATGGGGCCAGGCTTTTTTTAATGGTACCCAGTGATAGGACAAGGGACAATGGTCACAAACTGGAATGTAGGAAGTTTTGTATTAACATGAGGAAAAAAAAAAAATTCTTTATTTTGAGAGCCACAAAGCTCTATCACAGGCTGCCCAGAGAAGTGGTAGAGTCTTCTCTGCAGATATTCAGAACTCACCTGAACACTTTCCTGTGTGACCCACTGAAAGGAACATTATTTAGCAGGAGAGTTGGACTGGATGATCTCCAGAGGCCCTTTCAAACCCCTGTGATTCTATGATTCTGTGTGAGTGCTACTGAAGACTGAAATAAATACAAGGGTTTTTTTTTCTGCAGTTAGTCCTTTTTGATGTTTTGGGGACACTGAAGAGCACTCATGTAGGCACAGATTTAAGTTAAGACTGCAATGGTGTATCTATATGTCCGGACATTTAAAAAGAAATCCTAACAAAAGGAGAATAACTGTGGCTCTTGTCTCTTCAGCATGCTCCTGCATATTGGCTGAACAGTGTCTTTAGCTGAAGGTATAGTGGTGTCATCAATCAAAAACGCAGTAGTCAGGCAGCAAGGGAAGAAGAACAAGAGAGCAGTCTGTGAGTTTGAAATCTAAGGGAAGATTTCTCATCTGGGCATTATACATAAGCTTGGGACCACACGCTCTGACAGCGTGGGTGCACATGTGTGTCTGGAGCTTTCATCCCTTCCTCTCTGAGCTTGAAAGCCTGAGGCTTTAAGACACACTTCTGCTTTTGCTTTCATTTGGCCAGTATGGATGCATCACACCATTATTTTTTTTTTTTTTAAATCTGTAGGAGGGTGGAAAGGAGGAACTGCTGAAATGCCCCAGGAAAGCAGAGCTTTTCTAATTTCTTCAGTCCTACCAAGTATTGCAAAATTCACCAAAAAGATCGTAGCATGGCTTTCAAGCTTTCAGAAAAACACTAGATTGCCTAGTAATTTCTAAAAACCTGAAAAGGAGCTCACATCATGGGATATTTTTTCAAAGAACAACAACTATGGGTCTGCCTAGTCCTCTGCTAGCAAAACTGTAAGGCCTGTTATATCATTTCTTTTCAATCACTGCATTTATTAACATAAGTGCTTTTGTTTGGAGTTGCTTTGTTTTTGCTGTTGTTCTAGTTGTTTTTGTCAAAAATAAAGAGAGAGATTTTTTTTTTATCACCAGAAGTTAGGTCTGTACAACGAGAAACAAGCATTCTTAAGTGGCCAAAGCAGAAAACTGCGTTTACAGGATGTATCTATCCTGTTTTTGTTTTTTATTTTTTTGTTTTTTATATTTCCTGTTTTTATATTCTTGGATTCAGAGAACTCCACCAAACAGAAGAACAGAACTTTTTTAGAAATACTATTGCCTAGCTTGATAATAAAATGTAAATAAACAACTTTCTCCACCTGTTGGCTGCATGCTGCAGCTGAACACCGGCATTCTCCATCCACCCAGCCAGTTATTCACCATAGATCTGCAATTCTATCTCAGTATTTGTGTACAGCCCAAGATGTCCTTCGGTTTCAATGCTTATGTAAGGAGATTGCAGTGTACCCTATGCAGTTTTACACAAGCAGATTAACAGCCTTCCTGGTGGGCTTTTGTTTCTTCAACCAGGTTTTTAGCCTAACACCTTTATTCTTGTCATCTTAGACATGTCCTAAAGGATGTTTCTCATACATTGTGAGCAGTCTATGAGTCAGTATTTTTAAACTTGAAACTAGGCTCCTAAAACTGCATCCAAGAATATAAATACTGTCACAGTTTTGGAAAGTGTTAAATATCCTGTAAATGTCACCAAAGCAGATTTTTAAGATTAAATTAGCTTATCATACGTAGCTACGTTCCAAAAGGTATTTCTCTGAAAATGTATAGGAGAGTAATCAATATTCAAAACTGAAATTTCCATTTGCCCAATCCTTCTGCATCATCATTGCTGATTGGTTGTTGATTATATATTCTTTATTCTTAATCAAAAATAAAACCCATGCAGAGGCTCTGACATGCAGCAAAAATTAATCTGCATTCCTTTCTCCAGTTTCTTTCTTTGCTGGAAGTGCTCTCCCTCTTATAAATGTTTTTGGCATTTTGAATACAAATTAAAAATAAAAATAAAAAATGCTATGCCTCAAATTTGCAAAATGGATCTTGCAAATTAGCAACACGTGTCCCAGTGCTATGGTTTAAAAGAGGAGCTTTGGCCACAAAGGTGTTTATGTACTTTTCAACAACAAGATAACACTTAAAGTTTTTGCTTAGGAGCTTTTGGTTTGTTCTACAGCCCGCATCAGAAGTTTCTGTGCCCCAGAAATGTTCTTTAACATTTACTGACTCCAAACAAGTTTTAAAATCACCTCTACATGCACAGAAGTGTGGTATTAAGGTCTGCATGAAACACTTTTGCTGGAGAAGGTTCTGGCCAGTGATAGATTTGAATACACACAGCAGCCATGTATTCACTGTGCCTCAGACCACACGTAGTGAAATTATAATTCCCTATTCCCAAACTCCTCGACACATTTGAAAGTAGTACATTTTATCTTTTTATATAAATGAATGAGAAATAGATAGTCATAATGTTATTCAACATTGATATGGAATGAACAAGCAGCCACAATGCACCTGCTCTTTTCACCTAGGTACAAGCAGCATTTCCTGGAGCATTTTCCTGTGCTGGATTTCTTACTGCTGTCACCAGCCGCTGCGTGAATCTCCACATCATTTTGTCATTGAGACAAGATGCTCCGACAAGTCTGTGAGTAGGTGATAGAAGTACATGTACCACCTAGATGAATATGGTGTAGTCCTATTGTCCAGGTGCTGTGGATAATTTGGGTTCTCGCAGAATCAGTATGATGGATTTGGAGCTGAGATTGTGTCTAGATTTAAATGTGTTTTGACGTCTTTGTACATTACCCAAATCAAGTAACATTTATCCCATAAAAACAGGAGGGCAACTCTTTCTGCTCTCATTTACAACCTCTGTCCCTCTTGTTTTATTTAGTTCAGATAGAAAGAAATTGAAGAGGAATGATGAATATATCTAGAATAGAAACTGCACACACAGACCTATTCTCTAATCTGAAAAAGGAGTTGCAGTAGACAGGACATGAAATCAAGAAAGCTTCTGGACAACAGCACATAGTCAGAGAAAAGGCAACGTCATGGTGTACCAAGGAGGTGTTGGTGGCATGGCAGTAGAGACTGAACCTTCCATCAGTATCCCATTACACTCTGTTGCTGTGTGGCAGATGGCAGGAGAGGGGAAGTTTGAGACAGTGGTGTCTGACATGGAAGTGCATATGAAGAAAAGGTGTGGAATTGAATACCTTTATGCAGAAAAAATGGGACCCATTGACACTCATCAACATTTGCTTAACTTATTATGGAGACCAAGGAGTGGATGTAAGCACAGAGAGGCAACGGGTAGTGTGTTTCAGTAGTGGTGACAGTGGTGACACCTCCACTGGTGCTGATTTTTACAAGCACGACACACAGGCTCTTCTTTGATGGCTGACAAAAATGCACAGCACATGGTGATGGCTATGTTGAAAAATACTGTTATGTAGCTGAGAGTTTATCAATTGGTGTTATTGTACTCTTTGTATTTATTGTGATTTCCATGAAAATAAATAGGAGGCATTACTTTCAGAGCTACCTATGTATTACCAGATACCTCGGGGATCCCAACACTTAGCAAACTAGTAAATAAGATTTAACCAAAAACTATGATCCTTCCCATTGAATAAGTAGCATCCAAGTCTCCTTTCTATAAGATGAGACACCTCAAAGGTAGGTATAGTTTTCCGATCAGTGGATTGTCCCAGTCTCTCTAGAAGGTATAGACTTACTGAGTGTTTTGTTTTTTGTTTTTTGGGGTTTTTTTTTTTGTGTTGTGGTTTTTTTCTCCTATTTGGCTTTTGCTCTTAAATCCCTGAAAAATTTTCCAGAAGAGAAAACCTTAAGTAGTAATGTTCTCAGATTTTTCTTGCTTCTTTTTATGTTCCTCAACATAATTTGCTTTCATTATCCAGTGGAAATAAGCACTTGTTGACACTTTCTGCTTTTTTATCCAGACCTTGTTTCAGAATGATGCTTTGAAACCATATTTTTTTCTCAGATCTCAACCTTTATAGCTAGCCTCTCACTGGTAAAAAGTGTGGGGTGTATTTGCTTGTGCAAGTAGGCTCTGGGTACAGTATGGCATTTGGCAGCCCTTTATTTCTGCTCATAAATATGAATTTTTACCTTTGCAGAATATTCTGAATATTAAAAAATAAAACAAAAAAAAAAACAAAACAAAAAAAAACCAAAAAAAAACCAAAAAAAAAAATAGGTAAAGACCTGCATATGGCAGCTGTAGCATCCTATGATGTGAGTAACTGCAGAAGTGGCATTAGGTGCTGTTTTTCTGTATGCACAACTTGAACACCGTGCATTTTACCTGCGTACATGCACGCAGAGCCTTTTTTCTTTCAGAAAGCCAAAATGTGTCCTTGTCTTTATCTTCTGTATCAATCTCTTTCTATACCAAGACAGTAAAGTTAAGACAGAGGATCGCTTTGTCTCCAGGAATACACTCAGACTAATCTTCCAGACTAATTTTCTGCTTGGGTTACTTTCCTAATTATAATTTGTGTTCTCATCATGTCGTGGAAGAGCACATTTTAAATGAGCTTGCAATGCATGGTGTAGAAAGCCAGCTTTATAGCACTGTCCGTAACCTAGAATACCAATTTTAAATTTGTCATAAGGCAAATGCCATAATGATTATGAGTGTGCAGCTCTGAGGTCTATTTTTTCCCAGCTATTTGTAAACTGGGACTTCAAGTTTCACTCTCCCACTCCATATGTAGGACTGCAGGATGTTGATCTACCCTTGACCAAATAAAGCTGTGTACATTATTACACACCATGTTCCAAAACACTGTTAAGTATGCAGGAAGGTAAAAAAAAAAATATGAATTATACCTTTCTTAGTCTCAGTGTACTTGCTAGTTGGTTTTAAATTGGCATTTTCTTTGTGGGTTTATTTCTTTCATTTTAATGATAATGATAAAAAAAAAATTACTTGTTCTCTAAATGAATATGAGAAATATTACCTGGGAATTGAGAAAATGATAGAAATATGGTACTTCATGCTGGTGAGATTAGAATACACTAAGATTTCAGCTTAACCCACCACTCATGTGAAACCAATCTCGTGAAAAATTGTCAGGGGAATCTCATTTAAACCTACTCTTGAGCAACTATTGTGTCTGGAGAGACACTTGAAAAGAGTGTGGTCAATCACAAAAGCATGCTTGGAAAAAAATATCAGCGGTATGGGTAGCTATACCGATTTGCTTTTGTATTCCTGTATTTATGCCTTGCCTAACATGGTTAGCATTATGTTAGGTTCTATCTGCAGGTACTTTATTGAGTCAGGGTTTTACAATAAGCAGGCCAATGTTGCCTATGTGGAGATGCACACATGAGTGCTGGCTTGTTTTTGATCTAAGAGGTCACATTCTACTGTTGACCTACACCAAGACAAATAGCAGCTCCCCCTGGATGAGGATGAGCATGCTAGTGATGCTGTGAGAGAGAGGGAGCACAACTTCCACCTCTCATTGACCCTGCTTTGCTTCTGCTCATCTGAACGTGTGTGCTTGGACCTAGTTGCGCAACAGCATTTATTTTTCATTTTCTCAGTGTAGGTGAATACTGGTTGTAGGTGGCTAGTTGTGAATGTACAAGACAGCGAGTGCTTGCTGTCACAGAGCACTCAGTCTTCGAGGGTTTTGCATGAAAACTGAGTATTTTTGAGCTGGATTTGTATGATTTCTTTTGTGCTGAGAAAGACCTGGATATTTTGTCACCTGTGAGCATGATTGTCTCCCATTTGAATGTCATATGAGTGCTCCCTGCTTCTAAGTGTGCTTGGGAGAAGGATGATGGAGACCTTCCCAGTCTGCCCACTGCACATAGCCCAAAGGACAACCAGTACTGTGGTAATACTGTTGTCCAAGGGAAGAAAGAAATAAATTTTCTTTTCATTGTCTCTCTAAACATAGGCCTCTTTTCCTCTTTTCCAGGCTGCCAAAATACAGCCAGGTGATTCCAGAAATGAACTTGTCTGAGGAAGAGCATATGAGGTCTCCCATCCCCAGGAATGACATGAGAGGGGTAGAGACAGGTTGCCAGGAAAGTGTAGCTCAGCGCTTCAATCATCTCCCCAGCCTTGAGCAGCTGAGCTGTGGAAATCACTTTGACGTAAATCTCTCAGCAGCTTTTTTGTCTGAAATAAATGGTGCATAAAGGAAATTCAGAGTTGTTTGGTGGACAGGATTATCTATGTGTTTACTGCTCTCAGCACTTTTCTTTTGTCTTTTGACTGTGTAGTTCCCATTGGCATGAATAGCTGCGCATGAAGTTAAAGCTTCTGTACACGAGCAGAGTGTAGGAGAGCTCTCTAAGCCTATGACAGCTCTGCACTTGTGGCTGCAAGAAATGTCAAGTTAGAAGAATTACTAGTAACAGAAAGTAATTATTTTTCATTTTAAAGGTTCCCTGTTCAGTGTTAACCCAAATGTAAACTTTCTATAATTCTGCATCATTATCATACCCCCTGGATGTATTACTTTCATTTCCATTTGCTATTTTACATATGCAGCCCCCAACAAGTACACACTCATGGCATCTCATAATGTCTTTTGTATTATTCCATTCCTTCAGGTCTATCTCATTATGTATTATTCTGTTGCCATAACCTGCTGATGATATACAGTATTTGTATAAAGATTCAAATCAATGTTTATCACATCAGAGCACTATCATTCAAAAGGAAAGTACAAATCAATAATTCATTAAGCAAGAGAGAAATGAATTATTTCAAATTGCTCTTCTATTCTCTTTTCATATTTGCATAAGGAGTTGTTCTGTTGTAGTGAAATTTGTTCACTTCTTCGACTCAACTAAAAGATCTGATGCTATTCAAGATAGTACATAACTTAGGATAGGTAGTAGAGCTACAAAATTGACTTAGGTAATTTTCATTCTGTTAAAACTTCTGATTCATCCATAATATTCCATGACATGAGACGATTTTTAAAGTATTGGTGGAGCAGAGTGTGCTATATGGCTTTCCGGGTTGAACAAATCAGCTTTTCCAGGCAAAAATGAAATGATTCACTTCAAGCTGGAGCCATTCTTTTTTTTTTTTTTTTTAATCTTGTCTCACAAAAAATCAATACAGTTATTTTGAAACAGGGAATTCTCAGCTTTAAGTAAAGGAAATATTGGGTTTAGCAAACATTGGAAAGCGTGATACTTCATGAAAACTTACAGTTCTGTTTTGTGTTTGGATTTCTGACTGAAACAACCAGAGGAATAGGCATAAATGTGGATTAGCACATTCCTTTATATTTTGCTTGTAATCATCCTTAATTTGCCTTGCTTTAGTGAAAAGAGTGGGAGACATCATTCTATGACACTGGGGGTAAGCTGAATCTCAGCGAAGATCTTGTTTTTCTTTCTCTGCCTCTCTCCAAGTCCAAGTGATAGCCAGGTGATCTCCTACATTAGAAGATGGATTACATGAATGAGTCTGTGGAATTCAAATGTACCTTTAGCCCTGCTCATTTCCTAATTCAGCAGCAATAAAGTGGTCATTGCTGATGACACAGGGAATTCCTTGTGGTTTTAAGATACAATGACAGAGTATCCACCAGGAACCGCAGAGCATTAGCTGTTGCTTTCACTGGGGATAAGTGTCCTCTATTGATCAGATTTCATTGCCTGAGCTCAATAAGGCTTTTATTTATGATGACATAGCTTATGATTGCTTATTTAACTGCTGTGTATAAAGCCAGCTGAGACTCAAATTGTTATATTTACCAGAAAGGTAGTCAGATTCTTGAAGAAGCTAAGTCAGCCCTGTTGAATAGGGAAGTGAAACAACCCACACTGCCCTTGCATTTATCAGATCTCCTATCTCCCATATTCCCATCCCACAATGATCACTTCCACTCTACTCTATGCTTTTGATCAATGCCACTGGTCCCGTGAATTTTGTCTTCCAACATGAAGTTACAGTAAAGCCTGAAATCAGCTCAGCTACACAGTCAGTTGCTTGAAAGCTGTCTCAGCCCCATTCATCCTTGCTCTACATTGGGTTCCAGAAGTGATTAGGCATGTGAAAGGGAGAAAAACCCAACAGATGCTCTTAAAAACAGAGATGTGCAGTGCTGGGTCAAGAGGTCCCTGAGCCACATCACTGAGATCATACTGGAGAAGAGTGACTGTACAATTCTTCTGTTATTATAGTCCCCCCTGGGTATTAGCTGCCAGCCACTTTTTGATACAGGAGCTGGATGGACCTGTGGTCTGACCTAGTATGACTGTTCTTGTATTCTAAATAAAAGATTTTCCTACCTGAGTAGTCACATCAACAGATCAGAATTGGACTTGTACTGTGGCAACTTTTCTGAACAGTTATGCACCTAGGACAATCACAGATAATCCATATTAATGGGTGCAACACAAGACTGTATCGCTGTTTGTACTGTTAGCCTCTTTACAGGATTTTAGATAGGATCACCGTAACAGCTCTATAAATTACGCAGCTGGTAATAACTAAAACTGGAGAAAACTTTTAATTTTCTGATTCATATCTTTAATCAATTGCAACATGGTGCAATTGCATTTTAGCTATAGCTTTCAAATTGTTTACTCAATAGCGATTGCTCCATTGCTTTTGATTGACATGATGTTATTGCATTTTTATTGACTTTTACAGTAGTTTTTACAACATTTAAGGTGCATAAGTTAAACAGAAAAGTAACACAGTAACATTTCAAGATGGAAGGAGGCCATAAAGATGCAGAGCAGGTATAATTTACAATGAGAGGAAATTACAAATTAAGGATAACTCCCTTGCCCTCATGCGTAGTTAGTCCCTCTGTACGTCTTTTCAGAGTATGTCAGTAAAACATGAAATGTTTGCCTACCATAAAAAGTTAATAGATGATAGAGTTGGCAAATACTTTAAGATTATTATTAAGATTATTTTAGATATGATTCAGCTGCAATTCAGTTGAAAACAAGCACCTATACACTATACAGGGCTTCTTAGTTGTAAAAATGTTAATTATTTCAAGAACTGGCTTTGGTCTAAATCAGGGAAAGCCAATAAAAAAAAAAAAAAAGATGTGGAGATTTAAGTACATGCTAGGAATATAAACATAAATATAATCTTGAAAACAGTCAAACACATTCCCTGTGAGCTCTCTGAATGCAGGTTGTTCTAGACAAGTCATTAGGGTTCAACGGAGTGCATGCATTGCCTCTCTTTATGAAAGAGTAGTTATATGGAAAACTTCACGCATTAATCACACTTTTTCTTTTCTTTAGCACTCTCTGACTGCTTGTAATGGTATCTTTTCAATCAACAAATTCAATTAAGAATGTGTCTTTTTAGATGTCTCTCTTTCCGCTTTTGGAGAGCACTTAAATTTTTACCTGGATGATCTTCTAACATAATTTTCTGCAGAAGAATTTTTTAACAATTATTACCAATGATTTCACCGTGCTCACAATGTCATCTTTTGGTGTCTGAAACTCCCCATGTATAATAAGGGAGAAACACATTACAGGGCCTTCCACAGTTCAGCTGGTTAATATTTTAAGAATTATGATGTTAATAAAATCTTCCACTTTTTCTTTTTTTATTATTTTTCTGAATGAAAGAGTGGCTTTCTTATCAAATAAGGAGCTTCTGTGAGATTTCGCCGTGTCACATAGAGATTCAAAAGAGATTTTGCAGTCAGAAGCATGAAGTATTTCTATTTTCTGTTAGAGCTGATACAGTTTTGCTAGCAATAATAATCACATTGATTTGGCCTCCCTAGCACATAGGTGAAAGGAGGTGAAGTCATATGGCAGAACAGTCTTTATCATCACCTGAATAAAAATAGTTGACTTCTGGTCCCTCTGTCTTCTTTTTTTTTTTTTTTTTCTTTCTTTCTTTCTTTTTTGAGAAAAAAAAAAGGATATTTAGAAGCTTGAGTAGTACTATCCAAAATTAATCTTGCAATATTGGTGAAATTAATTAGTGTTGAATAACCACAAGGAGAACAGGAGGTGACCAGTGTGGACCATGGTAGACTTCTTTATAATGCACAGACTTCAGTTGTTCTCCAAGGAATATCCAGGAATGACCGGTCAAGGTGAAGTTCATGGGATCTGAGCATTACAGTTTCTAAACTAAGCTCAAAGGGTGAGAGGAAAAAGCCCATGATGTGTTGGTATGAAAATCCCACAGGAAAGATCATCCCTGTGGCCAAAGAGAGCATATAACCTAGACGTGCTTCTTTCTAAATATGCTGCTTGTTCTATTCTATAGAAAATACAATTATTTGGAAGGGTTTTTCAGCTACAACAAAACCTTTGCCACCAACAAAGTGCTTCCATTAGCTGGACTTGTCAAAAAGTCGAATATTAATAGAAAGAAGATTACAGTTGTCTATTAAATTCTGTAGAGCTTTCCCATCAAGTGATAGCAAAGGCTTCTCTTTACAAGGCATTTTGCCAATTAAGCATTATTATGTTGTCTTTACACATGAGACTCACTGCAATTGTTGTGACCAGTGAACTTTCTCTCAGGCATCAATCCACATCTTATTATTATCAAAAATCCTCATCATTAATCCCATTATATTGTTCTTGGTCATGGGATAAATTCATCAATGGATGATCTCACCCTTTTTAATCTCGTTAGTTTAGCATATTTCTTTTCTGGATATCCTTACCATAATCTTATCATCACAACCCTTGGGAAGTTTTGTCCCAACAGTGCTGCAATGAGTGTTTGTTTAATATTTCATTATTTGATAAGAAATTTAGCATTTAACCCTCAGTTTCCTCTGATGAGAGAAACAAGATCTACAGAAGCAAAACTGCAGATCCCTGCATGTTATGGAGCTCATTAGCTTCCCCTTGGCAGGACCTTGATTTTTGCAGATCTGTTACTGTGTTTCTCATAGGCATCTGATTAGAGACATGATTTGCAGTCTGGTGAGCACTGACTGTATTCCTGTCTATATCACTTTTTGTTTTGATGGGACCTGCTCAATCACACTGATTTGTACCTTCCTTCAGAACAGAGCCAAAATTTCAATTCAGAAAATATTATCTGAGCTGACAGCTAATATTGGCTAAGATTAAATTCCATCAATTACTTTTTTAACAGTAACAAAAAAGTATATATGATATAAAACACATAAACCTTCCCTCTCTGAATCTAATTTTCTATTCCTGCAGGTGTTCTAAAGTATTGTAATGATGTCTCACACCTGAGATCTTCAGTAGTGTAGCTAGTGTTTAAAAAGTAGGTAAAGGAGGAAAAACTCTTTATCCATTTTAAGTAAAGATGGAAGCCCTAATCATTGAAGCACTTGGGCCTTCAGGAAGCCTAGTCTCAAGCTCACTTGTACCTGAACAGATTTAAAATACGATGCTTTGGAGGCAAGTTAGATCTCTTCTCTCATCTGTGTTTCAAAGACTGTTTATGCATTTTATCTAATGACTCTTTCATGTAAATTCTTCTCTCCCTCTGGGTAAGGTTTGTGCTCTAGGAATAACAAACAGGGTTAGGTAAAAATGAATATGTTGATTTACTTCTCCTCTGAGGTCTCATAAGGTTATTCATGAGTATAGGAGGGACCATAGCTGCTTCTGTACCTGTTTTCAGACCCCTTCTATGCCTCCAAAGAAGCTTTTCTGAACATATGTCATTCACAATATGTCACTAGTTCCATTATAGGTGACCAGTCTAGAAACAAGAGCAATACTGTATGACTAAAGTAGTCATACATAATGTACGGTTCGGGGTGAGTAGGCACCATTCATAAATGCTTCCTTGTCCAGAAACTGTCAAAGCTGCTTAGTGAATGTTTATGAATAAATCAATTTTCAGAAATCAATACTGGCTCTTGCACAATTTGAGAGAATAAAAATAGCTACACAAAGTGCTGATAACAATTCAGATTGCTCTGCAGAGAAATTTCTCCTTGGATTTACGAATCTGTTTGAACAAATATACAAATCATTAGTGAGCTCAGTCACTCCCAGCATTTTAAATAAGACAATCATAGGCAACATGTGCAGCTGTATGAGATGAACTTAATGTGCTTTGGTATAGTTGAACAGACAATTTGCAATGTATTTCCAGGCCTCTTACGTAGTCCAAGGAATGCCACAATAAAATCACTGTTTTAATAGGTCTGGTCTTCTAGTTCTCATGGTTATTATTAAGCAAATACATTCAACTTTTAATTATTAATATACACTTTTGCAATGTGTCCTTCCTTGCCTTTTGTATCTGCTTTTATTTCCTCAAACACATATCTTCCTCTTCCTTTTCTTCTTCTTTGCTTGTTTTGTGACAGTGTTGAGTCACAGTCATAGTACAAAGTCTTTTCATTACAGTCCACAGCTTTGTTTAAAGAAATGTCACTAATATTTTCCTTAGTCCTTTCTTCCTACCTTTTTTGATATGCCACATCTCAGCAAGGAAGGAAGGAAGGAAGGAAGGGAGGGAGGGAGGGAGGAAGGAAGGAAGCAAGGAAGGAAGGGAGGGAGGGAGGAAGGGAGGGAGGGAGGAAGGAAGGGAGGGAGGAAGGAAGTGAGGGGGGGAGGGAGAGAGGAAGGAAGGGAGGGAGGAAGGAAGTGAGGGGGGGAGGGAGGAGGCGAAGGGGGGAAGGAGGAAAAGAGAGAGAAAGAAAGAAAGAGAGAAAGAGAGGAAGAAAGGAAGAAAGGAAGAAAGGGAAAGGAAGGAAGAAAGAAAGGGAAGAAAGAAAGAAAAAAAGGGAAGAAAAAAAGACCTTTTGGCATGGCCATGTGTTAATTACCTGTATTAATTACAGCTTCCACTAAGTAAAACCAGATCAGTCAGGATTTGGCTGAAATAGAATGGTGTTCAATAAATGCAATCTTTCCCCCCTGCGGCAATCTGATGCATTCCTGGAAGCTGTTTATCCTTTAAAAGGCATGAGTGTAACTTGTTCTCAGGAACAAGCCCAGCAAAGATTAAAGGAGTAATTAAAGACCAAAACTCCAAGCTGTATACTATAAAAACCTCTTAGCAACATTGGCTGTAGAGGGAGTTTATAGTATAAATAGATTGAAATGCTAGGTTGGTTTTCCAAGCACTCTTTTTTCAGATATACTGCTCAACGGTGAGTTTTCATTGGATAATTAGTTGTGGTAGGACATATTTCTGCACCTTCCATTGATTTTGTCCTTAGAGTCTGTGTCTGAATTTCTGAAAGCAGAAGGTATGTATGTAACTGCTCTGCAATCTAGAGAACTGCAAGGAACTTCAAGTTAATACCCATTAACTGCATTTGAAAAACCTTCTATGCAGGTAAGATAAACATAGTACAAAAGGGAAAATGGCATATTCACACATTAGTTCGCTCATGCAGGACACACAACCATGAAAATAGTGTGACCTTTGCAGGTGGAAAAAATGCCTTTTCCCTTTTGTTCTGCTGCTAGCTGATGATTTGGGGCAAGAAATGTTTTTGCTTTGTGCCAGGATTTCTCTGTGTCTGTAGTGCTCATATCCTCTCCCTGTGGGATACTGGGGTGGGGGAATGTGAAGCAACATCTGACACCTCAGCTCATGCAGCAGGCAACCAGCATCCTGCTCCACAGAGGTACACACTGACATTAACCTCTGCTACCCGGAAGTTCTCCTTTGTTTCACTTCCAGGAAAAAAAAAGAAAAAAAAGGAAAAAAATAATAAAAAAAAATCACTTGTGAATTCTGTGACTTTAAAAATGGCATACACAGACAAGAGTACATTCCTAAACCCATCAGCTGTACCATCTTGCTTGTATAGGCACAGGCACAGGGCTACAGCATCATCCACACCTGTGCTGCAAGCGTGTGAGCTTCACTATGGGTGCAAAGCTTGGCATGGTCATTGCCTTTGTTTGCAATCTCTGAAAGTCAGGATGGAAGAGGGAATAGGAATCTGTGTTTTATTACAAAGGCAAAACTGGGGGCAGTGCTGTAATACACAATAAATAATAATAATAGTGCCAAAGTAGATGTCTTCTATCTAGCAGCCTGTTTGGATTGTGAATATTTAATTTAAACATTCTCTTCCTTCCTGTGCCTTTGAAAAGCCATTTTTAACATGAAATCTGACAGCAGTAATTCATCCTCTCTGATTTAATTTTATCATTCAGGTCTCACAATGCCGAATTTCCAGGCTTGTTTTACGCAGGAGGTCAGAATAGAGAAGAATAGTGATCGCTTTTGGCCCTAAAATGTAGGAAAGAGAATCTTCTATATATTTACGTTGACTTCTGTTAATGCAAATAGAAATAAAGCCCCGACTCTATCCCGTATAAGAATACAATGAAAGAAGGTGATGATCTGTACCTGGTGGCACAAACTGCATTTTCTGACAGGTTGTCAGTAAGGATCCAAACAGTGCTGTCTGACTATGTATAGTAAAACTACTCTTATTGGGAATGCTGTTTCTGTCAGAGAGAAAAGTGCTCTTTGGGAACAGCAAAGAATGGTGAGCCCCTCATTCCTATGAATATTGGTAAATTATTGAAAAAGGACATTGCTAAATCCCAGTTAGATGAAAAGTATAATCCCAGCACTGAAACAGTGATAACTATTTCTCTGGGCCCATCAGACTCTGATAACTGGTTACTGAAAAGGATTTGCATCTTTCCACCTCATTTATTAATAATGAAATTTTAATTTAGAGAGTACAAAGTCATCCCTGTGCAGGAAGAACACATCTGAAATGGCCAAGGTGAGAGGAACAAGAAGAGCCAATTTGAAAGTTCATGCAGGAGTTCATGTGTTCATTTCTATGTAAGCCACATGGAGCATTGTGGGAGGCATGTGAATGTGGGAGGGTGAGATAGCCCCTAGCAAGCACCTCAGCATGCCTCTTGTTCTCTCAGATTCTGTAGAAAACTTGCCTGTACAACTATTTCTTTTGGCTTGAGGCTCTGTAGTTCTGAAAATTCTTGTGGGGAGGAAAAAAAAAAAAAAAAAAAAAAGAAAAGAAAAGAAGAAAAAGGAAAAAAAAGGAAAGAAAGGCAGGCAGGAAGAAAGGCAGGGAGAAAAAGAGCAAGGGAGGGAGGCAGGGAGGGAGGAAGGGAGGAAGGAGAGGAGAGGAGGAAGGGAAGGGAAGGGAAGGGAAGGGAAGGGAAGGGAAGGGAAGGGAAGGGAAGGGAAGGGAAGGGAAGGGAAGGGAAGGGAAGGGAAGGGAAGGGAAGAGAAGGGAAGGGAAGGGAAAAGGGAAGGAAAGGGAAAAGGGAAGGGAAGGGAAGGGAAGGGAAGGGAAGGGAAGGGAAGGGAAGGGAAGGGAAGGGAAGGGAAGGGAAGGGAAGGGAAAAGGGAAGGGAAAAGGGAAGGGAAGGGAAGGGAAGGGAAGGGAAGGGAAGGGAAGGGAAGGAAAGGGAAGGGAAGGGAAGGGAAGGGAAGGGAAAAGGGAAGGGAAGGGAAAAGGGAAGCAAAAAGAAAAATATCCCTAAATATTTATTTCCATGATTTGAAAGCCGATTTTTAAGAGCACACAGAGATTTCATAACTAGATGCCCTGAAGCAATACGGAGTTTGGAAAGTTTGCATTTTTGATCCATGGGAAACGTTTGGAAGTTCCATTAAATTGGGTATAGTGAGAGCTGGCAAATGGTGGGTGGGGCAAACCCCAAAATGCTGAAGCGCTGAAGGGAGGAATGCTTAAAAAAATACAGTGTCAGACAGCTGCCTTGGAGGAGAAACACTGCAAGTCTGAAAGGTTTAAGTGTTTGTCCCATCACTTTAATCACCAAAAGGCTTCAACCAACAGACCCCTTGCAGTGATATTGTGCCGTGTTCAGATCTGTTTTACAGCTGTTTGGACCAGTGTAAGTCAATTCATTTAATGAAGCTCCTCCGGATTTACATCATGATAAGTACAGTTGGAAAGAACCAGGGAATAATCCTGGCAAAAGCAGTTGCACATGAAATTTCATTAACCTACATTCCGGCAAAGATGCTGTCCCTTTCTTTACTCCCTTTAATTTCTATTATGTTCAGTTCTGAATTATGCAGCTGGAATTTGGTTCATTCCTGTGCTCACACTTAAGATAAATAACATAACAGATGTGTCACTGTGAAGCCCTACGTGGATAGCTATTTTTCTCCCACTGAATTGCAGCTTGGAAACAATGTTAGATGACAGTTGTGGACATTGAAAATTGCTTGAAATGCGAGGGGAATATTAAATTCTGAACCTGATCCAGCCTTTAATAATGTGCCAGCCTTTGTCATCAGTTACTTAACAATAGATATGCATTCTACTAGAGAAAAATACCCCATGGTATTATCTCAATATACATATTGCAAATTATTATTTGTCACTACTGAACAATTACATGTGGGTGCAACATGGCCCTTTATAATCCCATGGTTTTTGCCTGCTGGAGCACCCTTTGTCTAACAAAATGCAAGTTGGCATGGAGTAGGGAACAGGAGTTGTGAGGCACTCTCCAATTTACAGGTGGTTGTTGTTATTACTCATGTAGTGCTGTTGTCTCACTTGGGATTATTACATTTGCTGTTGGCATTTTTCTATTTGTTTCTCTGGTGCTATTTTTTAGATGTGTTTGTGTTATGGTAGGGCTGGACATCATAGCTCCTTTGTGTCAGGTGCTACAAAATTCTTCCACAGCTATTGTGGCTCTTAATGGGGGTTTCTCCCTGCATGTAAATCTATGGCCAACAGGTCACTAGAGATAGGAAGAACAGAAAGAAACTATGAGAGTACCAGCATCACTGAATTAAAGCTGGTCAGCAGTAAGCATCTCAGATGGAAATAGGACTTTGTGTGAATGGAAGGCACAACAGAAGGAGGTGATATAAAGATTCAAGAGGGGTGGAAGGCTTAAAGGCAGCTAAGCAAGAAGAAATACAGCTGCTGAGAACACTTATTATTTCAGTATAATTTCCATAACAGCTACTTACATAGGAGCATTTCACCACTGAAACACATGCAGAAAGCCTCTTTTGACAAGCATATGTCTCTTACATCCTCAGATCCTTAGCAAACTGGGATAAACTGGTCTTCTGTGACACCACAACCCTTCGCAGGGAATTTCTTTATGCTATTAAAAACAAACAAACAAACAAACAAAAAAGGCAAACATTTTATTGTGTAGAAACCATAGCGGTATTTTTGAAGCCGTTCCACTCCAGGAGGCTTACTGCTGACTTCAGTGAGAGCAGAGGTAAGCATTTGCTGAAAGCAAAACAAAACTGTCTGAATGTTTTATAGCCAGTGCATTGCCTTACTCACACCGCAGGCTTCTTAAAATATTGAAACAATGACTTTTTAATGTTGAACTTATATTTTATAATTTATGCTCCTTCATTACTTTTGGCATGTCATTCAGCGAGGACAATGAGAAGGGGGTCAGTCAGCTCTATGTTTGCTTCTATTGATTGCTGTTATTTATTCATTAGCTAGTTTATTTGTGCCATGCTGGCAGTATGTATGATGCTATACAGATAGATAAGAAAGCACTGGCAATCAATATTCAGATGCAGAAAGAAAGGTCCAATTCAGTGTGAGTGACCTGAGTGAAGCACAATCTCACTAGTTGTATTGTTTTAAAGATTTAGGGATTTTGGAAATCATAGAATAATAGAATGGCTTGGGTTGGAAGGGACCTCAAGGATTATGAAGCTCCAACCCGCCTGCCACAGCAGAGCCACCAACCTCCACATTAAATATTAGACTAGGCTGCCTAGGGCCCCATCCAGCCTGGCCTTGAGCACTTCCAGGGATGGACAAGGCATCCACAGCCTCTCTGGGCAGCTGTTCCAGCATCTCACCACTCTGTCAAGAACTTCCCCCTGACATCCAACCTTAAAACCTTCCCTCCTTCAACTTAAAATCATTTCCCCTTGTCCTGCTGTTATCTATCCTTTCAAAGAGTTGACTCCCCACCTGTTTATAGGCTCCCTTTAGGTACTGGAACGCTGCAATGAGGTCACCCCACAGCCTTCTTTTCTCCAGGCTGAACAAGCCCAGGTCCCTCAGTCTGTCTTTGTATGGGAGGTGCTCCAGCCCTCTGATCATAAAAGAGGCACAGAATCCTCTCAGTCCCTCAAGACCTGGTAAAACAAGCAAGCAGCACAAGAAATATAAAATTTGATAGAAACATAAAACATGTTTCACACTCTGAGTTTGGGAGTACCTCAAAGTTGTGTCAGTGGATCACTACAATCACAAGTAGATCTTTGGGAGTACTTTCTTATTCTTTGTATCAGCTATGGGACAAAATGTTCTTAAGCCAAATGCCATAATATCAGAGAATCATAGAATCATAAAATGGCCTGGATTGAAAAGGATCATCTAGTTTCAACCCCCCTGCTATGTGCAGAGCCACCAACCACCAGACCAGGCTGCCCACAGCCACATCCAGCCTGGCCTTGAATGCCTCCAGGGATGGGGCATCCACAGCCTCCTTGGGCAACCTGTTCCACTGCATCACCACCCTCTGAGTGAAAAACTTCTTCCTAATATCTAACCTGAACCTCCCCTGTCTCAGTTTATGGCTTGTGATCACTCTGGAAATACAAAAATTTTAGTGGGTGGGGTTGCTTTACTTTATTTATTTTATTGTATTTTATTTATTTTATTTTATATCTATTTTATTTGACTTTTTATCTTTATTTCTATTTTTAAATTGTTGCTTTTAACACATATTTAACATTTGGAAAGGAGCACTAAAATCACCATATAATTGGGTTCCTAAACCTGACCTTGTGCAACCCTTCCAGGTTCCACAGTCCATTGTTTAAGACATAATTTTCTGGAGGTGCTGGAGACTTAAATTCAAGCTCATGCTTTCAAGCAGAGAGGAAATTTAAACTCCAATTTCCTTCTTCCCAGGTGATTAGCTTGCTTGTTTGGGCTGCCATGGAAAAATACAAATTTCTTTGACACTTCTTTCTTGGTCCTTATGGATGGCATCTAAATTCCTTTTGTGGGTCTTGCTCCCCAAATTTAAGATATTGCACTTAGTAATGTGCATTTTGGGTCTTTCCAATTGTCATTCACCCTTGCTTCCCAGTTGACTCACTGAGTGTAACTCAAATATGTGAAAACTTTAAGTTGAAATTGTGCCTTCAGGAAATATATGCTTTACTGAAGAGAAACTATTCACCACGCTGTACTCCAGGTTTAGCCCTGCAATGATTTATGTCTATATTTAATTTTGCACTAGGGGTAGCTGCGCTGAAGTCAGTGGAACTGCCCAGAGTTCGAAAAGTTAAGCACATACATAAGATTTTATAGGACTGAGCATATGAAGAAGGACTCTGTTATTAAGAGGAATTGGAAAGAGATAAGCAGTATGCAAAGGAACATAACAAATGTGTACAGTCATACCACATCTCTTAGCTCAGTTATTAAGCCTTGGCTATTCCTTGCACTGTTTATGAAAGCCAAAAGAGAAGTAGTTATTAAAGATTTGAAATCCTTGAGATCCTTGTGGATTCTGATGTACTGGATTTACATTACAGCTGCTCTTTCCCTTCAATTATCTGTGCACACATTTAGTGCTTGTTTGTACATCCTAATGTGGCAGAGCCCACCCTACTCAACATACAGTTTCTTGGAACCATTGCTTCAGCTTAGTGCCCCAGCAAGGAGAGGTGATTCCAAATTCATTGAATTAAAAACTTTGACAAGATTCCTGCATGTCTTTCAAAGGGCAGCCATGTGAAGATGTATGGACTTCTACTGGTGTTAGGAATGCAAAAATTAAATGAAAGTGAAACAATCTGTGTTGTTCTTTGCTGCTGTAGGTCACAATTATAACACTTTTGACATAAGAGAAAATGTCACAGCTCTTGAGCTATTCTCCTAACGCAGGAAAAACAATGCTTGCTGTTGCTTTCAGTCATAACCGTAGAATCATAGATTCATAGAATGGCTTGGGTTGGAAAGGACCTCAAGGATCATCAAGTTCCAACCATACAAAACCTTCCTCTATCTGTGAGCCTGGAAGAGACTTAATATTGACTGATAATTGCTCTTTCGTTCCAATATATGATGAATTCACACAAAAAAGAAAAAAGAAAAAAAAAAAAAAAAAAAGGTGTTTCTCCCCAGTAGTTACTAAAACAATAATTCTGAGTTTAGGAAATGGTTACAGAATGAAGCTGTCTCTAAGTCATCTGCTTCCTTGTCACTCTTTTCTTCTGTAACTGCTCAAATCACCCATGCCCAACTCCTCAACTCTCTTTTGTCTGCCACTTACTGAGATCTAATGGCTTTAACCATCAAAATGGTCATGAAAATCTGGACTTCAGGCAGTGTAGAGTTTTGTTTCCTATGGATAAAGCTAGGGAGAAAAAGTCTTCCATACTCTTTAGAGCTGGTGTGAGATTAGAGGAGAGTAACTTTCAATACTGTAGGAAGCGCAGAAAACAGTAATAATGATGTTAAAAATCCTTTATATTTCCAAAAAGATGAAACTCAAAATTAGACATTTGAATGTACACAAGACAAATAGGTCACATTCAATCCCTTATACATATTCATTAAAGCTAGCTGAATAACTGGCCACTTACCTATTAAAAATGTTCTTAAGAGTGTGGTTAAATCACTACTGAGTGTTTCCTTACGCATCATATCAAGTGAAGAACAAAGATGGAAATTCATAATATGAAATCAATTCTGTTCAAAGCCAGTAAGCACAAATAACATCAGGAGATCCGAATCATTTCCCCCTACCCCCCACCATCTTATATTTATTAAATAGAAATCAAATGGAGGGCTTATAGAATCTTTTGGGACTAAAAATGATCTGATGATTTTTCTTAATAAACTGTAACACCTAGAAATTTGATTTCTGGCTGAATCTTGTATTTGGCAGGGATGTTATTTGTCAGGGAGCATTGCTTGCAGACTGATTCATTATAAGCATTGATTTCACAGGTAAGAAATTAAATCAATATGTTTCCCACAGAACCAACTTTCTGTGCTCTGTGGATGAACCAGCTGACTGAGAGGATGTCGGGGAAAGAGTATGAGGGGAAAAAAAAAACAAAAAAACATTGCAAACAGATGTGCATTTGTAGAGAACTGCTTTGATTTCTGACTGGTGGTTGTGTGGTTTATCTCAAAGCACTTATACAATGCTTTTTATAAGCACAGTATCATTAGAGTTACTGCCCTCCTCCCCCCAAAGACAGAAGGAGTGCAGAGGTGATGCAAGACCTGGTTTTCTAAAATATGCCTATGGTGAATCCAGAGAAACTGTTGTATCCTAGCAATGAATGCATCATCCAAAGCAAAGGTGTTCTGACTGGGTACGGATGATGAAGTAACCTCAAAAGTGGTCATCTCTGAATAGGAAACAGGTAATATAACCTCTGTACAGCCCCCAGGGAAGTTTTCTTCTTGCAGCTCCAAATCACATCATTTTTCTAGATTTGCTGATTTGAATTATTATATGTGTTCTAGTTAGCAACCACGGTGCATGTACCCTATGGCTGCATTTCAGGAGTAGAGTCAGTTCTTTCTCTAATAGTTCTCTCTATTGCATATAAATCTATAAATATATAGATACTTTTTAAATAAGCTCAGGTTTTACCTGCGCTGGTTGCAAAGATAAGAATGGATCGCATGGGATCAGAAAACTGAAAAAAGTAAAGAAGCTTCAGGCACTTCTGAAAGTCAATCTCATCTCTCCAAGTAAACCAGTAGATGTAGTGCTATGATATACTATTTATGGACAAGGGAAGATCAGTATGGGTCTTAGAGAGATGATCAGTGATTCATCTCACTGGAAAAAGCTGTAGAACTTTTGTGCATTTTTCTGACAGTGAAACCCCACAGGTCCATCAGTCCATGATGAAACCTTTGGCTACAGCCTTTCCATATCTCCTTATTTCAGTTCCCATTTAGAGATTTCAGTTATCACTTGGAGACTGCTGATCAACGGTGACATGCAAATATAGCTTTTATGAATTTCTGGTTTTAATCATTCCTATCCATCCCATGGCCTGTGTGAGTGTACATGGGTAGAGAACCTTTACTCAGAAACAATATGTGAAGGAAGATATACGGCAGAAGGTTTCTTCCACAGAGGCTGTGCAGCCATCTAGCCATGTGCGCATCACAACCTGGAGCCTCCTGTCCTAAAATAAGCAGCCTCAGCAAGGAGACTATTTTATACTTACATCTACACTACGATAAAACTACACACAGTCACTGTGTACTTGCCAGAGGTTGAATCATAAGCATAGCTTTAACCAGATTGTTGTTCTCAAACTCCTTGCAATCAGGAATCATGTTTTTGGCATTACAATACAAATTTGTTGATGTCCACTAATGTGATGAGAAATCTGAGTTAAGTGGTCAGCCCAGATACGCACTTACTTAGACCAGAATGAAAAAATTCACTCTGCAATAGACAACTAATTAGTAGATGTCTAATGGTAGAAAAGTTGCTCAAAGCTTCTTTAGTAATCAACAGAAAAAGTAGTAGGTTCCCAACAACTTCTGAATGTCCCTTTATCAGTACCCATCCTGTGTTACTGAAGATGTAACAAATCTGGATTTGAAGCCCAAAGGTTAGGCAGGATGAAGCGTGGTTTTATCGTCAATGGATTAGAGTTAGAGAAGCCATCAATCTAGACATGAGATAGCTCTTTGGAAATGTGAGGATATATCATGAAGTTGAATGGCCGCTATGAGTGTGGATTACCTTGGTAAGAAAGGAAATGTAGGTCTTCTTCCCTTTTAGCTCATGATTTATGCTTTTCTACAGCAAAATTGGAATTTTGCAACCAGATCAGTCACCTCTGTTTTAAATTGTGTGTTGAAAAACTGCAATTACAGAGGAAAGTTATGCAGTTATTTAAAAGCAAGCAAAAATGCTTCTTAGTCAGGCACTCTGGGAGTACCATCTGCTTAATTTATCAGAAAGTGTACTGAGAGTTAATTGAGTACCTTTAGAGGGAGAAAATGTCAAAACTCTTAAAAAAAAAAAAAAAACCAGCACAAAGGGCTTAGCAAACCTACCAGACAAATTCAAAAGAGAAATTAGAAGTTCTGTGTTTTGGGTTTGGTGGTCTTTTTGTTTTGTTTTGTTTTGTTTTATTTGTTTGTTTGTTTTGCTTTCTTCTTTTTTTAATTCTTGCTTGCTTTGTTACTCCCCAGTTTTTCTTTCAACCAGAAAAGGCAAACCAGCAACTGAAGCATTGACTCCTCCAGCTCTTAGCCTGTAGATTACAACTGGACATGTTTCTGGAAGGCATATTTTTTGTCAAACACAAATTATACATTAGGCTAAGCACCAGTTACCTGGTTCAGCTCCAGTTATCTCGCTGGAGAGTACAGTGAGCAGTGGAGGTCAACAGCACTGACCTTCTTCTGGCTCCTGCAGACAACCTCTGGCATTTCCTGAAGACCTTCTCCATCTGTGATTGCTATGAAACAGTCCCAGCCCAGATGAACAGGAGCAGGTTGCTTAGAGATAACTATGCTGGATGTATTCCACCTGAGACAGTCCCCTGATGCTTGGGAAATTTTTTGGCCAGCCGTCAGAGGACTGAAAGATTAGTCCAAGATCTGGGGGGAAAAATCAAAAAGGGAAGAAAATCCTACGGAGATTGAAATAAATAAAAAGGAAAGTTCAAGCCTCTGGAGCACTTTCTTTCTATTTGTCCCTTTTCTTTTGGCTCTCCTTTTAATCTCCCTGAAATGTGAAGCTTCGCAAAGTGGAAGCTGGAGGAGGAATGCAGAAGAAATATTCAGGGGGTAAAACTGGGAATTCAGGATGTGAAGAACTGGAGCAAAGTGAAAAACAAATAAACAAAACATATTTTACAAAACATTCTGAAGCTGCTACTTCCTGTAGCAGGGTACTTCCAGTCCAGGCATATATTACAGCTAGGGAAAGTAAAAAATGGTACTGATGCCATAATTCCTGTAGTAATTGGGAGTGGTGCACAGGAACTTATTTACAGTTTGGTGACTACTTGGGACTTTTGATAGCTATTAGGAGGATAATTAGGGGAGAAATTAACATTAAATCAGTATTTGCAGCCAAAAGCTCTATGTGTGTGACCATGTGTATTTTTGTCTTAATTAAAAAATAGGATAAACTCTTCCTTTAAAATCTTCTTATTTCCCCCTTTATTTTTTCCTTGGTTTCATCTTTCTGCACTAAAAACACATTATTTCCATTTCAAAGCATTTTTTAATTAGTTTCCTTTATTCTTAATGGCTATGTTTGTGTAGGAGGGAAGCTCTGTTAGGTGTCCAAAGGAGAGCTGCTCACACTGATGAGATGACATCTCAGACATAAATCATTTACTGATGCAAGTCAGAAACCTCCCTGATCCAGACTAAAGCAAACAGGGGTTTTGAGGCATGAATCTGCTTAAAAACAGCTCTGTCTGCTCTGTGCATTTGGATAGCCTGCCTTTTGCTTTTCTAATAATGACCCTGGGCTCTCTGAGCTTTCAAAACATCCTTTCAGAGGACACCATCATTTGCTGCATACGTTTCAATACCGCCTCCTCTTAGTATGCATTTAAAAGAAAGCACTTTACTATAACAAGAAGAGAAACTGGATAACACAGAGGTGCTTGGCTACAGGGAGCATCTGCTTTTGGCCTGAATAGCTGTTCAGTAAGGCTGGATAAGGCTTAAAAGCTGTTCAGCAAAGCCTTCAATAAGGCAGGGCAGTGCTTCAATTGGATTCGGAGCCGATGTAATAAGGCAAGGGAAGAAGAAAACTAACCAGGTAATTAAGAAAACAAAATATCAGGGAGCGGAGAGAGCGTTGCAATCTGCGAACTATCATGAAATGTAACCAAGAAGTCCCTCCTGGGCTTTCATTTGAGAAGGGTGGAGTGTGCTTCCCCCCAGTCCCTCCAAACCCATGGTCTAAAGAAGATGTCTGTGCTGTCAGGGCCCGATGAAGTGCTTCCAAGCCACAGGGCAGGGCTTCACGCTGCCTTCACACGGAGAAAGTTTTCTGCGCTTGTCTGTGCAGCAACACACATTCACACGGATTAATTCCAGCTGTGCAGTGCCTTGCTGGCAGAGTCGTTATATATTAGTAATGCTATTCGATTTGAGCAAACGGGCTCCCCTCGCTCAGATCTCTCGCGTACCAATGCTCTTCCTCTTGCACATACAAGCCTTGATTATCTACTTTCCTTCTTTTTTTTTTTTTTTTTTTTTTTTTCCTTAAACAAAAGAGGCCTTGTTTTTTCTCTAGCTCATCTGTCTTCCTTATTCATGCAGAATCTTCATTTTTTCCACCTGGAAACAGCACTGAGCAGGATGCTGCTGACAGCATGGTCATTTGCAGGCAGGAGACTGTAAGCACCATTCTGATGGCATAAAGCAGGAGTGATTTCTCATCAGGGGATCTTCTGGGTGAAAAGCCAGGCAAGATTAGCATCATGCTGAGAGCACATCATAGATACAGAGTTTCAGGATGAGTCTGTGATCCTGTATTTGTCAGCATGCTTGGACCAAGTGTCAATTTACCCAGAGCTGACATCTTCAAACATCCTCACCTTTCTTACACATGTCACTTCTAGCGCTTTCTTCTCATCTGGAGGTAGGTACCACTTCTTCAGGACCACAGACACTATCTGTAGTTGTTGCAGGAGGTGTGCGACATCATGGTCACTTCATTTCCACAACAGTTCTGAGATTGCCATCCTCTGAAACATTTCCAAATATCCCTAGTTTCAACCCTACATTCTCACATATGTATGTATGCACACACACATGTAAGACAATCCCGGTTCATTACCAGTACAACCATCAGCCCATTGTCCTCCTCTCCTTTGCATTCACAGAGAGACAAAGGGATTACCAAAACTCTGAGCTGATGTCTTCTCTGTTCCAAACTCAACATTATTGAGTGTCTATATATATCCCAACAACCATGCTGCTTTACATGTACTTGTGTACTCGTGAATGTTCCGTGCATAAATGCTGTTCTCCTACACCAATGATGGCAGCAAAACACACCAAAAGTTATCCCTGTGTCCCAAAGTACTTTGCAAAGCACTGTAGGAACGTACATGCTTAGCCAAGGTGTACATCAGATATATCTTGCCTCAAGGTATTCCTCAAGGTAGTTTTCCAAATAGCTTTCCAGTTTCCCTCCTTTTTGAGTGCTGCATCAGTTTGCAAGCCTGTATGTAGAGAACGTATTTGTCTCAATCAAAGAAAATATGGCAAAATTTCTTGAAAATATATTAAAATTATAAGGCATTATTTTGTCATGTTACAGAATTGACTTCCAGCTGATTTCATCCTCTCCCTTTTCAGCAAAAAGAAACAAGGGCTTAGGGCTTAAAGGAAGCTTGTTCCAATTTTCTTCGAACTGTCCATGCTTCATTTGTTTTGCTCTTATTCCTTCTCTCATCCTGCATTCTCCACATCCTCCTCACTTTAAAAAAGCCAAAAAATCTGTTGAAATATGTATTTGATATACGTATTTGAAAACCCACCAAAAACAATTTTGAAAATGGGAAAATGAGTTGCAATGCCCTAGTTCTGTGTCCTGGCACATTTTTGCGACCTCACATGTGAGTTATTCTCCCCAGGCTTGGGAAAAGAATAAATTCGAGGAGTGATCTTGGGCAAATCAGCTGGATGTGGATCTCTAAAGATTTTCATGGTAAAATACAATACAGCTTTATGCGGTCATTCTTCATTGAGCCTGACTTCAGCAAACACTGGTGCTGGAATAAAAGTACACAGAAGATCTGTGCTTGTAATGGTGAGACTCATGTTGCTGCAAGGGCAGCTGTGTGTGGTTCATAAATGCCTTAAGCATGTTTTAACTTTTGGAGTAGACATGTATCCTGTATCAGACTTAAAATTCACCTCTGAATTTGTATAGTAGCAACAAACTGCTCAGGAAACCAGAAACATCAGAGCAGAGTCATTGTGTAATGTACCCATATCCTGCCCCCTGCAAGCTCCTTGTGAAAGCTCAGTTTGGAGTCAACATATCTTCAGGCTGTACTGAGAAACCTTATCGTGCTGCAGGGAATACAATGGAGGTGGTGGTGCTTTGTGGGGTTCCTGTGGTTCATGTAGCTGTGACTTGCCAGCCATGTGGTTCTGGTTAACATTTAGGAAAGCTCTCCAAAGTGGAAAAGTACTATAAAAACACAAAGTTTTACTGAAGAGCTGCCCAGCTATTCTATCTTGTCTGTGTGACTGCTCTGGGGAACTGATGTCTCATTGTTTTAGTGTATGCATCCCCCTTGGGGAAGTCAGCTTGCACATTTTATATCTGATGCTGAACAGGGAAGCACAGAGCATGCACTTGGTGCCAAGGCTTCTCAGGTGCTGTTGTTTGAGACAGTTGTTTGCCCACACTGGCTCTGAAGTGAAGTATATTTGTCCCTCTTGTCTTGATTTATAATCCTCATATTTCTTAAAATTAAAATCTTTTAATTCTTGTCTGAAAATATTTATCCCTCCTGCCTACTAGGTCTGTATGAGTGTGTTGCTAAAGTTCAGTTTGCATTTTAAGTTTACCATTACATGAAGTACATTAGATGCATTAAGAATATGGATGTTGTTAAATAAAGTTCAGTCACGTAAAATTATGGACACAAAACAATAGGTAAAAATGCATCAGTTAGAAATGACAGAGAGTTTTTCAGCAGTGTATACGTTTGTAGACTCGTTGTTTTCATTGACGAGAGAGAGTTAATCTCCCATATCATAAAAGGTGATGTAAAATATGCTCACAACTCATTTGGTTCAGGAAGAAGTATTTTGCCTCTCATCCATCAGTATCTCTTTGCTTTCTTTGGAGCTCATTATAATGTATCTTTGCTATTTAATTCTAGAAACATCCCTGATATTTGTTTCTTGTGAGGATAAGAGAGTCTCTGGTGAAAGTTTTTGTTTCTGTGATAAAGCTTTTCAGGAAGTTAGAGCCAGGGAGCTCTGTACCTCCAGCAAGAGCCAATATATCTTTCTCCAGGAATTCATTTGAGCCAAAGCAATACAGGATGGATAAATAAATAAATAAATCAGCAGTTCTACAGGGTAGGAAAAAAAAAGGGGAAAATAGGTTTCTGAAGAACGGGTTATTTCATGCCAAAATAGTGAGTTTGCAGTACCTAAAGAGCAAGAATAAAAATGTTGATAAAAGTAGTGGCAAAATAAAATGTTCCAACTTCTTGGCATTGTATTTGGTCAGAAATAATTTAAAATATCATAAAAGGAGGAAGCACAAAGAGAACTAAAGGTGAAGAGTAAAGATAAGAATGACTCATAAATTGAAATATGATTTTTTTTCCCCTCTTCTAAGGAATAATGCATCCAGTAATGTAACAAGTACTTCTTCAAGGGCACTGAAGGACTGCTGCTCTTTAGATATTGAAAATAGAAAAGCCAAGAAGAATGTGGCCAAAATGCTTGAAGATGGGAGTAATAATATTTTATTTCTTTAGTAATTGTCATGCATTGAAGTTCATATTGACTCTGAAGATGTGTTCTTGGAAGCAGGAACAAAAGAATAAATAGAGGTAATCTACAGAAATGAGCCAAAGAGGAGTTTGCTCATAACAGTAGGAAAAGAATAATGAAAATTGGAGGAATGGAGGAACATATCTCTTGCTTTCATGCTCTCTAAACAGACTCTGGGCACTTCCACCTCCTTGAAAGATATGTCAGCAGTGTAAAAAAGGTTGCTGAAAACACACGTGAACAGCTAGTCAAAATATGTTTTAATGAACAGAATTATTACTTCTACTTTCATTATAAATATACTTTCTGTCCAGATCTTTGCATAAGAATAGAACATAAACTTGACTCTTGGTTGATCTTGAGCATAAACAGTCTCAATCTTTGCATAAGGGTTGAAACTAGAATAACTTGAATCAAGCTTCCAAGATTGAGTCCATCCTTTCCATGTGCATCCGTACTGGTTTGTTCAGAGCCCTCTTAATCTTTCATATGTTGGCATCTATCCTGTCAAACAAACTGTCCATATTACCCTGCAGGGTTTTAACATCTCAACAATCACCTCTTCACTGTGTTGCAAACAACCAACACTCCGTAACTTCATTATTGTTTATAAAACCAAGGAGTATCATTTCATTAATGAGATAATGCACTTTATCCTGTTTTCAAGAGGAACCTCAAATTTTCCACGTTTTAATCTGTAAACTCCATAGATAATGTACAACATCCATGTTTCCTTACGAGTGTATGGGAGATAAACATTTTCAGGTTGAAGTAGTATGAAACCTGAAATGGCTCCAGAGATACTGCCTCAGGATCAGAAACAGCAAATAAGAGACCTATAACACTTTTCTACATCTTTGCACTGTATGTTGTATCCTGACTCACTGAAGGTCTCAGATACCCAACTGCAGTCCAGTTTGTCTCTCTGAAAGACTCGTTTCCCATTCAGAATTAATTGTATCAAAATACTAAACTTTTTTTTTTTTTTTTTTTTTTTTCTCAGTTAGCCATACAAACTTGAGCATGTTGGTTTGAACACAGAATGCTGGCATGGGACCAAATTCTTCACTTCCTCAAGAACCTAAACAATAAGGTGCAATTTGGCCCCTGACAATCATTGCCTGTTTATTATGTGTGCTGTCACCACGACAGCATCAGGTTTTGTGTTTCCTCACACCCACAAAACATAGTTTTCATGATTTTTTTTCTTTAATATGGTAACCATAAACAGTAATGGTGAAAAGCAATTTCTTAGAGTACTCTTCAAGTAAGTATTAGAAAATTTTATGGAGAAGTGTCGGTAAAGCAGCTGAAATAATTAGACCTTTAATTTCAATGCCCTGCTCAGTTGCAGACTTTATGCCTTGTATGAGTGCAAAAGGAAGTGTTAACTTATTTTCTCCCTGAGTTATTTTGAATAATAATTATGAAGTCCTGCAACACTGCAAATTGGGGCCATTATCTGAAAAATCTGTTTTCTGTGTGAGTAACAAATACCTGTCCATTCAGAAACTAGTCACTCAAGTTTGATTAGAGTTTGAGGAAATAACAGTTTAGTAGCTATAGCCACAAGGTAGAAGGCAAAGGAAAGAAACCTCGAACTTGCTGATGAAATAAATGGGTAGACTGAAGTTGTGGAATTTTAAGGCTTTTTTTTATTATCAAGTGGCTTCTAAAATATGTGATTGAGACACATGCCAAAAGGAGCTCTGAAATAAGCAATAGGTCATCTAAAAATAAAAATCAAAAAAATAGACAACACAAAAAGACAATACACATTAGAGAGGTTAACATATATAAATGAAAGCTGTATATCTTAAAATCGTATTTGATAGATGGGACAAGGCAGAGGAATCATTTTAATGGAAATGATCAGTAGGATTAAAAACAGCAAAACTGCAATTATAAAAAGTATTGGGGACAAAAAATAATCAGTCTTTTCAGTTCATTATTAAATGTTCACATAGGTATGCCAGGAAGTGTGTTCAAGGATATGACAAAAGTAAGCATAGTAATATGTATTAAAACATTGTGTTCAATCCTGTGAATGATGTGATGCAGAAAAGATATCATCTAAGAAAAAGCAAGAATGGTATAGAGCAATGGCCAGCTGATATAAACACGAGTCACTTTGAAATAATTAGAAAAATGATTTAGACCTCTGATGTCCAGAGATCTAAAAGGAACTAGCTGACTGTCCTCTGAACCAGATCTTAACAAGTTTTTTGGAAAGTTGAGGAAATCTTCTGAAGATTGGATGACTGCCAGTAAAATTCCAGCTTTTGAAAGGAGCAGAAGAGATGACTCAGTAAACTGGTTAGTCAGATGTCAGTCTGGCCAAACTAATGGAACAATTAATTCGGGTCTCTGTCAACAAAGAATTAGAGTCTAAAAACATAATTAATGCTAGTCAACATGTTTGCATGAAAAGTAGGTCTTGTCAAACAAACATGTTATATTTTTTTTGACAACACTACAGGTCTACTTGATAAAGACAATGGTGTTGACATAATATGCTTGGATTTCTCCAATGAGTTTGATTTAGTACCACATGACATTTAGATTAAAAAACCTACATTATATGTAATTAACAGGGCATGTATTAGATGGATTAAAACTCCATGTTTGACAGGTCTTGAAACACAGCTTTTAATGGGGAGAAATCAATGAGTTGAGTTGTTACTAATGCAGTCTCCCATGGATTATGGACTTAATTCAGCTCTCTTCAGCATTTTCATCAATGAGATGAAACTTTGCCAGTTAAGTTTGAAGATGCCACAGTGGTTTTCAGTTGACCAGTATGGAATGCAGCGCTGATTGTGTTTGGAATTGTAAGAGAATGAATTCATAAATTAAACTAAAAATGCAGCACCTCTCAAGAGAAGTTACGGATCAGATATACAAGATAGAAGACACTGAACTGAAAGTAAAAGCTACAGAAAACTAATCTTACAAGCAGGAAATAAAAGGATTTTTGTGTAATGTTCCAACTAATATTGTACTAGGCAGCTATCAGGGGAAATACGTAATATTGTCACTGTACTATAATTATAGGAATAACACATGTTTTTCGAATTTCCAAACAAAATGACACTTGGAAACAAAAATGGAAATCTTTTCTTCAGAAAATGTCAACACAAAGTATTAGATATTTCCAAATGTTCTTTCAGCTCTTTTTGGCCACAACGATTTATACTGATTTTGACCACACTTCACGAATAACTCTCAACCCTCTGGAACATATTTTTTTTCCCCTAATGAATGTATTCATTCCCCCCCAAAAAATAAATTAAAAAAAAAAAAAGTCATTCAGCTCAGTTCATTACTCAGCATTAGTAGAAAGGCTACCGAATTTCTTATGTTTGCTTGAAATAAAATGGAGTATGGAGAAGAAAGGGTTCTGCAGATAGAGGAAAGCATTATGATTTTGCATTTGGAAAAAAAAGTCTTTATGTGATTTGAGCGCTGTGCAGAGCTGCTGACACATGGAAAACTTCTTTAACAGGGAAATGGGCAGAGAAGTTTATTTTATTTTTCCAGACATAAGCATAAGATTGTCCAAGAACTAAAGCTAAGAGAAAGCCAAACGTAAAACACAAAAACGTAAAAAAACGTGGACTCAGAAAATGAAATTCTTGACAGATAGAAGTCCCATCAGACTCTGGCTTGGGTTAATACATAGCATTATCTTGATATAAATGCTTAGAGAAAGAATATAGGTGAAAGATTTTGTGACTGCTACCTACAGACTAGTGAAAAATTAGAACAACATTTCTACAAGTAACTCCTCATTTAATGTAGATCTCAATACATATATACTGTTAAGACAGCTTAGTAAATCAGAAAAGCAAGGAAGTTTTCTACCCTATTTCTGTTTTCATACTATAGTATTGAATTCTGTTGAAAATCAAGACAAATTTCCAAGAAGCGTGTAAATTAGCCATTTCCAATCCTTCCTTTCTAGTATTACTTCATACTATTCTTTTGCTGCTTGCAAATTTCTTAAGCCACCATCGAAACAAGATGGAAAGCAGCAAAGACTAAGGCAAGTTGTTATCTTTGTAAAGTTCCTAAAATGTCTACGGAAAAGATGAATTCTCAGATTTCTTGAGGAAGAAATACATTTCAAGAGCAGGAAGACTTGATGGGTTTTCATTTATTTATCCACTCAAAAAAGGGAACCTGTTTTGTTACACTGTGTTGTTGTTTTTTTTTCATAACTGTGGTGCAAATGCTGTTTTCTTACATAGGGTGCTTCTGTCTCGGGCTGTTCTATTCTCTGAGGACTGTTCTGCAGCTGCAGCAGCTGTTTGGGACAGTAGAAGTCCTCAAAGTTTCCACTGCATAGACTGCACTATTCTCTTGAAAACTGAACTTGCCATGCTGCTCCTAAGAAAGTGTTCACGGTGTCTGTCTGAATCTATCTAAGTGAAAAAAACCCTTCACTTATAAATGAGTATATCCTTTTCTGACCTCCTGAGACTAATCCTGCTTTTTCTCTGTCAGTCAGCGTTTCCAGTGCATTTAGACTGTAGGCTGCATCTTACAGAGATAGTAAAGATGCCCCGAGAGGCCCATTTCCTTGATTCTTTCCATCTCCAGTGAAGTGCCTGATCTAGGATGGGAATAGCCCAAGCTGTTTGCTTTAGCCAGAATTTTGAGTCTTTTCAGTTTTAACTGACCACTTCTTTAGTGATAGCCCCACTCTTTCTGTTTATTTCTATCACTATTAAGTAGCTCTTCCACAAATTTACATCAACTAGTTGATTTCAGTAACCCGCTTCCCTTTGGGTCCTGAGCTGGACTTGGTATAGCACACAGGAAAGAGAAGGTGAGCAAGATCTTAGTACAGGAGTCTGCTCTGATGACTTCCTTTCCAAGTATGATCAGAATTGGATCTTAAAAAAGCAAAATCTTTTTTTTTTTTTTTTTCCATTGATTACTCCAGAGAAAAGAGTCTGTACTGGTTAGGCAAGAGCATTTCACACTGAAATCAATAAGAGTGTTTTAGAGGTGAAGAAAACAAGTCTGGTACCCAATTTAACCTGTATATGGTTGCTAAGTTGGGCATGTACCTTTGTATTAATAATCCTCTGTGGTTTTTAGGATTTGTTTGTTTGGGTGTTTGTTTGTTTTTTCCCCAGCAAAGACAAGGATCATCACATAGTACTATGTGTGCTATTTTATATAATGGTGATTCACCCTCAAGAGACAGCATGGGGCTGGAGATGATGAAAAGTGTATGCCAAGTTAACAAACACTGCATGCATTATAATGTGCCTGTGACTTTCCAAACAGATACCTGGGAAAAAAAACAAAAGACAGGTGCGTGTTGATTTATTGAACAGGTTGTCCAGCCTATGTGCAAAATCTTTGTGACAGCAGAGTACATTATGGCATCCTGCAGCTATCCCTTGGCTTACTCATCACCTACTGGGAAATGCAGTCCTTGTTCATTACTGCCTCGTCTTTCAGGAGATATATATTTGCAAGTTGTCTTCCTTTTGTCAAAAAAAAAAAAAAAAAAGGGAAAAAAAAAAGGGAATAAAATCCCTTGTCAGGTTTATTCCCTTAAACGTAGTTTAATATATTCCTTTGCATGTGTTCTGAGCTGTTTTCTGTGCATCATAGCAGATGTGTGCAAGCATTCAAAACTTGAAATCAGGAATGAGTCTTCTTCTGGTGATGGGTTTTTGCTGGCTAAACAAGGACGCTTTGGACTTTAAACACTACATAACCAAAAGCATTGCCTGCTGCTTGAAGAGTCTTCTCATGGCAATCAGGGTGACCCCAGCCAGACTCATCAAATTTGCTTCAACTGACAAAGAGAAATCTGCTGGCAATTAAACAGTCCTTACCATCAGAGGGTTATCTCCAGATTTGCTGAGAACCTTGCTAAAAGAGGTTTCATTCAAAACAAGATTAGAAAAACAAGAAACAAAGAACGCGAATGGCTTTCAGCCAGATGGAAATGTATTTTGTAAATGTCTGTTTATGACAGTATTTCCCCAGTTTTCATCGGCTTTCGTCATCTGTTTAATTTATTTGTTGTCTGAAAACCTTTGAAAGAAAGTGTTTTCACAAGTGTGAAAACTTTCCATCTCCAGTTTTCCTTGACTTTCGGAAGGAAAATAAAAGCTATCCACCCTGCGATCTAGATGCTGTCCTGTGCTTTGAATCACTTTCAATGAAGAATTTGCCCACTTCTCTATGGACTTAGGCAACGGGATAGTTGCTATGAATTGAAAAGAAAGAGATTATTGGAGAGATATATATAGTATTAAAAAGGGAGAGAGAGGGTCTCTTGTGTTCAAGAAATGTGTGGATGTTGTCTGAAGAAACATGATTTAGGGAGAAATATTTCTGACGGTTGAACGGTTGGACTGGATGATCTTAGAGATCTTTGCCAGCTTTGGTGATTTTATGATTCTATGATTCTATGAAAAGGAGAGGGAGGAAAGACTGTGATACTTCATAAAAAAAGCAGAAAATAAATCAATTTGTTTGCCCACCACTACCTCCCACATCCTCAGCTAGCCAAATCTTTGGTCCCATGCGTTCCTGTATGGTGCAAGTGGCCTTACTAGAGCAGGTGTACAGAGGTATAACTTATTGAAACCTTTTTTTTTTTTTTTCTCCAGGCCAATCAGTTGTGTGGGTCTAGCTGGAAGGTGTTAACTAGCACAAGTGCTATATTGCAAAGATGATCTAAGGTCATGCTGAAGCTGCAGATTATTTGCTTGCTTACTTCTACTGAAGGTCCCATTCCAAAGAGCAGATGTTTTATATACCAACGATCTTCCCCAGGATGGTGATCTCTAAGTGGTTTAGTGGAGGTTGCAAAAACACACATGAAAACTGTCATGATACAGATGCAGACAGATGCCCTAGCACAGGAGTAGAAACTCAGCAACGAGGCTACAATGGGCAGCTCAGCTCTCTGCTTTGTAAACGCTGAAGTGATGCTGAAGTTGCTTCAACAGTGGATGCGTCCTTCTTCCAGGCCAGAAAAAAGCAATGACGAGCCAGATCTCTGTATTCAAACCAGAGATGCTTGTTGAATAATTTTGACTACTGCTTCATTCCTCAGTTGTGACAGAAATTTATGATAACATGGGTACAGTGACAGCTACACAGAGCTTCAAGAGTATGAAATTTACATTTCTATCCGAAAAACATCTTAAATATTCCACCTATTGATAGGATAGCTGATTATCTACTGGGTATTTTGCATCTAATTTACATTGGCAGAACTGTATTAAATTGTATTTAATTGTACTAAACTGTGTTAAAGTAGCTCAGAAGGCCAACTGCATCCCAGGTTGCACCAAGATAAGTGTGACCAGCAGGTTGAGGGATGTGATTCTGTCCCTCTACTCTGCTCTCATGAGACCCCACCTGGAATACTGTGTCCATTTTTGGGGCCTCCAAAACAAGAAGGACATTGAGTTGTTGGAGCCAGTCCAGAGGAGGGCCACAAAGATGATCAGAGGGCTGGGAGCACCTCCTCTACAAGGACAGGCTGAGAGAGCTGAGAATCCTCAGGCTGGAGAAGGCATCTAGACCTTATAACAGCCTTCCAGTACCTGAAGGGGCCTACAGGAAAGCTAGGGAATAACTTTTTATAAGAGCATATAGCAACAAGATCAAGGGAAATGGCTTTAAACTGGAAGAGGGTAGATTTAGACTAATAGATAATAGGAAGAAATTCTTTCCTGTGAGGGTGGTGAGACACTGGAACAGGTTGCCCAGAGATGTTGTGAATGCCCATTACCTGGAAGCACTCAAGGCCAGGCTGGATGGGACAGCAAGAAACATGGTCTGGGGAGAGGTGTCCCTGCCTATAGCAGGAGGGTTGGAACTAGATGATCTTAAAAGTTCCTTCCAACCCAAAACATTCTGGGATTCCATGAAATTTACGTAATCTGTACTGTCTTTGTAGAAAAAAAATGTGAGACTCTCCTCTTCCTTTACTTCTGTATCCATTAACTCTCAGTTCTATATATGGCCATGGTTAAAGGAAAGACGTTTTTGCCTCCACCAGGAACTCTGGCAAGATTTTGAAGACTTTTGTCTAAGCTCCATTTACAACATCAAATTCTTAATTAGGTTGTCCATTCATAAGCATTTGATAAGTCCTTCCCATCTGGTCTCCATCTAACACTCTAGAGGGATATAAGAAGAGTTTGGGTTTTGTATGGGTCATGCAATGTACTGCCATCTCTACGTGGAAGTCATAGATATCCTGGGGCAGTTCAAATGGCACAAGGCACCAGCAAAACAGAAGCTAGTAGTTTGCCTGCTGCAGTCAACAGAGCCTCCAAACTCAGTCACCTCTACCCATTTTAAATTCTAGAATAGGTGAGCTACAGATTGCACTGTATGTCTTCTTATTATAAAGAAGTTGTATGGGACATCTAAATGTGTATGTACTCAGTGGAGAACACCAGGCTCTTGAAGGAAGGAAAGGAAGGAAGGGAAGGAAGGGGAGGTGAGGAGAGGTGAAGGAAGAAAGGGAAGGGAGGGAGGGAGGGAGGGAGGGAAGGAGGGAGGGAGGGAGGGAGGGAGGGAGGGAGGAAGGGAGGAAGGGAGGAAGGGGGAGAGGGAGGGAGGGAGGGAGGGAGGGAAAGAGGAAGGAAGGAAGGAAGGAAGGAAGGAAGGAAGGAAGGAAGGAAGGAAGGAAGGAAGGAAGGAAGGAAGGAAGGAAGGAAGGAAGGAAGGAAGGAAGGAAGGAAGGGGAGGTGAGGAGAGGTGAAGGAAGAAAGGGAAGGGAGGGAGGGAGGGAGGGAGGGAAGGAGGGAGGGAGGGAGGGAGGAAGGGAGGAAGGGAGGAAGGGGGAGAGGGAGGGAGGGAGGGAGGGAGGGAGGGAGGGAGGGAGGGAGGGAGGGAAAGAGGAAGGAAGGAAGGAAGGAAGGAAGGAAGGAAGGAAGGAAGGAAGGAAGGAAGGAAGGAAGGAAGGAAGGAAGGAAGGAAGGAAGAGAGGGAGGCAAGGAGGGAGGGAGGGAGAGAAAAATGTTCTTTCAAACAGCTCTGAGATGTTTTCTGCTGCTGAGCCCTCAAATCCAAACCTCTCGTTCACCCAAACATTCCTGTTCCTTCATTCATTACCAAGGCTGAATCAAATGCTGGAAGTCAGACTACATTTATAATGGGATTAATCGAGTTTTGAATGGATAATTTATGGCTGATCAAATGCTGTTCAGATTGGATGCTGAGCCAAAATGTTCTAGCAGACATATTTAAAGGAAAATAATAATGACAAAAAACTTTCATTTCCATTTATAATCTACCTTTGCTTGACCTTAATTCAGTTAGTTTATGCAATATTCATACCAGCAAAAAATCTTTCCTATATCTTTTTAAATAGTTCCACTGTAAGCTTGAGTGGATAGTAAAAGGAAATAGTAATAATGAATAGAGTCTTTTGAAATATTCATAGGGAAATTCAAAGGGCTCAGAATCTGATCTTTTTCCATTGCTTCAACTTTGTAAAATTGTTCCAATTTTGCAAAATTTCCTGTTATATATCATATATTTCTTGCAGTCAGAAAAATAAGGTAACTTTCACTCTACGTTCTGTTTTTAGGGCTAAATTAGATCATGACTGCTTTTAAAAAGATAACATAGTAGTATGACTCTCCGTACACAATCTTTTTTTTTTTTTTTTTAAATTTCCTGGTAAAGTCATAGAAACAAGTATTGCAGGGTTGCAGAATTTACCAGTCTGTTGCACTTAAGAATAAATTTATATACCTATGCAAGAAACCACAACCCTCATGCTTCTTAAAAGCTAGTCTGCAGAGACCTTACAAAAAAATAATTAACACTTTGGAATATACAAAACCTGACTGAAGTTTGATCTCTTGTTCTTGAGCCCATCAGAATATTACATTAATATCTTCAACTTTATTTAAACAATTGCAGCCTAGATTAAATCTGTGAAAACGAGGGTTTACATCAACTGAAAATCTGGCCTTGAGACTTTAGTAAACATCATATATCTTCAGTCAACCTAACCTTTGCTCTACTGGTATTTAGAGTGCAGTTATGACCACAATGCTGAGCATGGCCAATTTTGTGAAAAGCAATCAGTTCACAAGGCAAATATTTTCCCTGGTGCTGTGCTCTGCCAAGAAAGAGGGTCAGAACAAAAGGTTGGTGGCTGTTGTAAGGTGGCTGTTACGAGGTAAATCATCATGGGGTGTGGTTATATAACTAATAATTTTGGTTCTTTCATCACCTTCCTGTGTTTTAAGATCACCATTCTGGGGAACTCTCAGCACTATCAGCTGGTCCCCTGAAATCTTTGATGGACTTTAAACAAAAGAGTGAAAAAACATGTGATTAAAGACAATTGAATTTATGAGAAGTGAAAAAGTAAAAATAAAACAAAGCAAACAAACAAACAAACAAACCATGAAAACCAGGATCATAGCATCACAGAATCATAAAATGGCCTGGGTTGAAAAGGACCACAATGATCATTCAGTTTCAACCCCCCTGCTATGTGCAGGGTTGCCAACCACCAGACCAGGCTGCCCAGAATCCAGCCTGGCCTTGAATCCCTCCAGGGATGGGGCATTCACAGCCTCTCTCTAGAGGAATAAAAATTTAATCTTGTCAGGTAGAAGAATGCAAACCCTAATGACCACGCAGTTGGTTACTGCACTCGTATTGACACATGGCCACGTTATGCCTCTCTAAGCTCAGCACCATGGGGTGACCAGGTGTTGTCTTCTTTAAGGGGAAGGAGATTCTGTAACAGAATTATGGATGGGTGGGGGAAGTTTAGGGGATAAGCTACCTGCCTCAGTATGAAACTGGACTCTTGCTGTTCATGAAATATGTTGAGAGTCAAAAGTTTCCCCAGAAGGAAAGAGTAATCCTCCCACTCCCTGGGGTAGGCAGGGAGGATCCTGCCCAGCTCACTGCATCAGAGCCCTGGGAACAAGTTGTTTTGTTTTGATTTTTTTCAGATTTTTAATTAAAATGTTTATCATTCCACAGAAGATAAGAAGATGTACACAGGGTGAGGGCATTTTTCTTTCCTTACTCTTATTTATTTTTCTCCAGTGCTTCCTCCCTTGTGAATAGCACCACTTCAAGTGAAATAAAATTCCCCTCTTGGTCAAACACACTGGAGTTTTGTTGGAAACAAAGCATCTGAAGTTGTTTCCATTTTATTTCTTTCTCTTTAAATGGTTTGCCCATACACTTTAAGAAGGCAATCCCTTTCATGTCTCTTAGCACATCCTCACTGGCAGCTACAGTGTGTGCACTTTATTAGAGCATTTTTTCCCCCTAGATATAATGGCACCAATTAAATTACCTTGCAGCCTGACCTTAATCTGGCAGGAATGATTATTCCATGAAACAGTTAGGGCTCTAATTGACATGAAGTGCCTGCAAAATATGTCTTTTGCAGCAGACCCTGTCAAAGTCACATTGATATGCTAATACCTATAGCTGGCAGAATCACTTCATAAAGAGAGACACTGAAAATTGAATTATTTCAATTTCAGTACCTAGGAATCTAGTGATCTGTCTGTATATGTAACTAAGTAGGTGCAGTACTTTATATGGGTAAACAGCTGTACTAGGGCGTTGCCATGGAAACAGCTTGACTCATGACAATTGTGTTAGTGATGAAGTCATTAGTGGTGTGAAATGTACTTTGAGGTTGTCAAGTGTACACTCCAGGAATATTTCAACAGTATTAGTGGAGCCTTTTCATTTGCATAATTTAGGCTTTCACATATGATCTTGTTATGGTGCAGGGAAAAGGCATGCCACAGCCATGGCACAGTTATGCACAAATACGAGCATTGCACTTGTGTGGCTCTGCAATGAGATGCCATCATTTCCTGAATGCAAAATAAACTCTCTTTGTACCTGAACATTTCTTTTCTTGTTTTCTTACTTTTTAAATGATAATAATAACAATAATAGTTATAAAAACTTTTTTAAGACTGCTCAAAGTATGAACTGCTTAAAATTTTATGGCGAGAAGTTAACTTTGAAGGTCTGGACCACTGAGAGTTTTTCTTGCTGCTGTTGGTTGTTGTTGTTGTTCTTAAGAAAATTGCTCCAGATTTACACCAGATAAAATGAGTAGGTTAAGAATTACAGAGATCTATTTCTTCCACTTCTTAGACTCTCACTATTTATTACAGTTTGTGAGATTTCCTATGCTGTAAAGCTTAATGCCAGGACTTTTCTTGGAGTCCCACATCCTTATTCCTACTTTGAAGTATTTCAGTATTTCAGTTTCAGACTATGAGAAGATTTTTCTTAACTCTGCCAGCAGGAGAATGCAAAGAAGACCTTAGCAAGTCCCAGACGAGGAATCTGAAGGCACTTCTCCATTTTTTGCATAGTGTTTGGTAGCATGGTGTTAGTTAATGATGCACTGTTTATTCTTTTCCACGGTCTGTCTTTCTTGTGGGCCATCCCTGATTGAGCAGGCAGGCAGTGGGGAGGGCTTGCAGATCTGCTTCTAGAGGGTGGACCTGGCAAACCACCTCTGCTGTGGCAGTCACCTATCAGGACCATTTCCAAAGGAATAATTACAATTCACTGGGTGACATGGCTTAGAAATTAGTTTAAAAAAAGAATAAAAATAAAAGGGGAAGATCACCTATTTAGTCCTTTCATGCAGGTACAAGACATACTCATCCTGGAGATGTCACTGGTAGCAGGAGATCCATGCAAATACTCAAGATTGTCACCAAGATAAATCAGCAGCCTGCTAATGCCAGGCCTCATGAGTTGATCTTATTTCTTTACAGTGTTTGATCTATTGAAACGCAATCTAATGCTGTATGTTCACTCTATATGTTCAGCCTAATACTGTATAATCACCAGGCTCTTATGTATTAATTACAGCTTAGCTTTACAATTGGGATGAGCAGAAAAGTAAGCATGAAATCAAAGCTGGATTTGATTAGCATAGTTTGACAGGATCCTTACTAGTCAAGGGTATCTTTAATATTGTATTTAAAGTATGTGCATCTGTGTGTGAGGTGCAGGAAGAGACATTTTAGCAGTCTCTAGCAGCATAATAACAAACTATTGCAAATCATCGCCTATTTGAAGAGATTTGAGTTATTCATAGAGTTCAATGGCTTTCTGAATCAATTTGTTTTCCTGTCCAATGTCCTCCAGTTCCACCTGGGGAATAAATAAATAAATAAATAAATCTCTTTTTCTTCTCAGAAACAGATTTATTTTACTTTCAAATGATGACAGAAAATTTATCTTTCCTCTTGCCTCTGAAAATGTGAGATGATCTATTGGTGTGAGTAGGCTAATAGGAAAGAGAACAGGACAAGCAGATGAGACTCTCATAGTCTGACAATCACTTCATACTAAAGAAAAAGATTATATATCAAACTTCATGGTGAAATCCTACATTTCTTTCAAAGTTAATTCGTGAAGACAGATTTCACAACTTCTTATTTTTCTTTTTTCTTTTTTCCATCTAATCCACTGACTCCTTAGAAGTTTAATATTTTCCACCGGCCAAGATGGAAAATTTTGCATGGCTGATCCCTTATTAACTCTCTTCCATCACAATATGGAAAAGCGGAAAACATCCATAGGGAGCTGCCTGGAGAAATTAAAATGATCTTCATAATAAACTGTGAATAAAAAAGGGGCAATTTTGTCATTATTTCTTCCATGATTTCCCCATAGCTTTCTGTGACAAATGGCTTACCTTATTTTTTTCAACAGCAACAATATCATCATCAGTACTTTCTGAGTTGGACTTCAGGGCCTTAAACCAATGCAAACCACCCAATGTAAGACCACAAACTAGGTCTTTTGGTACACAAATACCACACATAGGCCCTAAAGACAGCTTAACCTGTTACTTGAGAACTACTGTGTGGTTTATACCTTTGAATATCCTTGTTTATCCACACAGGTCTCCAGTTCCCTTTGCTGAATTTCTTGCCCATAGGCAAGTTCTTAAGAATGGAGGAAGTGAACCTTGGATATAAACCAAGTTCCTTGTCATTGTTACTGCATAAAACTGTTGCATAAATATACTTTGGTTGAACTCTCAAATGGAAGGATTGGAAAGTTTTTTGTTTTTTTTTTTAAAAAAAAAAAAGGTTTGAACATCTTCTTTTTTCCACCCAGACTTTCAGATTAATTGAATAAGATATCAAGCTTATTTTTTATGCCACAGAAACCTGTCAAAAACTTACACAAACCAATAATTTAGGGAATAACTAATTTGGTTATCTACCTAAAATCTGTCACAGTTCTGTTCTGTGTTAAAGGAATAAGTGGCTAAAATTGTTCCAAGTGTTTGTATCAGATGAGGCAGATGAGCCTGGGACAAAACAGAAATTCCCATCTCTAGTCCCACTCCCTGTCAGTCCAGTCCAGTGGAATCTGTTTGTCTTCTGAATTAGGAGGAGATCTGTCAAGGAAGAGAACACAGCAGAGCCCCTCTGAACCCCCAAAAAGAGCTCTGTGACTTCTCTAAGCTCTCTAAAGAGCCCTCCCAGGACCTCTCTGATGACCCTTTCCTGTTCCCTGGGCAGTATAGCTAATACAAATTGTGAGCTGGCCTTGTTCAGTGGTGCCTACTTACACAGATGCATTAGATGCTACAACTTCTTGCTGGCAATGGTTTGCTCTGGTAACACAATTCTTCAAGTCACATTTCTGCCTTGAAGACATAAATGCAAACTCACGCAACCAGCCCAAACCTATCTTGCTTTCTGGATTGGAAATGAGTGGCAGGGGGGATTTAAAGATTGTGGCTCTCGTCTCTTTTATCTACAATTGGTATTTCTTGCAAAAGCTTTACATGTTAATGCACTGCAACCTGCATACACCAATGGCATCTCAGACCATTTTGAATTTGTATTTGATTTAGCAAAGCTACAGACCAGGGCACAGCAAAGAGGGGAAAAAATGCATAAAAGGGAGAGAGACTGTGTTGTGATGGACAAATAAGAGATGAACTCCAAACTAAAGATTTCAGGCAGGTATGAAATGACACTTCTGGCAGATTTTTTCAGGCTTCCTTGTCAGCAAAAGCCTGATGGGTGAGTGAAAGTGAGCACAGAGAAGCTTGATCATCTTTGTTCAATCCTCCGGAGGACAGCTCCCTGCAGTACTGATGTGGGTTTTTTCTCCCTAGAAGAAGCAGCTGCAGAATGTTAACAAGCTTCATTTTCTGTTCCCAACAACTAGGAAGCGACCTTTGACCGCTTCCCTGGCTGTTTGTGTTCTTGATGCTGATAGAGTCAGATTTTCACAAGACAGACCCAGGTAATTTTCATGGCAGCCACACTGTTGCAAACCAATTAGCAAGCCAGCTTGATAGGGTAAGGTTGCAGAGATGCCCATGGCTACTTTAATAAAGTTTCTTGTGTATCAGTATGATACTATTGATTTTTCTCCCTTTGGACCAAAAGACTAAAGTTCAAGCTCTGTAGCAGATAAGTGAAAACTATGGAGATTCCACACCATGTATACTAATTTAACCTTTTTGGGGAAGAAACGAAATAAAATATATTTTACACAGGCTCCCGTTTGGTTTTGTACACAGCATTTAACATTACTGCAAATTAAGCTGTGGCTGCACTGAGGATTCTGCTGGCATAAAGGTCAACATTTTATTACAGACCAAGTCACAAGCAGAGAGCTAGACACCTTGCAGAGGCACATATGAAAACATGATTCCTGCATGCAAATGTAGACAGGGCAGTCATCAGAGGCAAAGGGATGGCAGAAATACAAAAGCATTGGGACTGAGGTCCCCTGTGCTTTGTGAGTTCCTGCCCATCAGTTAAGCCAGAATAGAAGTTGTGTGGGTTTTTAGCCCACAGAGAGGAGGCTTTAAGGCACTTTGGCTTAAGTCTTTTTCTGCAAGATATTCAGCACTTGACTGAAAGAATGGTATCTCAAGGAGAGTGATCCCAGTTGGAAGGGGTGGAGACTGCATCATGTCATTGGCATTTAAGGTAACTGATAGTTTGATCTTTTTGAAAGTACTTAGAACAGGTTGAAAAAAAGGAGAGCAACAGATGCAATGTTCCTTTCCTGTGTCAGCTGGCTGCATCCTGAAGAACCAGCAAGCATGTGCCTTATTGATACTGGTTTCCATGACTTTCCACATTATTCAGTCCCATTGACCCCAGACCTTCAAAAGTCATATGCCAGATTCCATAGGTTTTGAGTTAAGTGGAGAGAGCAATAACAAGGCGTTTTATTTTCTTTGCCTTCTTTGGCATTTGGGCTTCTAAGACGGTCCCCTTTGTCTGCATCTTCAATCTCCCTTCATGAACATGAAATCCATAATATACCACAAAGAAAAATTAAAGAGATGGAAGCTTTGATGTGATGTAGTGCTTTCATTACAGTTTGTGGGCTCTCTCCCAAACAGTTCCCTTCACTTTCAGCTGCAGGAATCCAGAAGGATGATCACTTTGGACAAACAGGACTATTTGTTTAATGTGATCCATTTAATTTTCCTTCTACTGTCTGAAAACTCGCTTAGCCTTGCTCTCTTTCGAGGGAGTGAATTAATTCTGTTTTTTAATGAGTGTTCCAATAGGTAACTGGTTGGCAAAATGCCAGTTTTATAATCTACCATGTACAGTATGTAGCGCTTAATGCCATTAATAATAATCATGAACTCTGTGGATTTGGGGTAATTCCTGTAAGATATTGGTTCCATAAACAGAAGTCAAATTGACAGCTGTTGAATAATCCTACTCTATATATTTCAGTCAACTTTGTGGCTGTTTGCTGTGGATTACTTTCTCAGGTTTCGAGTAGGAAACGCCTCTCGGCATGAATAGCTCATAAGTTTGTATCTAATGTAGTTTTGCATTTGCCTCTGCTGCTTGAAGTTGAGGATCTTCAAAAGGAATAAATTGGCTTCACTCCCATCATTTTTAACGATGTTATGAAGCACAAAGTGAGAAGAGTCTTCTGGGTTGTCCACAGTCTCTACATTGACGTGAAGCTGCCACTGACAAAAAGCAGTGGATGAAAAGCAGATAGACATTGTACCACCTTCCTCACCTGTGTGCAATATAAGAGCTGCTAGCCAAGCTGAAATCTATGAGAAACAAGCATTCATTTGCTGCTCTGTGAAATAACAGTTCGCATGCTGCCCGTATGTAGATTTATGTAGGCAGCTCACTCTGAAAGCTGCACCCCTGCACTGAGGATGCACGAACTAGGGAGAAAGCGGGCTCTTTCATATTTCACCAACCCCACTGTCAAGGCAGCATATGAAATGGCACATTAGGCACACCTTACTAGGTTTACTCTTTTGTCTTACAATAACATTTCAGGTCCTCATACAGACATCAGTGCGTATGACTCATGGTGAGGTCTCACAGTAAAAAGGGATGCCACACAGCTCAACCTCCTTCTTTGTCTTGGACTTCTTCAAAGAAAATTGCACACAGCAGCACCAAGTGGTTACCTGCCTATCACTTTGAATCTGGTGCTACACATAGGAAATATGCTGTTTTGAGGAATGTTTCTCTATGCTTGGATGCATTCCAGTAGAGGGTGGCTGATCTGCCAGACTTCTCTGAATAAAGTTCAAAAAGTTCTGATGAAACGCAGCATATCTGGAAACAGCATTGAAAAGTCTTTACTTTTCCAGGCTTTTCCCTTCTTCTGTTTTGTTGTGGTTTAACCTGGCAGACAGCTAAGCTCCACAAAATCCATCTCGGTGGGATGGGAAAGAGAACTGGGGAAAAAAAGAAAAAAAATAAAACAATGTAGAACTTGCGAGATGAGATTAAAAATAAATTAATAACAAATAAATAAAATTACTAATACAAAAACAGAAGATAAAAGGAAAATAATAGTAATAATAATAATATATTTACAATGTTATCTCAGCACTTTACCCAGAACACCATCTTTTGGTGCTAGTGCTGTTTTGCAGTGATTCTAACAGTCGCATGCCCATGTCAAAGAAAGGAAGTAGGAGACAGAGGAACAAGTCTTTCTTCTTCCTCCAGCATCACAGTACTCATCAGTGGAGCTTAGTTAGTTGGCTGTAATGTAAAGAAAGGCACCAATATTTTACAAGGAGTCTCAAAGCAGGTTAGTACATACTGACTAGTAATGTTGAGACACTGGGACAGAACTTAAGACTGATCTCATCGTCATATGCTGGTTTTGGACTAATAGAAGTAGAAACAGAAATAGAATTACTCAAGTTGGAAAAGACCTCAAAGATCATCAACTCCAACCACAGCCTAACCATAGTACCCTAACTCTAATAACCCTCTGCTAAATCATATCTCTGAGCACCACATCCAAACAACTCTTAAACACACCCAGGGACGGTGACTCAGCCACCTCCCTGGGGAGCCCATTCCAGTGTTTAACCACCCTTTCTGTAAAGAAGTGTTTCCTAATGTCCAACCTAAACTTACCTTGGCTAACTTGAGGCCATTTCCCCTCATCCTGTCACCCGTCACAAGTGAGAAGAGACCAGCCCCGCTCTCACTGTAAGCACCTTTCAGGTACTGGAAGAGAACAATAATAAGGTCTCCCATCAGCCTCCTTTTCCCCAGACTAAACGGCTGTAGCTCCCTCAGCTTCTCCTCACAGGGCTGATTTTCCAAGCCCTTCACAAGCCTCGTTGCCCTTCTCTGGACCTGCTCCAGTAGCTCCACATCCTTTCTGTACTGAGGTGCCCAAAACTAAACACAGTACTCGAGGTGAGGCCTCACCAGTGCCCAGTTCAGAGGCAGGATGACTTTCCTAGTCCTGCTCACCACACCATTCCTGATACAAGCCAGGATGCCATTGGCCTTCTTGGCCACCTGGGCACACTGCTGGCTCATATTCAGCCGACTGTCCATCAGCACACCAAGGTCCCTTTCCATCAGGCAGCTTTCCATCAGGCAGCTTTCCAGCCACACTTCCCCAAGCCTTTAGGGTTGCCTGGGGTTGTTATGACCAAAATGCAGGACCCGACACTTGGCCCTATTGAAACTCATGCCATTAACCCTGGCCCATCAATCCAGTCTCTCCAGATCCCTCTGTAGTGCCCTTCTCCCCTCTGGCAGATCAACACTCCCTCCCAACTTGGTGTCATCTGCAAATTTACTGAGGGTGCACTCAATCCCCTCATCAAGATCATCAATGAAGATGTTAAACAGAAGCGGCCCCAGTACTGAGCCTTGGGGGACACCGCTTGTGACCGGCCACCAACTGAATTCAACTCCATTGACCACAACTCTTTGGGCCCTGCCATCCAGCCAGTGCTTCACCCAGCAGAGCGTACACCCATCCAGACCATTGGCAGCCAGCTTCTCCATGAGAATGTTATGGGGGACAGTGTCAAAGGCCTTACTGAAGTCCAGGTAGACCACATCAACCACCTTACCCTCATCCACTAAGCGGGTCACCTTGTCATAGAATGACATCAGGTTTGTCAGACAGGATCTACATTCATAAATCCATGCTGACTACACCTAATCCCCTCATTGACCTTTAATTGGTCCACGATGGTTCCCGAGATTAATAATGCACATGCTGGGAAAGTTTTCAACATGGTTTTATCAAGAGTCACATATACCTCCAAATCCAGTACAGAGATAGCAAATGACCCAGAAATGGTGCAGTAGCCTACTAGAGACTGATGAAACTGTATTTGTGATCCAGCACTTGTCTTGTGCAAGAAGCACTTGTGAGATGCTTAGGTCTTTACTGGTTAGGTTACTTTGAGTGGCAGGAAATTCAGATGGAGAACCCAAACCACTAAGAGCTTCAGGGAAAGCCAGGGAAGCTCTGCCTTTAATAATGAGCATGCATGCTAGCTGCGTCACAAGACAAATACTGTCTGGGCTGACTTATTTCTTGATATTCTAAGAGTACCAACAGGTCTTTTGGAAAACATGTGTGAAGGCACTTAGATATTCTTGGATACTCCACTTCCATCAGTACCTGTTAGTTAGCCTGATTCAAAGAAAAGCGTGCATTAATAAGTGAGTTACTTACAAAATAACTTGAGAAAGAGAACTTCAAAAGTTTGGTTGCATTTCTATTGTTACCCTTTATCTTGCAAGTTCCTCAAAGACAAATAACCAAGACAGAAAGCAGTTTAATTTTCCAAGTCATAAAAAAAGCATAGATATATAGATAGCTTGGTGGTTTTGCCAAGGCATGAAGCCTTCTGGATTGAAGGCAGAGAATAATCACTCAGCAGATGGATTCATGCCAAAGCTGCAATTATGTGTGACACATGAAGGCGGAAGATACATGAGGTTTACAGAGATAATGCAGGTGATGCATTTCTAGATTGGTACCCTACCTCACAATGATTAGCACAGGAGGAGTAGAATTGTCCTCAAGACTTAACTATCCCAACACGGAAGACCACAGTGAATAGGATTAACAAAAAGGCAATGAGAAATAATTAAAAAAAGGAGATAAAAAAGGAAAAAGAAAAAAAAAAAGAAAAAAAAAAGGTTATGTCTTTCCCTCTCTTACTGCACTATTTGCCAGATGTCTGAGCATTTTGGAGATGGAATCATTCTACTGATCTCAAATGCAAATTTCTCAGTAAGTCCTGTGTGATGTTTCTGTCTTGACGGCACTTCCAGGTCAGCTTTCCTGGCCACCTTTGAATTCTTCTCAGTATTGCAAAGACTGAGGACCCTGTATGAGTGAAGAAGTGTAGAGGTGACAAAAATGTCATGCTGTGTACAGTGAGACCATTTTGGGAACACAGAAATCTCAGATTCTTCCTTTGAAACTATGAGGGCTGGACAAACAAATTCTTCTATCACTTCATAAATTTCCTTCTTTGTCTAAAAATACGCATACTAGAACATCTTGAGTTTTTAACATTGTTAAGCGTTCCTGTTGCTCACAACAGAAGTTTCTCATGAATTCCATCCTTCTTCCTTATACCTTATACCTCATACCCCTTAGCATACAACTATTTTGCAAATGCCAAGAACTGAGCCCTGATATTGCCTGTGCCCATAAATGTTGTCAGAGGGATGCTCAGTGAACATCTGACAAGTCCTTTTGTCAGATTTTGTGTTCACAGAACACCTTCGTGTTGCTTCTTTTGATACAAGAATAATAATATCGTATTGATCTTTTTTAGAACCAACATTGCGCTTTGTAATTGTACAAGCTACACAGAAGGGAGCAATCCCTAGACAGGCATTATACCCTGACTAGCAGAGGAAGCACAGCCTGTTCTGAATCAAGAGCTGGAGAATGTATAAATCATGTGAACCAGTATGAAATTAAATGACTGACCTCTGTACAGTTCAGAGACACAGTTCCTAGGCCCTGCCAATCCACGAAGATGAATTCCTGAGCTGTCACTTGAGCCCTTTGAAAACAACCTCTTTGACAGTTAAAACGAATTGGCAGAGGAGACATATGAGCATTGTAGCTTTCAGATTGATGAGGTATTTGAGAGAGAGCAAGTTACTCATGTAGGTTACTTATAATGCTTTGCAATTCTACGACTGGCTTGAGTTTCTTACCTTCGTCTTCAGACAGTGCATAAGATTTGGTGTTTTGCTTCTGCACATTGGAAAATCCCAAACAAAAGTATCAATTATGCGGATGTGATGTTGAAGTGATATGTCTGAGTTCCATCAGAATGCACCTGAAGAGAAAACAGGTTTCCCCTTTCCCCAGGGAGACCCACTCTTACTTTGCTGCCAGTGCAAATTTTCCCTTGACTGCCTCTTCTGTGTCACTGACAAGTGTATAGTCTGTTGGATCGGCTGTTTTTAGATCACTGATTTTAACATCAGTGATTTGCTGTGGATCCCCTCATATCACTGGTTGGGAAGCATTAAAATAGATATTAGAACTGGATACAGCGGAAAATGTTGCCCAACCAGTAAAGACAGAAATTCTTGTACCAGCCCTGCCGTCACACTTGGATTGATGTGAAGTTACAGCTCATTTTTTCCATCACTCTGAGGCAGTTTTTATTTTGATTTCTTCACCTGTAAAAATCAGGTCAGTGAGCAACCATGCACCACAAGAGAAACAGGATCCAGTCCTGCCTTCTGCAGCATACCACCAGTGTAGTGTTCTATTAACTCTTTGGACTTCATGAATTCTCTCTTGCTACTTGCATGAAAAATGAAAATAGAGAGCCAAAGTTCTCTATTATCTCTTGTAGAATCATAGAATCATAGAATTGTTCAGGTTGGAAAAGACCTTGAAAATCATCAGGTCCAACAGCAACCTAACCATGCTACCCTAACAACCCTCCATTAAATCATGTCCCTGAGCACCACATCCATAAGAGAAAAAATAATCTTCATGGCTACAAAGTGTAAATTGTCCCGGAGCTCTTCTCCCTTAAGGACAATTTCAAGGTATCTCTGATAATTTCCAAAACCCTACATAAGATGAGCTTAAACTGCTTGAGTGACTTCGTCAGATTTTAATGATCACATCCGCGAGAAATACAGCTGTAAACATGAAGTATACAGCTGCCTGGTAAACAATTTTCCATGACAATGTGAATACAAAAGCATTTTTTTTCCAGCAAAAATAAAGATAAAATGTCAATCGTTTTAATTTAATCCCTCATCCTAGGGAGAGGTTCAAAGACTGAAAAATTCAAAAGGGTCTTTCAGGACAGGCTAGCTCCAGCCCTACCTTGTATTGTGTTAGTTTTACCATTTGAATCATTACTGAAATGCACCTTTTAAAATTTTAGTTATACTAAAGCTTTTTCCATTGCAGAGAGAGGGAAAAAGTCTGAAAAATATTACTAGGTCTATTTAAAAGTCAAACTTGTGTAGGTCAGGGTGAAAGCATTCCTGGCAAATGCCTAAACCTTATCTCATTTCCTAAAGGTAACAGGTCAGCCACAGTGTTCAAGAAGTTAAAAGCAAATGTCTCCCTTTCTGTAGTCATTGTTTTGTTGGTGGGCCCCATAATGGAGAAGGACCTCTTCCTATTTTTGTACAAGGGCTGATGCAACGGACATGTGATCTATAAATAAATATCAATAATTAGTAATTTATTTTTATTATTTTATAATTCATGCCTCATTTTTCTTTTTTTCTTCTCTCTTGGTAACATCTCCACTCTTTGTCGGTCTTGGGTGGAGCTGAACATGACATTTCTGTGAGATAAGTAATTATCTGAAATTTGGTCCAGTACAACATATGTTTTTTGAAAGAGGCAATAAGGATTCTTTTAATAAGTTAAAAAATAATATGTTCATGGCTGCAAAATGGGAGATGATATAAGTTTAAAAGGCTAGAAGATTTTCATTAAAATCAGCTACTTAAAAAGGCACCTGCTTTCTCTTTCCCATTTTTTGTAAAGGGGAAAATGAAAGTTCTGACACAATGGAGGAAAGGCAAAATAATCTGAAACAATTTGTTTTTCTCATGAAAATGTAAAAATTGCCTTGAGTCTGAATAAATATCACTTTTTCCCCAAATATTTTTCCCCTGGAGATTTTGTTTTCTTGTATGTGTTTTCCCCATTCCACCAAGTAAGGCTTTGCCTTGGCTTGATTCAAACTATTTTCTTTTCCCCTGATTGTTTCCTGAATCTATCATTTGTCAAGTTCCTGTTCTGGATTGCAGTGAGTATGTCAGGTTGGCAGCCTGGCAATATCTTGTGTCTGAAACACTTTCACCATTGGATCTTTTTTCTTAATACCCTCTTTTTGCCAACCAAAAGAACTACTAAAAAGAAATGATGGCCATGTGTTTATTGTTCATGTCACTAGGATGGGATTTCTTTTTTCTTCATTTTTAATGTAGACATAAGCAGCTGAAGATTTTTTTCAAATTAATTGCAGTATGGGGGGAGTAATGGCTTCTTCCCCTCCCTGCCTCACTGACAGATTTCTCCTCAGTCTTACTATTGTTCCAAAGCTCTAAAGCATAAAACTGCATTTTTATTACTACAGATGACCTTCAAAATTCAAGACAAGGCTGACTTCTGCTTGACTGTAATATTTTGGATCATTAATTTCAGTAGAGATATTCCAATTTGTAATTTTATTAAGTTTCAGAGCATAACCACTCTTAATACTGCGTTTCTAAATACGATGGGCCGTATGCTTAACTGGTGCAAGTCAGCACAACTTTAATGACTTCTGCAGTGCTCCACATCTGATAAGATGTGTATGTTCTTTCTTTGCATTTGGTTTCAGCCCCTTTACAATATCCACAAATAATTCTTGCTGTGATGCATATTAAATATCTCTAATAGTTGATTAAGATATTTTTGTTAGGAAGGGCCAGATGGTCTTGTGGATGGTGTGTTATTATTATCCTTCTTGTCAGAATCAGTTTGCAGAGCACTGGCAGCATATATCCACTTTACAAAATAATGGTAGGATCCTATCATATGATGTATTTGTTCCACACTGGACTGGTCTGCATGGCTATGCTATGACAGGCCACTTAACCTCAAGAGGATCACCTTACAGTGGTCTGGAACAAGCCACACCATGCATTCATTTAGCTTTCTGCATCATTCCTGCACAATTTAAGCATTTGTAAAGCCCACAGGACTGTAGGCTCTGGACATCTGGACAAGAGGTGGAGAACTAAGGCACAGGGGATGAGGAAATCTTCTGAAAAGATGGGGGAAAAGTTCAAAGCATGGATTTGGATGAACAACTCTCACGTTTGCAGTGAATGTCCTAATCAGAGGTTACAGAGCATGAAGAGGGCTGTCCTTTCATCATCTCGTCCGCTGGAGCCTTTGTGTGTATTTCAATAGATGAACTGAGCCAAGGAGAGGCTGAATGACTCTGTGCCCCGGCAGTTCAATGCTGTCTGCAAGCCAGAGTGCTCCTGCTCCAGTCCCAACTATTTATGCAACGTAAAACAACACCTGCAGCAGAAAGCTGGAGAGCATGGAGGAGGGACCAAGTGTCTCACCAGCAGGCAACCCGCAGAGCATCATAGTTAATTCAATGACCTGCAATACATGAGTTCACATCATCAACAGCAAAAAAGGATATTGATTTAGACTTTTCACAGCATCAGTAAATATCCCAGCCTTTGGCCATGAGGTGACGGAAGACCAGTCATGTTGCCTACAGTTATGCTTGGTGAAGTTAATCTCATCTCTGCACTGTACAGCAAACCTGAATCAAAGTAATGGATGGGGGCAAAAATTGTATCTTCTGAAAGGGAGAAAAAAAACATTGCCTTATTCTAACTTTCTCAAGTCCTCGTCCGAAACTTTTATCCTAACGAGGATTTGTACTCGAAGTTTCTATCTTTTACTGGGGTTGGATTTTTTTGGCAGTGACAAAGTGTTTTTTTTTCTGCTGATTTAAACTGAACGCGATCGTTGCAAAGAAGTCCACAGAAATTACCATTCTTCATATTACTGTGTGACCACCACATTTCAAATGAGGATTATTCGTATAGTCTAATGGTAGCTAGTCAATAGGTTTCCTAGGTTTCCAAAGCTGATGGTCTGAGAAATGTTTATCAGATGAAAGATGAGTAATGATAGAAACTTTACTAATCTGGTTGAACTGCTCATTTTGTCCTGATCAACCGACACCTCGCTTTCTGGTCCGATGGGTTCAGACAACACATGGAGAATTCTCTTCTTTCCTCTATTACGTGATCAGGCTTTGGTGTGTTCACCATCATTGCGGCCTCCTGGCCAGTGAAATGTCCTCATTACTTCCCAAGTTGCAGGGTTTCTCTTACAGAAAATATCAGAGGAAGCACTTCAAATGTTCAGATATGTTTCAGATAAGCCATGAAGAGTTTTGCATATTTTCTGGCTTTGAGAAAGAGCTTTCTTCTCATTCAGAGATCTCAAAGCACTTTCCAGAGCACTGTTTCAGGAGCTGGTTGCCAGTGTGAACACAAAAGGTCAAAAAAGCATTCCTTCTGAATGCTATGAATAATTCTATGATTCTATGATTCTATAGACCAGGGAGTTTGTGCATAGCACTTAAAAAGCTTTTACAGTGGGTAAGATTTTGTGCTGGCCACTGTCTCTAATGATGAAGAGTTTACAATTAAAGCTGATGATCTGGAAAATAAGGAATGAATTCAAAACTACTTAATCTGTAGAGAGCCTGTCTCTGTAGAGAGAATGTTTAGCACCCAACGCCTCATGTCGTATTCCTCTTATCTCAACTGATATTGGGTTAATCTGTAATTCTACAAAGAGACTAAAATGAATTTTGTGTGTTTTTCATTGGTGTGGGGTTTTGTTGTTGTTGTTTTGTTTTGTTTTGTTTTTAAGCAGTCCTCTGTGCTTGTCATCAAGCTGGCAGAGAGAGACAGTTTATTGTGTAATTGTCTATAGGCAGCCAGATTGTGAAATAAGCTGAAGTTCCAAGGTAGAAGAATGTTGCAGTTACAAAAGTAGGTATTTTGATATTTGAAAGTACAAACAAAATTTGCAGACTAAACCAACATTTCCTAGACTGATAGGAAAAGAGAAACACTGCATGAGAATCAAGGGAAAAGCAGAGCAGATTTGGGACAGACAGCACTTGATTTTGCAAAATCATTGATGGAGTATAGAGTGTAGCAGGCTAAAGTAACGAATGCTCCTTTCATGCTGAACACTTCAGTCCTATGTTTTGAGTATAACTGTCATCCGTCTGCACCACTGATACTTTATAGATACGTAATCATAGGGAATTCATATATGCCCTTTACATTACTTTTTCTCTGGAAAGATACAGTGAACTGTCTGCAATTTACAAATGATAAAAAGCGTGCATGTAACAAACTCTGAGAGCACTCCCAAGAAATATGACTCTGGCTGATAGAAACATCTGTGGGTCATTGGCTTTCACTGCACTTTCTCTGGGCAAGTGCTTGCCAAGCCCTTAGCACAGTGGTGTCTCCAGCTAATTCTCCTCTTGGGTCCTAAATGAAAAGCAACACCGACGAAGAAGGATTAACCAAATGGGTAGATTCTTCAGCCTCCTCAGATATGAACCAACTCCAGCTCAGAAGGTATCACATTGTATTAGCAGCTGATAGGGTGACAATAATTTACACTGAAGAGGATGGTGCAGGTCTCCCTTGAGGTGGCTTCTCAACTGGAGCAGCCATAGCCTACGGTGAGGGTTTTGCTTCGACAAAACAGATGAATATTTCAGCAGAGTTTTATGTATTAACATGATAAAGTGAAGAGGACAGGGGGCAAGTGTTAGGGAGAAAAAGGAGACTATCTGGGCTGAAATATATCTGTGTAATATTAGAGGCATTGGTATGAGAAATAATGGGCAAAAGGGGATGCAGGGATCAGGATGTCAAAACACAGAGATATTTGCCCGTGAGTTTCATGATCTTGCACTGGGCTACTGAATGTTACAGCATTTCTCTTGACCGAGTCTCTAAGATTATATCATATTCCAACTTCTAATATTCTTCTGTATTAATGGCGAAAGGTGGTGTCCCTCTGCCAGCATGAGGTAAAAAAACAGGGGTCCAAGATCATTTTTCTCCCTACAGAGCACTGATTCATTACCCTCTGGTGTCCCCTCTTTAACCAGCATCTCTCCCAACCAAAAATTTCTCTACAGCTCTCCATCTTCACTAAGTTGCTAGATATTGCCTTGGGTAGTATTTTACCAAACAAAGTAAGAGTATCCAAATAAACAGCTTTTCACATCTCTCCCCTCTAGAAAACCAGTTAGATTTCTATCAGGAAGCTGGTGGAGTAGTCTAGCACAATTTGCTCTTTCGTGTACACTTTTTTGTTTTTCCAAAACATCTGAATGTTTTTTGCTAACCTTCACATTGGCACTACTGAGAACATCATTTATTTTAATGTTGTTTGATGCAGTGGCAAAAGACTTTGTGACTCATGAGGTTCTTTATAGAAAGATATTTCTAATATAGATGATAAAGTCATTGGCAATTACAGCAAGCTTTATTGATGTGTTTACTTCTGGCATTACTGAAAGTGCAAATATGCTTCATAAATAAGAAATGGTTTCCTCTTTTTCTCTGGTTTTCATCTAGTTATATCTGGTCAGACTTTTAATTAGCGTGGCATATTGGATCCCTTCTCAGTTGCTTTCCACAGTGGCTGGCCATTTACATCTGTACACAGTGGGTGTTAAACAGCACGACTCTGATGTGCTGTACTTTTAGTGACCTTTCACAGGTGTGAATGATTATACAAGGTACCAGAGACTGGTAAATCAGCTATCTTTGGACAGTAGGCAGATTAGCAGCCGGTATGTGTTTGAGCGGCCTCCTAAAGGAAAATGCCTCTGCAGCATGAAACAGGATGGGATGCAATAAGAATGTTTTGGTGCGCCAGACTTTTGACTCTGTCTTGCCTTTTAAAAATCTCTTTTCCAGCTACACAGGCTAATGTATACATAAACACAGTCATGAAATTACTGTATTTGTGTCCACAATCAGCTGTTAACCAGATTAACGCAGTATAGGCAGTTACTTATCATCACATGAAGTCACTTTGCTTTCATTTTGCATCTCAATATGAATGTGCCAAGCGTCATCTACATGAAATGGCAACAGCAGAGATTGGCTTGATCTAATGCCAGTCCAGGAGTTTCATTATATGCTTCACATTTTGATCCCAGTGTTTGCCTCCACTATCCCTCTTGCGCTGAACAAGGGCTTTGCAAACTTTGGAAGAGGGAGGGACTGAAACCAATGTAACACTGCGCTTAACCATAGACAAACAAAACTGTGTAAGTAGAGTGACCCTGCTTAGATAATTGCAGGGATATAATCTTGCATTTCCCAGCTATGACAAGATATTTTCATCTTTTAAAATACCTAAACATAGACATTGAGGTGGTAGTTGAGAATATATATATCATTAGATTTCTCTGATCAGTCAGGCAATGAATCAATCTACTGTTGGATGTCCTGCATTCATGCTGCCTTTCCCATCTTAATATTGCCACCTACATTAGCTGTTTGGGCCATCTTTTCATTTGTGGCACTTATTCTGGTTTCTTAATAGTTCTTGCTTCAAAGAGGCACGTTCTATGTAAGATAGGCAGGGCTTATTTTGCTAAACAGCTACTGCCAGATATCACCAACATTATGAAAACTGTGGTTTTATCTGTATCCTACTACGAGGGACAGAATCTTTGAAATCCTGAACTTGCATATATTATTTACATTTCGATTAGGTGAATAAATCACTTGATTTAAATAGTAGTTGTAAAAGATTTTGAGACCCTGGCAGGCCCTGAGGCCTAGGATGATTCCGGGCCTCATGGCTACATTCTACATTTATTTATCAATAACAGATAAACAGATATAGACTTATAGCAAGAAAAGTCTGAGGAGCAGGGTAAAGTTTGTGCAAAAGCAATAATTCTTTGGGAGTTTTCTGAGAGAAGATGTTATCAAGGTCTCCCCCTAAACTGGCTTTCCCATCACTGAAAGAATTGAAAAGCACAGGAAATACCTCTCCTATATGTTGGGTTTTTGTGCTTTCTGCTGTCTTTGGACCTTTTCCTGGTCTGCCTTTGGCTTGCTGTCTTTAGTTTCCTCTATACCTCTGCTACAAGGACAAATGCATCCACGCTATTTCCAAACAATCATTGCAAACATATAATGAGTGGAGTAAAAAAAGTTACACTACCGATGTTCTGTTCTCACACCGTCTCTTAATAGCTCCTTACCAACTACTTTCAGCAAATGGAAAGGTGGCCTTCAGGTCTCCTCTCCCTTTAGCAGGCATTCAATTCAGTGCAGAGGAGCAGCAGGGTTTTCCTTGAAGCAGCACTAAGTCACCCTAAGGACAGTGACTCCATGATGAGACAAAATGTTCTCTCTCCCTCTTTGCTGTTCTCAGGTCTCACAAGAATTCACAATTGAGAGTTTAATAAGACTGTGCTCACTAGTATATGTGATGGCAAACATTTCCTCTGCACTCAGAATAGTAAATTAATGTGGCAAGAGCCACTGAATGACATTTTAATGGAAGCCACCATCATTATAAGTATCATAAACTGTCAGCATCTTGAGTTTCATGAGGTGATTCATCCACCGCAATTTTTCTAGTGCTCTGTCTCATTCCCACTCAGATGTGTGAAGAAACCTCTATTAACTGCTGAGGTAAGGTTGTACAAAACTTAGCCTAGACCAGTCAGAGATTTTCTTGTTTATGTATGTGTAGTGGATATCAGAAACAAAACATCCCTGAGTAGCTTGCAGATGTTAAATCCGTCTGTAGGAACTGAGAGGATTAGGGAAAGAATTTGTTATTTATCCAAATACCCGAGACATAGACACAGATATGTCAAGACCTTGTGTAGGCTAATTTTAGGCTGCTTTGTCTAAATTTTTTCTATCTGGTAGGGAACACACACAGTCACAGACCAACTGAGATTGAGAGGGATCTCTGGATAACATTTAGTTCTACCCCTGTTCAAGAAGGGTCAGCCAGGGCAGGTTGTTGAAGCCCAAGTCCAGCTGAATTTTGAGTATCTCCAGTGATGGTGACATTCAAGAAACATTTAGATGTGGTACTGAGAGACATGGTCTAGTGGAAATACTGGTGATGGTTGGACTGAAGGGTCTTAGGGTCTTTTCCAACCTTGGTGATACTTTGAGTCTATAATTCACAAGTTCTCTGGGCAACCTGTCCCAATGTTTGACCATCCTCCCCCCTCCCCCACCACACCCCCCTCCCCCCGACAGACATTTTTATTGGATTCCCCCATGCCTTCTCTCCTTCAAGCTGTCCTGCTCCTTCTGTGAGGCAGCGCACCTATCTCCTGTATCAGCCTCCCAGTTTTGTATCTCCTCCAGATTTACCACATCCCATTGTCCAGCTCATCAATGAAGATATTTAATGTTATTGGCCCCAACACAGGTACCTCAGCAATCCTGGAGTACACCAGTAACGGCTGATTTCCAGCTGGATTTTGTACTTCTGATTACAACAACAAGCAGCAGTAAAGTCTTGCAGAGGATAATTCAGAGCTGGCAACTCAGAGGATCATTTTCTGCAGAAGAGAAGCTTTCTCTACAGAAGGAGGGCAACCTCAGCAAAGCTAACACTGTCCTCATGAACATCTTCCATAACAATATTTTACATCACTTAGAGCACCATTTTTATCACAACAAAAAGCCCAAATGAGTAAAGGTACCCACATAATAGTTTAAAGAACAACAGTAGCTCCTCTCCTCAAGGACTGGTCCCACAGCTGGCAGGGACCATAAAGCTGAGGTTACACAGTGTCTTTTTGGATCCAGAATTTCTTACTTTCTAACTGAGAGCCACATTAAGAGTTAAACATCCCATTGACTTCAACCCCCACTTTTCTTAATGCTGTTCTCAGCTAAAAAGAATATATTCGTATTTCATTTTTGTCTCATCTTCTTTCCCCCCAGGAAGTAAATATCCCTTCTCTTATTCTCCCATGACTCATCCATAAAAATTCCCACTTCTAAACTATTTTATTTTGTCTTGTCTCATACTTGTTTATCTTGGATAAAATCCTAACCTCACTGAAGTCAGTGGCAAAACTCCCATTGACTCAAACAGAGCCAGGATTCCTTCTTTTTGTCTTGATTAGATTGTGGGTATGTTTGCCTTGTATACACTTAATCTTCTCCTGGTTTTGTTGTAGTTTTTGGGAAGGGGCCATGATGCATCTCTGTGCATTAAGCTGTTGAGTAAGCATATGCTGTGACTTACAGGATAATAATTAGTCTGAAGGATTTACTATAGCAGTACAGAAAGGTGTGGATGGGGGCAAATAAAGGGAATTAAACATAAGTTTGTACGATTCAGGCCTAATACTTGTTTGCAGCGAAGGCAGGGATCATAGAAACAAAAACATTGCTTCCATTATTAGAGGCTCAGGGTTTACAAAGCACGTCCACAGAGTTGTAGTACACTACAAGAGCTATTGCAGGGAAATGCTGATGCCACAGAAAGCAAAAGGGGCTGAGTGACTGCAGTGCAACAATAACTCAGACAGGCTTAATGTGAGGAAAAAGCAGCACCAGTGCCAACAAGCCAGCACTTCCACTGTTCAAACAGCACAGGAAAAAAACTGCAGGTTGATAACCACAAAACAAAACACAACAGCCCACTGAAAAGCAAAGGAATTGAGACAGAGTAAAAGGTTTGTGTCCAGACCTGCCTTGTTGCAGCACAGTGGCCTCATGCAAGAAGCCCAGCACATATGGCCCCAGAAGTTACTGTGAGGGCTTGGTGGGTAACTTGGTGTATTTAGTGCCACATGGGATTCATAGGAATTGCTGAATCATAGAATCATTTGAGTTGGAAGGGACCTTTAAAGGTCACCTAGCCCAACTCTGCAGTGCTCAAGAGCATGTACAGCCCTGTCAGGTGCTCAGAGCCCTGTGCAGCCTGACCTTGAGTGCCCACAGGAATGGGGCATCACCACATTTCTAGGCAGCTTGTGCCAGTGCATCATTGCCCTTATTGTAAAGAACTTCTTTATATCCAATCTAAATTTCCCCTCTTTAAGTCTGAAATCGTTTCCCCCTGTCCTATATCACTACCAACCCTTCTAAGGAGTCTGTCCCCTTCTTTCTTACAGCCACCTTCACATACTGACAGGCTGCTCTCAGGTCTCCCTGGAGCCCTCTCTTCTCCATGCTGCACAGCCCCAGCTCTCAGCCTGTCCTCATAGGAAAGGTGTTCCATCCGTTGGGTCATTTTTGTGGCCCTCCTCTGGACACGTTCCAACAGCTCCATGTCTCTTCTGTACTGAGCACTCCCCATCTAAACACAGTGCCCCAGGTGAGGTCTCACAGCACAGAGCAGAGGAACAGGATCACCCCCCCTTGCTCTGCTGGCTGCACTACTTTGGATGCAGCCCAGGGTGCAGTTGGCTCTCTGGGCTGCAAGGGCACAGTGCTAGCTCACGTCCAGCTTGCCATCCACCAGTATCCCCAGCTCCTTTTCCAGCAGAGCTGGTGCTTATCCTCATGCTCTTATCTTCACACTCTGTCCTCTGACTGGGGAAAGCAGTTCCTTTTCCCCATATGTTTTTTGTATTGTCATTCTTCTGGGAACAGAATTGCCTTTTGCAAAGCTCCTTTCTTTCAGTGGCAGGTGTGACTTCCCAAAAGATAAGCACTATTTCAGTTGCCAAGAAGGTTCTTGAGGGAAATGGTAGAAATTTGTTTTCTTGAATCCTATAAAATTAGACTGAAGAACACATTAAGAGCAGCCATGGGCTGGTGGTTGGAATAGTGTTATGCTCTGGTGTTGAGCATAACAATTTTCAAACTTCATATGCTGACAAATCATACAAGGTTTGGCTGCCAGAAGCTGATAAGGTCATCTGGAGTAAATAATATCTCTTCATTCTCTAAGGTTACTAGAAGTAAGCAGAGTTTGACTTGTGACTATTTGCCCAACACTATCCTGTAAAAGAAATCAATATTATTTAAACCCTGGAACAAAGCAATGATTCTGCAACATGTTAAGCACATCCTCATGACATGGAGAGGTGGACTGGGTCTGCTTAGCAGAGTTATCACCTAGAAGCCTTCTGCTTTCTGGCCAGCCTGACAGATAATTTTTGAAATATTCATATTTTAGTAGTAGAATAAATGAGTGATGCAGACATCTGTAGAAGTATGAAATGAAGCTCTGCATTTATCACAACTGATGCTGCCAGGAGATGTAGGAATGACTTGATCAGGAAAAGCTCTGGTGCAGTTCCCTTGGCCCAATTCATCCATTGCCTTTTTTGATTACACTGTCCCAAAATATTCAGAATTGATGAGTATTTCCTAGCAGAGGATAAATCCCTTCTACTACCCACTTTTACTCAGTGCCTCACATTTATGTGAAGTATTCACTGGTCTGGGCTGTGCTTTCCATGTGTTGGCAAAAATTCCAAGACACAAGAAGTCTCCATCAAATAAAAAGCATATCTACTGCATAGGTGAAAAAGATCACAAGTCAGTCTAAAATCCTGAACCACACTCCAGCAGAAAGCAAGTCCTACAGCTGTGAAGATCAGTCGTTATTAGTAACTTGATACTTGGAATATTTTTATGCTTACATTCTTCAGGGAGATAACATTATTTAACTGACCTAAAGTTACTCCATGTTTTTTTCACCAGCGAACTCTTGATCCTCTGGGTTCTTCAAAAATATTATTCACAGTGGATATTCCAGCCTTATAGGGCTATTTATGTATATACGCTCTTCAGTGGCATTTCCTTTCATATTAGACAACTTCAGAAAGTAACTTGCATAAAGTAGGAATTTCAAACCTGTGTTTCAAATATTGCATTTTGGAGTGTAGATTTTGCAAATGACAGTTTGAGATTAAAATCTATTCAAGCTGATTTCCAGCACTGTTTGTGGAAAGTGAGTACAAAGGGAGGAGAGATTCCACCAAAGGAGGAGCCATGATATTTTCATGCTGGCTATGCATAGACATAGAAAATGTCTTTAAGGTGCATGCTCCATACTCAGTATGGAGCTACCACCAACTAGGCAGCTGTCAAATCTACACTCTCAAACTTCACATCAGCTTTTATTTACCTGGTAAGAAATACAAGGCGAAAAAGAAAAAAAAAAAGAAAAAGAAAAAGAAAAAGAAAAAAGAAAAAAAAAAAGTTAAAATTTTCAAACAGTCCATTATGAATCTAAGCACCAAGTGGTTATTTTATTTTATTTTTGTGCAGTGATTAAAAATCAGCAAGAAGAGGAATTTTCAGATGTCAAACACAGAGGGGGAAGATGAGCAAAAAATAAAATATGATGTTTAGATTGAGATACCCAGGGTCGCAATACATTGAAGTATGTTTCAATACAGTAACTTGATATATATTTACTAAATTGCTTGGCACATTCAGAATGTCCCCAGGGAACTGTTGGAGGGAACTCGCAGTACATTTTTCACTCCTTCCCTGTGCATTAGCAGACATAAGGTCACACTAGTATAGCAAAGATGGGTGCAGCCTCAGGCTCATTAGCTCTCAGCAAGCTAGCCAGATGAGGCAGCGTGGTGTTTTCCTTTCATCATTCAAGCTTGAAAGGAAACTGTCGGCAGCCACTTGCTTTTAAAACAATGAAAATTTAGGTGACAGCAATCTCATTAGCTGAAAGGTAGCATTCAACGGAGATTAAGATTTCTAGGTAAAGATTTCCCTCTTCTGCAAAACACAGGCACAAAATTATTATCAAATCATATATTTTAGATGCAAAAATCCGTGTATGAGAAGAACTAATAGAGCTTGTTAAATAACAGCATCCTTGCATCAGTGAATCATAGTTTTTGCAGGAAAATCAATGTCTGATTGACTGGCTTCCTTTCAGAATAATGTATACATCTTAGACACATATACATACTTACAGAGCAGCAGTTTAATCCCTAACCCTTGCCACAGAATTGATACTTTCCATACAGATGCTTCCTTTGTCTTGTGCGGAATCTAAACCCAGAACATGCAAAGGGATATAAAAGCTCTTTTTCTCAGAGTTTTCCAGGATTCAGCCATGATATATGATATGCTTGAAGATTAAATACCATTTGCATTCCAATTACTGTATGTGAAAGTTTATTGATGATGTTTTATTGGTAATATTTCATTGCTGTAAGCTTTTAAGCTGAATGGGGCTCAATGTTTATGTAGATTTCCTGAAGTCTGGGAGATCTAGAGCTGAGGACATATTTACACTCCATTTTCTATTTTTTCTGGGCTTCAGTTCAAAACTGACTTAACACAGAGATGTTCTCCTGCTTGTTACATCGTAAGTGGGAACTTGATGGTCTAATGATCATTTCCGAATTCCCTGGTGGAGGCTGTTGGTGTGATCTTTTCTTAGTGATGGTGTCGTTCCACTGCATTAGCAAGCACTGGAAGAAGGGCACTTGCTCAGAAACAAAGAGGTTGATAACCAGAGGTGTAAAAGGCTTGTACATTTCACACATCCTGCAGAACTTTGTGGCATTTCACTCCCTAGGACTGTTTTGAAAATCTCTCATTTAGAGGGCTCAGTTTGCTCTTCAAGTTTACATTTCAGTTTCCAGTATATTTTCTCAGACTTCCTCCCACTCACAGTATTACCTCCCCTTTAATGATTCCCCACCTCAACCGTTGCCTTCCCATCTTTTATGATCTCCCCGATTCCTATCTCTCCCTAGCTCTGTAGGGCATGTTCTCTCTCCAGGAAGCAGAAATTCAATCATCTCTATTATTGCTCTTGCAGTAGTGCTGGTGAGCCCAAACTGCCTGTCAGTGCAACCAGAAGAGGGTCTCTAGAAAATATCTCTGGGGCCCAGCTGTTGTTAATTTACTGCCTGTGATCCAGCAGGGGACTGACTGCCAAGTGATGGTCTCTGAACCCCCCGTAGGTGACCTTCTCTTGCCTCCAGACCACCCCTCAACCCTTCCATTTGCCACCTGCCACAAAACCCAGTGGATGCTGGGCTGTGTTTATGGCGCACTCCTGCATCCCTGTGTGGAAGTGTCTGTGCCTACTGCCCTATTTGACTTTGTCCTACAAGCCAGGCTCTTTCAATCAACCCACAAATAATTATCTCCCTGTTGCTTTCTCATATGCAAGCTTACACAATACTGAGGCCCAAACCTGCCAGAGTCACTCTCTCAGCCCTCTTTGTTACATTAGAACTCTTGCCAGAGTTTGAACTAAGAGCAGCATCCTGCACCGCGCTTTTTTTTTTTACCTAAAATTTCTTTCTCCTGATTTTTTTTTTCATTAGCTTATTTATGAAAATTACCCCATATAATATACCACTATAAAATATTCTTCACCATTTTTTTGTATAAACAATAACCAGCTTGGATGGAGTTTTGCAGCTAGGGAAAGTAGGTCAAAACAATGTGACTAAATCATTCCAAAATAATCATCAGAAAGAATCAAATTCTCACCCATGGGGTTTATGTGAACAGATTCAAACCTGCCAGGACTTTGGCATCTATCACTGTCTCTAATATTTAAGGGCAGGATTCACCAATGCCTCATGAGTCAAGGAAACAAAACAAAGAGTCCAAAGCTCAGAAAACAGTTTTCATCTACATTTTTTTGTTAAGGTTTATTTGATCTTCAAAGCCCTCTATTTTCAGTTTTGCTTACCAGGTTGTAAATAGCCACATCAGCTTTTTAGTGTGGATAAGTCTGAGCTCCTATGGAAAGGAAAGAAAAAAAACAAAAAAAATAAAGAGGAGAAATGGGAAAAAAATCTTGTTCACTGATACTCTCTACTTTTTGCAAACTAAACAGAATATCCAAGTAGCTATCAGTTGTAATCCCTGTGAGCTCTCTTCCCCAGTTTATAAATTTCTCTAAGGAAAGACTAAGCAGGGAGCTGTCAGGTCCCTGTGGTGGCAATGCATGGCCCAGGGGAACCAGCAATGCAGTGTCTGATGGATGGTCCTCAGCAGGATAAGTATTCGACCTCATACCTACAGGCCTATATCTGCTGTGAAAAACAAATAAACAAAAGCCCTACTTCCCAATTCCTACCCCCTAATTTGAGCCATTTGTATCACGGTTTGGAAGCATACTTCACAGTTGGCACCATTTTCTGCAGAGACAAAATAAAGTCCTGCACACAAATACTCCTACATGTAGGAAAGTCTGAAGCTGAAAATGTGGGACTTATCCTGAATTTACATAGCACTTTCTCCTTGGAGTTCTCCATTGTTTTGCTGATGGAAACTCCACAGCACCACAGTGTGGCAGCACCTTGCTGGCAGGGAAACTGAGGCAAGTTTTCTAAAAGCAGAGTAAGGTAGGAAAAGGAGACTTCAGTGACTCAAACTGTCACTAATTGAAGAAGAGAATGAAGAAGACAATGGAGAGAACCCAAGGTCTTCTTCATTTCTTTGTCAAGTACGTTGGTTTTGAGCTAACAATTGTCTCATGCCATTCATCATTTTCACCTCTAAAAGAGTTAATAAATAGGCTACTTCAAAAAAGCACTTCTCTATGATCTTCCTTTTTTTTCAGATGATACATTTTTCAATACAAAGAAATATATATATATATATTATTATTATTTTAAAAAGGAAAAATACAGAATAAAAGTGTATTATTTAAAAGGAAAGAAAAGGAAGAAGGAAAGGGAAGGGAAGGGAAGGGAAGGGAAGGGAAGGGAAGGGAAGGGAAAAAGGGAAGGGAAGGGGAGGGAAGGGAAGGGAAGGGGGAGGGGAGGGGAGGGGAGGGAAGGGAAGGGGAGGGGAGGGGATGAGGTGAGGAGAGGGGAGAGGAGAGGAGAGGAGAGGAGAGGAGAGGAGAGGAGAGGAGAGGAGAGGAGAGGAGAGGAGAGGAGAGGAGAGGAGAGGAGAGGAGAGGAGAGGAGAGGAGAGGAGAGGAGAGGAGAGGAGAGGAGAGGAGAGGAGAGGAGAGGAGAGGAGAGGAGAGGAGAGGAGAGGAGAGGAGAGGAGAGGAGAGGAGAGGAGAGGAGAAAAAAAGAAAAAGAAAAAGAAAAAGAAAAGAAAAGAAGAAAAATAAAGAAAAAATAAGAAGAAAAGAGAAGAAAAAGAAAAAATAAATAAAGGAAAGGAAAGGAAAGAAGGAAAGGAAAGGAAAGGAAAGGAAAGGAAAGGAAAGGAAAGGAAAGGAAAGGAAAGGAAAGGAAAGGAAAGGAAAGGAAAGGAAAGGAAAGGAAAGGAAAGGAAAGGAAAGGAAAGAAAGGAAAGGAAAGGAAAGGAAAGGAAAGGAAAAAAGAAAAGAAAAGAAAAGAAAAGAAAAGAAAAGAAAAGAAAAGAAAAGAAAAGAAAAGAAAAGAAAAGAAAAGAAGAGAAAAGAAAAAGCTACAGACCTTCTGTGAATCCCACCCTGTATTTCATATTTCTCCAGTGAGGCTCACATTCCTTTATTCAGATTCCAAAAGTAGAGATAATTTGTTCCAAATGTTTTCAAAGGCAATCAGCAGCATCGACTTACATTCTTTCCAGGGTTGGGAGAAAACTGTGAAATCTTCTAAACACTAATGGAGGAGTGAGCAAGGGGGAGGGATGGGGGAGAAGGGGAGAAGGAAGATAGTGAGAGGGGAAAATGAGGGAGAAGGAGGAGAGGAAAGAAAGAGAAAAAAAAGTGCAGAAATAAATATGCTGAGGATCTATTTACTTATATTGTTACAGTTGTGACTCCTTGAGCAGATCTGGAGACGCAGACCCTTTGCCAGCAACATATTTCCATTGGCAAGGTAGCTAGCAGTTCTTAGCGTGATATTATGTAGCAGAGTATGATTGAGAAATAGGCTATAAAGTTATATATTTATTGCGAGACTGTCAGTGAGATTTTTGCAAGGAAGCTAAACATATAACTCCCTGTGTGTTGTATGTCTGTTTTGTCTGCTACAGATCTTTACTGAGCTACTCATCAGTCATTCTGCAGTCTTAGAAATCTGGACAGATGTTACTAGTGAAAATAAAGACAAAAATGCTGCAATTTGTCTCCCATTTAAACATATCTACAAGCCACAGGGTTGCTGAATGGCTGCCTTTCAGATGCAGTGCGGTCTGTGAGCTGCCTCCCAGAGCAGAGAGGGCTCCCAGCACACTGCCAGCTTTGCCACTGGCTCTCTGTGTGGCCTTCGACAACTCATTTAATCCCTGGCTTCCCAAATCTATAAAGCAGGGACAATAACTCTTGCAGTATTTCCTGCATAAGGTCTACCAAAGGATTTTATCTTGTGCAGCCATTTCCTCCAGAGATCCACACCAGGTACAAGTCACCATGACACCACTGATGTACTGTGCTGAAGATCTGGCCATCACAATATCTAGTAGTGTTGGTCTGTTCGTGATCACTCACTCCCAAGGCCTCTCTCTACCTCCCTGCAAGCCCAAATACCAAAGCAGATCCAACAGAGAGACGCATTTACCCTCATGGTGTTTCCAAGCTCAAGACATTTCTCCAGCCTTCTAAGAGGTCAAATGTCTGTTCCCTACTCCCCTCAGCTTCTGCCTACCCTCCCAGACCAGTCACTGTGCCACACACATGATTCTCCCTTCTCCCCAGCACTAGGATGGTCCCTGCTAATGCAACCTTCCATCCCACATGCCAGTGTGCCTGCAAGCACCCCAGTTCCTTATTGCTAGCAAACAGACAGTAAATGGTTGGTGGTTACTCTTTAATAGGCACGTATTAACTCTTAAGCTTTCTAAAACTTTAATTAAGCCCACTTTAATTTGAAATCCACCCGAAGTGGGAGAGTTGGCCATTTGTTTTTACACAGTTGAGGAATGTGCATTTAACTATCACAGGAAGGAAAAAGAAATGAAAACCACTTGGAAAGCTGGTAAACTCAACCACCCATATTCCTTCAGCCAACTGGGAAGCTCCTCTTCCATATGGATAGATTAGAACTTTTCAGCACTGATGTCTGGTGTGAAATTTGGGTGTTGTACAAATTTTGTTGTAAATCTGAGCAGGATTTGGAGTTTTAACCAGAATGCTGTCATTGTCTACCCCGTGCTAATGAATTTATCTGCACCATAGCTGTGTATCATAAGGCACCTTTGCCTCTGCATTCCTGCTTCCCAGAGGTCCAGATACTAAATAAGACATCTAGACAAAGCTGTGCAAACTCAGCTTTGTCTGACTAACTGTTTGGACAGGTTTATTTTAATCGTAAACAGTATAGTAAATTAACAATAGCTACGCTGAGTTGTTTTAATGCCTATGTGCATTCTGCTCCATGCCCAAAATAGTGCTGTTTTGTCTTCTGCCAATTACAACAGCCTCTAAAAATTTCTCCTACAGCCTGGGGAAACACATTTTAAGAGGTGCTAAAGACACCCCAATTTTAGGGTATGGAAAGTCTGATGGTTAGTCTATGTGTGTACTTACATGAAGAGAATTCAGAATGAACTGCTCATGGGCTCACAGTGCTCTGCCTTCAGAGCATGGGTGAAGCTGGTGAACTGGCCCCAGTCAGTGAGGTAAAAGTGCGTGAGATTTTTCTATTGAACACACTAAAAGAGAAGTTTTAAAGGCAAAATATGAAATAAGATATGGAAATAACTTAGAAATGAGATGATAGTCTAAAAAACATTGAGTTGAAAGTCAGAAAAATATTACTTGATTTTCAGCAACAATTGAAAATACAATATTGGTTAAAATAGAAAATTATGAAAAAAAAACTTAAAAATTATTTTTGTTTATTTATTGGGTATAAAAAAATGCAGCAACAAAACAACAGCTAAATTAAAGGAGAATTATATTTTCAATTAGAAGTCAGTTCATGACATTATTGACAGAAGGCTTGAGATTTGGAACATACTCTTCTCTTCCAGGGACTTCTCTGTTATCCAGAAAGCTCTCCTATTTGCTAGTTTTCACACATGGTGTCCAGTGTGCTGCTCTTTGAGAGTCTTGTTTTCCAGATCTTCAGAGGAAGGGAATAGCTTTCACATGCACTGAGCAACAGCATGCAGGAAATATTGCAAATTATGCTTCTGGAATTCCTTTCCTCCAGTCTCCTTCTGCAAACCCACTTTGTTTTCTGTAACTAGTTAAAAAAGGTAAAAAGAAAATGAGGACAAAGAAGAAGACTCAGCTTTTCCCAAGCAGGTTCCTTCTCTAGGAGCCACCAGTTGATCCCAATCCTGCTTAAGACAATATTTGCAGTTCACTTCCCAGTAGAATCATCTGGAAGAGCATCATACTTACTATGTTTTCACACTGAGGCTTCAATATTACCATGAAATAAAAACAAAGGAGTCTTTCCAACCACCTGGCAACTTTCCACAGGATTTCTGAATTAAAAGAGCCAATGCAAGAAACTTTGGCTAGATTCAACCACAGCTATGCTGTCTTGTAGGCCATGGCTAAAACGTCCTACAGATTTAACCACAACCAGAACTTCCTTTTCTCAAGGCTTTTCTTTGGAAACTTTTCTTCACATGGCACCAACATGCCAGGTCTGTTGTGTACTCCCTCCAGTCCTTAAGCATTGTCATCTGTGAGTAGTATTGAAAGAAGTATTGAAAACAGTGGGAGGGTAGGACAGAAGCAGCCACTAGAGTTTGACTCTGAGCAAAAGGACACTCAAGAATCAAAAGCACTTACCTTTTCTCACCCAGATGATACAACTGGATTGCAGTCCTGGTAGTGGATCTTGCGATAGGCAAACTGGGAAGTTTCAGTCTGCTTTTCTCTATTCTTATTTTAAATGACCTAAGACTGCAGATCTAGAATTGAATCCAGAATCTTTTAGGACATGCATGATTATTTTTACTACTACTACTACTAGCCACAGTCCTAAATAGTTAGAAACCAAAGCTTGTACTTAGCTAGTGACTTTAAAGATCTTGCCTACAGATTCAATTCGTTGGCCACCTCTCCTGATTTTTATAACACAATTACTATTAAAAAGGAAATCAAACTGAGTATTTGCTCACGTGGACAGACTTCTGAGTGAACTCCAGCTCTCAGGTTTTCCCCTCTCTTTCCTGCCTATCTCTGTCTCTATCTGTGATGGGTTTGTGTTCCACATTCTCTAAAATAGCTTGCAATTTGACTGGTTATTCCTGTGAGCTTCACAGATTTCTGTTTCTTTGTTTTTCCTTGCTACTTTTTGTACTGCCCCTATTTAAACGCAGATCTCTCTAACTCCAAAGAAAATCTCTAGCTGATGATCTGCAGGCTCAAACAACCAGCTGGGTAATGCTCACTGGGAAATGATAGGGCTTTGTACTGTCCAGCCTTAAATTTATTAAGTAAGTCTCTTCTGGTTGTGTCAGTATTTAATACATCCTTCTGGCAAATTTTCATTTTCCAGTTGCCCATTTCCCTCCTTTATAGATGAAAGTTCTTCCTGTCAGTATTTCAGTATTTTCATGAACCATATTAAATGAATTCACCCAACACACCGAACTGTGTCTCCGCATTTCCATGAGTTATGGTGACCCATTTTCCTTTTGAGTAGCTCCTTCTTTTTCTGTTAGGCTGCACCAAGGAACACTCTGTCTATTCTGTCTATCCAGGAACCTCCATTGCAGTTTGCAGCCATGGGCCTTACTTTGCTTTCTTAAATGGCCGCCTTCCATTGAGCTGTGTCTTTTTTTTTTCAGCTGCTCTATGTATCTAATGTACCAGCATGCCAGGAAGACCAGTCTCCACAGGCACTTTGCAGGTTCAAGTGGGGTCTCCTTGGGTGTGCTCTGGCAAGCTAAGTCAAATCCTTGGCATCATATGCCAAACACAGAACTTCAACCAGATTTGGATAATGCAACTTCTTTCCTGGGAACACAGTGCTGCAGAACTACTGCAGATGAGCTAATTCAGCAAAATTGTGCAAAAATGCCCCTGCTTCTTCCCTCTCTCCCTCACACACTTTTTTCCAACTCTCCAAGTTCTTTACTCGGACTACAGAATTAAACAGAAGCAAGAACTCCAAGGGAGTGTTTTCCCTCTAAAGTAATTGGCTTCTGTGTTACTCAAGTTGGGATAATCCAGCCTTTCTGTTCCAGCTCTCTGTTGGTTACAGACAATGTGGAAGATATATGTGCCCAGTCTTACCAAATCTTCCAGCTGGCTTAGTTCCTCATCCACTGACTCATCCAGACATGTTGGTCTGCACGCCTTTTATTTCGGAAGCTGTTTTCAGCTCCCTAAGTCCATGTTGCAGCCCATCTTGTGTAGTACATCCAGATTGGGCCATGGCTTTCTTCATGGCCTCTACTGGGCTTGGGGAGAGATTGCACATCTCTGATCTGTCATGCCAGACTAGAATGGGAATTCTACCAGAGAGGTCCTATTCCTGATTAGATTTAGTGTAGCTTTTGCCCTAACAAATAATTTTTTTCTCTCCAAATACATCTCAACTCTAAGCTTATTCAGGGATGGTTCCAGATATTCTTTCAAGCCCTTCTTGTTTCGTCTGCAGCCCTTGTTTTAGATTAGCTGATCTGCACAATCATTTCCATTATTTGTTCCAGCTTGGATCAAGAGGAATTACCAGAGTGCAATTTCTCTCCCTGGGAAGCGGATCCTGCTGCTGATGCTAACACGACTCCTTATGTCACGAGCAATTAATCAGCATGCAGGGCCTCCAGGGTTGTTCTGTCAAGAGGCAGTGTTGCTGCTACAGTCAAGTAATGCATGAGTGTCATCCTTTTAAGTCATAAAGAATATGTAAAAATATGCCTCATTTTCCTAAGCAGAGCAGGAGGCAGGCACCTAGAGCAGTTTCCAAGTTTCCAAGCATCCTTATGGTGGGGACTTCCTCATTTGGACACAGCTACATAAGCTTTTATCATATCAGCCTGCTCTTCCTTCTCCAGCCTAAATAGGCACTGTCTGATCTCACCATAAAATTGTTTCTATACTTAATTGCGTTTAGAAATTGAGGTCGGGATTAAAACCTTTTGTCTGAATATCCAAGATTTTAGTGGTTTGTACTGTGTCTTGGTCATTTTGGTATTTCTGCATGACAACACTAAATGTAATTCATCCGAGACTTACAAACAAATGAACAAACAAAACTGCATTTTTTGCTGTCCTTTATGAACTGGCATATCCCTGAAAAAATTCAGTTGCCTGGCCTTAAATACTGAGTCATCCACTTCAGCTGAGTTTCCACCTGCCTCAGGTATACTGGGAAACTGAGTGCTTTTCATTGCATAGCAGTTTTACTGCAATTCCACTCTAATTACACTTAGAATATATATTTTTGAAGAGTATAATTAGCCCTAAGTTTATGACTGGAGTTATTAGCTTTCTCTTCTTAATGGAACAGAATTTAACCTGTAGATGTACTGGAATTATTCTGACAATTTTTATAATGCTTGCATACATATTAATGCAAAATAAAACTTTTTAAATAATTATGATGTAAGGTAAGTTGCACGGTGGGATGCTAAAAATAAAATTTCTCAATCACAGAAATCCACGTGTAAATGAAATAATTACCCTTAATAGAGCCCTTTGTTCCATATATATTTGTCAAGAATTTTAACATCAAAGCAGGGACAGAGTGGTGTAATAAATTTGAGGACTGTGCTAATATGGATAACCTTCTTTCTAAAATGAATTTGTAGCAATTGTGGACATAAAAAAGTGGAACCATTTTGCAATTACATAGGACAAGTGATGAGATCACAGTCAAGTAATTACACTGTAGATTTTGTCTTGTAGACGGATCTTCCTTTGGCCACTGGTTTTGTAATGAAAATAATTCCCTGAGACCTGGGTTCAAGAATGAAGGCAATGGGCAATTAAGTATACTACGGTCTAAAGTAAATTTAGAATGACTTACAATTATAGAGGGTTGAGTCAATACTCCATTATTTTCACACTTGCGTAGTGTCTCTGATGTTGATGGAGCTAAACGACTGTAAAATTGGTCTGACAGACTGGATATCAAGATGTTTTAAGAACAAGCCTGGGAGGCTTTAGGTATTCCCCACCAATATCTGCATTGTCAATACAGCTAAGAATAGGCTTTTCTCATGACTAAGAGCTGTTCACTGTTGGCAGTGATACAGCTTTGATTCAGTTATCACAACCATTAAATTCCCAGTAAAAACAAAAGTGGAAAAAAATGGGAGAAAATCTGAAATATAATGAGGAGCATTAATAGCCTGTCTTATTTGAACTGGAACAAAGATCTGTTCAGGCTTGCTCTGAGATAAGGGCAAGAGGCTGAATGCAGTCCTTCCTGAAATAATACTATCTGAATGGTTGAAACTCAGACATTGCTGTTAATTCTTCTTTTCAAGCTGCAAAGTACAAAGTCTATAAAATAAACAGCAGGTGACCAAAAAGAGAGAAGCAGTGATTAAGTGGTCATGAGGGGAACCCCAAATGGTGCAGAAATAGACATTTTATTATAGACATCTAGATTTTTTGTTTCAAGATGTTTTTGTTCAGAAGCTGTTTAATTACAAAAGAAAATGACAAGTTAGAAGAGGAAACTAAAGAGAAGCGTGTGAGATCTATTCAGTAAGAATGTCCTAGATAATGAGTGACAGCTGGGAGGTTTTGGTCTCACTTTCATTTTAATGGCATCCTCCAGTGATATGCACTGGATTTCAAGCCTTTGTGGCACTGTCAGCTCCTGTGATGATCCACAGAATATGGGCGTTTGACAGGTCTTTAATAAACAGTTTGCTGCTGGGATGAATTGAAGTTCAGCTGGATCTAGCCTGAGTTCAGCAGAAGAGACGGTGTTGTTAACTCACCTTTTTACTACAAAAGAAAAAAAGAAAAGGAAGGGGAAAAAAAATCCAGGCCCTGCTACCTGCTACCTTTTCAGACACTAATTATGAAAAGACCTCATTTTTTTGCAGACAATCAAAATGTAGCAGCAACCAACCAACAGAAATGTGTCATCCGCAGCCAAGAGCAGTAGAAAACACTGTTTATTTTTTCTTGGATTTTAACCTATCGTTAGTCAATTAAAAGCCCTTCAGGGAGCTCAGTCCGATGGCTTTTTGCAGGGAAGGGATCTCAGAGGTTTGTTTTGTTCCTGTTGCATTAAGAATCTTCTGGCACTCGCTCACAGAATCAGTAATAGTGCGCTGGATGCAGTGCCTGTTTCAGGGCAGGGGCAAGGCAAGCAGCCACCCCTGAGATGAGGTTGCTGAAGAAAGGGGAAGAACAAGCAAGCTGTGGCCCAGTCACCTTGGACCAGATGATCTTTCAAGGTGCCTTCCAGTCCCTGACATTCTGTGATTCTGTGTGATTCTGTGCTGCTTCCTCCACAGAGTGGGTTGAAGTTGGGCAATTTGGGGCATCACATGCCTCCGTCTGTATTGTCCCTACTCCATCACATCAGAAAGGGCAACCTCAGCTCTGCACCCTGCTCCAGATATCCTTTTCCCTTCACATTTCTGTTTCAGAGTGACTCAATACTACTTTTTATATTTTTCATACACATTTATTTGCCTTGTTATTCTTATTTAGGCTAGCTATAGCTCAAGTGGCACTGCAGTCTCAATGAGAGGCCCTAATAGCTGTGATTTAGCAAAAAGAAGAGCTTTTCTTGTGTCAATTTAGCAGAAATAGCACTGCAAAAGATGGAAGCTTCTACTATTTACTGAAAGGCTTATTAGCTTTTCTTCCCCTGATTTGTTTCTCTCAAATGTGAGTATTTTGGGGAGCTAAAGGCAAACGTGATGATTCAGTCCTATCTTAAATTATGCATAGATTATTTTATGTTGCATTCTACTGGAATACTTGCAGAAGCTATGCAAAAGAAAACCTAAAGAATGCTGCTGGCATGAAAAGGCATTGTGAGGACTTACTTAACCCAAATTAGAAAGGGTGAGGTGATGTTCACGGACAAGACAGAACCTGATTTAATGTATGTGATATCATCATTGAAGATGAAGCTTTGATATGCTATTTTCTGTGCTGGCTCTTGAATGTGACCATTTACTCAACTATCATGCAAAAAACTCTGAAGTTAATGGAGGCTTTTGCAACTAAGAAAACTGGAACTAAAGTGGAAGAAATAGAGGTCTGTTTTCGTCATTGTTGTTGCTGAAAGAATAATATAAATCCAAATTTGATAGGTATAAAGTAAGGCCCTTCCTCCATGACCTTTTTAGAATGAAAGAGATGGGAAAGAAAATAAAATTCATGTGCTGAAGTGCTCATTTGTCTATAGAAGTTGAGGTCTAAATCTATTTACATAAAAAGAAGTATTAAAAGAAATCTGGCATGCAAGAGGCATGCTCGTCAAGTGACTAAACTTACAAGGCATATGTGCTTCTAATGGTCCCATTAATACATAACAGGAAAGATGTTTCTCCTAACATGTCAACATCCGAACAACCCAAAAATATCCGAACTGAGTAATGCTTACAGTGAATACAATTGAGTGACATGTTAGAAAAAGATAATTATGCAACACCTATACTTAAATAAGATAGGAGACAAATATAAAAACAGCCCAACTGAATGAAATTGGATGGTATATGCTATCATAAGTGACAGCAAATAAGCTTTTTTCCCTGCTCTCTTCAGGGCTGTTAGTTGATTAGAGTTATCTCTCCAGGCTGTTTCCTCTGGTGCCTCACGGCACGCAGCAATAGTTGCCGCATGGCTCTTTCATGACGCTGTTTGTGGTGAGCTTGGTGGTTCTCTGCCTGGTCCAGTGAGGCTGAATGGAAGAACTGACAGGGTCTCGGTTAGGCCAGTGTCCTAAGGAGGTGAGAATCATAGAACCATAGTCATTAAGGTTGGAAAAGACTACTAGAATCATCTAATTCAACCATCAGCCTCTCACCACCATGGCCACAAACCATGTCCGTCAGTGCCACATCTCCACAGTTCTTCAACACCTCCAGGGACCACTCCACCACCTCCATGGAAAGCCTGTGTCAGTGCATTAGCACTGGTTTTGAGAAGAAATTTTTCCTAATATCCAACCTGAACCTGGCACAACTTGAGGCCATTACCTATGGAAACTGTCAGGACTCCAGCCCACCAAAATGTCCAGTTCAGAGTCAAATCCTTTCTTCTAGCCCACTCTCTCCCCCATCCCCCCACCCCCCCACCTCCACTCCCTGTCCAAGATGAAACTTTGTTATCAAGCTGCTCAACCATAATTTCTTATGAAAAGTGTATTAGTCTATTTCCAGTTTTGACTGTGTTCTGTTGCACAATTCTGGGATGAATGGAGCTGGTTTGGATCTCTGACTTAGGTGGAGTAATGAGCTGGCGCCAGGCTCCGGAGCTGCTCCCAGTAACACTTCCAGACAAAGCCAGAAAGCAGAGACAAACAAAAAGCTGTACTGAGCCATAACTCCATAAAGGGTCAAATGTATAGGTCATTTCTCAGTAAGAAAGAAGAAGTTAGCTCCTATAGGATTGTATTCATACTTTCTTCAAAAATAAAATGAGTGCTATTTTCACTTCTAATAATATAGAACACCTCAGCTCACTTTATTACTTGATGTACTTACCATCTCCACTGAGAAATTAGGATAACGATAGAAATAATATCTTACCTTTAATCCTATACTCTGTTAATCCCTATTCTGTAAAACATCATCAGTCTTGTTTGGGATGTTTCTTCAGGTAGTTAATAAGCTTTTTTGTTTCAGTGCCCAAGGCTTTTCCACTCTTCCACTTACCTTTGCATATGGAAATCACATAATGTTTGGAGACATGTTCTAAGGCTGCAGGACATAATTTAAGAAGAGGGGGAGAGGCATAGAGTATATCCCGAGGGAATGGGGGAAATCCAAGAAAAATCCACCTTGCTTTTTTTCTCTTTCTCACTTTGCTGCCTCTCTCAAACTGTTGTGAAGATAAACTGGAGCAAACTGCTGGATGAGTGAGAGGACAAGGGGAAATCAAACTAAAATAGGGGAGATCTAGCTTGGATATAAAGTTTTTTTACATTATGAATAGTGAAGCACTGGCATAGGCTGCACAGAGAGGTGGTGGTGCCCCATCCCTGCAGACACCCAAGGTCAGGCTGGATGGGCTCTGAGTACTGATGGAGCTGTGGGTGTCCCTGTGCACTGCAGGGAATGGGACCTGAGGGCCTTTAAGGGTCCCTTCCAAATCAAATGATTTTATAATGATTTTATGCTTCTCTGAGGGTCTCCTGAAACAAAAGATAAGACTGATCACCAGTGCATTGCATCGCAGGGTCCATGGAAGGCCTTCCTGCTGAGGGTTCAGGAAAGCTATCAGGCAAGGGAGAAGTGAAAAAGCATGCCTGACACTGAAAGATGGGTGCAAATTTCAGAGAATGGGGCTTAGATTAAACAGAGTCCGGACTGGCTTTACCGAATATTTGGGTGTATTTCCTCTTTGGAGAGAATGTTTTGTGAAGAAACAGAGAGTGGAAAAATGGGAAGGGCAAACCATGCTGTAAGAAATTTGTGATGTATGAGAGGCCAAGACAGAAATCATGCAGAGGGAATGGATGTACAAGACTATGCACAGGCAGCACTGGGAGAGAAACTGTCAACCTGACTACCATAGAGAGAAACAAAAAGGGAGCATAAAAGCCACCAACTATTGTTGAAAAGATGCAGGCAAGTTAAAAGTCTGGATGGACAACAGACAGTTGGAAAATTCAGAAAGTGGAGTTTATCTGGAAAACGAGAATGCTTTTCCCAACATGTAACTGACTTTCTGTGTCATGTTTTAGAGTCATAGAATCATTAAGGTTGGAAAAGGCCACTAAGATCATTTAGTCTGCCAACCCAACCCCACCATGTCTACTGCACAACGTTGCTCAGTGATGTCCCTCGTAATTGCAAATGTCAGATTGCTCATAGCAAGTAGAACAGTGAGGTAAAACTTGGCATTGTTAGAGAAGGATAACCAAGGCCTACAGGCTCCAAAGCCTAGAACCAGGAGCACTTCCCAGGTGCAGGCTCACACGTGCCCCCAACCTTATCTTGTCTCCAAAATCTCATTTTCATTTAAGTGAAAATAAATCACTGAAGTGAAAGGCAACGAGCACTTCAGATTCAGTATCTTCAAAGGGTGCTGTCTCTTGGCACTTTTTATTTATGTGGTTTAATTTGAATAAAGATGGTGAATACCAGTGGATCAGCATTCCTTAGGGCTCAGCTGACAACTCCCGAAAACATACAGAGATTGAGGATAAGAAGTTATTAACATAATTGTCTCATTCTCAACCACAGTCTTTTCCTCAGCTTTGCAGAACTATTTTTACATTTCTACTTCACATTCAGCAGGCCTGGATCACTTTGTTCAGTGAACATCAAGAGAGATGCAGGCTCATTGAAGGCAGTCCAAAGCATATCAAAATGAACGAGCAGAGATCTTGAAAGCGTGATCTATGAGGGCTGCCCTAAAAGTAGTGCCTCCTATTTCATTATTTTGGCCCACTGTGTCAAAGAAGGATGTTGGTGATATGGCAATAGAGGCTGAACGTTCCCACCGGTCTCCCATTCCTCTCTGTTGCCATGAGACAGTTGGCAGCAAAGGGGCAGTTTGACACAATGGTGTCTGACACGGAAGTGCATGTATTGCAAAGGTGTGGGATTGAATTCCTTCATGCAGAAGAAAAAATGGCACCCATTGACATTCAATGACTCTTTCTGAATGTTTATGGAGACCAAACTGTGGGTGTGAGCACAGTGAGGCAGTGGGTGCTGCATTTCAGCAGTGATGACAGCAACAGTGGGTTACCTCTGATTGTGAAGATTTTTATGAGCATGGAATGCAGGCAGCTCTTCATTGCTGGTGAAAATGCACAGCTAATGGTGGTGACTGCATTGAAAAACAGTGTTTTGTAGCTGAGAATTTGCTCTATCAGACAATGTTATCATGCTCTTTGTTATAGTTTCCAAGAAAATAAATAGGAGGTATTACTTTCAGATGGACCTGTATTCAAAGGAGGATTGAAAAACTGGGGTTGCTTGATTTAAGGAAGACTGGAGGTTTAACAAACCCAAGAACCATGAAAGACCATGGCATATTTTCTGTTTTTCATTCCTCCTATGCACAGAGCAAGTAATGCTGAGCTAAAAAATGCAACAAGGGAAATTTCATCCAGGCACCAGTGAGACAGTAATCTCCTTTAGCTGTTGGTGCCCATCCTAACGATTTCAGCAAGCAGTTGAATGACTCACTCAGATGAAAAAAATCCACATAGTCTTCTATCCCATGAGTGCTTCTTCAAAACTGGACAGAGACAAGCAGGGTATATTCAAGGAAGGCTCCAGTGTCTTTGCTGAATAACCTACTGCATTCCAATACACTTAAGGGCCCATCACTAGCTATTAGTGTAAGGTGAGAACTGCACATAAAACACATGCAAATGTTAGTGGTTAGGAAATCGAGATAGATAAGTTCTTTATAGTATAGTAGGGATTCTATAGAAAGGGGGAAAAAAGCTTTTAATTCTAGACTCTAGTAAAAACATTTTGTTTGCCTATTGTTTTGAAAACATTTCTTCCTTTCATGAATCTTTCCAAGGGCCCTTCCTTTTTCTTTCAAATCACTCTTCTTTCTGTCTAAGACTTTTTGTGTTGCATTGCCACTAAGTACAATATGTATCACCAGAATGCTGGTTCCTTATGCCCTCCACTCCTACTTGCAGTGCCAGAGTTAATACATTTTTGTTAAATTTCACAAGAAACATTTTTTTTTTTTTCCCTCACATTCTCACAGTGGAACACAAGGCATTCCATGAAAACTTTCTCAGAAACTGCTCTGTTCACCTTCACTGCTCTTTCCTTAAAATTCTCCCATGCTGTGAACCCTGAAAAAGAATGGCTGTGCTTACTAATAGGTGATTTTTCCTGTGTCTGTGGCTAATCACACATATCAGAATCAATTCATTGTAAGCACGAATAACCTATTATGTTTGTAGCCCTTACTGAATGATTTCTTGAGGACTATTGACTCTCTTTTGGACAGGTTTACTCTCACGAAATGATAGTTGTCTTTAGCAGTTCTTTCTCTAAATTAGATGTTTAGATTTCCTCTATAATCAGTAAAGGGAAATGAGTGCTTTAAGGATAAAGCACTTCTAGGTCAGCTGAATCACTGTTTGGTGGTGATTTCCTCTTAGCTGTATCCAAAGGGACTTCAGTGTAAGTAGCCCAGATCAGTCTGTAGTCAATATCTAAAGATTTCTGAGATTAATTCTCACTTAAATGCCTGTCATATTCAGGTCCCGAAAGGAGCCTCTAGGAAGAGTTACAGAGCAAAATATAATGACAGCTTGTAGAAAACTTCACCAGTATAATAATATCATGAAAATAGTATTGGGACAAAAAAAAAAAAAAAAAAAAAAAAAAAAAAGAGCCCAACAAAACCTACCCCCCCCCAAAAAAAAAAAAAAAAAAAAATTCAATGTCAGTAATTCAGCGTCCACAAGCTGTAAAAAATTCCTTTGGCAAATGACATCTATAATGTTCTTTGACTTGCTGCCATCTGTTATTGCTGCCTTATAATCAGAGTTGTTTTCAGGGAGAATGTGCCTGATTCCTTCAAGATAAGCAGGGTGTGTGTTTTAACAGAAGTCACTAGAAGCTAGACCCTTAGCTCGGGCAGGGCAAGAAGAGGACTGAACAAAGTTATGTATATTTGTGCAGCACTTATAGCTGGATTCCAGACAGAGGGTTTGCTAGTCTTTAGGGCTGGTGGTGATAGTAATTGCAATTACCTGCAGGAAAGAGAAAGAACTTGTGAGATGGAATGACCTTTATGGTGGAGAAGGAGGGGTGTTTCCACCCCTGGGGCAAATGGTTCCAAGTATAATGAACACCCCTCCAGGTGAAGGCAAACTGTGGCCTACAGTCTGTGGCGAAAGGAATGGAAAAGGTGTTAGCAATGTCAGTGGTGGCATACCATTTGGCTGCTTTTGACTCCAGCTTGTACTGGAGTTCTAGCATGTCTGTCACCTCAGCACTCAGTGGGGGTGTGACCTCATTCAGGCCATGGTAGTCTACCATCAGCCTCCATTCTCCCCTGGCTTTACACACTGGCCATATGGGGGTGATTACAGCAGTGGAAGCAAAACAACTTGGACTGCTGAGCTGTGGAAAGACATTGCTGCCCAATAAAGAATATGGTTGTAAAGGTACGCGCATGTGGATGCTCACGTGCCCAAGAGTTGGGCTACTGAAGAACAACAAAACAACCATCAGGTAGATCGAGCTGCCAGAATTGAGGTGGCTCAAATAGACTTGGACTGGCAGAACAAGGGTGAATTATTTCTAGCTCAGTGGGCCCATATGTGGGCTAGAGACTGAGGGGTGGACTTAACTATGGACACTATTGCACAGGTTATTCATGACTGTGAGACATGTGCCATAATTAAACAAGCCAAGAGGATGAAACCTCTCTGGGGGGTAGGGTGATGGCAAAAGTATAAATACGGGGAGGCATGGCAGGTTGATTATATCACCTTGCCACAATCCTGCAATGGTAAGCGTTGTGTTCTTACCATGGTGGAGGCAACCACCAGGTGGCTTGAAACATATGCAGTACCCCATGCCACTGCCCGAAATACCATGTTGGGTCTTGAGAAACAAGTCCTGTGGCAACATGGCACCCCAGAAAGAAAGAACTGAATCAGATAACGGGACTCATTTCAAAAATACTCTTGTAAATACTTGGGCCAAAGATCATGGCATTGAGTTGATTTATCATATCCCCTATCATGCACCAGCTTCTGGTAAAATTGAACGATACAATGGGTTGTTGAAAACTATGTTGAAAGCAATGGGTGGTGGAACATTTAAGTACTGGGAAAAGCATTTGGCAGAAGCCACATGGTTGGTCAATACTAGAGGATCTGTCAATTGTGATGGTCCTACCCAATCCAGCCCCCTACATATCCATCCCTTCCAGCCTCTGGAAAGGGCAAACCTCTCCGTGGAACTGTTTTTTGCCCAGGGACCTGGGTGCACTTGGTGGGTGATGCAGAAAGATGGGGATGTTCAATGTGTACATTGATACATACAAGGAATTTGATGTTGAGGGAGTGCAGTCAGTAATTCTATGTATATATATGTATACAGACGTGTGTAATGCATTTTAATTATTGCTTATTTGTGTATGTATATATATATGTGTATGTGTGTATGTATGTATTTTAAGCATGATGTAGTGATGTAGAATAAGGGGTGGAATGTCATGGTTTTGTAATTTTTGCTATTGGTATTCCACATCATAGCATCATGTGGAGCACAGAGGAGAAGAACTACACGTCCCAGAGGACCTCACGGTCAGAGAGGAAAATACGTCACAGAAGTGATGCTCGCTCTCTCTCTCACTGCCTGGCAGTGGGTATGGGTGTGCTTCCAAGACATGTGCCTTCAATTTCAAAATAGGCTTCTCAGTCTTCAGAAAACTCTCTCTCGCTCTCTTATTTTACTTGATTTATTAGCCTCTATTTCAATTAGACTGTATTACATTGTGTTATCTTGCATTCCGAAATCATAATTAGTAAAATAAGTTTTCCTCCTTAGATCGTTGCCATTGCTCTGCTTGTTTCCTTGAGCCCAGCTCCCATCTCCCTACCCCTTTCCCTTTTCCCTTCCCATTTTTGGGGACCATATATTTTTGGGGGCCCCCCATTTTGGGGGGCCACGGATATAGATTGATCTAGATAACTTTGTGACAGTACTGCTGAAAAAGGAACAGACGTCAGTATGGCTCCCTGCAGTTCGTCTCATGGACAATCATGGTGGTTTAAAATAATTATAAGGGAAAATTTTACTTGAAAATAATAAGGTCTATATAGAAGCTTGTTTTTAAGGTGCTACGAATAAGCTTAGAGTGGCAAAGAAGCAATCTGGGGACTTTGACATGGATAATAAATAGAAAAAAAAAAGGTCTAAAACAGAGTTGTAGTTAGAGATGTAATTATTTCTTCATCTTCAGATCCTCTGGTAAAAATTTGGAGGTGCATGAATTTCAGAAAATTGTCTTAAGTTTACATACTTATATCATGGGTTTTCTTCACCATCAAGGTAAAAAGATGCAAGCAAAAATAAAAGTATTGGAAATGACCACTTCAATTACTTGCTCTCTTTTCCATAATGGTATTTTAAATTATATAGGAAAAAAATATTCTTCAGATCGTCGTAGTATTAGCAACTACTTGAGGAGGTTAAGAAAGATTGACCATTTAGCCTGGTGAGGAGAACAAATATTTTCCCAAAAGGCAATACAGTCAGCTCTCTAGCATGACAAAATGGATCAAGCAGGTTATGAATTGGTTGTACTGTGAGTGCAGAGATGATGTGTGCCACTTAATGTGCAGCACAGCACATTGCTACATCACTGGGGCATACAAAGTTGAGTACTCCGCTTTTGGTGTCCGAGTGGTTGTATGTGGAGGCAGAATAAATGAGCGCTGAGATTTAAAATGTAGGCCAGAACATTATGAAAATGCAAGTTTGCTCTTCTAATCTTTCCTTTCCCAGTTCATGCAAGCAGAGTTTTATGTTCTTTCTAAGAGGATATTCTGAGAAGGAAAGACGGAAGAAGGCTCCAGGTTTCCAGTGTAGAAGGAGAATGTAATATCTGCACTGCAGCCATATGGATCAGGAGAGCATTTACTCCATGGGCAGCATCTTTATAGTACCCATTATGGGCACGTTTATACCCTTTCCTTAGAAGAACTAACATCAACAGCTTCACTGTTTGGACCATCAAATCTGGCATGTCTATTTTGATTTTCCTGCAGTCCTTCCAGTAAAACTTATTCAGGTCCATCAATAGAACCTATAGAGTCAGGTTCGGGTCTGCTTTACAGTGACAGGTCTGAGAAAGTGCATCATTTAAAAGGTAAATAGTTTCCCACAAACAGAGCCCAGCAGCAAAGGAATTTAATTCAAGGTATATATCCTAGCTCCAAAGTCTTGTCAGATGTTGGGCTGCTCTTTCAGATTAAAGCCTCATGACTTAACCTGAACTGTAGAAGGATATTAAGGTTGGATATTGTAGAAGGCCAAATAGGAGAAAAATGGATTTGATGGATGAGCGATTGATGAGGAATTGATGGTTGCACTCAGAAAGTTGTGATCAATGGCTCAATGTCCAAGTGGAGACTGGTGATATGCAGTGTTTCTCTGGGATTTATGCTTTGACCATTGCTGTTTAACATCTTTGTAGGTAACATGGACAGTGGGATCCAGTGCACCCTCACCAAGTTTGCAGATGACACCAAGCTGAGTGGTGCAGCTAACATGCTAGAGGAAAGGGATGCTATCCAGAGAGACCTGGACAGGCTTGGCCCATGCTAACCTCATGAAGTTCAACAAGGTCAAGGGCAAGGCCCTACACATGGGTTGGGGCAATCTCAAGCACAGATACAGGTTGGATGGAGAATGGCTTGAGAGCAGCCCTGAGGAGAAGGATTTAGGAGTCCTGGTTGATGAAAGACTCAACATGAGCAGGCACTGTGCTCTTGCAGTCCAGAAGGCCAACTGTATCCTGGATTGCATCAAGAGGAACGTGACCAGAAGGTTGAGGGAGGTGATTCAACCTCTCTACTCTGCCCTCGTGAGACCGTGCTTGGAGAACTGATTCCAGTTCTGGAGCCCCCAACACAAGGACTTAGAGCTGTTGGACCATGTCCAGAGGAGGGCCACAAAGATGATCAGAGGCCTAGAGAACCTCCTCTACAATGACAGGCTGAGAGAGCTGGGGGTCTTCAGTCTGGAGAAGACACCTGGGAGACCTTATAGCAGCCTTCCAGTACCTGAAGGGGCCTACAGGAAAGCTGGGGAAGAACTTTTTATAAGGGCATATAGCAACAGGGTGAAGGAAAATGGCTTTAAACTGGAAGAGGGTAGATTTAGACTAGATAATAGGAAGAAATTCTTTCCTGTGAGGGTGGTGAAACACTGAAACAGGTTGCACAGAGATGATGCCTCCTCCCTTATAAAGCATTTGAGGCCAGGCTGGATGGGGCTGTGAGCAACCTGGTCTGGTGAGACATGTCCCTGTCTATAGCAGGGGGTTTGGAGCAGGTCCCTTCCAACCCAAACCATTGCATCATTCTATATACCACGTGGCACACTCCTGTATTCACAGTGGATGAACAAGGAGATTAGATAGATGATCTTATTTCTATGAGTGAAGTTCTGGCATCTTTGAAACATCTGGAAGTTTTGTCATCAGACTTACCCTGTAATTGGAATGCCAGCATCCCGTGGGTCAGAATATACCATAAAAAAAAATCTATACAAAGCAGTTTTGAGGAATGCTCAGATTTAGGTGCATTTGAATTTTGAGTCTCTTTACATTTAAAACAAGTTAGTTTACCTTTGCAGTGCTTAAGTAATTGCTGCTTGGCAGGAACCTTGTCCACTAAAAATTTCAAATCATATTTCAAGCAAAAAAAATTGAGCTTTTCTAATCTGAAGTATCAACAGGGCTGTTTCACCTTGCTTACATGAAAGAGCAGACTGTCTCCTCTTTCTCCACAGCAGTATCTTACACAGATAATAATGATAATGATGATATAATAGCCCTGAACAACATGTCCTTTTCCCCACAGAAAGCTCTGGAAACAAAATGATATCAACCCCTTAGTACCTGCTGCTGAGGGTTTTCACACAAAATAAAGCTGACAAAAGAGATGAGCAATTTTGTTTTGGCCACATTCTGAATGTCAGTATCTCTATTTACTGCCTCTCAAAGTAATCAATCGCCCCAGAGGTCCATCAGCTCTCATTGGCCCTATTGATTGAAAAACAGAGCCATGGTTGCTGTTTCTGTTTTTAAGCCATCTTACATCCCTTTCTACAGTGACCTCTGCCTGTACACTTGTAGTGCTATGGCTTTTGAAGCATGTGTCTAGTGAACATGTATTCAGTATCATTTCCATCTAATTAAAATTCTTTACTATTATCTCCTCTTATCTAACCTTTGTACTTGGATTCCCGGTTTCTCAGTTTTCATACTAGCAATGCAGAAAATGATAGCAAGTTCTTGATTAAAAATAACAATAAACTGTGATTTTTTAATAGTTATTTCTTTAGCTGAGTTTCTGAAGCGGAAAAAAAGAAAAAAAAAAAAAAATCATGCTATCTTTTGTCCATCTGTGTTCTCCATTTGATAACTCTAGAATCTTTTGGCACTTTCAGCCAGATGTCAAAATGGACTTATACCTTTATATCAATATCCTGTTGACCCCAACCTCCTAAAAAGTATGTAAATTTGGCAGGTAGGTAGAAGAAAGAGGTCTAACGGCAGCACGGAGAAAGTTCTGAGGTGTGAGTAGGAGTCATTCCAAACAGGGTACCTTGATCAAACTGGGTAGCTTGGGAGCTGTCGGAGAGGGTCCAGTGGAGGCCACAATGATGATTAGAGGGCCGGAGCACCTCCCCTATGAAGACAGGCTGAGGGAGCTAGGCTTGTTCAACCTGGAGGAGAGAAGGCGGCAGGGTGACCTCATTGCAGCCTTCGAGTACATAAAGGGAGCCTACAAACGGGAGGGGAGTTAACTGTTTACATGGGTAGACAGTGTCAAGACAAGAGGAAATGGTTTTAAGTTGAAGGAGGGAAGATTTAGGTTGGATATCAGGGGGAGGTTCTTTACTATGAGAGTGGTGAGGTGCTGGAACATCTGCCCAGAGAGGCTGTGGATGCTCCATCCCTGGAGCTGTTCAAGGCCAGGTTGGATGGGGCCCTGGGAAGCCTGGTCTGGTATTAAATGTGGAGGTTGGTGGTCCTCCCTGGGCATGGGATTGGAACATCATGATCCTTGAAGTCCATTCCAACCCGGGCCATTCTATGATTCTGTGATTCTTAATGCCAGTGGCACATCTCGGGCACCACGCAAGTTGCCCTGTCCAAGCTGATAGCTGTAGGATGCAAGAACAGGACCAATGGCATTGAAGTTTTTCATCACAGGTGATGGTAAAGAGAGGAGAGGAGAGGAGAAGAGAGGAGAGGAGAGGAGAGGAGAGGAGAGGAGAGGAGAGGAGAGGAGAGGAGAGGAGAGGAGAGGAGAGGAGAGGAGAGGAGAGGAGAGGAGAGGAGAGGAGAGGAGAATACACCTTCAAAGCAGTAAGAAAACAATCCTTATTAGTGCCATCAATCATAAAATACCTCAGGTTTTGTATCACAGTCTGGTGGATTGTTTCGAAAGCTGCTTGTGTCTGAAGAATTTTTTGTTCTACTGTTCTTGAAAATATACTCAGGAAGCATGTAATGCACTATGATGAGATTATATGCATCACTTTCTAGAGATGTCTGTGGAGGGACTAGGCTAGTCAGCCTGCTTGTCTTCTAAACAACTGTTTTTGTTAAAAAAACATGGATCTGCATGGAACGGAACATTTGTATTGACTCAAAACTTAGTGGTGTAGTTCACATTGAATCTACTGATCTATTATTCCTTCACTTGTGTAAAATTTTGCCTTCGAGAGAACTTTGAAAGTGTTTGAAAGCCAATAGTCTACAAGCTGCACTTCAAATATTTGGAGTTACAGAAGTCATCCAGTAAGTCTGGTCTTACATTTAACCTCACATAGTGTTTTTCTTGATTGATGTTCCAAAGTCCTAGGCAAGAATCTTCAGATGACATCACTAGCATGGAACAAGGTAGCTGCTTTGTTTTTTCCCTCATATAATGGAAGAAACCCATGAAGTTGCTACTCAGCAGCAGAACTCTACTGCACCAATTATAAAACTATTAAAAGGTCAAATATTTTTGATAAACATCCACAAAATGTCAAGAACTAGGTGTTTCAAATGTGATGGAATACTTGTGACTCTAATTGCAAAGAGGAGACAAATATCTTGCAAACTTAAGCTATTCTGCTTACAATAATATGAGTCACACCAAGTCTTTCTTCCCTATTAAGTAAGATATTGGATAGCCTTTGGATAACAGGAAAGTCAAATAAATGGAACAGAAGGTAAAAGCAACCAAATAATTGCAACTTGGCAAATAGGGATATGCAACAAGATAATTGTCTGTAAGTATTTGAAGGGAGGGATAAGAATAGTCTCACATTGCTCAGGGGGATGTAATTAGATATAATAGGATGAAATTAAGCAGTGGAAAATATTATGTTCAGTATTAGCAAGGAAAATCCTATTGAACCCTCATCCAAAATCTGGAATAGACTCCAAAGGTAGCTCTACTGGTGAAATCTGTTCTTCCAGTAAAAGAGAATGGAAAGAAGAATTTTGAAAATGCACTGGGAGGATGACAGGGCAATCTTAAAGGATTTTCTGTCTTTAGTTTAATCTAATCCCATACCTATTGCTTTAGAATAACTATAAAATGAAAAAGATTTCTTTGAAGATGATTTTGTAGTGCCTATCTCTTTTTGGTGTTAGAACCACAATCATCACATCTAGGCTTTCTAAGCATTGCTTTTATTTGGGTTAGTTAAAAACACATAATCAAAAGCAGTATAAGCAATTTCCATTTGTCTGAAATCTGCCATTCACGCTCTCCTAGAAGTATTTTGACAGTAGCGTACTCACTTTCCATTTCAAATTCTCTGATGTTAAAAGGAATAATTTCATTATTTGAATTCACATGGCATGACTCACCATTGTATGCAATTTCTTGTTGGCATTGCTTCCATTAAAGCTGTTCTAATACACCTTATGCATTTTATATCTAGAACGTATTACAGGCCAGCACATGGAGGATTAGTCTCCTACATACATTTATTAGCCAACTTACCTTGAGCAGAAAAACTAAATCAAGTGGACAAACAGTGATGAAGTTGTCCCTCTGTTTTGCTGTGCACAGACTTCACATGGTTGATTGAATAGATTGGCCCAACAGATTTTCAGGATGTCACTGACTGGATATTCAGTACAGTTAAAGCATTGTCCCTTCTTTCATACAAATCAAGAAACAGTTTCTGTTGTAGATGTAAAAGTCTAAGGTGATTAACAAAACATTATTTATAGAGAAGGAAGTCTTCAAGTGGGGGAATGGAGTTGGAAAAATCATTTAGAGGACACATTCTTGTTTCAGAGACAGAAGAAATGATCTTCAAAGTAAATTATAAAAGTGAAAATAATAATTTTGAATTCTAGCACAGTTAATGGAGAGTACATGGTCTGATGAAAACAGTCAGGCTCAACAACATTATCTTCCTGTTTTTCTGCCTTGTGTTTCTTGGGTGGAATCCACTTCTCCTTTTATCAAATGTTCTTATTAAGGTCTTAGTTAAATGTCAGTGTGCATTTACAGACCAGAAAGACAACTGTATCTGGACTGCATCGAAAGTGTGACCATCAGATTGATTGATGTGATTCATTATTTCACCCTTATGAGACCCTGCTTGCAGTGCAGCTTTCTATTCTGCGAACCCCAACACGAGATGATCATGAATCTGTTGGAGTGAATCCAGAGGAGGGCCACGATGATGATCAAAGGGATGGAGCACCTCTTCTACAAAGTGGCTGAGAGAGATGGGATTATTCAGCATGGAGAAGACAAGCCTCCAGAGAGATCCTGTAGCAATCTTCCTAAAGAGTGCCTGCAAGAAAAACAAATTCTTCAGGCATTATAGTGATAGGAATAGGGAGAATGGTTTTAAACTAGAAGAGGGGAGATTTAGTTTATCTGTTAGGGGTAAATTCTTCACTCAGAGGGCGGTGAGGCCCTGGCTCCATTGCCCATAGAAATTGTGGATGTCCTATCCCTGGAGGTGCTCAAGGCCATGGATGGGGTCCTGGGAAGCCTGAGCTGGTGGGGTAACCAGCCCGCAGAAGGGAATTGGAACTGGATGGGCGTTAAGGTCCTTTCCAACACAAGCAATTCCATGATTCTGTGAAGTCAACAAAATTCTTTAGCACAGCTTTACTCAAAGGTCCATTATTTTGTCTATTTATTTATTGGAGCTGTTCTTATTCCAATTTCTGTACTTGCTATGAATCTTTCCCACCATTACAGAAACAACATGCATTTGGAAAGAATGCTTTATTTTCACAGAAACACAGAATCATAGAATGGCCTGGGCTGAAAAGGGCCTCAAAGGTCATCTGGTTTCAACCCCCTTCTATGTGCAGGGTCACCAACCACCAGACCAGGCTGCCCAGAGCCACATCCAGCCTGACCTTGAATGCCTCCAGGGATGGGGCATCCACAGCCTCCTCGGGCAACCTGTTCCAGTGCGTCACCACCCTCTGTGTGAAAAACTTCTTCCTAACTAACTTCCAAACTTCTTCTTATATCTTTCTGAAGAACACCTCTTACACTTGGTTTTTCAAGGGCGGGTCAACACTGAAATGTTTCTAAAAGCAAAAGCCTTTTTTACCTTTCCTGCTTTCATGCAGACCATGTCACAGTGAGAGCTATGTGAGTAGGATTCCCTCCCAACCCCACTGTTGCACATCTTGGCTCTGTCAGTCTTTACTGTTGTGCAGAATCTGTGTATGATGTTTACCTCAGACAAACATGATGAGCAACCCGTGGATATAAGAAGACCTACTTTCTGAAACCTGTTCTTCATACAGAGTCATGCTCTAGTGAGCCCATGAGTCATTTGCAGAGCTATGGATCATGTTTACAGTGTCAAGAGTGGGATTTAGAGCCACCTGACTACTATTTGAAATACAAAACATAGAAAACCACCTCAAAATCACAAGGCCTGTACAAAAAGAATTAGCCAGCTCTGTGCTTAGAACAGTTGAAAAAACCTAGATTTGAAGGGAACCTTCCATTCAAGTCAAAATGAATATTTGCAACCACAGTCACTCAATTTCATTGTTACTCAACACATTCAAAGCACATTTTACTTGGTACAGGAGACTTTCTTAAGACAATAACAGTGGAAAACGTTTTGATCTAATAGAAACAAAAGGGCACACAACACTGAAATTCTTGGATAACAGTGTGGCACAGATGAGATGTATTTTCATTCCTCATCCTTTTCTGTTGCTTGCAAAACAATGTTCTTAATTCCTTAAAAATGCAGATATCTGCCAGATGGCATTTTCTTAAAACAGCATTGTGTGTGTGCAGGTAGGGGTTTATTCATTCCTGAGTTATTGCAATATACAAGCTTGCAAATGTAAAATTACCACATGAATATGACTGTATGGACAGCAGATTCCTGACATAAGAGTTTGCCTGTTTGCTGGTTGATTTATCTCCAGTGGCCTTTAAGCAAGCTGACAATGGAAGGCTGAACTTGTTGAAACTTTTGAAATTCAGTTATTATTTGTGTGCAAGGACCACTAGATCATTTTTCTCCTCTGCATTAAAAAGAAAGGAGCTAGCCACAGCCTTTCAAAGGGACTCAGCAGCAGGAGGCAGAGCATGGACAAAGCTGAAGGCTCAGATGAGCTGATTTCTCCTCACAGTTCTGATGATTGTGTAACCTACAGTAAACTATTTAACCATTTCTTTTCCCTTCCCCTTTGTTTGTCTGTGTTACTTAGATTTGTCGGCTGCACTCTGTCTTACAACATTAGTGAGGTCTTAAATATCTGTTTGTTTAAAATTTTCCCCACCTTTCTTAGACACGTGCATAAGGCAACTTAAAATCCTTCCTGGAAGTGACTCTTCAACCTTCCATCAGGCTGCTGCCTCCAGCACTTCACTGAAATGCTTCAAAGCAGAGAGGTGAAGCAGGACTTTACACTGCCCACCATAATGAACCCTTCTTTCTAGTTGAAGATACTGTGTACTTCTGTAATTTGAACACCAGTAGAACTCAGCCTTTTTTACATGTAGACAATGCAGCAGGGTTTGGCAGTCCCCACCGACCACAGCTCTTTCATGAAGGCTCCTTCAAGTCCTTCCTTCTGTTCTAACTACTCTCCTGGTCTGGAGACCATCTCTTGGAGACCATGGATGCAATTAGTTTGAACAATTCCTAGCCATTACAAAGACCTCCAGATTCCTTCTTAGTCATCTTCTGACCACAAACTCTTGGCAACTTGATGTCTGAAAGCAAGGCAGCTGATTCCTAAGACCGTAGTTCTCCAGCTGCAGTAGAGTTACTTCCAGCTGAGTGCCATGTAATTCTCCAATCAAGGTAATTGAATCTGAATACATTTAGGAAAAAAACGTATCAAATCAGACAGCTCAGCGATAGAGTCAGATTAGTAGTTAGGACTTCTGGATAAAGGATTGTATTATTGAGTTACTCTTTTATTTTGATGCCCCGTTTAGTTACCAATTTGTTCTACAGTATTTCAGTCAGGTCTACTGCTAACTCCCTGAAGGGTTTATTCTAATAAGTAATGCAATTTGAAAAGGTAGGAAATCACAGAAACTCATTTAGTTTCACTCATTTTTGCTAGTTTACTATTCTACATTGATTTTTCTCCTTTCTATTATACGTAGTCTTTGTTCTCTAATGGACTTACAAGTCTACTGATTAATGTGAGTAAAAATAATACTTGTTTTATTGCAAGGGTAAATAATGTCTTAACTGCTTCCAACCCTACAGCCCTCTCAGAGCACTAATCTGACATGGCACTATCACAATGACTTCACCTGCCTCTTTTCCAAACCCTCCTAAAGCCATTTTCACTCGTTTTATTCTCATTTCCTCTGAATATTTGCTCAACATATTTTAATGGATTTACTTTCACAGTGACTACACCTTTTGTGCGCAAACACTTCAATATTCCACCTTATCCTGTCGGGAATATTTACAGACAGGGAATTTTTAAGTCCCTATGCAAATATTAAAAGAATGAATTTAAATTCAAGGCACAGATATTTAGACCAGAATTGCTATTGAGTTTATCTACTGAAGGCACAGTGGAAAATTTTGTTGGTAATTTTTCAATAAGTTATTAATAACCTTTCTGCTCCCATCATCCATTTCCTTTTGTTTGAGAGCGCTGATTTATCTCATTTCTAAGTATCTTTCCTAAAACCTACAACAGCAGATTTTCAGACATATTTCTGCTTCTTCCAAATGATCAGGTTTATTTTAGTATGCCAATATTTCAAGTTCCGCCATGTTTCTAGCCAAAACCTTTGCATATGGGTAATCCATTCAGTTCCCAATAACCATATTCAACTCCATCGTCTCTCCTACCTCCTCTTCCCAGCAGCAAATACTCACTTAGAATGAACAATTATCTTTATTCTGAAAGCAGAGATAATCAAAAGGCAAAGGTTAAGAACTCACTAAGAAACTTTTTAGAAGGGTTGAACTGATCAACAGTTTAGAGGTAAATAATCTAGTTAAAACTAGAAGAATTATCTTGGGTCGTGGAAGCAGCTCAGTAGTGATAGAGATGAATTCCAGACAGGATAATTTATTCTGCTTTTCAGACTTTGTAGAGCTTGGAGCGTCTGGTAACCAAGCAAAGATGATTATAGTAAAAGAAAGTATCTCTGCATCATGACTGTGCTGGAGGTGGCTTGCTTGCCTTAGTAAGCTGGTCTCCAAACCAGAAACCAAATGCCACAAGCTTCATTCCCTTCTACTGCCTCTGTGTCTCCTGAGAATGATACCACACATTTTCTGGCGATCTTTTCTTCCTCTCAGCCCCTTCTGGGCCTTGAACCCAGAAGCTCACCCTCCGCTTCTCACAGACCCGTCCTCACTGTTCATTGTTAGTCTGGGCACCTATACCTTTCCTCAAAGCATTACATCTACAGCACAGTTTAAGCTTTTTCTTCTGTCTCTTTTCTACATGAATCCTTAAGAAAGGATGATATTTATACTGTTCTCAACTGACAAAAGGTTGGTGTAGTTGAATCCATTATGAAGTAGCTGGAAAAATTTTCACACTTTTTTTTTTCCTGTTTTCACAATGTTTTAAGGATGTGTTGACAAATTTGACAAAAATCACTCAGAAGTCTGAAATGTTATATTAAATGTTTTCTTATCTGGGTTTAAAGCAATTTTTTTTTCATTTCAACAATTCCACAACATTTTTAATTCCAAATGATAACAATTCAAAACCTCATGCCAATATGACTTCCCCCCACCCTCCAACCCTCCCCCCCCCCCCCCCCCCCAAGCAAAGAATTACGGATACTTTAGGGGAAAAAAAAAAGAAAAAGATCTTGCTGGATATTGTTGCTGGGGGAATTGGGTGTTTTTTATTTCTTTGTTTGTTTGTTTCTGTAATTTCGTTCATAGCAGGAGAAATATAGGATAAAGAAAGGACAGATGAGAAAGGTAGGATATATTAACCAATTACCCCCTCCCAAGACCAATTATCAATCAGCCAATTATTGATTATTGAAGACAGGGATATTTTCCTATACTTCCCCCCCTAAAAAAAGATCACCATGCATGTGATTAGAGGTGCAATGCCCAAATTACTACCTCTCTTTGAAAAAAAATATATTTATGTGAGTGTGCATGTATTTTTAGACACCAGAGAATTCAAACAGAGGAAACAAGGACTGTGCAAGTGGCACTTCTTGCTGAACTGCAAAAACTTTGATAGTGACAAATGGCTGTGTTCCATCTCTTTGTTTTGTTTTCTCATTGTTCCACCACTGCAAATATCTGTTGGGATGCCAGGAGCGTAATTCTCCTGCCTGATTCACCTCTTTGATAACTCAGGTGAGAAGGCTAAAATGCGCTGATTGATTTAAGCAATGCAGTCGATGTGAGCATGCAGTCACCACCTTGAAAGCAGCGTGGTGTGCTGGTGTAACTGAAGTGACAGCTGCCCTCTCCCATAGCCCTGCCTTGCATGCTTAGCTGAGGAAAATCAGCATGACTGCAGCCAGTGGAAATCTCTCTGTCTGCCTGAGCTGAAGATTTAGCTCCTGAAATACCCTTGGTGAAAGAGAGCTGCTTCCCTAACGTGTCTTGGGATTTACATGTAGATAGGGTAAAAGAAAGAGAAGGCTTGCAGAATCTAATGCTACCAGGCATCTCTTTATGTATTTAAAAATTCAATTAAGACCGGGATTCTGCTCAGGGATGGGATTGCAGAGGCAGCTGCAGTGTGTGTGGTGCAAGAGCAGAAAGCTGGCATGACACGAACCAGCAGCCGGAGCTGACCAGTCTCATTTCCTTCACCAGGCAGCACCAAGAGTAAACAAAGAGTGTAACTGCTGTGATATCACTTGGCTTCCAAAACCCATGCCTCCTTTTTAGCAACTTGAATATTTCAGGCAGATAGGAGAGGAAGGACTTTTTATATATATATATATATATATTTGCCCATGAGATGTTTTAAATGCTGGGTGTGATCTTTATCTTGGCAATGTCCTTTCAAAGTTTGATATCTAGCATTCAGGATGCGCAAAGGAATGCATTTCAGATCTCTGCATTTCAAATTATCTCTGAATTTAAAAAAAAAAAAAAAAAAAAGTAAAAAGCAGCCTTCCTGTTTGAATATGCATCCTGCTTGCTGTGCCTCAGACACACAGTATTAGTGACAGCACCACTGATTCTGTTATCCTCTCTGGTGATAGGACTTTTTTTTTCACTTTTTCTCTTTTTACTCTCCACTACTGTTTCCCCGCCCCCCCCAAAAAAGGAAGAAGAGGAGAGGGTGTTATTTCCAAAACCCATCTCACAGCTTCTTTATTTTATACAGTCTCCCCTCCCCACCCAAAATACTTTGAATAGCCCTTTATGTAACTTCAATTAAAAAAAAAAAAAAAAAAATACAGCTGCTCCTCTGAAGCCATCCAAATCTAATTAACTACAGAAGCCGAAGTTATATTAAGCTTCTCACTTTCTTCGTCTTAGCATCTCCATTCATACCTTCATTCAATGTGTTCACAAAAAAAGGAATTTCTAATAAATGTATCTATAGTCTTGGAAAAAGAAAGCCACTAATCAGGAGGCCTGTGAAAGAGGAGGGATCTGAGCTCGCTTGAACTTGGCAGTCTGGCCCCAAAAACTTGCAGACAAAGGAGCGAAGGGAACCGAGGAGCTTAGCCCTACGTCTAAGGAAGCTGGTGAGAATTTGTTCAGCCTCTGAATAGAGATCTTCATTTCAGACCTAAATGGTGCCCACACGAATTCATTGAAATGCCTTCTCGGAAGGAAGAGGGGGCGGGAGGAGAGGGAGGGAGAAGGCAAGGAAAGTTTGTTGAATATAAATGAGGTTACGTGTGGCTGAAGAGAGAGATAGAAGCTCTGCAGAGATTTATTCCTGACTGACATACAGTAACACAAAGGCAATAAAATGTGTCCTTGGCAAGTGGCGTTAACAGGAAACCTTAGGCTTCAGAGAGCTGAGATGATGCAACACGCACCTCAGTGGGAAACACTTTCTGGCTTGTGCACGGCAATATCTGAAATACTTTTAGCCAGTTCTGAAGAAGATAAAAGTGGTTGTCTTACTATGCCACAAGCCTGTGATTCAGGCAGTCTGCAGAGCCACAAGTTCACTGAGAGTAATGACTCTTGGCATTCTCTCCATGGGAAGCCCAGCAGTTGTACCGTACATTGTGTTGTGTCTAGGGGAAACCTCATGGCTCTCCCTACTGAAAGTCCTGATGGAAATGAGTGAAGCTACACCTCAGATGGGTTTTCTCCAAGAACACCTAACATTTTTTAACTAGCAAAATATGTATTTTTGGTTCAGCAGTCTCAGGGATGTGCTCTGGTCTGGTTATTTGCGTTAATATCTTCACTTATGTTCACATCTTCTGCTTCAAAAACCCCTCCTGAAACTGCAGCATTACCCAACAAATGCAGAGTAACTTAAGCCTGACCATCATATTAAAACAATTGAAACTGTACGGCAAGCAGAGGAAGCATTTCATATATTAAAATAAGTATAATTAAAGCTTAAAAAAAAATGTGGATAGTGTATAAAATCCCGTGGGGAAATATCATCAACCCTGACTCAGACAAAAGGAGACTCATTCAAAGTGACAGAGAAATCATTTTTTTGCACTCCTGACTGCTTTTATTGCTAATTTTCTAGCTGTCCACCACAGGCTACTGATTAGGAAGGACTGTGGCCTGTTCCCAGACACTGTAACAAGGGCAACGGATGGTTTCTAAAGCTGAGAAGGAGGGGATGTGTGGTGCCTCACCTTCTGAAGCCATGGGCGCTCATTTGGAGAAGAAACTTGAAAAGACTTTGCCTGTTTGTTTCTCTGGTTCCTTTTCATCCTGAGAACGATAGGCAGAGAAAGATCCACCATCATTAGCACAGACAAGAAATGCTAATTAACAAGTGGCTGTGCCTAAGGAGCAGTAAAGTCACTTGCACAATCCTCATTGCTCTTCTGAAGTTGAATGAGTGTTATTACAGCACAACAAAGTGTGGTCTGGCGTTGGGTTTTTGCAAGGAGGAGCACTCCTTGGCCATTAGTCTGAGGCACAGCACTGCAGATCTCGAGCGATAAGAAATTACCTGGCCCCAAAGCAATCTTCCCCTTCCCCACCTCTGAACTGGAAAACATCACATTGCTGGAGGCTGAGAGCAGCTTCCCAGTTGGCCTCACACTGTACAGTCTTCCACATGATGAATGGCAAGCTATTTTCACTCCGCAGCTTACACAAAAAGTAAATATTTTGTGAGGTTTATATACTTTCAGCTATCTCTTTCCTCATAAACTAAAAAAGAAGTTACAAGTTTCCCTCACTGCTCATTTTGGAGCTGTTTTTAGCTCAGCCGTATCTGGACTTTCAGATATGTAGCTAAGGACATTTATAACAGATACAAATTTCATTATTGGGCCATAATTTCATTTGTTTTGCCCTGCTTTGATGTTAAATGTAAAGAACCCTGAGGCTACTTCATCTAACATAAGGTTGTTAGCGATGACTCCTGCTCAGGGATGGCAGAAGGCTGCACATAGCCTAATCTGGTCTCTGTTTATCAGAGATCCTAAATGAAGGAAGGACACATTTGCAGGGTTATATACTGATCCTGATACCATTTGCACAATAAGCAGGCCTCAGGATCTCCACCCTCTTCAGATAGCTCTGCACAGGGTAAAACAAGAGCGTTCCCCTTCTGCCTTGTTGCTTCTCTATCAATTATATCTCCTAGCAAATCCAATGGAGAAGCATAGTTGCTATTTCTTATGACTTTAATGAGGGTCTTGCTTATGGAGATAGCAAGAAAACTTTTGATTTTGATTCCCCCTGCCATCACCTTTCTCTGGGACAACTCTGAATTTCTTCTTTACAAACCCTACCTGTTCCAAAGTCATATAAACATACAAACAACAAAAGCCTTTAGCCAGCTTTAGCAACCCTTTAGCTTTAGGTTTGATTATTTATTTTCAAGCATACAAACAGCTAAGGGAGGCCTCTGCATGGAGAAAAAAAAAAATGATTTGTACACACCTTTCACTGAAGATACAGAGATGTGTCTCAAGAATCAAAGCACAAAGGAGGGAGAAAATTTTTCAGAAAGGTGTTGAAGGCATAACAGAAGAAGCATAAGCATCAAGGATGTGCCAAACAGACTTCCATCTTCCTTTTCTCAGGGAGTTGGACTGGAATCAAATCTACACTAGTGTGGAGTAAATTAAATGATGCTGATCTTTTCCTGTTTGCAGTTTGTATGATACGATTTAATTTTCTGACTGCTCTCAATGTAATCAGAAGGACTTCCTAATCTATAAGTACTTGTACCTGGGTCAGGCTCGTTAAACCAAATCAGGTTTAGTGTTAAAACACCACTGGCAATACGGTTCCCTGGGTGAAATGTGCCTTGTCTGCAGGTTTGGAAGGCGTGCTGTTGGGAAATACCATTAGTGCAGGGGCTTTGGACTTCAAGTAAAATCCCCTTTTTGAAGCTGGGGACAACAGGAGAGCAGTTAAAGTGGGAAAACTCACCCTCTGCCTCAGCATAGACACCGAACACTCTTCTGCTGGGTTTAACTAACACAGCCATTTTATGGGCAAGCAGGTTGAGTGGTTGGCAGCCCTGCACATTGCAGGGGGGGGTTGAAACTAGATGATCGTTATCGTCCTTTTCAACACAGGGTATTCTATGATTCTATGATTATGCCCCCAGATCTCACCACGTTTTCATGCATATACCAATAAGTATTGCATACATCAAAAGCACTTTTTATTGGTATTACTTACCAGTAAAATGTTTACTGCCATGCTATAAACAACATAAAAAACATATATAAAAAACATTTTGTCTTTGGCCACACTAACCTTGAGCCTGACTTTTGACTTTAAGGTGTGTGGTCTCTCCTTACTTAGGGGAAGGAGATGCAAAGGTAGCAATGCAGCCAGAAATCTCATGCAGCTTCAAAGCTGAGTCACCTCTGTATTCTTTTTGCCTGCATTGATAAACACAGCATCTTGAGCACAAAAGCATTCAACAGAGAAGGCTTCAGGTGGGAGGGGATTCCTATTTGCCTGGTGGGTACAACCTGCCCTTCACAAAGCCAGTAGGCAGCAGGGATTGACTGCAGCACGGTGATCTCCTTGTCCTTCACATCCCTCCTCCGCTACCAGGCAATGCTGGTAACCTCATTTTATAGATAAGAAAATGTAGATCACAGTACTAGTTGCTTTGTTATTTTTTCTGCTATAGGTACCTGAATCCTCCTTGCTTTCAGTTTGCTGCATGCAGGGAATGCTTTGTCAATGCAGGCAGACCCTACAAAGCCAGCTAGGAAGCCCACGGTGGCATGGGACCTGCCAATAGTCAGGCACATCAGGTCTGCTGCAATATTTCTCCTCTGTCTCTGAAATTGCCATCACAGAAGAGGATGGGACTCACTTCTGCAGCTCATTTCCATTATCTTTCACATGCTGATAAGTTGAATAAAATATAATTTCCTCAGCCAGTCAGCGTGCCTTTGTTCACTCTGATTTCTTAGAGGAAGTGAGAGGCTTCCCATCATCCTGGACCAATCCTTGCTGAGGACTTGTTTGACTCCTGTGACTGATTGTGTGTAAGGTCATTTCAATCACAGCCTCTGCCTCCCCTACCCAAGCTCAGGGAGCACCGAGTGGTCACCTCTATTTCAACTCTGAATGCAAGTGCTATCTGATTCTTGGTGATGCTTAATTAGATGTATCGTTACAGGCCAAGCCTGTGGTTTCATGTTGAAATACTCAAAGCATCAGTAAAGAGTAGAGCGCTCTCCGTTCCCAACCTTAAAGATTATTTTCTCTGGTCCTTATAAAAAAAAAGCTCTGTGCCCTATACTGCAGTACCATTTGGCTTTACATCTCTCCATATGCAAAAGCTTTCCTTAGGCCTCAGTACGTGGAATCAGCTTACTTGAGATTACCAGATGTAATTGTAAAAAGCTTATAGGGTAGGGGAGCCTGGGACTCCTGTGAATGCAAGCAGTGAAGATAAACAGGGACAAGAAAAATTGTGAATTTTTCTTGTCAGTCTCCAGACAAATTGTTCTCAGAGAGGTAAGATTTGAGCCATGACCCCTAGAGAAGAGCACTCAGCACTGGCAATTTCTCTATCCCAGATGATGAGAAATGTGAAGCTGAGCACAGGCAGATTTCTCAGAACAATTTCCCTTTCTAGACACAGCCTGAAGAACTGAAATGCCCTGGTAGCTAAAACCAGTGGGTATCTCAAAAGTGCTTTTGTGTCCCCGGGGCAGCTGGCAAGACACCAAGGCTGAAACAAAATACAAGAGCAACTCCGAGAGCCACTCTATACCACTGCCTTTCCTATCAATGCCATCGTTTCTCCCACTAATGGTTGCACATAGAATTATAGAAAGGCTTGAGTTGGAAGGGACACTGAAGACCATTCAGTTCCAACCCCTGCCATGGGCTGGTTGTCCCCAACCTGCTCAGGCTGCCCAGGGCCCCTTCCAAGCTGGCCTTGAACACCTCCAGAGATGGGGTATCCACAGCTCAATGCAGCCCATGCCAGGGCCTTACCAAAGCCTGAATAAAGAATTTCTTCCTAACGTCTAACCTAAATCTCCCCTCTTTTAGTTTACAGCCATTTCCCCTTTTCCTATCACTAACAGTCTGTAAAAGATCACTCCCCTCCTGCTTGCAAGCTCCTTTCAAGTCCTGAAAAGCTGCAATGAGGTCTCCACAAGGACATCCCCCCTCCAGGCAGAACACCCCCAGCTCTCTCAGCCCATCTTCAAAGCAGAGGTGCTTCAGCCCTCTGATCATCTTCATGGCCTCCTCTAGACCTGCTCCGACATCTCTGCATCCTTCTTGTGCTGGGGGCCCCAGAACAGGATGCAATATTTGGATGGGGCCTCACGAGGGCAGAACAGAGGGGAGCAATCTTCTCTCTGCCCACTGCCACCCCTCTGTTGACACAGCCCAGGTAGCAGTTGGCCTTTTGGGCTGCAAACTCACACTGCTGCTTCATGTCCAGCTCGCTGCCTACTAGGACCCCCAAGACCTTCTCTGCAGGGTTGTTCACATGTTATTCACCAGGTCATTTGTGAAATATAAAGGCTCATTTCACTGCTCTGCTCTGTGCTTCCTGGGTGACCTTGCTCAAGTCTCAAAGAGCAGCATTCATCCCAGCTGCTTTTAGCCGTATAGGATTAGAGATGTAATCCTATAAGTCATCAGTGAGCTCCCTTTATAAGGAGTGGGAAGAGGGATATTCAAAAGCTAACTCACCTGATCTACCTTAGATATATACTGTGCCTCCATCTCCCGCCTGTGAAACGGAGTTGGCAGCACTGTCCCATCTTCCTGAGGGTACTGTGAGAAGTAGATGAAATCCTTGGATGATACAGATCTGATATTGTAAAAGCACCAATAGACTGAAGACACTGGGGAAAGAGGATTTTCATCTGTTTAGCACGTCCAGAGAGAGAAATTTTTGTCCTAGTTAATTAAGGCATTACTAAATTTCTGAGCAGAGCATCTGGAAGTTTTAAATATTTCTCCCTGAAAATCAGTGGCTGGGGTTTTTGGGGTGGTTGTTTTGCTTTTCCCCAGTGTAGCATGAGCAGTGAATGTTTTAGATAAATTAGACATTTGGAAAGATTTGAAGCAAGTCAGGAAGGATGGAGATAAAGTAAATCAAGGCACCAGTATCAGCTGCACTGTGGGAGAGGAGGCTGGGGACATCTCCTGCGCTATTCTGTTAACAGATGCAAGAGATGGGGAAAAGGTCAGAGATAAATGTAGTGCTCACTCTGTACCGCATACTCACTGGGGCTGGAATAAAGAAAGGCCAAAAAAACATGTGTGTACTTTCAACCTTTCACTGTAGGCAGTGAAGAGCATTACAGAGATGGAAACTACTGGCTATTTTTGTGCAAAGCCTGGAGACAGTCACCGGAGCAGAGTGTGTCCAAAATAATAAAATCCCGACTAGAAAATTATTTCCCTCTCCTCTTTTATCCTCCCTGCCTCTCCCCACCCCTTCCCCTCTCACACCTTGCAGAAGCTATAAATCTAGGCCATCAGAGAGGAGCTGGAGCAGCAGCATATTATCTTGAGAAATCACTCCCAGAAGGGAGCAGAAAGTTCACAAGTAGAGTGCCAAAAAAGGAGAAATCGCAGCACTGTCATTGGATCCGGCTGCGGCTGGAAGGCATCCAAGCTGCTCGCACTGCTGACATCCCTGTGCATAATCAGAAATTCCTTTCAATTATGTGGGAAAAGGAGCTTCTCATTGTCAGCCCAAATGCCCCTGTGAAGGAATAGGCTGCCGCAACACCACCATAGAAGGTCATGGCAGAGCAGCATCCGCTCACCGCAGAACACGGAGAGGGACAAGGAGAGGGAGGGCACACGTGTGGCGGGGATTGCACTTTGCTCTTCCATTAGCACATTCAGTCTGAGGGCCTCTGAGTGCTCTGCAAGCATCAGTTAACTAAAGCTGAAAGGAAGTAGGTAGATACTGTTAGCCCTGTGTTATGCACCACATAGGAGAAAGCTCGGTGGTGGTACACAAGATGCCCCTGAGTGCTATGAGGCAGCCCTGACCTCTGTGGTTTCTCTCAACTGCTGCAAGCGAGGGATACTGCCTTCCTCAAAGGCGTGCGGCCTGGGAGAGCAAGGACTGGTTCACAGCTTGGGAGATCATCTGCTTGGGCATCTGCCCCACAGTCAGAGGGAAGGCACAGACCAGCTCCATGCTCAGCCAGACCAGCACTGTGCTGGCTGGGACTTTACAGTGCCCTGCTGTAGGTGTAAATCATGGAACTGCCTGAGAGGAGATGCCAAATTTATGGAAAGATTGGGTGTTTTTCATTTTTGTTTTTGAGTACATTGGCTGAACTGTGAAAAGATGTTAACTTTCCTGTCAGTGGATTCACTTTCGCTCCCCCCCTCCCCCCACCCACATTTTATTTTATTTTATTTTATTTTATTTTATGGCCAGTTTATGTCCGTTAATAAATTTATTGGGCAACAGCACAAAGTTAAGCAGCCATGTTCTGCTCTTCATGCTAGCTGCAAGGCTGTTATGAGGGGTCACTTATATCCCCAGACTCCCTTCCTTTGTCAGTAAAGAAAAAAGATTTCCAACAGGAGAAAGGAGAGCTCAACCTGAATGCTCTGAATCCCGTTATGTGCAGAAGTCTTTCTCATCCTGTTGGCAACAAACGGAGCTTGAGGACACCAATACGTTACATAAAAGGTAGTAATTGTCCTTCATCTCTTCTGACAGCAGAGGGGTGATTTTAATTCAAGGGCCACCCTTGAAGTCGTGCCTCCTGTTTTGTTATGTTGACCCACTATACCAAAGGAGGATGTTGGTGGGATGGCAGTAGAGGATGAACTTTCCCACCAATATCTCACTCCATTTTGTTGCCATGCAACAGGTGGCAGCAGTGGGGCAGTCTGACACAATGGCATCTGACACGGAAGTGTGTGTGAAGAAAAGGTGTGTTACTGAATTTCTACATGCAGAAAAAAAAATGGCACCCAATGACACTCATTGACTCTTTCTGAATGCTTCTGGAGACCAAACTGTAAGTGTGAGTACTGTGAGGCTTTGGGTGGTGCATTTCAGCAGTGGCACCAGTGTCACCAGATCGCCTCCAATGACACAGATTTCTATGAGCGCAGAATGCAGGCTCTTGTTCATCACTGGCAAAAATGCATAGCTTATGGCAATGACTACGTTGAAAAATGGTGTTTTGTAGATGAGAATTTGCTCAGTCATTGTGCTCTTTGCATCTGTTGTAGCTTCCATGGAAACAAATGGGAGGCACTGCATTCAGAGCAAGGTGTGTAGCATGTGAATTTTGGCCATGTAACTTAGGTGCTCTGATTTGCTCTCTGAAAGCATCTTCTTTGGCCCATACAAAAACTTAGGCTATGACTCACACTTGAAATGGATACACCAAATAGATTATAATAGGTGGTGTGAATGATGGCCATTGTCTTCAGTGTCTCAGTGGTGAGGTCCCCCAGCCAGGGACCATTGTTTCAATGTTTGCACAACTCTTAGCACAATGGGACATTTTAGTTGCCTCCCTGCTATACTCCCTTTTATCTGAGAGAACATTTTTCACATTAATAATCTATCATGATGCTTCCTTCTTACAAAAGAACAGGAGGGAAAGGCCTGAAAGCAGAGTAAGCAGTGTGCTCTGGCTGCTGAGCTAAGTTGTTGCATCATTTAGAAACTTCAGATCTACTGCAACGGTGACTTGGAGTTGTGAATTACATGTCCAGGTCTCTCTTGATTAGCAGTCCAAGAGTTCTAAATCATCATATTTATTTTGTGCATTTGTCCTAGTGAAGAAAGAAGAAGAACCATCTGATGGGTATATTTTTGTTGAGGCCTTCTTTAGCCTAAGGGTGATGAAAGATCACTGACAACGGGAGCAGAAATTGCACATCTCTTCAAAAGCTAAGTAGGCCTGGAGAGTGCTCTGCCTTGGACTTGAACTCTGCAAGGTGCAGATAAACTTCAGATGAGGACCAAGGAGCATGTGGGAGGTGTGGAGAAGGGGTGGTCCATGTTGGCTCTGTCTTTCCTATCCCACAGTTTCATGACGGACCTTGTCTCTCCAAGGGCTGTCACTCTGGCATCTTTCACCAGCTCTGTTGTTATTTTCAATGAATAAATACACAGGAGACTAGCTGCACTCTGGAATGACTGGAATGCCAATGCAGTGCTCAGCTAATAATGATTCTATAGTGTAAATCAGCAGCATAGCGGGTCCCAGTTTCACTTGGCTGTGCTCCATGAATAGCAGAAGCGACATTGAGTAACAGTGAATTGAAAATCAGTTTAGAAAGAGGAAGAGGATAAACCCTGAAAATACTCTCTGTTACGGTGTGAACCATTTTTATAAGCTGAGAATTAAATCTTAAATGATTAACCCAGGGAAAGTATCTTGTTCTGTGTCACATAATTCTGGCAAGGAATGGCTTTGTAGTGAGTTTGTCCTGAGGAAATAAGTTGGTGAAAATGCTTTGTCTTGACTATTACATGACCCAGGACTGATCCAAAAGAATCATATTCATCAGAGAGAATGCTGGGTGCTGCTAAAATTAATTTGCATCATGACCTCTGATTGGAGCTCCTACTAGCGCTAAGAAACAGCTGTTGACTCACATTACATAGCTGGCAGATTGGTTCATTTATTTATTTTTAACTTTGCTATGTACCTGTGGCCAATAAGAACCTAGCAGGGAACTGGGGAGCATCTTTTTGAATGACCATTCTGTGTGATTCCTTGAGTCCATTTATGATGGGCTACTTGCAGTGAACTCTACACTGTGAGATGCTACTGGCACAGCTACTCTGGGTAGGAGCATGAAAAAAATCAGATGTGCCCAGCCAATGAATCTATGCCAACAACGTCCTACTGCAGACATAGATATGCTGTTCTATGTGTTTTTCACAGCTACACTGGCAGGATATTTACTTCTGAGAGTTTTCACACTCTCTCGGCTAAGAGACAGCCCTATAAGATAGTGGCAATGGAACAAAGCTACCCTAGAGAGATCTTTCTCAAGGTTGGTGTCATTTCACCTATTATTTCCTGCCACCAAACATACATCCTTGTGTCTGGAGTGTGCTGGATTTGGATGCCCTGCTAGATAAAGATGATATGGGAGTATAAGCCCTCTGTACTGTGGATCAGATCTACAATGGACTGATTCACCTTTAAGAAGTGTTCTTTTCTCCCTGTTCTCTTTAGAGGGTGTATCTGTGACTAGAAGAATAAAGACTGTTTCTGGTGTACCTTGGTCATTAGATCAAACTAGACATGAAAGAAGACATGCTTGCTAAATTAATTTAAAAGCATCTGAAAAATAATTTCCTAGAGATATCTCCAAAAGGTGTTCATCTTTTTTTCTCCAAAAGGTGTTCATCTTTTTTTATCCAAGGCTGGCTATATAGATGTTTCATATATTTTTGGAGTCTAGAAGGCCCCTGGCTGAGGGGAGGCCTCAGGGCCTCTATGCTTTGAGGATATGGAGCTGTTGGGTGCTCAGAGGCTGGAGGAGCTGTGCTACAGGGACAGGATGAGAGGTGCAGGAGGGAAGGCTCTGAGGAGGATTCAAAAGGGCTTTGTGATGCCTAAAGGGGCTTCAGAGGGGGTGGGAAGGGGGCTTTCTGCTGGAGATTATAGTGACAGTACAAGGGGAGCAGCTTTAACCTAAGAGAAGATAAGTTTAGGTGAGGCATGAGGAAGAAAATCTTCAGTATGAGGGTGCTGAGGTTACACAGAGAAGCTGTGGGTTCCCATGCCTGGAGATGCCTGTGGACAGGCTGGGTGGACCCTGAGGTTGTTCAGTCAGAAGGAGAAGATGCTCAGGGGAAAGCTCATTTCTCCCTACAACTCCTTGAAAGGATATTGTAGTGAAGTGGGTCTGTGCTCCCAGGTAACAACAACAACAAGACGAGAGGTGATGGCCTCATATTGTACCAGGGGAGGTTCAGGTTGGGTATAAAATCAATTCATTCTCCCAAAGAGTGGTGATGCACTGGCACAGGCTGCCCAGGGAGGTGGATGTGGCACTCAGGGACATGGTCAGTGAACACGGTGGGAGGGAACTGTGGTTAGACCTGGTGGTCTTAGTAATCTTCTCCAAACCTTGATGATTCTGTGACTCTGTGTTTAGTCCAGACTGAAAAGCTGGAAGTTGTAAAGGGCTTTTTGGTTATGAGTTTAAGAGGAGGAGGTGAATATACTGAGAAAAAAACTGAGGAATGTAACAGGAAGGTTTTAGCACAGTTCTGAGGAAAATGAGCCTCCAAATCCAATATATGCCCATCTGTAGGAATAAAAGATTGTAAAATCTTCTGTGCCTGTTATTGTAAATCTGCTATTGGAATGGGCTGCATATCTGCTGGTTAGTAAGTGCTGCTGTGCATTGAAGGTGTGCCACCTGTGACACTGGTGAGGAAGTGCCAAGTGCTAAATCCATGAGGTTACCTGGTTTGCTGGTTGACGCTTGAGGTGGGAGAGCGTGAAACAGAGACCAGGCAGTGCACATAAGCAGAAGATCTTACTACCTATTGGGGAGAAAAAAAAAAAAAAGAAGGAAAAAAAAAAAAAAAGAAGAAAAAAAAAAAAAAGAAGAAAAAAAAAAAAAAGAAGTAGGAGCTGGATCAGACATTTCCATCTCAAAGAGAGTGGGAGGGAGGAGGCTGTCTCTTGAAGTGGCTGCGAGCAAGAGGGTGGAAAAGAGTCTCAGAAGAGAAAATCTTCTGCAGAGATCACAGCAAACCTCACGGCTGCTGTACTACTCCATCCTTCAGAAATTCAGTCAGCCAGCAAAATGAGGAGTGACTGGAGATGAACCAGGTATGTGGTAGCACCCTGGCAGGTCTGGGCTGCCCAGCAGAGGTTCCCACTTCGGGAATTCTCCCTGGGACACTGGGGAACCAGCCACAGTTGGGCACATCTGCCTTAAATTGTGTGCTGTCTGTGGTTGGCAAAATGAGTAGGATGTGGTTTATATGGATGAGTAACACGCTCATAGGAAGGAAATCTCATCAGATTTATCAGCCTTGAAGAGAAAGATTTCACTAGTGTGTATGAAACGAAATGGGAGGCACAAACATCTTACAGTGGTGAAAATGATCTGTTACCTGGATACTCAGTGTTGGGCAGACCAGATCCTCCAGTAGCTTTCAGTAGCTGATAGCAGAGACGTCTGTCTGACAAGGCAAGACTACAGGGGGTGAAGCTGTACTTGTCCCTGGCAGTGGGACCACCTCCTTACAGACTTCCCTCCATTTCCTTTCATTTATCAGTCAGCATTTTATGTCAGCTGTGGGATGCCACAGTATCCGACTCAACCACAGAGCTGTCACGCTGGAGTGGAAGGAGGCAATAAAATCTGTGTTCAAATTTAAACATTCCTGGGATTTTTGGTCAAAGACCAGATTATTTAATTCTTTAATTTTGTTGCTAAGTGAGCTACTAGTGCTCATTTGTTCAGAAGTTCACCAGAGATTTCAAATGACCTGAATTCTGCGTGTTTAACATAAATCATTTATCCATGCCCACGGGAGACATTGTACTTCTTTCAGCATGGCTTTTCCAATACCAAGTCTTCTCTGAAACAGTTCCACTGCCTCTACCACAACAGCAGCTGATGAAATATAATGGTGCCAAGGCACCAAGTAATTCTTTGTATTTCAGTTTCCCCATTCCCAATGCTTTCCATGACCAGGTGCTTTCAAGATGCGGTGATTAAAAAATCAGCTTCCACAACAGCCTTTCGTGGCAAGGGCTCAGTCAGGCAAGGCAGCCCGGTAGCAAATGCACAGGCTTGAGCCCTTCCAAATTGGGTCCTGCTCCTGGTTCCCTCTGAAAGCAGCTGTTCCAGCAGCTGTGCAAGTCACTCCAAATTTATTTTCTCTCACACCCTTTATCTGCCTCTTCTATTTAGACTCTAAGCCCTTTAGGGCAAGGACTGTCTGTAAGGACAGGTTTATGTCACTGAGAGCACAGTGGAGTCTTGATCTCAGCTGGGGACGCTCGATATTATTTGCACTGCAAAAATAACAGAAATTTCCTCTATCTGGGACTGCATCAGCACAATGGAAAACCCTGGCAGGGGAACAGAGCAGTGTGGACATAGCCAAAGAGCCCTTTGTCTCTAGAGGTCCGGGAGTAAAACGTACTCACAATTTTGTAAGCATCCATGGCTGCTAGCCCTCTGGAAGGTGTCAGACCACCTTCAGCACATACAGATTGCTTTAACAACTCCTTCATTAATGGATGTGGGAACAAAATGCTGGAGTGATGTTTTCTGTGTTACACATGTTTAATCAGCTGACAAGCATAGCATCAGTAGATTTAGACATAGATACACATGTTACAAATGGCCATGTTTTAAATTAGCACCATATAATTTTGAATGGGTTAGAGGCATGATGGACTTTCCATATGAGAAGCTGCAAAGACTTGGATTATTTAACTTGGAAAGAAGGATAATTACATGGGCTTAATTGGCCTATTTAAGATGATGAATGGTATAAGAAAAGCTGATCATTCCTTCTCTTTACACTACACAGTAATTTGAGAACTGGGGCTCATATGTTAAAATAAATAGTAGGTAAATTTAAAACAAATGAAGGAAATACCCTTCCCCCTACTGTGCAATCTGCCTGTAGAATTCCTTGCTGTGGAGCGTTAGACATGAGAATGGAACTGAAACCAGGTGGAAAGAAAAAAATCTTTTCAGGAAAATATCAGAATCCCACACTTAAAGGAGCACAGATGCTGATTTTAGTAGACCTGCCCAATCCAGCACTAACAGTACTACCTCAGATGCTTTCAGCTAAGCTACACTGCTTGGAGACACACTGCTGAGGTCCAAGTAGTCTCTTTTAGGTTCTCCCAGTACATAGGTGGCAGGAATCAGCTCTCTATATTTATCTAGATCTTCCCCAGCCCAAGTTTCCAGCAACTCGTGGGGGAAAGCAAAGCTGAAGTAATTGGATGGCAGGAGCATGAGAGCAGTGTAATTGTTTCTCTTCAAGATGAAAAGAGGAGCTGCAGAATATCTGCGCTGTGAAATCTCTTCAGGCGTGTTAAACAGACTTAAACTTGCAGCATGTGGGGATACTAGGGATTATTTATTGTATAGAGATCCATTTTGAAATGAGACATTACAGTACCTTTAAACTTCATTTGCGTTCAAATTGTTCACCTTAAAAGCTTGATTAGTGCCAACCAAATTCAGGCCATGCAGATAAAGGATTTTGCTGTCAGGCAGGAACGCATTTTCACAGGTGAACATTCAGAACTTCTCCTACTGTTAGAAATTAAGTTATCTGCTCTATTCTGTTAGTTTTGTAGAGCCAATATCTAAACAGTGTTATTTGGTCACTTTCTCTTCCCTTCAGTGCTTCTCCACAATATTTCTGTGCTGATCCATCTAGGCTGACCTAGAAAAAGGGATTTCAACCATCAGGAGGCAGAACGACTGTCTGCAAGGAGTAGAGATCCTGAGACCAAAGCACCAAAAATTATCACAATTCCTGCAAAAGTGAATAACTCCTTTGGTAGAACACATTTGATTGAGTCTTAAAGGAGATCCAGTAAAAGAATGCAATAAAATGCTATTTCTGGGCATATAACCCTAAAAAAATAACACTTGTGACAAGACAGAAGCAGATACCTCTGTGATGCTGGTGGCTTGGCTATAAAGTGCTGTGGGGTATTGCACAGCCACATCTGGTGAAATAGAGGTCTTCAGGCTGAATAGGCAGTACATATGGAGGAATTTTGGACCTTGTAAGGCATCTTCTTTAAATTCAACATTTTAGCCCCTGAACATTTTTTTAACTTTTTTTTTTTTTCTTTTTTTAGTAGAAAGTCATGTCTTTCTTTGTGCTATTGGATCGGAGTTTCTTGTCATATGTTGTACGACTTCTGCAGATTCAAAAGGCATCCTTGTCCCTATGGGGAAGAAGAGTAAAGAGGACCAGTGATCAGAGTAGGTGTATCTCCCCTGTTTATTGCAAATCTTGGCAAGATTGGTTTTAAACACTAGTTCTTAAGTAGTGGTATTACTTTTGTTTGAATAGTGTATCTTGTACCTCAGACATTTGATGCTGAACTGTAAGAATGGCCAAATGTCTGATAGTGACATTTTTGTGGTGCAAATTACTTAACCCAAATATCTGCATCAGTCAGGAAAGTGAAATCCACAAATAAGTGCCTCGCAAGCTCAGTGTCAGTTATCAGACTGAACAGAATTTACTACAGATACATGTATAATTGGATTTAATGGGGTTATACGTGACATAAAATTTGAGGAAGGTGGAGCTGAGAAAACTTCTTGTGTGCTTCACAGCAGTGAATGGTGAACAAACTGCACGATGTACTACCAGCCAACTTCACAATTGGTCAAGTTGCATGTAGAAACTATTTATTAGCACCAGACCTACTGATTTCCATCACTTCTATCTCTCTTCATTCAAAGACTTATTGTTTCTCAATGATTTTCTCTTTCACAATTCATTATGTTTGTGATCCTGGACAAGTAGTGCCATCTTTATTCCATTGCCTTCTGACCTGGGCACGATTTTCTTCTCTTAGCAATAGCATTTGTTCATAATCCTCTCTCTTCAGATGACCATAGCTGACAACCTGAATCCAGCAAGTTACTTATTATGAGAACATCACAAAACAATGAATTTGCTTCACTGCTGTAGCACAGCCGGCTGACAACCCACAGGGTCAAAAAAATAAAATAAAATTAGCTGAAGTGCCACTTGGGTGTCCCAATCAAGACAGATTGCACACTGTGTTAGGCACTGACCATGTACTTAGTTAGATACTGTTCTGAAGTTAGATAAGTTCTGAAGGATGATGAGTATGAGAAGGGAATATAGAAGAAAGAGAAGTGGAAGTTACATGTGCAGCTATGTGGACAATCATCAAGAGAAGAAACCCACCCCTGCTTACTTTAATTGCATGACCAATGTTCCAGCAATAGAAGTATTGGTTTTCTGCATATATTCTTCTGTATTTCCACCGTTAGTCACATAAAATGGGAACTCTCATCTTGGGTCGTGCTTTAGGATGTAAAAAGAAGCAGATACTCTACATGCTTTTTAGTGAGTAAGCAAAACATCTATGGGAGACAAGATTCTGGGCTGGGCTGGGAATTCCCATGTAATGAGTGAGGACTGGAATCCATGGGCTGCAGTGATCAAACATGCCTGGCTTTGTATCACTCTCGAGCAACCAGCATTCTAAAATACACCACCATTTGATTTACACTTGTAAGTCATTTAAAGATCGTGAAAGAATAACTTTAGTCTGGGAAAACTGTCACACAAAATTATCATCTTCTTTTCACAAATAATTGTGCTGATTTCACATGGGTTCCTCTGTACTGGGGGTTAGAAACGAACTCTGTTATTTGCGCTAAAAAATATGTTGGTTCCCTCCCATTACAACAGTTTCTTTAAACCTTCCTGCTTTACAGTAAAAGTGCAACTTATTCCTGTGTCTGAAAGTCTTTGATTTCCTACTTGTCATTCATTAGACTTCTGAAGGATGGTGTCTTATTTAACCTTGCATCCTTGGAAAACTCCCTACATGCTTCTTTCTTGGCTCATTTTGCTTCCCTCTTGAAGCAAATCCATTAGACTCAAAGAATTACTCATTTTGATTACTTCCATAAAGTGAGTTTCTGTCGGCAATTAATTCTTGCACAGAGTTACTTTTTCACACTGACAAATGAAAAAAAAAAAAAAAAAAAAAAAAATCTGCTAAATTTGATATACTGTAAACTTTGTGCTTCATGTTTCCTGTAGAGATCAAACTTGGAGAACATAAGTATTTCTGATAGCGGATCTAAGGTTTCTGACAAAAAGAGACTAGCACTTTCTTTTTCTAAGGATAAATAGAGAATAATTAATTCACTGTTTACTCTGAAAATCTACAATCTTGAATCACACATGGTAATCCTTTAAGAGGCACTGATTTATCTGACAAAGATCCTCTGGCTACACGTTTGTCTTTCATTATTTATTGAATGTTCATGCAAGCACACTTGAGACTGAGTGTACCGGTGTATATAAATACAACATACATATAACTCTACAAATGTGGAGTAGTTGCACAGAAGCTAGACTGAGTTTAGGCTGAGACATCTGATAAATTTTGTACAATGCTTAATAACAGGCAGCAGAATCCAGAAAAACCAAAGACTGGATAAGACGTAAAATCTGGTCAAGCCATATGGCTCGGGGTCAAAATGAATTAGATGGCCTTGTAAAACAGGAAGGAGTAGTGTCATTTGAGGCTAAGCTGACAAGACTGCCTTGGGAAACAGGTAATTTTAGAAAGAAAAAAAAACATTCCCATTGGTACTCTTTGTTCAGTGAATTGCACAGTCGTATCTCCATCAGTGGACGGACACACAGACGTGAGAATGGATTGAGAGTTTTGCCTGCTTGTAGCCTGGAAGTTCAAATTTGCACTGAATAAAGACAGATATGTTGTGATGCTATTCCCAGCTTTCAAATCTGAGCAAGACACCTGGGCTCGTATTTCCTGCTTCTGTTCAGGTCACAGATCCCACAGAATCTGGCACTACTGACCTTTTATTACCTGTTGCACCTGACAAGGAAAAAAGTGTAAAAGTAAAAAAAAATACAGTATGCTGGAGGAGGAAAACAAACCAGAATTTTTTTACTGCTCCAAAAGTCTGCATTCAATTTGCATTTTACTAACAGTCTCTGGGAACGGCCGCATAAAGGGTATTTCACCCATAAAAATACACTCTCTTTTAATTATAATGATGAATACTATAAAAATACTGAACCATTAGAGCAGTCAATAAGAAATAAATGAGGCATGTGAGTGGATAGTTGATAATAGGAGATCAAAATAATTCTGTATTTTTCTTCACCCGATCTACATACACGTATATTTTTTCTTTGTGTTTCCTTATGGATTAGAGTATGTTAAGAAACAGCAGACTACTTTAAGACACCGAAACAAACATGATCTGAAAAACATGTCTTTTCCAGCAATTGGATTTCATTAATTGTTCCCTTCTTTAAGTAAGTTTCCAAGCAAGGAGTGAAAAAATATATATATATCTAGGCAGAAAGTCAACATTCCTTTAAAATGTGGAGTGGATTTTTGTTTTGTTTTGTTTTGTTTTAATTTATTGCAAAAGTTAGCTCCAGGAGGTAATCACAGCCCCCCCCCCCCCCCCCCCCCTTTTTTTTTCCCTTTTTTTTTTCTTTTTTTAATATATTATTTTTGACACTGAGCCTAAAGTTTAAACTGAGTCCCGTGAAGGGTTTGACATCTGTAAAGCAGAGTCAGAATGATGGCCTTTTCCTGCAATATGTTATGATGCTGGAAGATTGGTGAGAAACAAGTTTTCTGAGATGGTTTGCTGTTCAACCCAACTGTGAGTGAACCAAGACTCAGACCACAGGGTGAGGATGTTGTCCCGGAGATAAGGGTAAGTGGCTCTGGGAAAACACTGCTGGGTTAAATGTTCCCCTTCAACTACAAACGGATTTGAGATATGACACCAATATTGACTCTGATCTTGAGTGCCTGTGCGTTCAGATGTGCAGATTGACAAAGCCCAGATTAGAAATTCCATAGCATAACCCCTCTGATAGAAATACATTTCCCAGATTTATTTGGTGTAAGCTATTAAAATAATAATAATAAGTTATTTTCATTAAGCTGTAAATTGGTGTATTTATGATCAAACAATGGTGATGGGTAAACAACTCATGAAAAGGAGATTGTTATAGTAACTGTGTTATTAATAATGATTGCTTTTCCAGATTCAGGACCTCCTTTACTCTTAAGAACACAGTGAATTCAAAAGCACCTTAACCACAGATCATTTTTCCTCTCAAAATATTCCATTTATACCTGAATTCTACATTCAGTTTATATCAAGATTGTATTTGAGATTGTGATTACACAGGTGACAAGACAGTTAAAAGGTTGACAAAAAACCACAGCTCATCACAGGCCCTTTCCCATTGCCTGCTGGATAATGTGTATTGCAGGGAAGCGGTTGTGTTCCACTGAACAGGGCATGTGGAGATTTTTTTTTGCCAAAAGATTTGATTCATGGAAGTCAGAAGCCTGGGAAGCAGGGTTGAAGAAAGGCCCATCATAGCAAGTGTAGCTTCAGCTTCTCCCAGTACATTGCTCCGAAAGTAATGCCTCCTACTTATTTCCATAGGAACAGATGCAAAGAGAACAATAAAATTATTCAATAGAGCAAGTTCTCAGCTAGAAACCACTTGTTTTCAACATAGTCAACACCATTACCATGAATACTAGCCTGCACGTCATGCACGTAAATATCTGCACCAGTAGAGATGACCCACTCTTGTGGCTGTCACTGCTGAAACTCACCACTTGTCACCTCACTGTACTCACAGTCACTGTTTGGTCTCCCTAAATCAAGCATCAGTGAATGTCCATGGATTTTTGTCCAATAATGTCCAAGTATTTTTTTCCACATGGAGGAATTCAGCTGGACCCCTTTAATTCGTATGCACTTCCATGTCAGATCCCATTTTCTCAGACTGCCCCTCTGCTGCCTTCTGTTTCATGGCAACAGAATGTAAGGGAATATTGGTGGGAAGGTTCAGCCTCTACTGCCATGCCACCAATATCTGTCTCTGACTTTGTGGGGCAAAATAATAAAATAGGAGGTGTTACTTTTGGAACATCCCTCATAAATGGAGAGAGATGAGACCCTCAGGGGAAAACCAATTAGTCTGCTCATGTCTGTCAATTCAGCAGGAGTAAATAGGTAAATACATTGGAGCTTATTCAGATCTGTGTGGTATGAAATGTAGGTTATCATTCTCAACCCATCTGCTTGCTGACAACCTTAACATCACCTCTTGCAAGGACACTTGAAAGATGTGGGCTGAGCTATATAGCAGCTCCAGAGCACAGGAGGGGTGGGTGTACGTGCACGCAGAGAATGATTCATATGGCTCACGTCAGATATAGAAATGCATTCCCCCTCCTGTGAAAGGAATTTTTCTACATTGATTACTGATAGAAACATGGTCAAATCACAGAGGAACTGTTCTCTGGTGTCATTCCTTCTCTCTACCCTAGATGTTACCAAAAATTCAGCTGGCAGTATTAGCACTCATTATTTTAAAGGTTCTTCTTGGTTTCTGCTTATTCCACAGTCATCTTCTCTAATGACATGAGACACGACTGTACCCCTTGCTCATCTACTTAAAGATCACATCTAAAATTAAAGATCACTTCCTCTTAACCTGACAGATCTCTGGGAGCTTTAACTATGACAAAGTGAGAATACAGAGTCAAAAATGGTCTTCACCTCACACTGGTGAGGGAAGGTTGAACTTTTGGTCAGCCAGACTTTAATTTTCACAGCCAGCATCACTCTTTTCATTCTTCTGGTTTATCTCTTGAACACCTTCATCCCAGCTTCTTGACCTCTCTCTTTCTGGACATACAGCTTTGAGTGCTGAGCTGCCACCACAGAGCAGGCAAGAAGCTGTTGCAATAAAAACTGCCATCTCATCTGGGAGCACCTCAAAGTAGTCTTGCTGTCCTCCAGTCCTGCGCCTTCAGTACAGTGTGGCATACAGCCTTATGCAGAGAGGAGCAGAGCAACAGTTTCAGGCTTCTGGGAAATCTCAGTAGGGCACTATGGCCCTTTTCAATACGAGTGGGTTGCAATTCTTTCAGCTTCTCATATAATACACAGGAAATTGTCTGGAAACGTCTCATCAGAACAAAACACTGTGCTCAATGAGGCTTGATCTTCAATCATAGGTCATCCAGGTGAGGCTTTTAAGTGATGGTTAACTATTAAAAATAAATAATTCAGAGATTTCGGGATCTTTCTTTATGCTGAAGCACTGAATGAATTAGATTCCTACAGCCTTGGGAGGCAAAGGGGAGGGGAAAGAAATCTATATTCAGTTCCCTGAGAAAATAGTTCGTCTTCATAACCATCTATAAAAGATTATTGTTTTCATTTTATTTAATTGTTCCATATGAAGTAATTAAAAGAGAATAATCAGCTAGTTCAATGATGATAAATGTTTCAAACAAGAACACAAAGGAGACTAATAAAGGCAGCACCAGTCCACGTCATTGTTATTAGGATCCCTGCATGTTCAATTTTTCTTCTATTTTTATTGTTTGCTGAAAATTAATTGTTTGTTTCTCTTCTCAAGAAGTTTTATTGCAACTCTGTCACTTCTTGAGACTTTGGCAGCATGTGCTAGGTTAAAATTCAAGCTAGAGCTTCAAGTTAGTGCCTTGTATACTCTGAACATAAGCAATTACTCTCTATTTAGGAGCAGTGTGGAGAAGCTGATTCAGAACACTAATCCTTTAGTAACACTCATACGGAGTTCACAAGCACTTCTATGATCACACAGTTCTTCTTAATGGTAGCTTTGAGTACCTACTTGCAAGCGTATAGATTTGGCCTCCAGAGTGGGATTTGAAAGGGTGAGGTGATCAGTGCTCACTTTTATCATCAGTACACATGTTACCAATACACCAGGCCTTGTATTAAACTCCTCTTAATAATTCTGCTCAGCTATGCCGATAGCCATATTAAAGCATTCAAATGCAGGAAATGAAACAAGACTGAAAGCATCCATTTTGCCACGCTGTCCTTACATCTTACAGCACAGTTTTTCTTTCTTTTTTGTCAGGGCAGGAAGGAAACAAAATATTTACTGGTATTTGAAGGCAGTCTTCCGTTTCTAGTTTGCAGCACACACCATTTGCAAGGTTGTCTTGAATTTTTAAGTAGCACCAAGGAATTCTGGATAATCCTTTGATTTGGGGTAACTATTTCTAAGTTAAATTTACATGTTGAACTTGGTACTACGCTATGAGGGTGAGTCCCTATTTAGGACACATGGAAGCCAAGAGTTTGACAGAGTGTGATGTCTAGTCCATGGAATGATTTTGAGTGAGCAGCCTTCTACATGATAAATGCATTTCCTCGATTGCAAATAATAGCGAATAACAACGCGGAATATTACTATCTGAAGACTGAGATCATTATATAGAAAAATAACTCTTGTTACATGTGAGCACACTTAGGGACTTTCTAACAAATTTTCAGTTCATAAATTGTCATAGTTTCCAATAAAGGGAGACAATGTTGTTATTATTATGTAGAAAACGGATTATTAAAACTTCAACTCAGTATTGTTGGTTTGGGTTTGGGGTTTGGACTTTTTTTTTTTTTTTTTTTTTTAATATTCACTAATTTTGGTTGCCTAAGGGGAGCCACTCAGGCAAGTTATCTTTTCCAAAATTGGTGCCTACTATATGAGAATCCAGATGCCCCAAATCTAGTTGTTTCACCATAATTCTTGGTCTATACTGCCCCATACAGGTCCTGAAGCAGTAAGTGAGCGTACAATTCATTTTGGAATCAATGGGTCCCTTGTACTTCAAGGCAGTAGCACAGGATTCATATGTGTTCCTTCCCAGCTACACACTCTGAAAATTCATCTTCCACCTCAAAGCCCCATTTCATTACATTTCCCTGTCATTCCACCTCATGTTTGCTTAGTAATTACAGGACACAATTTTCCAGTGATCAAATCAAACTGCATTAATACGTGCCTGTGTGCAGCTCAGTGTGAAAGAGCCTTCTTTCCACCTTTGGGAACTCATTACTATATACACAATCTTTGTATTTTTATTAGTCAGCCTTATGATTTGTGTGGTAAGGGGGACTGGCAATATTGTTTCACATACATCAAAGGCTGAAATGAAGTTTAACAAGAGCCAGCAAGTTACATACAAGCCCCAAAACACTTGTTATAGGTGTGACTCACCCAAACCAAACTAGGCAATGAGTGTTGGCAGAAATTATTCCAACTCTCTGCAGCAGTCAGATCAGCAGCTGTAAAATGGGAATTTTTCTTTTCTTTTTTTTTTTTAAAGTACATTTCTAAAATATCACTTAATACAAGATTGAGTCTATCTCCATTATTTTGGCAGCCTGTCTTCCAAGCACTGTTAAGAACACCACTTAAACATTTCTGTTGAGCTTTCTTACACTGTTTTCTCTTGTTTTCTTACTAAGCATCATAGAAAAATGATTTCTCTCTTCATTCAAGGGGCAACTCATATGTAGTCTTCCTCAAAGTCTACCCCGAAGGAACCCAGTTTTAAGAAAATGTGCTGTGCATTTCCCATAATTACTACTGAGGTAATTTTTTTCTCTGCTTCAGATAATTTACAGGGAGCAGAAACACTTGATCCGATGATTTTGCCATTCAGTGAATCAATACTGGACCGTACTAAAGCAAAGATATCACTGACTACATTGCAAACAGATTCTGCTGCCTGTATATCCCCATACTCTATCTGTACAGGGTGTGATGTAACCCCACTGAGAACAGAGGTGGTCTTCCCATTGATCAAAATGGGTTTGAGGCAACCCCTTTAATGAATAGGCACAATTATTGATGAAAAGGGAAGTGGTGCCGAAATTTCTTTGAGAAATAATAATGTTGCTTGACTGAAGCCCACAGCCTGTGATGGCTCTGAGAAAAATTGAGTGAAAGTAGCAATGGATCATTGAGCCTACCCAAAGCTCAATGGAAAATGAGACCGCTGTTCTGAAGGAGTTTTCAACACCCAAAGAATGTATTAATTCCAGTTTCTCTAAAAAAAAATATTATAGCAATTTGAGATAAATCTCTCAGGCCTGACTGAATTTTCATAATCCTCCATTGACAGACCCACTACCATGGGGTACAAACACCCACCTAATATCTGAGTCCTTGCTCTGCAGGATATGAATCAAAATCGTTCGATTCTCATTTTAACTAGGAAAAAAAAAAAAAGAAAAAAAAAAGAAAAAAAAAAGTTTGGCCCTGATAAAACTTCCCCAACAGAAGTTTAATTGGACCAAGCACATTCCAGTTGAGAAAATGTTGCTTTGTTCCCCATGTTCCTCAGAATGCTTACTCTGTCAAACATTCGCAACCACTTCACCATCTGAAAATCAAACAGGGAAGGTGAAATCCCAGGTATCCAATGGCATCTCTGTGGCTGCCTCATTAAAAAAAAAAAAAAAAAAAAAAAAAAAAAAAAAGCCCTGTGAGCAACCAAATTAACCCATGTTTGTACCTTCAGGTGCAGGTGGTGTTTGACAGGGGAGAAAGATGTCTGTGCAGCTGCAGTGCACTGGGTAATGCATAAGTGTTGTGGATGGAAAACAACTACACTGCACTCGTAGGAGAGAAGCTAGAATTTTATTTTTTTTTTTTAATATAATATGGATTCAATATAGTGATTTAACAAAGCTTAGTTGTAACTAAGGTGGCAACTTAACAAAATTCGATAGACTTGATTATTTACTGCAGAGAGGGTAGGGTTAAACACATACAGAAGGTCCTCCCATTGAGTCATGAGGCTCAGAGGGGACCCCCTTGCTTTCTAACATCGTTGAACCACAGAGGTAAGGAGTCCAGGTGCAGCTGGATCCACTTCAAGTCCTAGACTTTATCAATGGTTTATGTCTAAGGGGTCACATGTGTGCAGTCAAACTAAGACATAATCTTAGAGAAGTTAACAAAGCTTACAATCAACCTAAGATGTGATCTTAGTGAGGCAAACAAAGCCTAAAACAATTAGTCACTTGACATCAAAGATTAAGGGATCTCTGTGCAGGTGTAACATCAAGAGGTTTCCATGCTCAAGGGTAGATCCTGTCATGCAGCTCACTGCTGTGCAGGGGAGCTTAAAGGGTGTTCTTGGGCTGCGCACTCTTTAGGTGGTTGAGATGACTAACTCATGTTCATAAGTGGACTTTTGGGCACATGCTCAATTGATACTCAGCCGTTGAACCAGGGGACTGCTATCAGTTCTTTCAGACCCCAGTTTGAGATTTGTGATAGTTAATCTGTTTTAGCAAAAGTGTTGTCAGTAGCATTGTCCACTGTCTTCCTCTGCAGGGCCTTGTGAGCAAGGCCAAGATGAAAAAAGGAGCTGAAGGAAGAAGCCTGGGGTGGGGGTTAAGGAGGGAAGGAGGAAGGGGGTGAGCATCATAGCAGGAAAGACTGGATTGTCCCAGGCACTGGGAGGGATAATGCTCCCTCCTTGACAACCTATTGCAGTAATTCTGCACTTAGAGAGGTGGCAACCAATATTTAGCAGGGTCAGTTACTCCAATATTTGTTCAGCACCTGGATAAGGAAAAATGGTGGATGCCCACATTGTATTGATTTTGTGATTCTCAAATAATGGCCAGAATGGCCACACATATATATATAAATTTCTTGAGTAATGAAAACTATGTCCAAATGGAAGGAGAAAATGAATGAAAAATTCACCAAAATGGCTATCTGCCACTCTTTTCTCACCTCTGAAACTTCCTCCTCCACCCACCAAAAATGCTATTTTCACAAGATAACATATCCCTGGAGATCTTTTTGCCTTTAATGACAATGGTGAGTAGGAAGGAGAAGAAAAATTTTCTACAGCTTCTGGCGCCCTTTAGGTGGTGGTTCTTTTCATACATTCTAAGCAATTGGAATGGCAATGGCGGTTCTTCATCAAGCATCATGAGAGCCAAAGTAATGGTCTTGCAGTCATGCTTAAGGCTAATGTTGTTGCCAGCCTACATTCCTGGAAAGTTGATTAGATCTTGAGGATCAGGCTGCAAGCCTGTTAGAATCATACTAGCAGCATATTTCAGAGATCCTGATCTTAACAAATAAAGGCCACTCCAGAAGCATAGAATAAACACAGCTGTCTTCTCATTTGGCTTTTTATTTTTTTTATTTTTTTTCCTTTTGGAAGATGTCCGAGAGTGAATTGTGTATTTCTTGTAGTCCAAAGGAATTGAGCAAATCTAATCTGAGATTACCCCTCCCTGTGATGCAAATCAGCTTTGCTACACTGCGATTTGTGCTGCTGTTTTTCTCCACTGTGGATGCTGGAAACCATGCTATATGGAGTGATGGCTTTAGCTCAGCCTCGGATGATTTGTCTTGATGCAACAACTGCTGTATGACACTTTATGACTCATGTTATGCAGGAGGTCAGACTAGATGATCATAACGGCTTTAAAGTTCATTAATCTGTGTGGTGAAATATCTGCAAATGGATTAATCCAAAGTCCCAACAATTATTCTACATGACAAGTAAACTGAGTTCCAAAAAGGTCTTGAAGGCTGAAATGTAAACACCAAGCTGCCAGCTCTCAAGTTTGAAAGGTTATATTAGCAAAACTGACCACTGAATGAGGCTGATTTTAGTTAAATTCTTCCACAGCTGATGAAAATTTGAAGGAACTTTGATTTTAAATTAACATAAAAGGAAAGAAAAAGAAAGAAGGAAAGAAGGAAAGAAGGAAAGAAGGAAAGAAAGAAAGAAAGAAAGAAAGAAAGAAAAGCATTTCCATTTGAAAGAAACTTGCCTTTTAAGAATTTGAGTCCTTTATAATAATAGATTAAGGTGGTCAAATATTTCAGATTTATCTAAGAGAATTTTTATATTAAACCATATATATATATATATATTTCACTTTGATTATTTTTTTTTTTAAGATTCCAAGATTTTCTCTGTTCTGCATTTGTATATATATATTTTTTTTTCCAACAACATGAAAATATTCATGGGATAAGGAAATGACTTCCTTTTGAGCATTACCAATGGTCCAAACTTGGCCTTGTGATTTGAAATTTCAAAGCACCCTCTCTGTTTGATGTGTACTGAGCTCCAGACACAGAGAAATCAATCTGTGCAGCTCTGCCTACCTTGATAGCTGTAGTCAATGTGCTGTAAAGTCTTTGTTAAATATTTAATAATTAGCTGTGGTTTAATAATGCGTGTCTGAAGAAATGCTGAAGTATGTGAGTGGATAATGAAAGAATGCTATGTCCTGAAACAAATGCCTTGAGATGTTATATACTGTGCTGTAGCAGTTTCCTCACTCAGCAAACTGAGTGACTTTGCCACTCGGGGGGAAATAGGCAATTGTGTCTAGCAGACATCTGCTTTTGTAACCTCCTGTTTCCCAGGGAGAATCCATTTAGAGATCTAAGCAAAAGTCTGTATGGTAATCCCAGGCCAAGAAATACTTCAGTGGAAAGAGTTTCCTTTAGGCTGCTCATGTTTCCACTGAATAAAAGCATCTTTTATTCTATCCAGCAACAGAATGATGCAAGACTTGCGTTTAGGCATGTGTGCAGCTCTTGACATATAAACCATCCCTTTAACATACAAAATTAGTCTTGCTTATGGATTTTTTAGGTAGACTGTATAGGCTCTAGCCCAATATGCTCTATTTTCCCTGCTCTGGAAGTAGTTTGGATTTCTGACCTGTTTAAAATGGTGTCATTTGTGATGGTGAAAACCTCTTTTCACAGTAGCATCTGTTACCAGTGAGTGTTTCAAAGCTAGCTAGCTCTTGGATTCTGCTCTCGATTAAGGGCAAATGCTCAAAGTCAGAGGAAACAGGGTATGTGGAGGTCTAGGTACTACTACTGCTATATCTTTGTGGATAACCTTTTCTGTGTCTGATCCTGTTATGTGTAAAATGGTAACGTAGGATCTCCTGTCCATCCGAAGGTAAGTGACTATAAAGCTGACTTCCTTGATCTTTGTACAATGCCATGTGCATCTGACACAAAAGACCTTAAGGGTAGCAAGGTATGATGAATAAATAGATAAAACCAGCTGAAACAAAAAGAGTACAGGGAATTTCCTCTGTAAGCCATCTCTGTGCTGGTTGAGGTTTGTACAGAGCCCTCATTCCAATGAGTGAGGGCTCTAGAAACAAAACCATGAACCAGGCAGTTGCAGATGTCAGGATGCTGTGGATTCTGGTTTGAGTACAGGACTGAAATGCCTCTAGTGAGCACTGAACATCCTTTTGCCTAGTTGCTTTGCAACTGCTTAAAAAGAAGTCAGTCCCTTCCCCAAAGAGATCTTAGACTTGACATCCCTGAATCTTCTTCATACAATCTCAGAACACTTGTAATTTCTCAAGGGACTACAGATTGAAAGGTATTTTTAAGTATGGCATAACACTGCAGCAATCCTGACTCCCCTGTAGGAGTGCTCATAAAGCTGAAGATGCCTTTCCTCAGTGGAAACTGCCATGCTGCTTTTCTCTCCTTACAGACCAATGAGGAAAGCATTATTTACCCACTGGAGAGGATACAGTGGCTTTCCACAACGATCTGTGCCATGTGAGGATGAAGAAGTTGCACTGCACAGCCCTGTGCTAACTAGATGCTGTAGCTATCCTCCCATTTTGATTCATTAGATGAATCATATGGTTTTCATTTCGGTATGGATAGATAGATTTTGGAGATAGATCTTTGGCCTTCTCTTTTGGAGATCTGGCCATAAGGGTGTGTTTCATTGGTTAATTTATTTGCACAGGATAATGTGTTGGTGCTTTAAATGGATATTCTGTGACCAAGCATAGGCAATCTTTACCTGGGATGAATATTTTTTGCATATCGTAAAGGAGTTCATTTTGCAGATTCATTCTAATTCTGTATCTTTGGAGTAGATCTGACTTTTATATTACCTAGTTTACAGTTAATTTCCTTTAATTCTGTGGGACAAAGAGCCTGCTCAAATACCCAGTGAAATAAGAGAAAGGTGTCCCTTGCATGCACAGTAAGATCTTCTGGTGGCAGCAAGGAGGTCTGCATCTTTGCCAAGACCTCAGCCTGCTCACAGAAATGTTGCAGATGTGGTAAGCAAACATTTAGGTCTACAGAGGAATATCTGTAAAAGAACTGATTTTTTTGCTTTACCTTGCAAACAGAGTTCAGTGGAAATACAAACCAAGGGCATCCAAATGCGAACCTTTATGTGCAGTGAACTTGCAGTTCCACAGGGGCATAGAATCACAGAATAGAGTCACAGAATGGGCTGGGTTGAAAAGGACCACAATGACCATCTAGTTTCAACCCCCCTGCTATGTGCAGGGTCACCAACCACCAGACCAGGCTGTCCAGAGCCACATCCAGGCTGGCCTTGAATGCCTCCAGGGATGGGGCATCCACAACCTCCTTGGGCAACCTGTTCCAGTGCGTCACCACCATCTTTCAGCATCTCCAAAAGAACCAATTTAAAAGAGTTGGAACGGTACATACATTCATACCTACATAGATAATAGTAAGAATAATCTGTATCAATAGATGTGAAAGGGTAAACTTGAAAAAAAAGTATACAAAACAAAAAAATATATTAAGAATTAGGCATATACAAGCATAAACAAAAGCATTATTCATATAATTATTAAATCTCATATATGCTTATTGTCTAGTGCAACATGTCTAAAAGAAATCTATTATGATGTGTGTATTTAAATATTCTATAAAATTTTTCAGGTCTAAACAAAATCTTATCACAGGTACATGGGTGCAGAGATGGAAAAGTCACTTCTCTCCATTTACGCCTGTGCATCTGGGTTCCAAATCCAGCTCAAGATTTGTTCTTCCTGTCTCTCATCTGCTCTCTGACCCTCTCCTACACTTGCTGGTATGTGACTTCCATTAGCACTAATGGCAGCCACAGACCTGCAGTCAAGCTAGAGCACATCCCTAAAAAAAACACCCACACATAGGTGAACACATCATTCCTATTTTACAATCTTTACACCAACTCCCTGTAAAATTCTCTATCGATTTCAGGGTTTTACTGCTTATTTTTACGGCGTTCTGTGACTGTGGCCCAATATATCTGACAGATCTTTTGTCACCATGTGCTCCTGAGGGTCAGAACCAACAGGGTTATTAAGTCTGTCCAAGAAACAATCTTAAGTCTTCTTGGAGCTAAGGTTTTCTAGAAATGATATGGCGTCATGGCAGGAGTCCTGTCACAGTTTTTTTCTGAACTGTTCCTTCTTTCATGGTGTAAGGACAAAGTAAATGTCTTCTGTTAGGCTTTGTCCTGCTTATACTCAGGCATTCTGCGACTTCAGTCTGACATGATTTAAAGGTCATCATCACTGAGATACTCTGATGTTACAGACGTTAAAAACTCGTAGAGGCATTTGAGGCCATAAATCTACATGTTAGCCCAGTGTTCCTTGCAGAAGATTTCCTACTGCTTCATTCAGCTCAAAAATGGGACAAAGTGCTGCTGTCCACCAGTATGCCTGGAAAGAAAAACTGTATCCAAGGGTACAGTTCTCACCCCAATGCAATTTCCACTGACACACATCACATATTTGCAATTGCTCATTTCCATACATTAAGAGATATCATTCAGACCTCTCAGACTTGCAACCAGTAGAATTGTAACAATCAAATTCGAGCAAATGGTTTCTTCAGAAATAGATGGAACCTTTCTGTTCAGAAAGTCACATTCAATGAGGCTTGAAGTGAGGTCAGAGGAATTCAGGTCAGGATGTCCAGAAACAGATTATTACTCCTTCAAAATCGAAGTTGAATATGATATTTATTATTATTATTATTATTATTATTATTATTATTATTATTATTAGTGCTCTTGAATGGCTAAGTGGCTCTGAGTGTTTAGAAATCAAGCTGGGTTGTTTGATGCTAATGGCCTGGAAGTTGCATTCTCTTATTTCATTCCGCCATCTAACCAAGTAAAACTGGAGCTTATGTAACCAACACACATTTGAGTATTTCAGGAGAAGTAATAATTTAGGAAACACTGCACATAAGTCGCATTATAGAATTGAAAGAAATGTATAAACCTTTTTCCTCCTGGGCTACTCATCTTTGCCCAGTGCATCATATATTTTAAATAATAATAATAAAAATAAGCTCCTTTAAGATTTATGAGCTGGATGGAGTTTAATTTTATCGTGTCAGATTCAGGCTAAGTAAGTGCCCTCGCTGTGAAGGTGGCAATCAGGTTCATGTCTGTCTTGTTTTGAGTGTCACTTTGTCAGAGCTTTGGCTGAGGGTTTTCCTGGTGATCTTATTCCCCCGCTGTGTGAAGCAGTGTCATCCCATACAGCTTCCAAAGCAAAGATGAGAGTTAGTGTGAGCTTAACACTTGCTTTCTTTCTCATCTCATGCAAGAATTCACTTGCTCATCGGAATCACTGTCAAAAAGGTGCACACCCTGCAGAGGTAAATGCAAGTTTGAATGGGGTGAAGGGGCAAAGGAGCACTTCTCCTGGAGCTTGTGCAATGGGGTGAGCCCCGTGGGCTGAAACACTGCTGTTTCGAGAACTACCCTCTGCAAAGCTCTCTTATTTTCTTCAGTCTTATTTATAGACCTAGATCCTTCCCTGTTTTCTTGAAGAAACAAATGCACCTCATTGATCAGTCAATAGATTTTCCGTTTTACTTTGCTTGTTTGTTTTCCATTTCATGACTTTCCCTGTTGTGCCTGCAGCCATTTTCACTTAGGTAATAATCACTAGCTCATAAACTCGACCTGGTCATTATACGGATGGGTAATATCAGAATGCTGTGGGGAAAAAAAATGGGGGGGGGGGGGGGGGGAACCACCACAAAACAGATGATTCAATATTTTGATTCTTTCACCGTGGTGCTGTTAATGATTGCTGTTTTGACAGCAGTGGCATCCTGCAGAAATCTTTCCTATTTGTGATCATTCACGAGCCCGTAGCACTTCACCTGGTGTTTTTCTGCACCATTCCCATCGCTGGAAAACAAAGTATTTCCCTGTATTTTCCATCATGTCTGTTTCACTGTGTGTGTGCAGGTGCAATAGCTTAACCCAACTCAGGGAACGGTGCTGTTCTGTCACATCCAAAGCAAAGCCTGAGGATATGGACACACGAGCAGAAAGGGAAAGCTTGAGGCATGATCCTGGAGTGGGTTGCATAGTGGCAGCTGGGCACAAACCTGCTGCCTGTGTGCCTGAGAGCATGAGAAATGAGCAGCCGGGGTGCTAAAAGGCAGACAGCCAAATGTATGGGAAAATTGCCCCTTGATTCATCCAGGGGTAAATTGGCCATTCCTGGGGCTGAGCCAAGGCTCTTTGGGAGTGTGTGACATCTGTTTGCAGCTTTTGCAAGACTGGACAGCTTTACTTACTGGAGGTTAATCCATCCATGTGCCTGTAGCTTCAGTCAAGTTTGCAGAACATGTTGTGGAAGGCTTTTCAGATTAGAGGGAATATACCCAAGCATAAAGAGGTAAAAATCTGGTCCTACTGAAAGTAATTATATTCCCTTTGACTTCAGCGTTACCAGTATATCAACCAAGACATAACTATCCTCCCTAATGGAAGGAATTACATGGAGATGTCTGACAATTCCAAACACTGGTTCATGCCCAAAACAGAGCTTTCTCTCAGTTTTACATCTACATCAGTTTCACATTTATGTCATGGTCCCAAAGACTGGTGGATTTACATTCTCCTTTGTATATACCAGTGGCTCATAAAAAAATAATAAAAGTAAAAATAAAAACAAGGAGAGGAAAGCTGCCAACACATTGTATTTTCTCAGACACTTTAAGAAAATACTATGAAAAACTGATTGCCTCCAATATTTTTTATTTCCCCCAACATTTCAATGGAAGAGAGAGACTCGCAGCCTGCATTATTCTAGAATTATTGAGAATTATTTTAAAGTGAGGTAATAAACTTTACCATCTTACAAAAAAAAAAGTCGAACCCATAAATCATTGATATTTTCAAATCACCAAACAGGAACTTGGAGAAAAGCGGTATGTGTTGTTGGTCCAGACATCCTGTATTTTATTGTTTTAAGATGCTTCTCTTATTCATCTGGTAGATATTTAACATGCCTCATGTTAAATTTAACGTGCTTCTTTCCATCATCTGCAGCTTGTTCTGAACTACTCTTTGATGGTGAAATATGGACCAACTTAATCAATAGACTTTAACTAGAAAGTGAAAGAAAGAGATCTCTTGCTAACATCTCCCTTCTGTGGCATTCTGTGGGCTTCCCTTATAGCTCACCTTTCACTTCTGCTGATCTAGGAAAGAAGAAATTCAGCAAGCATGAGCATCCCCAGTCATCGAGGCCTAAAACACGATAACCCTGCGCTGAAAGAGGAAAGTGAAGCAGATCCACTCCCAGCCCTGTCATATGAATCAGGATCACTGGTTTGCAAAATCTCCTTTCAGCTGCTGGGCTGCATGGTGGTTTCACAGTAGAGCTATTCCCCAGACAAATTCACTTTGGTCACAAAACTGTGTTGATTCTCTTTTTTTGCCATGCAGAAATAAAGGATGTGAGAAACCACAGAGTTTTCTTCTTGCTTCTCCTTGCTTCAGGGCTCCCTGCTGCCACATAGCAAGCATTTATTTTTCTCTTGAAAGGCAGGAAAGGATGGAAGAACAAAGCAGCCACTACTTTTTTTCAGCAGAAAGCCTTCAGGAGATGCAGCAGCCCAAGTCCTACAGCCTTTGTGTAGAAGGGACTGATTCAGGCTAAGTCTTCTGAGAAAATACAAGATCTTGGCCACTGCATTCTGCTCTGCATAAAAAATCTATCTTTCAGGAAGTGATTCATTTCATCTTGAAGTAGATCTCAAATCATTCAGATAACTTGTTCCCCAAAATTACTTTTTAAAACTCTACCCTATTGACCACAAAAGGAGCCCAGAATGACAAGCTTTGGCCTTGCCATTTATGCGGCAGATGTATAAAGTTAACCAAAGCAGGATCACACTCCTGGGGGTATGTTTTATTATACTGTGTGAGACCACATGAACAGAGACTTTGTGAGGGTTTTTTTTTTCTCTTAAAGTGATTGGTAGTGGCAAAATAGCAGGTTTTCTCAGTATAAGCTGGGAACATCCTATTTCTCCAACAATATGGCACCATAGCTCTTTGGCATTTTAGTGCTGCATATGAATTTGTTTGTTTATATATTTATTTGTTTGTTTGTTTGTTTGTTTATTAAAGAAAGAATCCATGAGAAAACAGCTAGCCTGAGGATGGAATATGAGAGGTACTGATGTTTCTGAGGCTTTGATCTGCGATGAGAAATAAAAGAGTTTTCATGTGAGTAGGTTTTACCTAGTTTTCAGGTTCCACAATATAGTGGTCTACAAATGGACTTGTCATCTTGGTTTCTATCATCAGCAACAGAATTCTAGCTGAAGAAGTAAATGAAAATTAGCATGTTATTCATCTAACCAAATATTAAAAGTCAACTCGAGGCTAAAATTTATTTTGCCCCAATGACCATTAACTATCTTGTCTAAATCTCCTTGAGCATAGCAGGCTAATAGATATCTAACTGATATGTAGATATTTTCCCTGTGGATGCCTGTGATTAGTCTAGATTACTCCTTTCTAGATTTTTTATATCTAAGTTTGAATTATCATCCCAGCATTCCTGCACAGCAACAGAGAGAGTGATGCTTTTCTGGATACTGATGATCTGACATGTTGAACACTCCTTTTGGAATGGGAAGAATGATTTTCCAGAAATGCCTAAGTCAGTCTCCAGTAAGTTGCATCATTCTTTCCTCCTTTTGTAATTCATACTACATTTTGAGTTTAGCTGTATGGCTAGGGTGTTTTCCTCTCTTGAAACAGGAGCTGCAGTCATCGCTGGGAGATAAATTTTCTGTTGTATTACAACTCTCTTACACATCAGAAAGCTTTGAGTATATCTCCTTATTTTGAAGCATCCTTTCTCTTAATTTCAGTAGATTCTTGCAAAATACCTGGTTATTAGAGCAGGAAGAGGATACTGAACAGATGTCATGCTGTTCTGCATCTGGGAGCTTCACTTTGGATATACCCAGGACCTTTGTCTCATGAATATTTATTCATCTGGAAGTAATAATAAATCTCTGCATCCTCCAGAGGAGAATCCCAATGCTTTGAAGGTACTTGGGACTTGTCATACTGTATTGTACATGTACTTGATTTGCAGCACTGTGGGTGAAGATGCAAAACAAAGTCTTTTCTAATTGGTCCCCATGTCTTTCATGTGAGTGAACTCCTGCATGTAACAGAGAAGGATTTCTATATGGAGTCTCTACAAGTGCTTTTACTCTAAATTCCCAGTTTTCCAGGCATTTTTTCTTTATAAATAGGGTGACAAGATATTCCTGAAAATCTCTTCTGTACAGATGAGGAGATTTAAGCCCACAATTTAAGCAATTTGGCCCAACAATATCTTGATGGACTGGTTGTTAAAATCTCCAGCTTCTTTATCATTTGTCTGTATCTCCAGACCAAGTAGTTTTAACCATGAAAAATGAGTGATCTCTTTGCCTTTCTTTTCATTTTTATCCCGTATTTAAATGGGATGCAATTGTAAAGAAAGATAAATTCTACCTATACTGGTGACAGAAAGGAGAACTTTTTGTCATGACCCACTTGACAGGTGATCCTAAGGTTTTATCTCACTATTTCTGGAAAACAAAAGGAAAATAAAGAAGGAAGGCATACATGGGTTGTTGGCTTTTTCCACTTACAGACAGCTGTTTGCATGAGTAACACAAAACAATCAATATACTCAAGCAGAGATTTTCAAGAGAGCTCTTTATTCTCTTGCTCAGTATTAATGATGACCTGCACTTCCTACCATAATGATTATCCTAAAAGTCTTTTTGGCTTTGAAGAGGTTGTCTCAGCTCTTGGAGTACTTTTCTTGTGAAGGAATATAACCCTTAGAATTCATTATTCTCTTGCCTTTTTTTTTTTTTTTTTTTTTTTTAAAGACAGTCAATGCTATAAATTAAACTGCTTGAGTTGGCTTTGTGGGGTTTTTTTGCATACACAGCAAGGATAACTACACATCAGATTTATGGGCATTGTGCACAGGTTGCTATGGCAACTGCTCGAGCCGTTGTACGCCAAATAACCTTGTCATGTGAACGTTTATCACAAGCACATCGAGTACAGGATTGCAGGATTTTTCTGAATAATAATTGGTCGCGGCCTTTTATGCTATGAGTCAAAGTTAATCAACTTCTAGATTGGAAATTAACCATCGATAAGACATAATCCGAGCACCGCTCATCACAGCTGTGGTATGTGGCAAAAGGGAACTTTGCAAGAAGCACTGCCCTCTTTCCACCAAAACTGTGGCTCTTTCTTTATTGCCACTGCAACCTCACGAAACCCAGATGTAAAACGACAGGCTGTGTCTGTGTGTGCACATAACATATTATTGCGCCGTAAATGAAATGCGAATTTTAACAATCAAATCATTTGTGGGAAATAAAGCTTGCTTTTTTTTCTTTTTTTCCTTTTTTCCTTTTTTTTTTTTTCAATAAACTTCTAAAGTCAGAATCGTGTTCTAATTCTTCACACCCACTTTGAGTCATATTTTAAGGGAAATTTGCAGGCTGCACACCTGGCCCTTCTATTGACCATTTGAAAGGCTTTCTTATGCATTTAAACTCTTCTAGGTGTGCACGTATTTTAAAGAAAATCCATGAATTTAACTGTTCTTCTAATTTATAGTTTCAGAGGGAAAGATTAGTATGTGTGGGGGACTAGTGATCTGTGTAAATTACTCCAGTAATTTTTATACAGCAGTTACATCATGGGTAAATTCCACCTCATGAATATGAGCAGGAATATTATTTCTGTTTGAGAAGAAATAATATCTTAGGTTGTAGGCATAGGAATTTTCAGAAAGCTTCCATCTCTAGGGTAACCTTTGTATCTAAATATTACTATAAAGCATTTTTAAACACACTGACTTAATTACCTGAAACAATCCAAAAGAAAAGAGCTTTGTAAGGGAGTTTACAAGATAGCAAAAGCAGAATAAGCAAAAATGGGCAAGTTTTTTCTTTCTTTCTTTTTTTTTTTTTTTTTTTTTTTTTTTTGCACAGGTATGATTAATTGAGGTAACTTACAATCTTGCACTTACCTGTTATTTGTTGGTTCTTTGTCTGTTTGTTTTGATGATATTTCACTGTGCAATAGGTACTCATAACCAGTGCATCCAAATCAAAATTTGCTGGACTTGTTATAAAGACCTCTGTTGTCTTGAGATGGGCCCTGCTAAGAAATAGGCACTATTTCTTTTTAACTTGTTTTAGATATTACTGGAGTATAAGTTGTGCTTTTCCCTACAAATAGTTATTTTTTGCCATTACTTAGCAGGGAGGCCAAGGTGACTGGCCAGTCAGTAAACACACACACTGCAGATGGCAATGTTCAGTTAGATCATTCTTTTGATGCAAGGCTTAAAATCAAGATTGAGTGATTTGCTGGAAATGCTTAGGTCAAGAACAAGTTATTTGTCTTAATTTAGTCATAATGAGGTGGCATTTTCTGCCTTTCATTATACAGAATGTCATACTAAATGATTTAATATCACAGATTTGCCATGTAGGTCTCCCTAAATATTTTACATCTCCTGGGATGTAGGTTTCTGGATACAGTTTGTGAACATTAAGTGCTCACTTTGAGAGTTCCTTGTGAGGAGTACCTTCTTCTTTCCCACTACTGTCAAGTCACCGGCTGAATAAAGAGACTGGATTTCATGCACAAATGCATGGGTCTTTGTTTTCTTCTTTATTCAAAAATTCTTGTTAAATTCTTTATGATTTGCAAAGCCTTTAGGGTAATTAGAAACACAGACGCAACTCAGCTGCTTTCTTCTGGGACCTTCACCCTTTGTGCATTTCTTCCACCGCAACAATGAAAAATTCCTTTACTAGTAACTAGATTTGGAAGAATGAACATCAGCTAATTTCACTATATGAGTTCTGTTCATTAGATAAATCAATAAACATAGGAGCAAAATGACACATCTTCAGATACTATAAGAATTTTTTCTGGGGGGGGAAAAGATAAAGTTTACGGTAAAAATCTTTCCTTGTGGAGAGGATTCACAGATCTCTGGCCCACACTCACTTTGCCCAGTTATTTGATTCTTCAGGGGGTTGATTTCTGAGTTTCCACTCGTACTGCTGGCGTGGGGATGAGAAACACACAATTAATGTACACAATGCTGGGGAAGTGAAAAAGATAAAAAGGTCAACAGCAGAAGATGAATCTGCCTGGGGTCAGCTGTACATCAGCCACATTTTGTTTTTTTTACAGTGTTCTTAGTTTCTGGTAGATAAATTAGTCATCTGCAATAGCTTGTCATTTTTCTTTGCCTTTTCATTGCTCTCTTGTTATAACGATAGGCAAAGGGGGTCTTTAAACATAGGATCACTTGCTGGAGATATGTTGGAGTTAAATCCTTGTTCCCATGCACCTGGGCTGATGAAGGAGTAAGGTTTTTTTTGTAGTGTAGTCCATATTCATTCACCCTGTTTACTCAGAAACTATGCCTAGAATATTGTAAAGTATCCATAGCTTAAATAGAAGGGTCATGGGAAAGAGAATTTCTGCTGTGTGGAAAACTAAAGGGAAAGCTAATATTGAAACAACATAGTTATAAAAATCTTTATATTAAACTTCAGGCCTAATCACACAGAATGACAGCAGGAGACTCTTTACCTACTAGTAGTTAGTGCAAAGCCACAACATTTAAATAATTTTTTACTATAAATGGCAGGAAACAAACTCAGCAATTTCCTCTGGGGAGAGAGTTCTTACCTATCACCTCTAGTCAACTAGATCTCAGAGAAGAATAAGGTAAGTGTTCTTTCTGGGTGTAAATGGCAAGGCAAGCCACCAGAAACAATGTCAACCCCCATTCAGCTGTGGTCATAGGTTCATGGTGATGACATTTTTCTGAGAGCGATGATCTGCGCCTGGATGTGAAACCAATCCACTTTCTATTCACAGTAGAAATGGAATAAATGCCTTGATATTGGTACCATACTCTTTATGGGGAAAGACTGTTTATCAGAGAGCGTAGAAGTTGGTAAGAGCTAACAGTTTTAAAGAGATTCAGATCGAATGTTAGGAAGGAAGACATTTTTTACTCAGAGAGTGGTGAGGCAATGGCACAGGCTGCACAGAAAAGCTGTGGATGCCCCATCTCTGGGGTCTTCAAGGCCAGGTTGGAAGGGGCTTTGGGCATTTTGGTGTGGTGACCTACATAACATGACCAACCTTCAACTAGCATATTTACCAAGAACCCATCAGCCTTTAGAGGCCCGTGAAGAACTTTGCATATGAAAAAAATCCCAGAATTTTCAGTGTTTTCTACATTTGTCTCTGCAAAGTTTATGAGAAGTGTTGACCACACGGGTGCAAATTGAGATGAAGTGGCATCTGTTTTCTTCTGTCATGGAAAGCACGCTGCCATTTTTCCAGGAAAATTTATGCTGGAATTCTGAGACAGATTTCAAAAGTGTTGGATATTTTACAATCTGTCCATTTTCTAGGTTGTTTTACCGTCAATGTTCTGCATTGTCATATCCTTCCTGAAAACTGGTTGTTTGCATTGGCAACTGAAGCCCCAAAGAAACTGCATGAAGGATAGCTCTCTGGCAGTTTTTGGCAATTTCTCTTAAGAGAATGAACTGATGATGCGTCTGGAAGAAAAGCTAAAAATGCATAGTTAAAACTGTACAAAATACACAGCATCATGAAAGGCTAATATGTAGAATGCATCATAAGAAATCTATCACACTGAAATGCTTAGACAGTGACCTAATTTTAAGGAACTGTTTTATACCATGAGAATAAGCTGAGAAGTAGGGGCAAAAAGTATTCATTTGAAGTCATTTATCTACACTGAAGTATTTCATTCTCTGCTCTATTTCCTAGAAAGCTGAGTTATAATAAGATTTATCAATAACTATGGATTTCCAGCTGGATCAATGAGGTGAATGAAAAGACTTTTTAAATAAACAGTATTACTTTCCTATATGAGACAATAACTGGACATGTATACTTTCTCAAATGGCACCAAACACTTGGAAGATATAACATTCTAGTTTACTTCTTTACTTATAAGATTTTTTTCATCTAGTCTTGTGAAGTCATAGCTCAGTTAGGAGCGGTTTTCATATAGCAAACATGCAACAACAACCCCAGGCAATGCTACAGGCTTGAGGCAGAGTGTAAAGGAAATGGACCTGGGAGTTTTGGTTGACACTTGGCTGAACAGGAGCTAGCAGTGTGCCCAGGTGGCCAAGGAGTGGCATTCTGACTAGCATCAGAAATAGTGTTGTTAGCAGGAGCAGGGAAGTGATTGCCCTCTGTAGTCAGCCCTGGTGAGGGAACACCTTGAGTACTGTGTTCAGTTTTGGACTCCTCATGACAGCATTGAGGCCCTGGAGTGTGTCCAGAGAAGGGCAAGAAAGCTGGTGATGATTCTGGAGCACAAGTCTTATGGGGAGCATCTGAGGGAGATGGGATTATTTCATCTGGAGAAGAGGAGGCTCAGGGGTGACCATATTGCTCTCTACAATGACCCGTAGGGAGGTGAGGGTCAGTCTCCCACATAACTAACAGTAGGACTAGAGGGAATGATCTCAAGTTGCATCAGGGGAGATTCAGGTTGGACGTTAGGAAATACTTCTCCAAGAATGTGGTCAGGTGCCAAAAAGGGCTTCCCAGTGAGGGGGTGGAGTCACTGTTGCTAGAGGCATTCAAGAAACATTTAGATGTTGTATTGAGGAACATAGCTTAGTGGGAAATATTGGTGACAGGTAGACAGTTGGACTGAATGATCATAGAGGTCTTTTCCAACCCTGGAGATTCTGTAATTCTATGATTCTATACATGGAGTAGAATTGAGATATTGAGGAAGAAAGCACGCCTTTGAGATGAGCCAATGCTGGACTTGGGAAAGAGCATAATGGTCACATTGTGATACCACACATATATTGGTTATCTGTTATCTGGTTATCTGTTATCATCTGACAGACTTCCTAAGAATTTCATCAGCATAATCTAGAGAACCTGACTCTTTCATAACTAACCAAGGAGTACTGCAGAAATAGGGAGGATTGCTAGAAGACCATGCAAAAAAGACTAGAGGGCAAAGGAGGGGAGGGGAAAAAAAGAATAGGGAAAGATGGATAGAGAGGAAAGAAGGATAATGAACCTGAGCTGGTAACTTTATCTTCAGAGTTCAACTGCTTGACGGAAAACTGATTTTACAGGAGGTCATGCTATGCATATTCTCCATTTAAGTGTGTAAAAGAATAGTTAGTTCTCCTTCCAAAGTTAGCAAAGAATCTATATAAAGTATTGGAATTTTGGCATGGTTTTTAGTGAAGAGGGTAAAGATACAGAGTTGGTAGAAAGAGCCTCTGGGATAATCAGCACTAGAACACGTAAATAAATATCAATCTGGGATGATAAAATATCAATCTGGGATGTCATCAGCATGGTCAAGCATTAGCTGATAAGGAGATAACTGATAAATTTCTGCTCTCCTGCTAAGCAGTAGCACCTGTAATAGTACTGCAGGTCATCTTCCTTGTCATGGAGAAATCAGTAGCACAGATATCTGCTATAGAGACTGCCCACATTCTGTGAACTTAGTGGTTTGTCTTCCTTCCAACTGCCTTGTACAGAAGTGTGTAAATATCACACAGGCTCTCCCTTCCTTTAATGTCTTCCATCCGCGAACCAAATGTAATTCTGTTTTGTGTCTCTAAAGCAGCTTTCACTAAGGAAGAAAACTGTTTTGCTGCATTCCTCAGGGAGCACAGTATCATAATGCTGAAAACAAGTCAGTCAAGTCAGTTATTGAGTCATAGAATCATAGAATCATAGAATCACCAAGGTTGGAAAAGACCCACAGGATCACTCAGTCCAACCATCCACCCACCACCAAGAGTTCTCACTAAGCCATGTCCCTCAACACAACGTCCAAGCTGCACACAGAGGGAAGAATTTCAAAGATAGGGGAAATGCTCCTGTAGCACCATGGGAAAGCTCCTACTGATTTTCCCAAGAAAAGGAACTCAGGCAGGTGTTTCCTTAGGGGAGGTTTTGATGTCAACAGGCAGAAGAATCACTAACAGGCAAGAATAGGCATCCAGAGATAACTCAGTGGAAGGGGAAGTGCTTTAACAGAAAGCAAGTTTTCATCAAGTTTTACTTGAGCCAGCTCTTGCTAGAACTGGTTGGGAACTTGTCAAGTAACCAATTTATTTCCCATTGGAAATACTGATTTACCAGTACTGAATAATGTGGACTGAAAGACTGGTTTTCTTGAGGGATTGTAGAAGAAGGGGCAGAAGAATATATATATATATATTTTAATTTTAGCTGTTCAGATGGCTGACTTGGACTTCTCAAAATAAGTAACTCCTGGCTTCAGCTCAGAATGATATTTCAGCAAGATACTCTAGTTGATCTATAATTTAAAAACAATAAAATAAAATAAAATAAAATAAATAAAATAAAATAATAGTTTGAATTGCAACAATGAATTACCAAATCTTTTAAGCTAAATGATTTTATTGTATTTCCTTTTCTTCATGTTTTCTAGCTGTTTTCTTTCTGGCTGTTAAACCATTCAAAGGCCAACCATGACAGCCTCAGATGTGCTTAGCACTCTGTGAGGACTATGCCTTCCCTGAAGACTGAGCAATTCATGCAAGCAGAATAAATAATACAGACAATTGAGGAGGGAAAGTAGGAGCTCAGATATCCAAACTATAGAATTACGACTGAGGCCTCCAGCTTACTTTTTATGGCCAGTAGAGAGAAATAGAATCATAGAATCCTTAGAGTTGGAGGGGACCTTTAAATGACATCTAGTCCAACTCCCATGCAGTGAACAGGAACACCACAGCTAGATCAGGTTGCCCAGGGCCTGATCCAGAGTGGCCTTGAAAGTGATAGGGCATCACCACATCACTAGGCAGTCTTTCCCAGCACCTCCCTACCCTCACTGTAAAACACTTTTTCCTTTCATCTAAACTAAATCTACCCTCTTTAAGCTTGAAATCTTTTCCCTTCACATCAGACTCTGCTAAAGGCTATTCTAGAAGGGTAGGTGTGGTGTTGAGTTAGTAGGCATGCTAGTAATGGGTTGATGGTTAGACTAGATAATCTAAGTGGTCTTATCCAAACTTAAGGATTCAAGGATTCTATGATTTAATCCTTCTGAATTTGCCTTTCCTCCCACAGAAACTGCACAGTGACTTCATATACAGAAACCATCTTTCCGTTGCAAATTCTGACACAGAATGAGTAGATACCTAAAAGTGATAGAAATACTAACAAAAATTCCTCAGATTCTAATATCTTTCATGGAAAAACCCACACAAGTACCATCTGCTCTGCAGTCAGCACAGGTCTGATCTTGGGTTGAACTGACATCAAGGAGCGTATTCCTTAGTTTACAGAATCTGTGGCCTCTTTCATACTGTAACTCACTACAAAAGCACTTCAATGATTGCAGATTTCCAAGATGTTGAGATTGTGAATAATTCTTTTAGTGACTACAGCTTTACATGTCTGAAGTACAAGTCATAGAATCATAGAATCGTAGAATCGTAGAATCATAGAATCATAGAATCATAGAATGGCCTGGGTTGAAAAGGACCATAATGATCATCTACTTTCAACCCATCTGCCACTGGCAGGGTCACTAACCACTAGACCAGGCTGACAAGAGCACCTGCATCTGCTTATGTCTGCTGACTTCAGTGGCTCATTGTGACCTGCAAGTTGGGATGGAAAGGAAAGAAAAAGGTGGCTAAAAACTCTGCAGACATTGATTATTCAGGGTAGAAATGGCAAGCCCTGAGAACTGTAGACCATTTTATTTCTTAAAGCCTTTAAATTTTATAGCTCATTTATGTTCCAATAGCATTAAATAAGTGATAATGTAGTGCTCTTAATTGCAGTCTTCAGAATAAATCCTGCCCTTTCTAAAGTATTGCTTTGATACAGAAATAATTAATGAAGTATTATAACTTAGAAGAGGCTGTCATAGCCATCTAATCTGATGTACCTAACACCAGACCAGAAAACCTTGCAAGCTCAATCTGTAACAAGCACTTAATTGAGTTTAAATAATAGTTTTTCTTTAGCTCGTTTCCAAGTGGTGGAGGGTCCTTCATACATCCTGTTAAGCAGCTTCAATAGTTAATTATCTTCACAGTCAAAAAATGTGTGCCACACTCCTACTCCATAGTAGCTTTGTTTTAAACTACCAAATCTCATTAAGCTTTGCTGTACTGAATTAAAGTATTGTCTGCTTTCTAAAATCCTTTCTCAAAGTAGATATTTGTGGACTATAATCAATTCACCTCTTAATCTAGTCCTTGATAACCTAAATAGATTGAACTTCTTAAATCTATAGTGATTAAATGGGTTTTCCAGACTCTAAATCACACTTGTAAATTGTTTCTGAATGCTTTCTGAATTACCCGCATCCACTTTTGAAGTGTGGAAACCAGCAGCAGGATGGTACCTTCCTCCAACTGTTTTCCGTGTACCAAGAAATGTTTCTTCTCTATTGCATTTGATAATTCTCCTGCTCAGATGTTCAGGATTGTGTTTGCCCTCTTAGTTACACTAGGTGCTTCTATGCACTTAATACATACATGAATGCGAATTTTTTTTAGGACACATGCTTCTTTTATGTTGTCAATATAAGTCTATCAATCAGGATGCAGTCAGTTCTAGTACAAATTTCCCTGATCTGATACAGTATGTTTGAGTGTCCACCCTATGCTGATTTGGGCACCTACGTTGCAAAGACAAAGTAGAACTGAATGGAGCTTGAGGAGATCTCCCTTCTTGCTCTGTTTTATGGGAATTCAGTGAAGCCACAGGCTATGCACTCTTCCAGTGCACTCCTCAGCTGAAATCTCCAGGGTCGGGACAGGCCTGTTAGGCAGATGCCAAAATTTGTGAATCTCAACCTCCCATCCTTTGAAACTACTTCTCATCTCTAGTATTTCTACAAGGAGTACACCTGCAAAGCACACTGCAGTGTTGTGATACCTTACCTAGCTTTCAAAAACATCCAATTCACTGTAGACACTGATTGCAAAGCAACAGCAGGAGGTAAATTCAGCAACATGAAGTCACCTTTTCTAATTCCTTCTTTCTCTCCCTGAAGAGATTACTCTTGCCAAGAAAAGTGCTTTGTGAGAGCTAAGTATTTACTGCTCTTTTGAGATCCAATTCTGCTTCAGCTGACCCTGTTTACTTGTCCCCTCTCATCCCCAGTTATCTGGCAAATTTCCCGAACACTGTTGCAGAAGTATAAAGGCATCTTTTCCTTTTAAAATGAGCAATTGTTGAAATTCTACAAAAAAAAAAAAAAAAAAAGCAAGGCTCAATGGACAAAAGAAAGGGTGAGAAGAGAATTGAAGTTCAGAACATTGCATGAAAACCCTCCACTATTTAGTGTCATTACCAACTCTACAACCCAAGGCAATTTATTAAGAGTGTGAAAAAGCAGCTTAGAGAGCAGGATGTGAAGATTTCCATTGGAAATAGATGACTACTTTAAAGGTTGCAATTGGTTTCTAAAGAACAGGCTAGATGAAAATTGTGAGAGGTGAATAGCTACTGAAATCTGTGGGCTGGGGGATGGGGAGAAAATTGCCACCTGCTTGAAATAAATAGCTCTTCTAAAGTAATGGGTTTTAAACTTTAAAATTGTTTTGTTCTGTGACATACAGAAGGATTTATTTAGGGTTGTTTTCAACTTCTCCAAACAGACAACATTTGGCTGGAAAATAATTTCCATATAAAAATATGATAATGTAATTATTCTAACTGGTATTTTCTATAATTTGATGCCCTATTCATAATAATCTCTTGTATTTTGCAACAACGTTAGCTATCTCTATGAACTCCATCTGTGCTACAAGACAAAGAGGACTTTAATAGAAACGGAGCCACTGTTCCATCATTCCACTAGCTTTGGCTTTAATTTTATTCAATGAACCCATTCCAGAAATGCCAGAAATAAAAAAGGTTATGGTTGCTAATATTACTAATGGTAATACAGCTGATTGATTCATCCCAAAAGTAGGATTTTTTAAAGTGTTGCATCTGGAGGTGATTTTTGATTTCCTACAAGCCATTAAATGGTAGAGAATTTATCCTGTTGGCTCTAAAGACAATTTGCTGTATACCCACGCTTACTCTTTATACTTGGGTCTCAGAGATCTTGGTCACTTGCCAGATCTAGTAAATCCTTCTAGCCTACTTTTCACCTTCAATCCCAACTAAAGCAAGTCAAAATATTCTGTGAAATCAAAATGCTTCCAAGGCACATTGACTTATCTCAAATAAGCATTTTCCATTCTGGAAAATACATGATTCCTTCCCTTAGCCCGGAGCAGAGGGAATCTGACAAAAAGTAGCATCATCCTCTGAGTAAAAAATTTCCTTCTAATACCTAATCTAAATCTCCCTTCATCTGGATTAAAAACTTAAAGCTCTGAGCTCTTGAACTGCATGTTCAAGGTACAGAGCTCATTCTTTCAAGACTTCTAGTTAAAGAAGCACATCAGCCACCTGCAAACCCACTCACTGATCAGTTCAGAAGTGTCCGTTCTCCTAATTATTTCCTATACAATCACAAGGATGCAGGAAGACTATGGGAGGAGGTGACCTATTACTGTCTTAGGAGCTCTTAAGGCAAAATTCTGGCCACAAGAAATGCTTCATACACTCTAAACACTTGAGAACAGACACGTTCCCAAGAAATTTAACAGTCAGGTTGTAAAGGCAGGAAAGCAAGAATAGTTCTTTTGGGGTTTTTTCCAATAATTTCTCTATTGTTAGTATTTATACTTTTGTATCCCATCTCTCTGAGACAAAATGGATTATTGCACAGACAAAAAAACTAGTTCAGAAAATGACAAAAAGAGGAACACAGCTTGATAAAAAGATAAGGGATCTGTAAATAAATTGTCTGGGAGGAAAGAAATGTGAAAGCTTTAATTACTTTTTACATTAGCTAAATGGATTTTAAGCATATTAAAGCAACTATAGGTTAGCGAGCAGACAGAATGCTTAACAGTATTTTAAAAAATGCAGTAGTCTTGGGGTATGAGCAGTCCTGTTTGCACGTCAGTAAAAGGGTTTCAGGCTGAAGGTATTGCAAACACTACTACAATCAGCTATTGCTTATCTATATTTTGGTGATAGCTTCTATTTACTACGTTACCCACACAAAACCTGACATGCTGGCATCTGGGACCACCATAGGTCATACTGATCTCTACATGAAAGAAATGGTAGGACAGTGGGGAATGGTTTTAAAGTGAGACAGGGTAGGTTTAGGTTGGATATTAGGAGGAAGTTTTTCACACAGAGGGTGGTGACGCACTGGAACAGGTTGCCCAAGGAGGCTGTGGATCCCCATCCCTGGAGGCATTCAATGCCAGGCTGGATGTGGCTCTGGGCAGCCTGGTCTGGTAGTTGGAGACCCTGCACATAGCAGGGGGTTGAAACCAGATGGTTGTTGTGGTCTTTTTCAATCCAGGCCATTCTATGATTCTATGATTCTATGATTCTGTGATTCTATGAAATCGGGCAGTTGAGGTTAGGTGAATCCCGCATGCCCAATCTCTGCCAAAGGAATGCTTTGGAGGATTCATCTGTGCTTAGTTTAGGCATGTAATATGGAGCAGTGCATGTGACAGATCGTCCATCTCCTTCTCAGAGAAAAAAAAAAGGGGGCTTATGTCTCACTTGACGTGAGGAAATCAAACTCCATAACCACAAAGTAGTTATAAAGCAGGTGTGTTTAATGAGTGATGCACACACACCCTGGTGCAAGGGGGATAGCTCCACCTCACTTGGACACCATTAGGAGAAAGCATGCTACAGATATAGGCTGAACTAATGCACAATCACTAGTTCACAGGAATTTGAATACATATTCTTTACATTCCTGAGACCCCATTAGCATGCGATCCCTCCCCCCTTGCGTGTGCATAGTGAGTCGTGGGGGTGGTCGTGGGATGAAGGCTCATCGTCTTCCTCACGAAGGCTCGTAGTCTTCCTCACTGTAAACTTTCAACCCAGCGGGAGGGGCACCCCCCAAACCAGTTCCAGCTTGCCCTGTGGACATCTAATCACCTTACTGTTCTCGGGCTGTTGCACCCTTATCTTTATGGCCTTCATCCCCCTTGTTATTCCAGACGTGGTGTCTGCAATCCCCATTTTTCTAACAACTTCTACATAAACTATCTTTTCACTACCCCTGTCCCAGTTTCTGTGAAGTTCCTTTCTTTCCCTTACTGTGGGGCCCTTCTTTCACCTTTCACACTAGGTATAGCCAGCTAATCTCCATGAGGAAATTGAGGCACTATCATAGTCTTGAAAAAAAGGCAACCAAAAATTAAAAAAAAAACAAAACAAAACAAACAAACAAACAAACAAAAAACACCTAACAACCGTAAGTATCAATATGTTGTTTTTCATATATATATTCCCTTAGATATGTATTCCCTAAGCCCATCCACCACAGTTGTTTTGAGACTGAGTTAAACATGTTCACATCCATTTTGTCATGTCCTGTTCCTCCAGCTTGGCAATGCTTTTCCACATTATTGAACAGATTCCACTCTCTTAACTAGTGACTATCAGCTCAGACCTATGGTTCTGACAAAGCATCGTTAATGTCACAGTCAAAAAAGTATATACAGATTATGTGTTAAAAATGTTGATCATGATATTTCATGCTGTGGGGTAGGAGTGCAGGAGCCAGCTTCATGCATGGTAGACATAAAATTACTTAGAATATAAGCAGGGATAAGGGAAAGAAAAGTAATATAGACCTACATTTTTTATCTCCTAGTAAGTCAATACCTATACCCTCAATTCCAGTTTCCAGTCATCTTGAAGGCAAATGATAGTATGATGTAATTAGATGTGTTTTAGCAGTTTGAGTTCCTAACGAGAATGATGCTGATTAGGACTTTTGCTATGTGTCTCTGTTACAACTAATTTCTTGGCACATTTAAGTCCTTCATGATACTGCTTGTGCAGCTGTAGGAGTTGCAGTCATTTAAACATGACTAGAAGAAGGCAGAAAAATAGAACATAATCCAGGATGCTCTCCAGCCATGCTAGTCCACTAAATCAGGATGCTTAAACAAGGAATGTAGCTGCTATAGGTTCCTCCTATTTAATGTAAACAGGGTTGGGACAGGTACTCCAGATCTGATGGTGACTTAGAAATGAGAAGGTTTGCATCAACCCTTTTGCTTTTCCTATATGGAAAGCTTATCCTGGTTAAATATTTTCAAATACATGGGGGAAAAAAAAAAAAAAAGAAAAGAAAGCCATAGAAAACAGTGCAGTAGTGCAGTGTCGTGCACTTGGAAGTACTTTTCCATGCACAATTGTTGTTGAATTCTCTCTTCCTTCCTCATACCCTCCTTATTTCCACAAAACAATTTAATCCACACATTCCTATTCTCTCTTTTCTTTCCAACATCCTAGAAGAATTACATCAAAATAAGGCAGGATTTTAGCAGTGAAACAAATGAAAGTATCAGTGGAAGCCAGACACTGTGGTGGATGTAGTGATATCTTATCTATATCCATAGGCAAAGAGCCCAAACAAAATCAAGAGTACTCAGAATGACACATCCAACTGAAAGCAGTGAAAAAAAATAAAAGCAAGACAAAATATCATTGAGTGGTAACAAAAGGGCCTTACACCTGCGTAAAACATTCTTGTTTATCCAAGGTTTATTTTCCTGGAAGGCTTAGCAAAATATAATTTTCTACCCTAAGCTTATGAACTGTGCCACGCAATCATTGTTACCTTTCTTTTTACACTCAGCCTTTCTACTGAAACAGATTGAACCTAACAAGTGGAAAGTACAACTATTCTACTATCAAACCTTTTTTCCCCTCCTCAGCAATACAGGAATGCTAGGGAGGAGGTATGTCTGAGGTTATAAAAAGCTGGAACAGCATCTGTAGAAGCACTTGCATCATCTCAGAATTGCAGAGGAAAAGGATAAAATTATGGAGCTGCATTATGAGAAAGAACAAACTCTACTTCTGCTAGCGTGTCCTTCACAATGTCTGAGACAAGCAGTGGCTCCACACTTTTTCCACCCATCTTCTTAGCTATGATTTTTATCAAACTATTTAAAGTCCTAACTGGATATATAAGGAGAATGATTGCTGGCTGAGACATAAAAGGCATACAAGATGTTTGATTTGGAGTTTGCTGTTTGAAAAACAAACTTTTTATCTACATTTGCAACTTATTCTCTAAAGAGAAGGTATGAACTGTGAGAACTATATGAGACAGGATTTGTTCTTTAGTACCACTGACTATAGCGTCAGTGAGATTGGCTGGGAATTCTGTGGCATACAATGAAAACCACTGCTTTCTACAATGTAGGCTTTTCATTTTGCAAAATTCTTTCAGACCCCGAAAGGATTTTCTGTTGGGAAAAGTAAAACCTGATCAAGAACCTTGAATGGAAGTTACCTGACCAACTGGAGGAAGCCACTGCTTCAGTATCTTGAATCTCTGTCCCTTCTGAAAGCACTTGAACTCAGTGGGACTATTCCCAAACTGCAGTGGTCCTTCTCCATAGTGGAGGGGACTTAAGGAATGTATTCCCTCCATTGAAAACAGGAGGACTGGAGAAGAAAGTGGTGCTACTCCAGAATCCACTTCATCTCTCAAAGCAGAGATATATCTTCACTTATTGCAGACAAGCACCTCTTCTGCACTGACCATGACACTTTTTTTTTTTTTTTTTTTTGTCATTCTTAATATTTTTGCAAGGTCCCCGTGTGGAAATACCTGGGAAATACCAGATTCATCATGAAAGAAATTCTCTTATTGTCATCTCTGTCTTCTTGAAATGTGGTGTTACTCATCACATTTGGATTGGACCCAGAGTAGGAGGTTCCTCTTCCCAGACTTCGTAAACACTGAAAAAAAGGTTAGAGGTTCTGTCAGAAGGGAATTTAGACCAGAAGTCTATAACCACTGTAGGTAAATGCCCATTAGAGTTCCATTCCTCTTAGTGCCTAGAAACCAGATGAAGAATAGTTTCACTGCTATCAGAAAATGAAAGAATCTAGGTGGCAAGTTCTAGTTTTACTATGGAGATTTAATACTGATGGTGGAGTACTGCAGAGAAATGTCTAAGTGGCACTTGCCACTAAGGAATGAAGAGGATGCAAAAGGCCAGAAGATGAGGATTAATCCTAGGAGCTCATCTCTCCGTAGTGATTGAGGCCATTAGGATCAAAAAGGGTAATAAGATAGGTCAAAGGAAGGAAAACCAAAGTAGATGTGGAGAGGTAACTAGAAGGAAAATAAATTCTGCTGACTTCTGCAGTGTGCAATTCACAGCCTGATGTAAACACACACTAACAGCCCCCGCACCTTCAAGAATGTTGAGTAGAGAGTAAAGAAAAATATATATATATATGATCAGCAGTATTTTAAAGATAGAAAGCTTTTACTCAGGGTGGCACTGTAAATTTGTGGAAGAAAAAGATACTGAATCTACAGCTTTGAACAAAAGTGCATTGATGTTGTGTAACATCTCCAAAAGGCTCACTTCAGTTAGGCTTGAAGTCAGGAGTTCAAGACCTGCTACTGAAAACAGTATAACAGCCTGGCTAGCTATTAAAATCTGGTAATCCAAGAAACTGAGATGCTGAGGAAAGGATCCTTCTCCTTAAAAGCAAAGGGATTAATATGGCCTTGGAATAGACATAAAGGTTTATCTGGATGCATAAATACAGTTGTATCAGGAAAGAAAAATCGACTACACATTGCTGTATGAAGCTGTTACAATCAGCCACACAAACTGCCATCCAAATCTTAAACCAACACCACACTAAACCCAACTCTTTTCTCCTTAATAGTAAAACCACTGTTGTAGAAAAGAAACCCACTGTGGGGCAGTTTGTTCTCTTGCCACACGTACTTCGGCTACAAAATAGTCGGCAGCACTCAGACATTAGGAAGACTCCAGAGAAAGTTAACACAAATGATTAGCCCTAAAGGAGCTGTAAGATGATGAGAAGCTGAGTGAATTAAATTTATTTCACTTAGTGAGAATCGGCGGAGTGATGCTGAAGTTTACAGTATTTGTGTTCAGAGATCTCATCACATCTGTGTACAGTGTGATGTACAGTGGGAGGGATATGAGGGGATTAGTGCGCATGGATAGCAAATTGCGGGAGGGACAAGGGACAAGAGGATATATAGGGCCTTTTTATTCCATTTTTCTTTTTCAGTACTAGCTGATTAAGGAAAGTAAGGGCATCTAGGATTCTGCATTTGAAAGGCTGCTAGATGACTGCAAGAAACATTAGGCTGCTTGAAAATGTCAGCACTTTACACTTTATGTAGGACTGAGTTGATTGCTATGGTGAAGAGAACATAAGTGATTCAAAGGTGAACCAGAGGTCTCTGTGTTAGAGATGGGAAATAAGCAGGATGGGGGAAGGGAGCCTGGCTTCATAAAATGCTGAATTCATTCTTAACACAATACAGAGTCTATAGCAATTTGATATACACAGTACTTTCATGCTGAATTACTGAGTGACTTCCCATCAGTGAAGATACCTTTAATTTGGAATCAGATCTGGGACGAACTATAGCACAGTCCAGCAGCTTCATCCTCCAGTCTCAAAAACTGGGACAAAAATCTAGATAAAGAGCAAATCTGGTCTTGCTTCATATAAAAGGGAAGGGAAGCTGCAGCTTATCTAATTCACGCCAACTAGCACAAACTCTTAGTGCACACAGAGCTGTTTTCCTGGGCATGAAAAAGTGTCCTTAATATAAGCATCTTGAAGCTTTCTCATAATGTGCCTTGATCTACTGACACACAGTATGTTACCTGTTGTTGTTTCCTTGCTTGAATTTTGCAAAAGGCAGGATTCATCATGGTTACATCCAGTGGTCCAGGATAGAGATACTTCTAAAGAGATCAACCCCTGCAACAGGAAGGCTATCCTGTTTGTCACAGCTGGGTACTTCGGATTTATTGCACTGTCATTTGGAAGTGCTCTA